>OX463225.1:59465036-60065036 GCA_949820135.1 Sylvilagus floridanus
CCCTGAAGCTAATTTTCCACCTACTTCTCAGTTCTTCAAGAGCCTTTCCCCTCTATTAATGCTGCAATTCTATCTATGAGGATAGTGTTGTAGATTCTGTGCTGTAATGCTGCCACATTCAGTTCAGACGCTGATACAATTTTACATAGACATTCTGGTTGAATTTTCTGGGTAGAGTATTAGGTTTTCCATAATTTTATTTTTTCTGTATTACAGACACAGGTGTATTCCAAACCACCTTCCAAGCCTCAGTTTCTCTCTCTCTCTCTCTCTCTCTCTCTCTCTCTCTCTCCCTTTTTTTTTTTTTTTGACAGGATTTGACAGGCAGAGTGGACAGTGAGAGAGAGAGAGAGAGAAAGGTCTTCCTTTACCATTGGTTCACCCTCCAATGGCTGCTGCGGCCGGCGCGCTGCGGCCAGCACACACGCAGATCTGAAGCCAGGAGCCAGGTGCCTCCTCCTGGTCTCCCATGTGGGTATAGGGCCCAAGCATTTGGGCCATCCTCCACTGCACTTCCAGGCCACAGCAGAGAGCTGGCCTGGAAGAGGGGCAACCAGGACAGAATGCAACGCCCCGACTGGGACTAGAACCTGGTGTGCCGGCGCTGCAGGCGGAGGATTAGCCTAGTGAGCCGTGGCACCGGCCACCTCAGTTTCTCTTGAGGTGAAACAGAAAATAGTGATATTTGATTTATTACTGGGCACTGGAAGGTTGAACATGATCATGCCAGCAGTGTGACATGAATTTGCATGGAAGAATTTTTAAAACATCAACAATGATGTTATGGAAACAACTCCAAAGTACTTCTTACATATTGTAATCCAATGTTTGTCTATATGCTTTAATGAATCTTTTAAATTCTGTTGAGTAGAGTTTAGGGATAGCAAATATGAATTGCTTTGTGACTGTCTTTTTCAAAAGAAAAGATAAAAATATGAGTCAGAGCAGTTCACACTGAGCTCTGCATATCTTTAATTTATACTTTGTGGTGGCAATATGACTATTAATCCTGAGTGTGAAGATGTGGATTTCCTTTCAGTTAACACCAATGGTGAGTGCATTTAATCAGGCAACCTTATGAGTCATCTTCCAGGCATGTTATATCTCTACTTCATGCCCGATTAGGAAATACATTAATTGTTCATTATTTTTGGTCCAGTACTTTGTCCTTTCATTTTGTAAGAAATTACTCTGTGAACCAGGTAGTTGGGGAAACGGATAAGACTGAGTAGTAATCAGTGGTGCATTCTAATAATTTATCTCTAGAAAATTTCTCATAACAGCCTTCCTGTTGTACAAAGATGATATGGATGTCTAAAAGATAATATCACTAAAAAATCATGACTCTTTTGCTTATCGCCACAGAGATTTTGCAAATGGAGGAAAGCTCTCTAGGAAAGTGAGTGTGTAGCTTTTTCTGATATCTTGTGTGCTTAGCACCAAACCTACAAATGGGGGCTTTAAGAACTCTGAACCTAACAAAGTGGAAATAATGATGGGGGAGCCCTTGTCTTCATCAAGTAAGAGATATTGACAATGACATCATGAATCCTTAATGGATTAGAGTGGAGGCTGGTCAAAAGGGGAAGTATAGACTCCTGAGTTTTCTTCCTTAGTGGGAATCTTAGGTACTCTCGGAAATGGTGGTATAAAAGAAGCAGATAATTTGTCTCTTTGATAAGACTTTAAAATCTACTGATTGTTATATTATTGCGCTGCTTGGTGCTTGGGCATGCCTGGGCTAGAGTTACATAGTTAATTGGAAATACTCCTTAATAGAAGAGAAAAAAAAATCTGATTACTTATAGTCAAGACAAGGGCTGCTCAAGTCATTGTTTCTCAAAGTGTCAATCTCACTTCTGCAGCTCTATTAGTTCTCACAGATCAGGGAGAACATATGATATTTGTCCCTTTTGGACTGGCTTATTTTGCTTAGTATGATGTTTTCCAGATTCCTCCATTTTGTTGTAAATGGCTAGATTTCATTTTTTTTTTACCACTGTGTAGCATTCTATAGTATATATAACCCATAATTTCTTTATCCATTCTTCGGTTAATGGGCATTTAGGTTGATACCATGCCCTAGCTATTGTGAATTGAGTTGCAATAAACATGGAGGTGCAGAAAGCTCTTTTGTTTACTGATTTTAGTTCCCTTGGGTAAATTCCCAGGAGGGGAATGGCTGGATCATATGGTAGGTCTATATTCAGATTTTTGAAGTATCTCCTTACTGTATTCCATAGTGTCTTTACCACTTTACATTAAAATGACAGTGGATTAGGGTAACCTTTCCCCCACATCCTCACCAATATTTTTCCTTTGTTGGTTTCTGTATGGAAGCCATTCTAACCAGTGTGAGGTGAAACCCTGTTGTGATTTTGATTTGCATTTTCCTGACAGCTGGTGATCCTGAACATTTTTTTCATGTGTCTGTTGGCCATTTGGATTTTCTCTTTCAAAAAAAAAAATGTCTGTGGAAGGCTGGCGCTGTGGCTTACTAGGATGGCCCAAGTGCTTGGGCCCTGCACCCACATGGGAGACTAGGAGGAAGCACCTGGCTTCTGGTTTCGGATTGGCGTGGCGCGTCGGCTGCAGCGTACCAGCTGAAGTGGCCATTTGGGGGGTGAACCAGTGGAAGGAAGACCTTTCTCTCTGTCTCTCTCTCTCACTGTCTAACTCTGCCTGTTAAAAAAAAAATATATATATATATATGGGGCCAGCTCTGCGGCACAGTGGGTTAACACCCTGGCCTGAAGCACTGGCATCCCGTATGGGTGCTGGTTCGAGGCCCAGATATTTCACTTCCAATCCAGCTCTCTGCTGTGGCTGGCAAAGCAGTAGAAGATGGCCCAAGTCCTTGGACCCCTGCACCTGTGTGGGAGACTCGGAAAAATCTCCTGGCTCCTGTTTTCAAATTGGCGCAGCTCCAGCCGTCATGGCCAATTGGAGAGTGAATCATCGGATGGAAGACCTCTCTCTCTCTCTCTTTCTCTCTCTCTCTCTTCCTCTCCTCTCTGTGTAACTCTGACTTTCAAATAAATAAATAAATCTTAAAAAAAAGAAAAATGTCTGTTTCAACCCTTTGCCCATCTGTTAACTGGTTGTTTGATTTGTTGTTTTGGAGTTTCTTGATCTCTTTATAGATTCTGGTTATTAATCCTTTATCATTGCATAGTCTGCAAATAATTTCTCCCATTCTTTTGGTTACCTCTTCACTTTCCCGACTGTTTCTTTTGCCCTACATAAGCTTCTCAATTTGAAGTAATCCCATTTGTTAATTTTGGCTTTGACTGCCTATGCCTCTGGGGTCTTTTCCAAGAGCTCAATGCCTGTGCCAATGTCTTGCAGGTTTTCCCCAATATTCTCAATTAGTTTGATGGTGTTGGGTCATATATTTATATCTTTAATCCATGTTGAGTGGATTTTTGTGTAAGGTATAAGGTAATGGCCTTGCTTCATACTTCTGAATGTGGAGATCCAGTTTTCCCAGCACCATTTATTGAAGAGACTGTCCTTGCTCCAGGGATTGGTTTTAGCTCGTTGTTCAAATATAAGTTGGTTGTAGTTGTTTGGATTGATTTCCAGTGTTTCTATTCTTTTCTATTGGTCTGTCCATCTATATTTTACCAGTACCAGGCAGTTTTGATTTTAAGCGCCTTGTAATATGTCTTGAAATCTAGTATTGTGATGCCTCCAGCTTTGTTTTTGTTGTATAATATTGTTTTAGCTATTTGAGGTCTCCTGCTTTTCCAAATGAATTTCAGCATCATTTTTTTCTAGATCTGAGAAGAATGTCTTTGGTATTTTGATTGGTATTACATTGAATCTATAACTTGTTTTCAGAAGAATGGACATCTTGATGATATTGATTCTTCTAATCCATGAGCATGAAAGATTTTTTTCCATTTTTTTTGGTATCTTCTTCATTTTCTTTGACATCCTTGGTTAAATTTATTCCGAGGTATTTGATTTTTCTTGTAGCTATTGTGAATGAGATTGATCTTAGAAGTTCTTTCCCAGCCATGGCATTGTCTGTGTATGCAAAGGCTGTTGATTTTTGTGTATTTACTTTATATCCTGCTAAATTACAAAACTCTTCTATGAGTTGAAGCAGGCACTTAGTGGAGTCTTTTGGATCCCCTATATATAGAATTATGCCATTTGCAAATAGGGATAGTTTGACTTCCTCCTTCCAAATTTGTATCCCTTTGATTCATTTTTCTTGCCTAATGGCTCTGGCTAAAACTTCCAGGACTATAATGAATAGCAATGGTGAGAGTGGACATCCCTATCTGGTACCAGATCTTAGTGGGAATGCTTCAAACTTTTCCCCATTCAATATGATGCTGGCTATGGGTTTGTCGTAAATTGCCTTGATTGTGTTGAGGAATGTTCCTTCTGTACAGAATTTGCTTAGAGTTTTCATCATGAAATGGTGTTGTATTTTGTTAAATGTTTTCTCTGGATCTATCGAGATAATCATATGATTTTTGTTCCTCAATTTGTTAATCTGATGTATCACATTGATTGATTTCTGAATGTTGACCCATCCCTACATACCAGGGATAAATCCCATTTGGAAACGGTGAATGATCCTTCTGAAGTGTAGTTTGATTTGATTGGCCAAAATTTTGTGGAGGATTTTTTGTCTATGTTCATCAATGATCTTGGTCTGTAATTCTTTCTCTGTTACATCTTTTTCAGCTTTAGGGATTAAGGTGATGCTGGCTTCATAGAAAGAATTTGGGAGAAGTCCCTCTTTTTAATTTTTTGAATAACTTGAGAAGAATTAAAGTTAGTTCTTCTTTAAATGTCTTGTAGAATTCAGCAGTGAATCCATCCAGTCCTGGTCTTTTCTTTGTTGAAGAGAGCATAAAATATGTCTTTGAAATATAAGACCTTGGGCTGGTGCCATGGCTCACTAGGCTAATCCTCTGCCTGCGGCGCCGGCACACCAGGTTCTAGTCCCAGTCGGAGCGCCAGATTCTGTCCTGGTTGCTCCTCTTCCAGTCCAGCTCTCTGCTGTGGCCCAGGAAGGCAGAGGAGGATAGCACAAGTGCTTGGGCCCTGTACCCGAATGGGAGACCAGGAGGAAGCACCTGGCTCCTGGCTTTGGATCGGCACAGTGCACTGGGTGTAGTGGCCACTTGGAGGGGTGAACCAACAGAAAAAGGAAGATCTTTCTCTCTGTCTCTCTCTCTCACTGTCTAACTCTGCCTGTCAAAATAAATAAATAAATAAGAAATATAAGACCTTAAGATATACCTGAAAGACAGGGCTTATGTTATGATTTGCCAACAAGGATCTTTTACATCATCTTGAAAATATATCACAATAAGATATGACACATTCATGGAAAAAACTTTGGATTCAAATATAGCTGTCATCAACTACATGAACTTAGACAAGTCATTTATCACCATTCCATTTATTTAATAGGAAATCATTAAATTTTCACTAGCTTCCAGTAATTTCTTCATGTGGAGAAACAGATAAAAGAAACAAAATAATTAAAGATTTAATTATTTCTTTGAAAGGAAGACTTATACAGATGGGGGCAGAGAGAGAGAAAGAGAGAGAGAGAGAGAGAGAGAGAGAGAGAGAGAGAGTCATCTACTGGTTGACTCCCCAAATGGGCACAACAACAGGAGCTGGGCCAATCTGAAGCCAGGAGCTAGGAGCTTCATCTAGGTATCCCAAATGGGTGCAGGGGACCAAGGACTTGGGCCATCCTCTACTGCTTTCCCAGTTAATAGCAGAGAGATTGGAAGTGAAGCAGCTGGGACTTGAACCGGAGCCCATATGGGATGCTGGCATTACAGTCAGTGGCTTTACCTGTCGTCCCCAGAAGCAGTTTTAACTTTTAAGAACTCACAGGCTAAAGAGAGAGAGAGAGAGAGAGACAGAGAGAGAGAGAGAGAGAGAGAGAGAGAGATTGAGATGAGAAAACAATCACCATACAGTGCAATAAGTACTGTGATCATTTTGTTAATATTTCACTCTAGAAGTGGAAAAGTGGAGAGAGAAGGAAGTGTTAGCATACAGTTCCTGGAGTAGCTAATGCCAAAACCAATTGTGGAAATAAATTAGTCTTCATAAAGCATCTCATATTTTTTCAATTTAAACTTGGAGTTGATTGATATCTAAATCGTAAGATTTCAGCGGCAGATACTTCAGAAGCTTTGTCAGCACTACGTGCTACAGGATTCTGAAGTGAGGAAGAGAGGAAAGGAAGGGCTCCTGCCAGAAAGGACAATACTGTGTACTATCAGCTAACTTTCCCCACTCTAATTCCTCAGAAGCTGGGATTTCTTATGAGCAGCAAATTGGTGATCTATGAATTATTTTCCATATTTCAAGAAACTTAAATATAAATTACAAAATCTCCCACCTAAGTGCAACTGAACTAATTAAAATGTAAAATTTATTTGCCTTTAGTTTTAATGAATCAACTAAGTTGATCTCTCTGGTTATTTCTTACTAAAAAGAGGCATCATTTGAGAATTATATGTGACATTGATTTCTAATAATAGCTTACATAAACATGTTTCTTTAATATAATTTTGCAGATAATGTTCATTCAACTATGAGATAAATGGAGGAAGATGCAATTAAATACACGAGCTCCTAGAGTGCCCTTTTATGCTTTTGGGAAGCAGAATATTCATTGATGTGCCTGACTGACATATTGCCCAAGAGCCACTATTTAAAGTAGTAAATAAAAAGATGTGTGTGTGTGTGTGTGTGTGTGTTCTAAGTGGCTTTTGTGAATTCTCTTGATTAATTTCTTGTTCATTAGTCTTAAAATTCAAGTTTAATTCACCCCTTCTCTTTGAGATACATAAGCCAAGAAGTGGATACCAAGAAAGCATATAAAATTTTTTGAGTGCTATGTCTTTCCTATATCAATTATGTTTATGACAAAGTCAATGAGAATCCAATGTACCATCTAAATATTATGGGATAATAGACTTCTTCCTGCAATAAGGACACTAATCTATGCTGATTAAGATAAGACTGCTATTTTGAGTTGGAATTCAATTTTATGACTACTTATTTTTATTAGAGAATACCTGGGAAGTTTAAGATACAGAACCTAACTTGAAGGTGTTTTCAATTAAATTAAGTGCAAATGAACACAGACAAAACATTTCATGAAGAGAAACTAGAGCATCCAACTAATCATGTTGGATTTCCTCCACTGTTTCCAGACACTCCTGAAATAAGTGCAGTCTTCAGTTTTGATAACTACTTGATCAAATACAATGCTTTGCTAACTCTAGTAAAGAGTATGCAATGCTATTTTATTACTTTATACATACAACGGAAGAGAATTAATTATAGTTTGGAATATGTCCATGAGGATAAAATGAAACCAACACATCCAAAACATCTAGCAAATGGAATTTACATTACATGGTTGCACATGGAAGATACAATGAGTGTTACTATGAGAAAGGCCACAAGGAGTAGTGAGGGTGACTTGAATGTGAAATAAAAACAACTAAGTGCATATTTTCTCTGCTTGTTACCAGTTTTGTGATCTTAGGCAAGTTGATTAACCTCTCAGAACTTCTTTTCCTAATGCATTGAGTGATAATAATTTTTTTTTACCAAATTTATGTGAAGATAAAATTAACTAATGTTTGCTACAGGCCCAACACAAGGCTGAGAACATAAAAGATAATACAGAGCAGAAATATTCTCTTTTCTCTATTAGACAATGAGAAACTAGAAGAAGAAGAAGCAATCACCGAACTATTCATCACTGCATCTGCAGTATCTAGGACACAGCTTGGAACCTAGGAAATTCTTATATAATAAATATAAGTTGAGCTGAGCTGAATTCTTAAATTATCTATTTGTTTAGGATTATTTAGTACATAGAATACAAAGTCATTCAGTTAACAATTCTCAAGTAAAGGCAAACATGGATTAGGCACGTGAGAGATCTGAAAAAATAAAGATCTAGAAACCTAATGGTCAAGCAGCTCATGTTTTTCAATTTAAATTTGGAGTTGCTTTATATCTAAACCGTAAGATTTCAGCAGCAGATACTTCAGAAGCTTTCTCAGCACTACACGTTACAGGATTCTGATGTGCTCCAAATTCTTTCTGATCACTCCTTGCTCCCCATTTGTGAATTCTTATTTTTCTACTAGTTATGTGTTTCATGAGTAGAAAAAGGATCTCACCTCATGTTTGGGAACAAGCCATGAAACACTATGCTAATCAGTCTATGGATTGTCTACTTTTGGTCATATGCCACTTGTAGTACAGAGGTCATATACCTTCCTCCCAGAGAAGGCAGCTTGGGTGGTGCAGTTGTGGATAGAAGAGGGAAGTTGGTCATGACAGTTAACTTAATGGGCCTGTTCAGTATACTTTACCCTTTGACTTCCACCTTTTATACCTTTCATTTCCTAAAGTTAGTTTTGAACATCTAATCTTGTTTAGAGGAGGGAATGATAGAAACAGTTAGCTCTCTGTCAGAGGTTGTATTTGATTAATCTGTTAGGGTTTCTCTTCTACTCTTCTTTGAGAAAAAGAGAAGCATGTGCTATGCCAACATTCTTGTTCAGAATATACAATGGATAAAAGAGGAATATGAATTCCTCAGCATGATCTGGCCAGAAGAATGTTTGATTTCTATAGCTGCCAAATTTGTCCCTGCAAAATAATTAATTATAAACTTAAACCAGTTTTTTTAAAAAAGCCACCTGGGGCCAGTGCTGTGGTGCAGTAGGTTTCTCCTCGGCCTGCTGTGCCGGCATCCCATATGAGTGCCGGTTCTACTCCTGGCTGCTCCTTTTCCCATCCAGCTCTATGCTACGGCCTGGGTGGTGGAAGATGGCCTGTGTCTTTGTGCCCCTGCACCCACGTGGAAGACCTAGAGGAAGCTCCTGGCTCCTGGCTTCAGATCTGCGCAGCTCCAGCCATTGCGGCCATTTGGGGAGTGAACCAATGGTAGGAAGACCTTTCTCTCTGTCTCTCTCTCTCACTGTCTGTAACTCTACCTCTCAAATAAATAAATGAAATCTTAAAAAAAAAAAAGCCTCCCTTAAAGAAAAGAGATGAGCTAGGCTCAAGAAGTTAACTTCATTCTAAAAGCCTTGAGCGGAGGTGAGGGGACTGAGAATATTCAGGAAATGCTGAACTTCAGTAAGGTATTGTTGCTACCAGGCACATCTTAGGAAGATGCTTTAAGACCAAAATTGAATCATTTCCATTTCATTTGTAAAAACAAGCAACTGATAATAGGGTCTCAGCATCAGTCAAGTCTTGGTTCTAGAAGGATCATTGTCATAAATATATTGTAGGTTACATCCTGAGCAGGATTACTCAGATCAGAGAAATGTAGCTCAGGACCAAGGGGATAGAATTAAGAAAAGTTCAACTGGTACCTTTTCGATTTTTTTTCCATTTTGTCACTATATCCCAAAGTAAGCATTTATTTTTGTATAGAAATTTCAAGCATGAGAAACATGACTCATTCAACCCAGCTGCCTTGTGGACCTCATTGCTACCAGGAAGGTAAACTAGGCTGGTGCCACAGCTCAATAGGCTAATCCTCCACCTTGCAGTGCTGGCACACAGGGTTCTAGTCCCGGTCGGGGCACCGGATTCTGTCCCGGTTGCCCCTCTTCCAGGCCAGCTCTCTGCTGGGGCCCGGGAGTGCAGTGGAGGATGGCCCAAGTGCTTGGGCCCTGCACCCCATAGGAGACCAGGATAAGCACCTGGCTGCTGGCTTCGGATCAGCGCGGTGCACCGGAGGGTGCACCAATGGCAAAAAGGAAGAACTTTCTGTCTCTCTCTCTCACTATCCACTCTGCCTGTCAAAAAATAAATAAATAAAAATAAATAATAAATAAATAAATTTTAAAAAGTTTAATTTAATTGGATCATGTAGGTTGCATAAAGAAAATTGAAGTTGACTAAGTGCAAATTATTGGCTGAAATTGTTCTGGGTCACCTTCCTCCCTAATAGTTCTACAGAGGCTACCATTGTCTATGATCTAATGATCATTTATACAGCATTAACACATTTACCTTGTCCATAGTAAGAAATTCATGAAGTAAAACTGCATGGTTGTGTTTGTGATATCATGATGATTCCTTAAGGGACCTTACCGTCAACAAACTTCAAGCAATGTTAATTCTTCTTTTAGACTTATATGACTTCTGTCTAGTCATTACACTTCACCCTTTTACAACTATAAACTAAATGATAGGTATAACCACCAATATGTTCATTTGACACTGGAGAGAGATACGATTATTAAGCTAACAATGATTATATTAATTTTATGTTTAAAAACATTAGAAAAGAAATTGATATACTTTGTTGTCACATATCTTGCGTCCTTCAACCTTCAGACAAAATGTCAGCTGGACAGTGATTTAACTCCAAGAGGTGTGATTTCACTCTTTGGAGTCTGAGTTTTCTGGATTCAGTGACAAAGTGGACTCTTGACAAAGTGAAAATGAGGACAGTTTCCAATTCTTTCTCCCTTGGATATGATGATACAAAGAGTAAGCCTCCAAGTGTAACAGATCTATACAAAACCTTTGCAGGTATGAAATATAGTAGAAACAAATTGCCTGTTTAGATATAAGGTTGAAAATTGGTCAATATTGGGACAAATTTCCTAATGGTTTGGTAGTGGCCCAAGAAGTTGCTCAAATGTTCAAATCACAATTTCCATTGATCTGAGTCTAAGCATTATTTTGCACATGAGTATATATGTCTCAGGTCCTAAAAATCTACAGGACATCATGACAAGAGCCTCGACATTGACTATGACCTTCTCTAAATAAGATCAGAGTTAGCAAACTCAAAATGCTTCAATAGCCTTGGCAACTCATGACAAGATCCTAGGGTGATTACTGACGCCATAAATAAGAATGTCAATTGTTAAATTAACAAGAGTCACTGTGCACTTACTCCCCATGTAGGATCTCTGTCCTTAATGTGTTGTACTATGTGAATTAACAGTATAACTAGTACTCAAATGGTACTTTATACTTTGTGTTTCTGTGGGGGTGCAAACTGTTGAAATCTTACCTTAGTTTATACTAAATTGATCTTCTGTATATAAAAATAATTGAAAATGAATCTTGATGTGAATGGGATGGGAGAGGGAGCGGGAGATGGGAGGGTTGTGGGTGGAAGGAAGGTTATGGGGGGTGTAATCCAAAAGCTGTACTTCGGAAATATATATTTATTAAATAAAAGTTAAAAAAAAATCTATAGGACACCAGAGTTCATAATTACTGGAAAGGGAAACAAAATTTGAAAGTGATTGATTCTCAGACCTATATAATTTGACTATGGAAGAAAAAGTACCATGTATAGTCCACTGGTTCAAGGTATGTGCCTCCAAAACTATGTAGTCATTCACAGTTCAATGTTTTCTGTCCCTATGTCAAAATTCCTAGTGAATCTTTCTGCCATTCAGAAATTCAGGTTTTTTTTTATTTTTTATTTTTTTATTTTTTTTACAATGGATTGCTAATAATTCCAGTGGTCTCTAGGGCATCCAAAATTGAGGCCTCCCCACTTTCACTGTGAAATGATGTCCTTTAGTTGGAGGCAATGTTGTGTGTTTAAAGCATTTACCACTTACAGGTATGATTGGGTCCTCAGAATCATGAAGGCTCAAGAGATCCAGAATGATTCTATTTTGCAGTAGGTTGGGGGAGAGGATCTGCTGTTGGAAGTAGGTTGGTGTAGCTGATACACAACAGGATTGTTGCTGACCACTTATTTTTGGTTGTCAGATTGGGGGCAGTGGCTAATGGTTGCTTTCTCCCACTGGGAGATTGTAATTTAGTGAGCTAGTATTCAGGTTACCTGAGGTAAGATGCCCATGTAAATCTCTTTATTCCAACATCAATTTTAACTCTAAGTTTCAGTTTTGCCTATGGCTTTTCACTAGTGTTTTTTTCTTTTATTTTTTTTTTTATGAAGAGGATGAATGATATAAGTACTAGTCAAGGAAAAAAAAAAGGATTTCTCATCTCAAGGGAATGATGCATATATTTGGGTAGGAAAAATGACAAAATATCCTTTATTTTATGGTTTCTGATTTTGAATTGTAGAGTAGATGAATACTCTTCAGGCTGTCAAAACAGGACCTCTCAGAGACTTTAGAGGCTAATAATAATAAGGTTGGAAAACGATCAGACTCAGATTATAAAATTTGTAAATAGAGGCCAGTGCCGCAGCTCACTTGGCTAATCCTCCGTCTGTGGCTCCAGCACCCTGGGTTCTAGTCCCGGTCTGGTTGCTGGATTCTGTCCCAGTTGCTCCTCTTCCAGTCCAGCTTTCTGGTGTGACCTGGGAAGGCAGTGGAGGATGGCCCAAGTGCTTGGGCCCTGCACCCGCATGGGAGACCAGGAGGAAGCACCTGGCTCCTAGTTTCAGATCAGCACAGAGCGCTGCTGTAGCTGCCATTTAGGGGGTGAACCAATGGAAGGAAGACCTTCCTTTCTTTCTCTCTCTCTCACTGTCCAATTCTGCCTGTCAAAAAAAATTGTAGATAGAATGAAGAAAGAAAGCCACAGGTATTGTGATGAAAATAGAATGAAGAAACTTGAGAAAATATGATGGTGGAAAGGAGCAAAGTGGAGTCTAATGGAGAAGAGAAGCAGACTCAGATTAAGGTCCTTCAGAATGATAAAGGAGTGATTACATCTAAAGGCAGAGGTCCAGAAACCAGAAAAGAATTAAAAAAATTAGTCTCAGGACTGTGGTTATCTATGTGTCCTTGAAGAGTGGCTGGGTATCTCTGACTCAGGTTCTTCCTTTGACGATGATATGTTAACTCCTTATCCCTAAGCTTACTGAGTACTCATTTCTAGTTTGGTCCTAAGCAAGATAATGTATAATTTGGAAGCAGGGAAAAATTATTACTTTTGTTTGATATCATGTTGTGTTTGATGACCTCTGAAATTCTGGCCATTTCAGATTAAAGTGTATAAATAGCTATGCAAAACATCTACTTGGCTCCAAAGGTATATAATTGGTGGCCTTTTATAAACCTTAGCTAATATCCCGCGCAGAAAATGCCCCACTGCCAGCTTTGCCAAGGCAGCACCTTGTGGCCGAACAAAATGCATTCTGTTCTGCGTCATACATCATCAAGAAAATTACCACTTACACCCTGATTCCAGAATCGTTATTGTTGGTTATAATTTATGAAGCAAACATCAGAGCACAGCTTGATTTTTCAGATTATAAGATGAGTTGGCAGTTGCTAAAATCTTATTTTTACTTACAAAATTGATTTGATTGTATTTGAGGTTAAAGCTCCCGGTGAGATACAAATATGAGACACCAATGTCCTATGAAAATTCCTAGATTTATTATTCTAGCTTTGAAGTTTTTGAAAATAGGATTTGTTTTACAAAAAATAGAGATTGAGGAGTAGGCTTATAGAATTTTCTTTTTCTAGACGGCGCTGTGGTGTAGTAGGTTAAGCCTCCACCCGCGGTGCCGGCATCCCTTATGTGCGCCAGTTTGTGTCCAGGCTGTTCATTTTCCAATACAGCTCTCTGCTGATGGCTTGGGAAAGCAGAAGGATGGGCCATGTGCTTGACCCCTGCCCCACGTGGGAGACCCGGAAAATGCTCCTGGCAGATGACTTGAGATTGGCACAGTTCTGTCCGTTATGGCCATTTTGGGGGTGAAGCAGCAGATGGAAGACCTTTCTCTCTGTCTCTTTCTCTCTCTGTGTCTGTAACTCTGCCTCTCAAATAAATAAATCTTTTAAAAAATCTTTTTCTTTTTGGCTAAACATTTGACAGTATCAGTGAATGAATAGCTAATAAATGATGTGTTAGGACCTGAGTGTGCACTTAGGTACTTGTAATTCAGGATAAGTAACTTCTATAGGGTGAGGAGATATCAGTTGTCAGGAAAACCAAGGATTCGCTTGGATCAAACCATCTGGCATTACTGAAAGAAAATATCAGGGTATCCCATAGATGGTGGTGAGAGAAAGAGAAAGCTGAGACCTGCCTGTGAATTGTGGCTTCAGTAGTAGTTGGCTGTTGATCTTCTAAATATTCACCAGACTTCTGGCATAAAATTGGATTTGTGAAACAGTTAGAGGAAAAGAAGAGGAAGACTTCTTCAAGAAAGGGCTCTCAGCATCTTGGGACAGGGGTTGACTTAATAAGCTCCTGGCTCCTGCCATTGGATCAGCGCGGTGTGCCGGCCGTGGCGGCCATTGGAGGGTGAACCAATGGCAAAGGAAGACCGTTCTCTCTGTCTCTCTCTCTCTCACTGTCCACTCTGCCTGTCAAAAAATTAAAAAATAAAAAAAAAACACTCAAAATTTGGTTCTAGGTACCATACTGCTCCTTGTATGATTATGCACAGAGCAGTTCACACTGGTGCTCAGTACAATAGGGGAGCAGAAGAGACTGATTTCAAGTTGTTTCTGGTATAAAATATAATGGTTTTAGTGGCTGCAGAGGATACCATTTATGATGTGTATTTGTGGTAGAGAGAATAATGGTTCCTCCAAAGATACCCATGCCTTAATACCCAGAACACATGAATATGTTCTTTTACATGGTAAAAGGGAATTAAAATGTGGCTCAATTAAGAATCTCCAGCTCCACTTAGGGAGATTATTCTAGATTATGTGACTGGGTCTAACAGAATCACAAAAAAACAAACAGCAACAACAAAAAAACAAGACTATGTGACAATGGAAGCAGATGAGATTTAAGGGGTGGAGAGAAAGAGTTGAAGAAGCCACGATGCTGGCTGTGAAGATGGAGGAAATGGGCCCTGAACCTGGTACTACAGGCATCCTCTAGAAGCTGAAAGGCAAGAAACAGATTCTCCCCGAAGGCCCCCAGAGAAACCGGGCCAGCTGAGACCTTCAAGTGAGCCCAGTGGGAAGCATTTCATACTCTGGACCTCTGAAAGTGTAAGAGTATATTTGTTGTTTTAAGCCACTAAATTCATGGTAATTTGTTTCAGCAGAGACATAGGGAAATACCACAATGGCAAGCAAGAGGACTGCGAGAGTCCTTGCCATGCCAGCTATTTTATATGAGGACACTATAGAGTTAGATAATTACTGAGTGCTGAATGAAGGGATAATAGGGTAAAAAGCATTAATAGAAAGATAGAGAAATCCCTGTGCTGCTTTCCTCCAGAGTAGCAGAGTAAAGTGCTAGTTCTCGTTTGTTTTACAGTCTCCTAAGTCTTAAGACAGATTGTTTGCTTTACAAATCACTCAAGTGTATTCTACAATTAGGTGAATTCAAAGAAATGGCTTCCTGATGGTGCCTCTGATGAGTCAGAAGCAAGCTTTCTCTGTAAGGCTCAGGCATGGAGCCTGAAACAATGGCCCCCATATCAGCATGATGTGTTTTAGGAGTAGCACCCATCTTAGGGGACTGTCAGAGAATGCTTCTCAGCTAAGAGGAAACCTAAAGGCTGAGTTAAAGGGAGAGGTTAAAATGAAGGTCTGGGAAAAGAGTATTATAACAGAGGCTGCAGCAAGCAAGGCTCAAAGACGAGAGTTCATGTGTGATGCCTTGCAAATAAAGGCTCTTGTTTAGTGTGACTTGGAAGACTGAGCACTAAGATGGAGCTGAAGCAGAGTGGCCAGAGAGAAGCCTGGAAGTGAAGTGGGTGTCAGAGTGGGGTGAAGCATCTGGCTACTGAAGCCTTTATGCTTTAAAAGGCTCGTTCTTTCTAGGCTGTAAGTTTCATAAAGGAATTGGCCATGTTGGTATCATTTATCATTTGATTTTTAGGGTATAGTGCAGCACTTGAAACATAGCAGAGTACAATAAATATTTGCTGAAGGAAAGAAGGAATGGAGGAAGGAGACAGAGAGAGGAAAGAAAAATAAAGGGACAAGATATAGCGAGCAGAAGAAGGAAGGAAAGAACAGATAGAACAGTCTACCAGATCAGAAGCCTGAACAAGTTATAGACCAATTAGCTGCATCAGTAGAAAGTTCTTGCTACTTGCTTTTTTCTCTGTCCTTTATTTCAAGGGCCCAGTTTTTAATCTGCTTTGTATAAAGAGCAATGGATATAGACAGCCTGTCGCATTCCAGCCTAGCAGATTCTGTGTTCTACAAAGGAGACACTGACCTTATTTCCCAGTGTTGCAGGACAAACAAAAACATCTCTGAAAAGAGGTACCCTTCTCACCTTGTAAGGCTTTAGCGTTTTCACTGATGCTGGTATTAACCTACATGGGCACAAAATGACAAAACAAAGGACAGGACCAGGTGGAGAAGACTCTGGTAGATCTGTTACAGTGTTAGCTGGGATCTCATCTTGTTTATTCCCTAAGATGAAGTTAAAGACTGCTTCTGCATTCCCATTGGGGGAAGCTTCAGAATGTGTACTTTTTTCTAACGGTGGAGCAGATTTGAGACTAGTAGGTTTCTCACTGTCTTCTTTGGAGGACTTTAATTAATACAGGCATATACAATGTGGCCAGCTTTACATATGGTTCTGAGATACTTAACCTGTCATGATGTCTAGATGAATGAAAGCCTAAATGGATGAGCAAGTGAATGAATGAGTAGGATAATAGAAACTTGAAATTAGAAATTGGGTGCCAGATCATAGTACCAGTGCAAGGAAGTCATATAAGACTGCATTGCCAAAATCTTACATGTCACCAAGTAAATCCCATATTTGGGTCTGTGCCTTTATTGCCTGTGGAGCTGAGGTCCTATCTCTTGGAAGGGCTGCTTGGTAAGGGTTTTTGTAGGCCAGAGACCTTGGGGTATTCTGTGCCAATTTGACCATAGTTTATGCGGACTATGTGACTTACTGTGAACAGTTAATTTGGCTTTGAGGGTCTTGAATCTAATTGGCTGATCTAGTCATAAAGATGCTGCATACTGCCAAATACTGGAGCCTGAAGCTAGGGTGACCTTCCCTGGTTGACAATATTTCAAACACACTGTCACTCACTGTTGCTTGGAGAAGTATCCTGTGTGAATGTACTGGAAGGGGACATGGTTGGAGCTTGTGTCCAGGTTCTCCTAGATGTGGCCTCTCGAGCCTTTTCCCTTTGCTAATTTTAATCTGAAACGTTTTACCATAATTAAGTACTATCATGAGTATAATGGTTTCTGAGTCCCTTTAGTGAATTACCAAGCCTAAGAGTGATCTTGTCGAGACCCTCAGACACAGTGCTTTCATCTGAAACTTAAAATACAATTTGGACAGGCTGCTCCAGTTCTGTACAGTGCCAAAAGCATAGAAAGCAGAAAGTCTACCTAATTCATTAATAAGAAGTATTAAATAACAAATGCAATGATGTTTTCCCAGAGTGGATTAATGCATCTCTGTCTATTGAAAATTAAAAACAGGGACCTGTACTGTGGTATAGTAGGCTAAGCCTCTGCCTGCAGCACCTGCATTCCAGTGTTGGTGTCCTAGCTGCTCTTCTTCGGGTCCCACTCTCTGCTTATGGCCTGGGAAAGCAATGGAAAATGGCCAAAGTCCTTGGGCTCCTGCAATCATGTGGGAGACTTGAAAGAAGCTTCTGGCTCCTGGCTTCAGATCAGCTCAGCTCCACCCATTTCAGCCATTTGGAGAGAGAAGCAGCAGATGGAAGACCTTTCTCTATGTCTCTTCCTCTCTCTGTAACTGTGCCTCTCAGAAAAATACATTCTTAAAAAAAGAAAATGAAAAACATATGATCTTGATGGCTGGCACTAGAATTCTTTTTAGGAGAGAACTATCTTTGATTAGCAAAATGTCTTAAAAACCACTCAGAATACAATGAGACTCTGACTTTAAATGTGTATAGTCATCAACAAACCTTAAATGCCCATAAAAGAAAGTGGGAAGGATATGCTCCTGAGAGGAGAGGAGAGAGGGGAGTGATGGGTTGGAGAATAACCAGTGTGATGGCATGAGGTTGAAATGCTGCTTGGAATGAAACAACCAGAGATAAACATTATCACAGGAGAGCCAAAGGAAAGTTTGAGAGATGAGAGAAGCCTAATATTCAATTGACAATGTTTTTCCAAAGTATTAACCCTTTCTTTGGGCCCTCAAATATTTAACAAAAACTATTTTATTCATGAATGAAATGAATTTTTGTAACAATGGAGTAAGGTTTCTGTCTCAATGGATATAACTCAAAACAAAGACACTAAATAGTACAATAGAATCTATAGACTAATCAAGTGGCAGCTCAAGAACATTCCTATTCCTATTCCTCAATAGAAATATGGGATGAGGCTTTTGAATTTCAAGTGCATGAAATGACTAGGGAGTTAAATCAATCTTATCTCAAGGGCCAGGTAGACCTCGATTATATCTACGTTACAGCAATGTCAGCAACAATGGATGGAATAACTGCCTGTGATGAAAGACGTGATATTGAATATTATGTCTCCTTGACAGATAATATTATTATCTTGTTAAAACTCACTGTGTTAGGTGGGCAGTATGGTATTGCATGTCACAAGCAAGGAGCTCTGCAGGAAAAGTATCTGAAACTGAGATTTTATTGCAGAATATTAATTGGGGGGTGATTTTAGGAATAACCCAACCAAGGGGAAGACAAGGAAAGTAGGAGAGGTAGAAAATGGATGCAGTTGTAACGGTGGTCTCAGCCAATCCAATAGGTCTTTTTGAAACTAGAGTGACCCTAAGAGATGTTGACATGAAGGAAAGAGCCCAGATCAGTTCTTAGATTCAGGTTGTCCTTAGAGAAGGCATATACATTTTACAAACCTCCTCCAGTCTAAGGGTAGTTCCTGAGTAAACTCACACTTGTGAGCCTCAGAAGACCATACTCTCTGCCCCTGTGGGGATGAATATGTCCATCTTGAAGAGGGAGATCTGAGATCAGAATTCAGCAAATTTATAAGTACCTGCACTGTGCCAATAACAGCTACTGTTGAGGCTAAAGAAATTGAGTCATGCTGCCTGCTGCTGTAATGATGCTCATAGCTCAATAGAGGGAGATAGATATGTAAAAACAAAAGAAAATAAATCATAGCAACAACACAATAATAAAAAATGGTGTGTGTGCTAATCCAAGAATGTGTGAAAAACTCAGAAATAAAAGAAAGATAGGATACAAGATGACTCAGAAATTTCACTTCAAGGTATCTGCCTAGGATAAATTAAAGCCTGTATACTTTCAAATAACTGTCCCTGAAGATTCACTATAGCACTGTTCACCATAGACAAAGTACAAAAATCTCCATCAATTGGTGAATGTATAAATAAATGCAGTATATCCATGAGATGAAATATTATTCGTCAATACAAAGAATGAAGTCCTGAAGCATGGTATAACTTGCATGAACTTCCAAAATATTATGCTCAATGAAAGAAGCCATACACAAAAGAACACATATAATAGTGATTGCACTCATATAAAATGTTCAGGAAAGGCAAGTTTTATGGAAACAGTAGGTTAGTGGTTGCCTAAAGTTGAATGTGGGCATTTAGAAGGACTTCAAAAGGGCATGAGGTTTATTTCTTGACTGATAGAAATGTTCTGAGAACAGATCATGAATCATGGTTTGATATCTTTGTAAATATACTGAAAATCTCTGAATTGTATACTTGAAACAAATGATTTTATATCATACAAATTATTACCCTTTTATATGTTAATCAAGATAATAATGATTTCAAAATATGTGGAAGAGATTCATTTAACTAGACCTGCATGAAACAATAGTAGAGAAACATGAGGGAGTCTAGGTCACCTGAGAAAAATGTTCCAAGGTAAATATTTGTTCTCTATGTAGACATGTCTGAAAAGAACATTTCATGTAGAGAAAATATCATATGCAGGAGTATAAAGCAATTTGCAGTGCAGGAAATGTACAGAATGTTTTGAGTGTGAAGAGTGAAAGGGATGAGGGGCAGTTGATTTGTAACCAACACTTGGAAACTCTATCATAAAGGATATTTTATTCCTTGGTAAGAAGTCTAAAATTTCTTAAAGTATTTGCACAAGTCTATTTCCATACCTAGAACTTTCTTTCTCAGTTTTTGTTTGAGTACCTGGCTCTATCTCATCCTTCAGGTATTAGCTTAAAAATAACCTTTTCCTTGGTTTGTTTCCTGACACTTTAGTTCAGAAGGTTCTGCTATCTGCTCATTATTATTGTCCATGAAGAAAAAGACACCACTTATTCATTTATTTTTATTTACTTCTTTTGAGTGCCTTTTCGGGCAGTAAGTAAAAATTCATTGGAATTAGAACACTAAAAGTTGAACCATGAATTTCTCACTTTTCAGCTGTGTGACCTTGGAATTTTACTGTCTCCTTGACTTAGAACTTTTTCTTCTGTGAAATTGGATAGATTTGACATCCATCTTTTAGCCTTATTGTGAAGATTAAATGTAACAATTGATGTGAAAATGCCCACACGTGTCAAATATTTCTGAAATTTATTGTATTATAACTAAAAAGTGATTATTTTTAGTAATAGTTATAAATAATTTACTAAACTCAAAGTTAACTAACCCTGTAAATACAATGAGTCATTATAACTGCATACTAAATATGGTACTACTTTTAAAAATAAGAACACATGAAAGTATTTAGTTGAGATTCAGAATCTATTCTATGCTCATCAATTACTCCTCTGACTTGCATCATATTAGCATACTCAGGTATAATGGAATTATTTTTCTTATAAAAATAAGTGATCCTAGTGAGTTTTACTTGTGGGAGACTCGTGTTTGCTTTTCATATTTTCCAAATTCTTACTCCTTCGTATCAAGTGTATTAAAACTGTGTATAAGCTGTAAGTTAAAAGATCTAAATGACAATCCAAGAGATTGTCTAGAAATAGAAGCTTTATTTAACTATTTATTTATTGGTAAATACATATATTTGTGAGATGAAAGTGACTCAGATATTGATCCTATTTTTAATAAGTATGCTTTCTAAAGGGAATAATAAGCTGTATAACATTAGAAAATAATGCAGAAAAATGATAAAAGCATATGAGAGACACAAATTCTATGTGTGTGTGTGTGTGTGTGTGTGTGTGTGTGTGTATTTGGAGAAGGGAGAATATAGCATCAGCTAGAGTGAACAGGGAGGGTTTCAGTTAAGACGCCATGTTTAGAGGAACACTTTCAGAGTGGATGAGTTTCCAGCAGACACAGCAAAAGGGCTGTAGTTCTGGAATAATTTCAGGTATATGCAAACTCAAAGAACTGAAAAAATTATGATATCTTTGTCCAGACAGATCTGTGGCCAGATGGCTAGCACTATGACATATATAAATCAATATAAATATTGTAAAGAGTAAAAACGAACTAATGAATTTTTACATTAGAAGCCAATTTTGAATTTTGGATAGAAGTTAAAATGGAGTGCTTCATTCAATTGACAGTGTGTATTGAGTGTCTAATTTATGCTATGCAGAAGCCAGATTGTACTGGTTGTGTGTATTAATTACATTTGATGAGCTGTATGGGAGATGTAGAGCATGAAAATATACAGATGTTGCATATAAGCAGATTAATCTTTTTAAAACAAAGAAACAAGATGAGAAAACACATCTAGACACAGGCACATGACTGTTTGACAAAGCCACTAAGCAATGTAGGTATTTGGGATCAAATTCTTGAAAGACAGTGCTACTCTCTTAAGAGCTCCATTTGCTTTTTTGAAAAATTAAACAGTTTTTTTTTTCTAAAATTAACCATAAATTAGCATCTGGCTATCTAGTGTTATTCAATAGCAAGGATAGCTACTTTGAATATTTTTAATTCATTAATAAAGAAAAATTGAGGCTTCCATTTGCATTCTATTTAAGAATAACATAGGCTTTCGAAATTATATTAAAAATGGATTTATTTTAGAGAATGCTTTTAGGCTTTTAAACTATCACCTTTTCAAAATTCAGTTCAGAAGGAATGTTGTTAATTTTTCAATGAGTATTTTAGAGAAAATTGTATGTTTTTATTTTTTCTTAAGTTTTTGTTCCTGTTTTAAGTTGGAATTTAAAATAGAATTTATGATAGAATTTGTCAAATTTCCAATGGCATCTCTGTAGATATTTTAAAAGCTCCCCAACTTTTTCTATTTAAAAATAGATGTGCACACACATACTTCATTTTCTTGGCTTTGAGCTGCCTTGATATATGGGTGGAGTTCAGCTGATTAAATATTTCTTTTCTTTTTTCTTTTTAGGCTCTTTTATGTTAGATTATATGACTCATTGATTTTCATTACTAAGAATAAAACATGCAGGTCTTCTAAAATGTAAACATCAGTAACTCATAGAAAAGTAAAAAATTGCACTAGGAATATGGAGTCTGGGTAAGAAAGATAGTGGTGGTCCATAATGATAAAGAGGGCTTGTACTGGAGTTAGCCTACAAGGGCTCTATGTGACAAGATTTACATTGTTCTACCAAAGAATAAGAAGAGCCATGAATAATTTTTAGTGATTGAGATATCTTAGCAATTGAAAGATCACTTTGATGCCAAAGTGCATGAGGATAGAATGAGAAAAATGGATGGTGTAGAGTCAGAAACTTGATGCAGGAAAAACTTTTAGAAGGTTATCAGTCTTACGCAAGTGAGATATGATAGTTTCCTGGACTCTCATAATGGCAATGGAAAACTAAGCAGTAGACTTAACATAATTTTACGACTAGTTGGATGGATCAGAAGTGAAGAATGGGCATTTCTAAAATGTTCATTGTAGGTTCTGTATTTAGTGAGAAGGATTTTTGTTAGTTAAGATTACAATAAAGAAGACAGTTTATGTATGAAGATGATGAGTTCTGGGATTCCCTAACATGGCCATAAGCCTTAAGATCAGTATTGGAAAAGATAATGAATTTGAGTTTGTGTTGGAAGGAAGTTTAAGGAAAATGCCAAACACAGTGCCATCAAAAAGTACTATGAATAAGGCTGGACAAGGGAGGATTCAGATGGGCTCTGAGCATGAACCTTTATTTTATGTAGCTTAATCTATTGCTCCCAAAGTACAAGAAGCTATCTCCACCCAACACCTCATTATCCCCAAAATGTTGAATTTCAGTGTTTTAGAGCCTCTGATGATTTCAAATCATTTCATAGTAGCCCTTTACCCATGGGTACTGAATGACTAAAGTAGATCCTTTTTCTTGAGCTTGCTTCTTAGGACAAGGTGCTTATAACTAATCTAGCTTGAAGAGTGTTAACTTGTCCTTCTGCCTTCTTATCTTCTCATCAGTACATAGCTTGAAGAATGCCAATGTTATATGTTGACAGTAAAGGTAATTTTTATAAATTTTATCCATACTGAACCAAGATTAATATTTTGTCTATGCTCTCCTTACATCCAATAAAGGTAGCAAATAAATTTTTTATACATACTGTGTTTGGGTGATTGTAGAAAATTTGAATAGAAATACTTAGTAAGTAGTATAGAAGTATAGAAGGGTATTGGAAAATATTTGAAAATTATTAATTTATGAAAATAAGTGGAATCTGTATTGTTAGCTGAGTTGATTCTTGTCAGAATGAGGAATGAGAAATAATATAAAGAATATACATATGTCTCTAAGAATAACAATGATATTGGTATTTAACCATATATAGACGCAATAGAGGAAAAGAAGAGGCTATCAATTAAGGGAGAAGATAAAATATTTAATTTTTATACCTCTATCAAACATTTCTGGGTTGATTTCATTAACACCTGTAGCTTTAGCCACTATCTTCACATTGAAAACTGAGCTTTGGTGGTGATGTGTTATTATTATAAATTACAAAGAAATGTCATGGGCAAGTAAAGCAACATTTTTATGTTTCATCCTCATGACCCATCTTCTATACTCAATATAAGTAGAGTGTCAGTTCATAACTGGGCTTTATATTAGCTTTTTTCATCTGTGACCATTCTCCAGAAAATTAGATTAATACTCTACAAAATGGATTTTATTTTTTTAAAAGATTTATTTACTTGAAAGTCAGAGTTACACAGAGAGAGGAGAGGCAGAGAGAGAGAGACAGAGAGAGAGAGAGGTCTTCCATCTGATAGTTCACTCCCTAGTTGGCTGCAGCAGCTGGAGCTGGGCCGATCTGAAGCCAGGAGCCAGGAGCTTCTGCCGGGTTTCGCATGCAGATGCAGGGGCCCAAGGACTTGGGCCATCTTCTACTGCTTTCCCAGGCCATAGCAGAGAGCTGGATTGGAAGTGGAGCAGCTGGGTCTAAAACTGGTGCCCATATGGGATGCCAGCACTTCAGGCCAGGGTGTTAACCTGCAGCACCACAGCATTGGCCCCTACAAAATGAATTTTTTTTCTGTCATTTCCTGTTCCACACATTAATTTGCTATCCATTCCCTACAGAATCAGGTCCAGAGTCTTTGGTGATATTCTATTTCATTTTTTCTAATCTATTTTGTCCAAATTTCCATTATTTTCTTGAACATACCAATCATAGTTAAAGTTTTGTCCAATAATTCCAGTATCTTTTTTCAAGATTTATTTATTTACACAGAATGAGACATAGAGAGGGAAATACTATTTATTTGAGTCTATATCTTCATTTAAATCCCTTAACTTTTCTATTAAATAGACATGTGTTCTGTAATTAACTGCATATACCTTTGTAATAGTCACATTGTGCTGTTGAATTGATCCTTTAATCATTATATACTGTCCTTGTTTGTATCTTTTAATAGTTTATCTGTTAAAGTCTAGTTTGTCTGGTATTCGGATGGCCATACCAGCTCTTTTTTTGGTTTCTGTTAACATGTACTATCTTTTTCCATCCTTTCACTTTCAGTCTGCTTGTCTCTTTGTTGGTAAGATGTGTTTCTTGTTAGCAGCAAATAAATGGGTTTTCTTTTTTAATCCTATCAGCTAGTCTGTGTCTTTTAACTGGGGAGTTGATCTCATTTACATTCAGTGTTAAGTACTGACTTTTCTCTGCCATGTTTCCATAAATAGTTCTGTTTATGAATTTTGGATTTCATTTGTACTTCTGCAGGGTCATTTTCTGCATTCATCTTCTTTTGTAGTGATGTTCCTGTTTTTGTATTTCTGTGTTTAGCACATCCTTGAGCATCTTTTGTAGGGTTGGGCAAGTAGTTATAAATTCTTTCAATTTCTGTTTGTTGTGAAATATCTTTATTTTGCCTTCATTCATAAATAAGAGTTTTGCAGGGTACAGTATTCTGGATTGAGTTTTTTTCCTCTTAGGACTTAGAATATATCTCACCACTTTCTCCTTGCCTATAGGAGTTTGTTTGAGAAGGTTTGTAATAGGTTTGTTATGAGAAGTCCAGAGTGAGTCTAATTGGGTTTTCTCTGTATGTTATTTGTTGTTTTTCTCATGAACATTTTAGCATCTTTTCATTATTTTCTACTGAGAAGAACTTTGCTACAATGTGTGAAGGTGAAGATATTTTCTGGTTGTGTCTATTGGGAGTTTTGTGTACTTCTTGTACTTGGATGTCTCCTCTTTCTCCAGATTGGGGAAGTTCTCTGTTATTATGTCATTAGGAAGGCCTTCTAATCCTTCTTTGCTTTCCATGCCTTCTGGAATTCCTAGGATTTGTATGTTGGGTCCTTTGATAAAATCTTGTAGATCTCCAACTGTGATTTTTTTATTTTTGAAATTCTTCTTTTATTTGTTTGACTGTATTATTTCTAGATACTTGTCTTCTAGTTCTAATATTCTTTTTTCTGTTTTATTCATTTGTTTTTTTTCTTTTCTTTTTTTTTTTTTTTTTTTTTTTTTGGACAGGCAGAGTTAAATAGTGAGAGAGAGAGACAGAGAGAAAGGTCTTCCTTTTTCTGTTGGTTCACCCCCCATGTGGTTGCTATGGCTGGTGTGTTGTGGCCAGCGTGCTGCGCCAATCCAAAGCCAGGAGCCAGGTGCTTCCTCCTGGTCTCCCATGTGGGTGCGGGGCCCAAACACCTGGGCCATCCTCCACTGCCTTCCTGGGCCACAGCAGAGAGCTGGACTGGACGAGGAGCAACCGGGACAGAATCTAGCACCCCAACTGGGACTAGAACCCAGGGTGCCAGTGCCACAGGTGGAAAATTAGCCTATTGAACCATCGTACGGGCCTCACTTATTCTATTGTTAAGGCTACCCACTGCATTTTTTATTTGATCTATTGAATTCTTCATTTCAAGTATTTCATTTTGACTTTTTTTTTATTTAGAGAATACTTTATTAGTTCTGTAATCAAACCCACGTAGATAAGACCTTACATATTTAATACAGTGCGTTACCCCTATACAAATGGAAAAAAAATTAAGTTTTACGTTTCTAGACCAATATGGCTGTTAATTTCTGTACAATGCCAACTCAACGTGGTAAACTGGGATACTTTTCTCAAAGTTGACAGCACAGCTAAGTTTCCAAAAATTCAATTATATATATATATATATATATATATATATATATAAAAAGACCAGTAATAGCAGTATGTTATGTATCAATAGCAGCAACAGCTTTTCCAGGTTCTGCAGTCATTTGAACAAAATTATAGAGACATCTAGCACACTCCATTAAAAAAAAAAAAGAAAAAAGGTAAAAAAACAAAACTCCGAAAACAGCAAAGTTTTGTTACTGTCGTGGTACCTGGCACCATTTTTTTTAAATTAGCTTCTCAATCATCTGGAAAGAAAACATTCTAGAATAAAATCATTAAAAACAGCTCTGATAAAGCACAGTCACTACTACGTATCATGAAGCAGGTACAAGATATTTTACATTCACAGAGGTATGATACAGTACTGTCCTACATCTATAATACTATAATATTGCTTCTGTTTGAAATGATGCTGGGTTTTGGTTGTGGTCCAAAGCTTCAAAGCACTGTTTGGCGTCTCCTTTCTTCTATGGAGCTCTCACCATTCAAATGTGACAGATCTGGTAAAATACTAGTTAGGTTGAATCTTGCTTGCCTGCACTCCATCATCTTTGTATGAATCGAATTCCCCCTCCCTTTTTTTTTTAATGGTTTTTTAGCTAATGTTTGTGAAGAACAGTGAGTACCTAGAACTGTGCTGATAATGAAAGGAAATCTCCATCAAGGAAGGTACATTTCTTTACAGAGCTGCGTCATACCATCCTTTGGGCCCTCTGCTGGGAAGGTAGAATCAAGTCTCAAATAATGCCTTTTAATTGTATCCTCTAGTATCTTTTTGACTTCTCTTTAGTGTCTCAATTTCTTGGGAACACTTTTCATTTAGATCATGAATTTGTTTTTGTTGCTTCTGAGTAATCTGACAATTTTCTAAATTCTGTTTCTGGAATATCATCAATCTTCTTCAGCTTCTATTATTGAAAAGTTGTCGTGTTCCTTTGTGGGGCTCATAGTGTCGTCTTTATTCTTATTAAGGCTTTTTCCTTTCTTTTTAAGCATTTCGGATTGCTTTTCTCTTTAATATGTGTCTTGGTGCTAGTGGTGAGATTTCCCCTCTGCTATGAGCTGCTATGTGTCTGTGTGTTGCAAGTGAAAGCACCCAGCACCACCTCTGGGAGTCCTGCTCACGTTTTGATCGAGATGGGGGCAGGCATGAGAGCTCTGGTGCACTAAGCCTCACCTACTGGGGCTAGGCTCACTTCTCACTAGTGCATGCAACAAGCTTAAGATTTTGATATTTAGGACTTCTTTTTTTACAGCTTGCATGGTGGAGGGCAAATTACTCTGAAATGTTGTGATCCTAATTCCCAGATCGGGGGTGTTGTGAATGGCTCCTGCAACTGATGAGTGTTGCATGGGAGGTAAATGCGGTAGCCCCCTGCTTATATTTGAAGATGTAAACAAACAATATGGCTGGTTGCATGTCCAGTTGCTAGGATGGGGGAGACATAGATGGACAGGGGCAGCCCAACGTCTCCATTTGTTCCCCTGTTATTCCTGCTTGGAACTTCAAACGCTGTTCACCAGGCTCCCTACCCATTGCTATCTGCAATTCTGTGAATTTGCAACCTCTCATCTCACGTGTTCCACTGGTGGGGGGCGAAAGGGTGGCATCAGTCTCCCTGTTCGGCTTCTCCACCGAGCCTCCACCACATTTCTGCCACTTCCCCTTTCTTTTTTTTGCTCCCTCGGCTGTGGACCTGCCCAGTCTCTGTTGGACTCCTGGGCTTATCTATGTGAAATTCTCAGGGCTCTGTCATCAGTTTATATCCTTATTAACTATCTAGTTTGACCCACATGACTCAGAATGTCTTGTTGCTATACTTCCATCTTCATGAGTATATTTCATATTGTGGATTGTCTGGATGTTAAGATGGAAGATCCATAACCTATGTATTCCATCAATGCATGGACACTATTAAGGTTTCTCATGAAGATAAGAAATTCCGTCAGCATTCTTTATAGTAAAAATTGCATTTCTATTCTCAGAACCATTATAGGTTAGAATAGATATCTCTGGCACATATTTGAATCAGTTAGAGTATTGGATTAAGTTTTGCCTACACTGAATTCTGTGGGATAACAGAAACATTCATATTTGCTGTTCATATTTCCTGTGCAGTTTATTTGGCTTTTAAACAGCAGAGAGAGCTATTTATAATATGAGTGGTCCTGAGCCTGTCCCTGAGAAGTTATCTGTGTGTTAATTTGAGCCCTTTTCTGGAAAAAAAAAAATAACCTTGAACTACTGAATCATACCTGTTGGGGAAAGCTACGGATCATGAATTGCTAACTTATTCATATTAATAACCTATGTGCAGGAAAAATTATACTCATTTGCATAAGCTTCTCTCTGTAGCCCATGAAATTAACATTGCTTAATGGCTGGAAATAAGATCACCTTTAGCTATTCCAGTCTTAGTCTTATCTCCAAGAAAAGATAAAGAGGTCTTGACTCAGTAAGCAGAAAACTATTTTAAATTACTAGTAGTTTCATTAGACAACTAGCGTGAGACCAAGTGACAAGACTAATGTCTCCAGGTGAGCACAAGCTCCTCAAACAAACCATGGAATACAATCCCTTTTGTACCCAGTATTTTTGGCCACCAACTCTCATTCAGCAATTTCTTCATTGAATACCATTTTTATATCGTAGAGAGTGAAATAGTTCCTAGCTTCTGCTTTCAAAGGCTTCCTGGTCTTTAATGGGAAGGCAATAACAAACATCCTAGGGCCTTTGGGGAAAGTTTCACAGAAGAGGTGACATTTTCACTCAGCATTGAGGAACATGTAGTTCAGATTTAGAAGAACAAAGGCAGTACAGGTAGAAGAATTTGTGGTCATTTAGGGACTGAAATAGGGCAAGAAGAACGTGCAAGAGACAGGTTCTAAGTAAAACTTAGCAGTTAAACTTTTTGGTCTGCACACTACACCCTCTAGCTCCAAGGATCCTAAATTATGAATGGTAAATGTTTAGCATTATATGAGTTTCACTTCTTTCAAAGTCTTGAAATATTGATTTAATTTATATGCTAGAACACATCTAGTGAGAATTATTTTTTATCTGAGTAAAAGATGAAGAATGATAAATATGAGATACATTGCCCTTCCAACTCCCAGTATCAGCTCTCTTCAGATGTATTAATCACTCATCTACTAATTTACTTCAAAGAAGGTATTAATTGAAAAGGTGATATATTCAGCTTTTCATTTTGTTAGCCAGGAAACTTGCCTGTGACCTTTTCTGGCTGTTATTTTGGTTTGATTCATTCTGTAAAATGTTATCTTTTGAGTTGGTTATTTACCAAAGAGGTAAAGATACTACTTGGGGAGGCCTGCATTCCATATCACAGTGCTTGGATTTGAGTCCTGGCTCTGTTTCCACATGCAGCTTCCAGATAATGCACACCCTGGGAGGCAGAAGACGTGGTTCAAGTACTTGGGACCCTGACAAACACGAAAAAGAAGCAAACAGGAATTTGGGAAAAATGGCTGAAAATTTCCAAAATTTAATGAAAGACATGAATATAAGCATCCAGGATGTCAAACATGCTCAGATGAGATGACAGCAAAGATATCTCCAATAGTACACATTTTTATCAAACTTTCAAGAATCAAAGACGAAAAGAATCTTGGAAGTGGCTCATCATGTATAGAAAGTACTCAATAAGAATTTCAAAAATTTGTTGAGTCGTTTGAAGCCAGAAAGCGCTGGGATAAGTTCAAAGTGAAAACATGGTAAAAATATCAACTGATAATCCTATACCCAGAAAAACTGCCGATCAAATTTGAAGGAGAACCTGAGATACTCCTAGATAAAGAAAAACATTTGGAATTTGTTTCCATTAAACTTGTTCTATAAAAAATGCTCAAGGAAATGCTGCTGAGTAAAATGAAAGAACAGTAGACAGTAACGTGAACATAAATGAAGAAGTGAAATTCTCAATAAAGGTAAATGCACAGGCAGTTATAAAACTAGTGTTGTAGCTACTGTAACTTCATTTTGCATTTTCTACATGATTTATGACAATAGTAATATATTTAAAAAGTTTATTAATCTAAAAGCATATATCATTTAACTTTGATTTGTGTTCTACATTTTATTTTCTACATATTGTAAGAGACTAATATATTTTAAATAATTATTTATGTCTTTGAGCACACGGTGTATAAAGATAAAATTTTGTGACATCAACAACCACAAGATGTGGTGAAGGAGATGTAATGGAGCAGAGTTTACATATTTTATTGGAGTTAAACTGCTATATATTTAAATTAGAGAGTTATTATGTAAGGATATTAAATATAATATTAATAATAACCACAAAGAAAATAAAATATTTACATAGAAAATTTGTAAAGAGCTTCACTTCTTTGAAAAGCAGAACAAGAGAGAAATAATTCTATCTGACTGACTCATTCCTCGAAATGGCTGCAACAACTAGGATTGGGCCAGGCTGAAACCAGAAGGTAGGATCTCCATCTGAGTCTCGCACATGTATGAAAGGAGCCCAAGTACTTGTACCACCATCCCCTGCTTTTCCAGTTTCCATAAATAACATCAAGTGCCTGGTAATAATAATAGAATTAAAAAGGAAGGAAAGTCCAATATGGGAAGCAATCCACACAGCAGACTCCTATGAAATTCTCTGTAGATAACACTCTGACCTCAGAATCAACTCTTAAGGCTTCCTGGTCTGGCTGAAAGGCCTATGAGAGCATTTCATACATGGAAAGCCAAGACTCTGTGGCAAAAATACTACACAGAGGATCTCTTTGAGACCTCAGTGGAAAAAAAGGGTCATCAAAGAAGGATGTACTCTTCTCTGAAGTGAAGAGAGAACATCCACTTTGCTTATGGCCGTGTCCAAATACCGATGGAGTCTATAGTCACAAAAGGCTTCCATTGCATTGGCAGCCCATGGCAAGAGCCTCGGGTGATCACTGACATCATAAATAAGAGTGTTAATTGTTAAAAGAACAACAGAAGTCACTGTGCACTTACTGCCCATGTAGAATCTCTGTCCTTAATGAGTTGCATTAAGGGAATCAACTATAAATTTTGTTCTCAAACTGTACTTTATATTGTGTGTGTGAGTGTGGGTGCAAAGTGTTGAAATCTATGCTTAACATTGAGTTGGTCCTCGATGTATAAAATCAAACTAAAAATGAACCATAATAAAGAAGGAGATGAGAGAGAAAGAGGGAGGTGGGATGGGAGTTGGGGTGGGAGGCTGGGTATGGTGGAAAGAACCACTATGTTCCTAAAGTTGTATCTATGAAAAAATTCATTCATTAAATAAAAAACTTAAAAAAGAAGTAATTCAGGGGTATGAATATGTCATTTCAAATTAATATGAAAAATAGAGTCCAATAGTTTTTATTCTTTGATAATTTTGTGTGATTATGCCTGAAATATCAATGAATATGAGGATATGATAAACAATTTTTAAAAGTTTTGGAAACATAAATCCACTGATGCTCAATCAGACCTGGTTTTGCCATATATTTGGGAGATGTTAAGGCATTTTATATAATGTTTTAGGATAAAATTTTTAAATTAAAAACACACAGTAATACTCACCTCCCCAGTGAGGAAAATCTGAGATTTTATATGTGGTAACTCATGACAAATCCTAAAATACAATACAAATGGAGCTTGATATAGTTACCAGTTGCACTTGGCCATTTCAACATTCTGATTCGAAATTACTTGTAATTATATATTTGCTTATTTCAAAGATGACATGAAAAAGAGCTCAAAACTATGACAAAGCAGGTGACTAAAGCACAGGTTGCCAGCTCATGATCTGCAGACTGTCTCTGGTCTGATTTAGCCTGTACAATACTTTTGTAAACATCTATATTTCCAGATTCTATAGAGTACATGTCCCATAATTTCTTTATCCAAATGTATGCTTTGAATTTCCTGTGATCTTTTGCTGTGAGGTTCCCTTCGTTTATCTTCTTTCATGTTGATGGCCGTGTTTCTGTGTTTCTGTGTGTAACACATCTTTAAGTATCTTTTGCAGGGCTGGACGAGTGGCAACAAATTCTTTCAATTTTTGTTTGTTATGAAAGGTCTTTATTTCACCTTCATTCACAAATGAGAGCTTGGCAGGATATAATATTCTGGGCTGGCAGTTTTTTTCTCTAAGTACCTGGGCTATGTCTCGCCATTCCCTTCTAGCTTGTAGGGTTTCTGATGAGAAGTCTGCCGTGAGTCTAATTGGAGGAATCTGGAAAACATCATTCTGCGTGAATTAAGCCAGTCCCAAAGGGACAAATATCATATGTTCTCCCTGATCGGTGACAACTAATTGAGCACCAAAGGGGAAACCTATTGAAGTGAAATGGACACTATGAGAAACAGTAACTTGATCAGCTCTTGTGCTGACTGTTGTTGTACAAATTAATACTTTATCCATTTTAGTAATTTTTTTATTCTAGTACTATTGGTTGAACTCTGTAATTAACAAACAATTATTCTTAGGTGTTTAAATTTTAACTGAAAAGTGATCCCTGTGAAATATAAGAGTGGGAATAAGAGAGGGAGGAGATGTACAATTTGGGACATGCTCAATTGGACTTACCCCAAATGATGGAGTTAGAAACGTGCCAGGGAATTCCAATACAATCCCATCAAGGTAGCATGTACCAAGGCCATCTCACTAGTCCAAGTGATCAATTTCAGTTCACAATTGATCACACTGATAGGTCTAAGAGTCAAAGGGATCACACAAACAAGACTAGTGTCTGCTAATACTAACTGATAGAATCAAAAAGGGAGAGAATGATCCAACATGGGAAGTGAGATACACAGCAGACTCATAGAATGGCAGATGTCCTAAATAGCACTCTGGCCTCAGAATCAGCCCTTAAAGCATTCAGATCTGGCTCAAGAGCCCATGAGAATATTCTAGGCATGGAAAGCCAAGACACTCTGGAAAAAAAAGAAGACCTAAATGAAAGATCTCTGTGAGTGAGATCCCAGTGGAACGAATGGGGCCATCAAAGAAGGAGGTACCTTTCTCTGAAGGGAGGAGAGAACCTCCACTTTGACTATGACCCTGTCGGAATAAGATTGAAGTCAGCGAACCCTAAAGGCTTCCATAGCCTTGGCAACTCATGACTAGAGCCTAGGGAGATTACTGATGCCATAAACAAGAGTGTCAAATTGTTAAATCAACTTCAGGAGTCACTGTGTACTTACGTCTCATGTGGGATCTGTCCTTAATGTGTTGTCCAATGTGAAGTAATGCTATAACTAGCACTGAAACAATATTTTACACTTTGTGTTTCTATGTGGATGCAAACTGATGAAATCTTTACTTAGTATATACTGAATCAATCTTCTGTATATAGATAATTAAAAATGAAAAAAAAATCTTGGTGTTAAATTGGAAATTGCCTAGAAAATTAATCAATTTTTTAAAAAAATATATCATGTAGGATCTCTGTCCTTAATGTGCTATACATTGTGAATTAATACTATAACTAGTACTCCAACAGTATTTTTCACTTTGTGTTGCTATGTGAGGGCAAACTGTTGAAATCTTTACTTAATATATACTAAACTGATCTTCTGTATATAAAGAGAATTGAAAATGAATCTTGATGTGAAGCAAGGGGAGAGGGAGTGGGAAAGGGGAGGGTTGCGGGTGGGGGGGAAGTTATGGGGGGGAAGCCATTGTAATCTATAAGCTGTATTTTGGAAATTTATATTCTTTAAATAAAAGCGTTATAAAAAAAATCTATATTAATTTCTAATGTTAATAAATTGGGGAATTTCTCATTAAAATAAGCATTTCCAGTTTCTCTTGAAATACCAGGTTTTATACTTTCAGCCTACATGACCACATATCTTCCATAGCTTTATAGAAAATGTTTGTTTTCTATAAAACACAGCTGGCGCTGTGGTGTAGCAGGTAAAGCCGCTTCCTTCAGTGCCGGCATCCCATATGGGCACTGGTTCAAGTCCTGGCTGCTCCACTTCAGATCCAGCTCTCTGCTATGGCCTGGGAAAGCAACAGAAGATGGCCCAAGTCTTTGGGTCCTGCACCCATGTGTGAGACCTGGATGAAGCTCCTGGCTCCTGGCTTCAGATCAGCACAGATCCAGCCTTTGTAGCCATTTGGGGAGTGAACCAGCAGATTGAAGACACTTCTCCCTCTCTGCCTCTCCATCTCTCTGTGTAACTCTGACTTTCAAGTAAATAAATGAATCTTAAAAAAAAAAAAAAAGAAAAGAAAACTTTTGTTTAAGAAGTGGGAAACACTCCCACGTTTCCCATTCCTTTCTCTTGTATTATACTCACTCAATTGCTTTCCATTCTCTTCTGAGACTCTTTTAAAGAGGAATAATACTCGACACAAATAGCTATAAAGGTTGAGAACCAATAGCACAAGAAGATGGGTTTTGGGGTGCATCAAACTCTGATGCTAAACATCAACTCTTTAGGAACTGATATAGGGGAATTTTGAACGTTCCTAGGAAAGTGGCCAGAGTGGTTACAGTTGTTGTAGGAACACTCTTTGAGGTTAAGGTAGAGATTCATTATCAAGTAGCCAATAAATACTTCAACAATTTATAAAGCAGAAGTCCATTATCAAGTAGTAAAGAAATACTTAAACATTTTATAACATTTTCCCCTATTACACAACCTCTGAATATCAGTCCTAATATAAAATTTTGAATTTCTTTCCTCAAAGCTAAGGATGTGGATTAAGAATAAAAATTATTGAAAATATAAATTCAAAAAAATTGATCAAGTTCCTTGGGACTATGGCTAGTATATCATGTATGAAAAGAAATAATTGCTTGTTCTCGGAACACTGTTTGCCTCCTGCAATATGTCAATGCTGTTTCATTGTCTGTCTTAGGAAAGTGTTCAGTGATGCGTTAGATGAGTTTCTTCTTGCACCTTGGAACTCATTGGCTTTCCTCTGACTGGTCCATTTCATGCTGGCTCTTCTTGCTGTTAGGAGTTTCAGTGGAGTCAGCAGGATGCCTGTGCTTAAGAATCTTTCTGACACCTTTTCATCTTTTAAAGATAAGATAGCACCAATTTATGATGTCTCTTAATGAAATATAATGGGTTTAGCATTGAAAGTTTATAGCTCCTCTCTGAAGTTCTCCATGAAATATCTGTTTTTGGTTTAAGGTTGTTTAATCTTGTCGTCCATGAAAAGAAAGTAAGTATGCTCTTTCATTTATGAGAAAGAATATTTTCCTGTGATAGTCTTGAAGATGTTGTGCTTGTGGCAGAGGAAATTAGTTTTTTAAAAAATGTCAATTTTATGATTTTTCAAATAGCATATTTCTCTGAAGTTTTCATTTTTAGATAGAGTAGAATATGCCATCTAGATGGAATGGTCTATTTTATGATGAAAAAATAATCTGAAGTTAGAATGGAAAAGGGCAATAATTCAATAGGGAATCATCATGTGCACCAAAGAATAGGATGGCTCGGTGAGCCTAAAGGTGGACCTTAGTCAGTTCTTACTTCATATTCCTCATACCATATCATCGATGGTTCACTCTATGAGAATTCTGCAGTATCAGGGTACCACATTCAATCAGGATTTGTCAAAGAAGATGCATTTGATATACTCAAAACATCCTTCAGATATAGAACTTGAGATATTGAAAATTATAGTAAAGATGCTGAGTGATGTTCTGCATTGATTTAATCTCCATGAGATCAAGGAAATTAATTTCAGATTAAATCCATTGGTGCAGATTTTTAAAAATTAGTTACTGTAGGTTTTCTGAAACTACAACAGATTGTGACAAAGATTTCATGCCTGTTTAGTTTAGTGACTTTGCTGGCACAACTTCTCCACATGCAAGTTTATCTGGAATATTTCTCCATCTTACTGAGGAGTCTTCATATCATTCTAGGGTGCCGATCTGGGAATACATCACTGTCTCATCTTTTCTTCTTTATTCTTTTTCTGGCCCCTGACTCCTTGCTTTCCCACTTCCTTTCACAACCTCTTTGCCTTCTAATTTATTTATTGCCTATTTATTGGGTTGTTATTGAAGAGAATTTGGGCATAATTAGAAGTGAAATGAAGTTCAGGACTGTGAAGTGAAGTGAAGTGAAGTGAAGTGAAGTGAAGTGAAGTGAAGTGAAGTGAAGTGAAGAGAAGTGAAGTGAAAGATAATTCATCAGTAAGGAATTTCTTAATCAGGCTATCTCAGTTCACTTCCAAAAACTTAAATAGTTGGTACCACCATTATCATTATCATTATTATTATTCCATTTAAAGAAATTGAGGGCAAAGGAAGTTAAAATTCTTAACCTTGGTATTTATATAGAGGTATACCTTATAACAAATCTCTTTTTACTTCTTTTTTTCTCATCACCATACTGAAAAGGAATTGGATGAAAAAAAAAAAATGTTCTTTCCTGTTATCTTCCATCTGCCTTTTCAATGTGCATTTCTCTCCTCATTCCACTTGACCTTCCTTAAATCTTAGGCTGAGTAGAACGGAAAAATAAATGCTATGCTTAGTAGGATAACAAGAAGCTAAAATATAGGCATAAAATGAGTGAGTTATAGAATGTTATAACATTTTATTCCAGAGAGCAAAGAATATTATGTGAACAGACAAATCTCTTATCAAGATAATTATAAAATTGATTGGATCAAACTTACTGGTAAGCATCTACCATGAGCAAAATACTCTGTGAGCATGTGGTGATGAAAACATGAATAAGGCATAGTTTTTCTCTTCAGATAGTATCTTCACATATGGAAATGCTAGCTTAAATTACAAGGGTACTTCAGAAATTTCACAAAAAAAAATGGAATTAAGAGAGGAGTGCATTTTGGTATCAATAAAGGTTTTTTTTGTTTTGTTTTGTTTTTTTTGTGTTTTTTTTTTTTTTGACAGGCAGAGTTAGACAGTGAGAGAGAGAGAGAGAGAGAGACAGACAGAGAGAAAGGTCTTCCTTCTGTTGGCTCACCCCCTGAAATGGCTGCTAAGGCCAGCACGCTGCACTGATCCAAAGCCAGGAGCCAGGTGCTTCCTCCTGATCTCCCACACGGGTGCAGGGCCCAAGCACTTGGGCCATCCTCCACTGCACTCCCTGGCCACAGCAGAGAGCTGGCCTGGAAGAGGGGCAACTGGGACAGAATCCGGCGCCCCAACCGGGACTAGAACCTGGGGTGCCAGCGCTGCAAGGTGGAGGATTAGCCTAGTGAGCCGTGGCACCAGCCAAAAAAGTTTTTAAAAAAGAAGAAAAAGGGAAGTAATTTCATTGCAGTCTTAGAATTGTATCTATGAACTACATGAAATCTTTTCTCATTATATTAATAAAAATAAATTATTTTGAAAACAATACTTAACATTTATTAAAAAGTTAATTATGTACAAGTCACAATGCTGTGGTTATGACATAATCTTATTTTTATGAAGGTATCTTAATATTTCCATTACACAGAAAAAAGACCTTGAGATTTAAATAAATGAAGCTACTCCCTCCAAATTCAGACCCAGGAATAAAATTTTATTTTTGACTCTAGAGCTCATGACTTAAGTACTGATCTATAGTTCAGTGATGAATAGATGGTGCCAAAATTAAAGCATTTCTTAAACAATGTGCTGCAGGATTTCATTCATGTATTTGTCCTGTCATAGAATACTTCCAGTGACTAGGTGAAGGCATGAAAGACATACCTGTCAAATCTATAGTTGAACATCATCAACAACAACAAAAAAACCCTGGGAAAAAATAAAAAAAATATTTTGGACACAAGAATCAAAATTATTCCTAGACTGAAATGATGTTTACAATTATCAACATGAAACTCAGAAGTGATGCACATTAAATTTTACACATAAGTCAAAATTCTGAATGAAGGAAACCTAACTTAACAGCAATTCATGTGAGAAAAAAAGCCTTAGGGGATTTAACTGACTCTAAGGCAACTCAATAAAGTGGAAAAAGATTAAGCTTTAATATCAACTAGGCATGAATTTGGTTTTGGTTCCAAGTTTTGGCTGGAAATTTTGACTCTCTGAGATTAGGTTTATTATTGGGACAGTGACACTGTTTAACTTGATGACCACAACTAATGAGAACTTAAAATTTGTTGTATAACATGTAAGAGTAAAACTTATGCCATCATTTTTTTTAGTAGGTGTTTACAGGGTTATTCTAAGCATACACTTCATTTTACTGACTTGTACCCTTTTCTTAGTAAGACATGGCATCAAGCTGTACTTGAGAGGAATAGTTTCAAATGCATAGACTTGGAAAAATTAGCATCCCTCTAACAGTTTTGCATAAATTGTTTAGGTAACTTTATGTGGAAATCCAAAAAGAGAAATAGCTACAGATTCATGAGGACTGAGTTGGGTAAAAAAAAAGTTATAAAAACGTTCATATTAATAGTCTGTGGCTAATGTTTAAGTTTACTTCCTACCAAACACTTCCTGATAATGAAATTTGATATAACCAATTTTTATTTACACTTCTCAGTTCTTTTTTCTTCTGTAGTCACTCTTCCTTTTCCTCAATTTTTCCCAAAATATTACCCAGACAGAGAAAGAATAAGGCAAAAGTTAGTGTTGAGTAGTACCAGTTATGTACTAATTATTGTTCTACAAATATTTTATTGCACAATTGATCTCTCTTTGTAGCTAGAAAACAATAAATAAATATTTTATGAATAGATATTCAGCTGGTAATTAGTAAGGTTGGATTGGAACCCAGATTTCTGACTCCAAAGATCTATGTTGAACATCCTCCCACCCCCACAATAAAGACAATATTGAGCAAAGCACTGTTAATTCATTGCCTTCTGTACCAGCATCAACTCTGCCACTCAACAGAGAAACCAGGCAGGCACTCACAAAAGACTGTTAAAAGTTGTTTGGAATGAGATGAGGTTTTAAAGGTGTGTGGCCATCTCTACTCCCATCCTTCTTACAGATGTGACCTTCGCAGGATTTCAGACACTAGGTAGGCTTAACCATTCTTCAGAAGATTTTATGGATGCCATGAATCATTCAAATAGGTGGATATAATATCTAAAATGCAGCCATGAGATGTCAACTAAGATAATTATTGACATAACTTAAAGGTCTTCTGGGATCCTCCAATTCGCAACAATATTCATCAGCCCCTATCAATCAGCCTTCTCCCTGAACCATAAAGATCCACATTCTAGAATAAAACACTGCAGTCAGCTTGAGTGAAGGATTTGGTAGTAGAAGTGGAGGAACTTGCCTTCATGTTCAACTTGCATTTCCAGTTCAGAGCCCCAGGGGCTCTTCAGGCAATACTGTAAGACTTTAGAATGTGAGTCAGTCCTCACTGTAAGCATCCTCACATGGAACTGGCCACCACTGGCTCTGACTTGCCAAGAATATTGTGTAGGTGTGAAGATGCTCCTCCCAACAAACCTCCATGACCAAGACAACATTAACTCCTGAGAGTATAACATAGATTCTCAAGATGTACCCTAATCATAAAATGACTTAGGATACCCTAAGATAAAAGTGTGAGATGTCACTGAATAACACTATCTATAGGTTCAGAAACAAGCATATTAGGGATCTATAAATACTCTCTCTCGAGCTTCAAAGGAAAAAAAAAAAACAAGACTATGCAAGTCTGAATTATTTCCTAATTTTAAAGCTAAGTTCCTTACTCTGTATACCCAGAGAGCCTACCCTTGGTCTGTCCTTTTCAAGCCTCCCCATATATTATTTATGAAAGCACTCTGCAAATGTGCAATGTTACTTAAAGTTTTGGAGTTATTTTCATTACCTCATCGCTGTGACCAGGAACAGAGTGGTGTGTTAGGAGAGGACCCCACTGAGAGGAAGCAGTCCCATCTGACTGACTCAAAAATGTCCTCTGAAAGAGGCTAGTGGTGGGAGAGAAGAGCATCATTATTTTACGATCTCTGCAGGCATTGCTGCCATATCACATAATCGAACCTTGTGGAGCAATACTGAGGAGTAATTCAAATGCCTTCTGCTTCTATGGAATCTGGTGCCAACAAAATATGGCTTATGAGAATGAGCATACCAACTGATAGCTGCTGTGACTCTAAATGATTACTTGATATGTAGGTATAGACTATGCTCTTGAGTCATGTTTAACAGAATTTATATAGCAGGAGGATTCTCTCTGGACAGAATAAACCCTTGGCTTCTGGAGAGTAGAAAGTGAATTAGGAATTAACCTTTTCAAACCTGAAAATGAGCCAGCACAAAGTCACCTCCATGATTCATAAGAAGCCTTTGAAATTTCGCCTGCTTTCCACATGAGTTAAAATAATTCATCAATCTCATCAACCAGAACATTGGAGTAAATGGAATATCTTATCTAATTTCTTTACTTTACTTTACTTCTTTTGAATAGAAAGGTAGGTAACAAGAATATTAACTGGTCATTTTAAAGTTTCTTTCCATAATTGAAATATGAAAATCAGAATTTCAAAATAAAAATGACTTAATGAAGCAACGAATTATGCAGACTCCACTCATGATCAAAGACTCATTACTTCTCTTAACAGCTCATCTAATAGTCAGTCACTTAGTAATGCTATCAAATGCTGAAACTTTTTTTTTAAGCTCCTTGAAAATGTCTGTCCAGTAGACTGAATTCTGCCTTCTTATCCCTGGTGTCATAAACCATGTTTAGGCTGTGGTACCAACTTGCCTATTCACAGTGTTCATTTCACATGTGCCAATGACTTCCACATAACTAACCACAGTGATCAATTATGTTAGTTTGCTGGGGTTAACATAACAAACTACCATGAAATGGGTGTTTTAAAAGTATTTTCTCACAACTTTGGAGTCTGTAATTCTGAAATTAAGGTGTTGGCAGGGTAGATTTCTTCTGAGGCTTCTCTCCCTGGCTTATGGATGCCTCTCTTGTTGCTGTGTCTTCAAAGAAAGTTTTCTCTGTAAGGGTCTGCGTATTTGTTTCAGGACACCAGCCATTTTGGATTATCCAAATGACCTCATGGAATTTAGCCACCTCTTAAAGAACTTAATCATGAATATAGTCACATTTGGTGATTCCAGGAGGTAGGAATTTTAGGGAGGAGTGCAAGTCAGCATGTCACATCATTTTTTTTTTTCATATCCCATGTTCTTTCTTATTTCCCTCCCTTTCGCCTTCCCTCTCACTTTTTATCTTTGTCTTAGTCTCTGTGTCTCCCTCCCTCTAACTCTCTTATTTGACTTTTCTAACTTCACTTCCTGGATATCACTTTCTTTGATTTTATAGTACTGTATTTTGTGTTGGTTTGGTTGATAACCTTTAAGTCTCCTTTGCTGAATCCTCCATTTCTGCAATCACAAAACTTAAAATATCTCAGGCTTTTTAATTGCCTCTGGTTTAGGTGATCTCATCTGATAACAGAGATTAAACATTATCATTGTATGCTAATGACTCTCAAATGTATAACTTTATGGCAAAATGTTTCCCCTGAAGCCATCTGAGGTGCAGGTCTGTCTTTTAACTCATTCAAAAGAAAATCCCTGATCTAACTCCCACATCAATAATATTTCTTTTACTCAGTTACTTAGGCCAAAATTTCAGTTATCTGTAACACAGTTGTTTCTTTCATGTGTCACACCAAAGTAAATCCCATCAGTGTTACTTTTAATGTGTATCCAGATCGCATTTTTTCTGAACTCCTTTACCACTACCCTTTAAGCAAGTATCTCTCAGGTAGAAAATACCTGTAGCTCTCTAAGCTACAAAGAAACCTCTCTTACATTTTGTTGGGCACACACCAGCTATAGTGATTGTTCCAAAGCTGTTGGATGATGTTACTGAGTTTCAAAATTTCCAGTAGCTTTTTATTGCACAGAATAAAACCTAAAGTCTTTACCATATTTTGCAGTTCTCTGTGTGATCTGTTTCTAATCTTTCTCATCCTTTTTTTTCCCCTAGTGCAGCTCCATTTTGTTGGGTTTCCAAGCTGTTTATGAAATGCACCTGAAGTACTGCCATCGAAGGCTCTGTCATTTGCTCAGCTCTCTGTCTGACAGGTTTCTACCCTGGGTATTCACGTGACTCCCTTGCTCACTTCTTTCCAATCTCTGATCAAATATCTCTCCACAGATAGACCTTCCCTGAGCCCATATTTAAACTTCAATCCATATTACTTTTCATATTCTGCCATAGTTTCTTTATTATGTCTATCACTCTTTTAACTTATAATTATATTTTATTGATTTACAATTGATAATTTATTGATGTTTAATTTAAGGAGGATGAATGTGATGTTTTAATATATGCATACCTTATGTAATGATCAAATTAGTTTAGTATGGCATGTCTATCATTTCAGATATTTATCATTTTCTTGTGGGGAAAACACTAAAAATTCTCTGTTCTAATTATTTTGAAGTATGAAATACAGTGTTGTTAACTGTAATCACCCTACTATATAATGGAACACCAGAAATTCTCTTTTCTAACTGTAACATTATACCTATTATACTAACCTATTTTACCTACTGACTAACCTACCTCAGTTCCATTTTCTCCTTTCCCTTCCCTTTGTCTGGTAATCACTACTTGATCCCAACTCTATGAAATCATCTTTTTTCAGATTCCACATATGATAGCAATCATGTGATGTTTGCCTTTCTGTGCCTGACTCATTTCATTTAATATAGCATCCTCTAAGTCATCCATGTTGCAAATGACAGGCTTTTGACTTTTTAATGGATGAATAGTATTTCATTATATGAATAAATGTATTTGTCACATTTTCTTTTTTTAAGAGTTCTGGCTGCTCCACTTCTGATCCAGTTCCTTGCTAATGTGCCTGGGAAAGCAGCAGAAGATGGCCCAAGTCCTTGGCCACCTGCACCCACTTGGGAGACCCGGAAGAAGCTCTTAGCTTCCAGCTTTGGACCAGCCCAGCTCCAGCCATTGTGGCTGTTTGGGGAGAGAATTAGCAAATGGAAGATTCTCTCTCTCTCTCTCTCTCTCTCTCTCTCTCTTTTCCTGGACCATCTTCTTCTGCTTTCCCAGACATGTTACCAGGGTGCAGACTCACAAGTAGAACAGACATGAGTGAAACAAGCACTCTCATATGAGATCCCAGGTTTGCAAGTGGTGGTTTAATCTGATGAGCCACCATGCTAGCTCCTATCATTTTCCTTTATCAATTCATATGTTGATATACATTTTAGATGGATTCCATAACTTGACTGTTATGACTAATGCTACAATAAATATGAGCATTCAGCTGTCTCTTTGACAGACTGATATCATTTCCTTTGTATATACCCAGTATTGGGATTCCTGGATCATACAGTAGCTGTATTTTAATTTTCTGTGAAGATGTGAAATGATTTTATGCCAACAAGTCATATGAACAATGTTTGTTCAAAGAAACAAGTTCAGAAAAATTATATGAAAAGAATCATTATGTTGTTATACTTGTATCTACAGATCATATTGAATCTGTTAAAAATAATTAAAATGAAAATGAAAATATGAAAAAAACAAAATCTATATGAGATTTCACTGAAATGTTATTCTGTTAAAGATGGATTGTTCCCTTGTCTTCTGTAGTGTCAAAGTTGTTGAAGCTGAAAGGGTTTGATAGAAAAGATGAAGATTTTTATGAATGCATTAGAATTTAGTGGGAGTATGATTTAGTAGATGAATGTATATACAACACAAATAAATAGCTTTAAGTAATAAAGCCACATATAGATCTGAAGCATATAATTTTAATATAATTAAATACTAATAAAATAAATAATAAAATAAAAAATTTTAATAGCCCAATATGTATTTAGGAAATTAAATTCATGAAGCAATTCTTCCTCCAGAGAAGACATAAGTAGGTTACATTGGTGGATTCTACCAAATACTTGAAGAAGAAATAATAACATAATAATATATTCTTGTAGAATATACAGAAAAATCCAACCCTTCCTAGGTCATTTTAGGAGACTAACATAATCCCCATATCAAAATTTAATGATGACAATAAAAAAGATAACTATAGGACTAATTAATACAAGTTAAAAAAAACTAAATAAATATATAGCAAATAAAATCCAGGAAAAGTATAAATATAAATAAAATGAGAATAATTTTATTTTTTACATATCTGCTGTACTATTGAGATTTGTACTTTCATGTGTTTTCCTGATGGTATCCTTCACTTCTAATATAGGATTTCCTTAAGCACTTGTTATATTATAAGTTATATATATATATATATATGCATGTGTATTTATATATACGTATATATATACATATATACATATATATGTGTATATACATATATATAAAGGAAGGAATGGTCATGATAGATTTCTTCAGTTTTGTTTATCATGATAAATCTGTTTTTCATTTCTGAAGGATGGCTTTGTTGGAATTATATAGTAATGTTGGTTGGCAATTTTGCTTTCTTTTGAGATTTTTAATATTTCATTCTTCTGGCCTGTAAGATATCACTTAAGAATTCTCCTGTTAATCTAGTGGGGATTTCCTGACAAGTGAGTTGATGCTTTTCTTTTGCTGTTTTAGGATTCTACCTTTTTCTTGTATTTGTTGGTCAATTTGTTGGAGTTTCCTCAAGTGTAGGTGTCTATATCTCCTAAGATTTGCAATGTTTTCAGCAAGTAGATTATTGAGTAAAATTTCCATAGCTTTTCCCTTCCCTTCTCCTTCTGGAACAACCATAATGCTAACATTTTCCCACTTTATGGAGCCTCAAGTGTCTCTATGACTTTCTTGATTTTTTATTTGTTTACTATTTTACATTTTAAGTAAATTATCTCAAAATATCCATCTTCACACTCAGAAATTCTTTATACTGCTTGCCTAATTCTGCTGGAGAGGCTCTCAACTATATTTTTAAATTTAATTTAGTGAATCCTTTACTACCCATTTTTATGTTCTGTATCCCCTTTCTGAATTTCTCATTCATGTAATGAATTATCTTTTTTTAATGTCATTGAATTGGCTGTGTTCTCATGTATCTTATTGTTTTCTTAAAGACAAGTATTTTGGGGCTGGTGCCATGGTGAATGTTAATCCCCTGCCTGAGGCGCCAGCATCCCATTTGGATTCCAGTTCAAGTCCCGGACATTTCTCTTCCAGTCCAGCTCTCTGCTATGGCCTGGGAAAGCAGTAGAAGATGGCTCAAGTTCTTGGGCCCCTGAACCCACATAGGAGACCAGGAAGAAGCACCTGGCTCCTGGCTTCAGATCAGCACAGCTCTGGCTGTTGCGGCCATTTGGGGAGTGAACCAACAGAAGGAAGACTTTTCTCTCTTTCTCTCTCACTGTCTGTAATTCTACCTCTCAAATAAATAAACAAAATAAATCTTTTTTTTAAAAAAAAGACAAGTATTTTGAATTCTTTTTATTATTATTTTAAATATTTATTTTATATTCATTTGAAAGGCAGTGCTACGGGGGTGTGAGAGAGAGAGATAAATCTTCCATCTGCTGTTTCACTTCCTAAATGGCTGCAATGGCCAGGGCTAGAGCAGGTTGAAGGCTAGAGCTAGAAACTCCCTCTGGGTCTCACATATGGGTGCAGGGGCCATCCTCCACTGCTTCTCCAGGCACATTAGCAGAGAGGTGGATTGCAGTAGAGCTGCCTGAACTGGAACCAGAGTCCATATGGGATGCTGGTATCACAGGTGTAAGCTTTACCTGCTATGCCACTACATCAACCTATGTTTTGAATTCTTTTTAGGCAATTCATTGATTTTTTTTCTTTTATCCTGGTTCTAGAGAGTTACTGTGTTTATTTGGGAAGTATCATGTTACTTGTTGCTTTATAATTATTGTGCTGCAGGTTTTGTGTGTGTGTGTGTGTGTGTGTGTGTTTGTGTGAATTTTTTGAGTCAGTTGCTTTTAGAAATTTTATAGGCTGATAGCTCTAGTAAAATATCAAGGATTTGATTGGATGAGCTGTGCTGGCTTTGGTTCAAGGTAAGTTTTTCATTTTTTTATTTTTTAAAAGAGATTTATTTATGTATTTGAAAGGCAGAGATAGAGAGAGAAAGAGATCTTCCATTCACTGGTTCACTCCCGAAATGTCTGCAATGACCAGGGCTGGGCCAGGCTGAAGCCAGGAGCTTTTTCCGGGCCTCCCAAGTGAGTGTAGGGGCCCAAGTACTCAGACCATCTTTCCCTGCCTTCCCAGGTGGATTAGCAGGGAGCTAGATTGGAAGTGGAGCAGCTGGGACTCAATCCAGTGCCCATAGGGGATGCTGGCACTGCAGGTGGAGGCTTAACCTTCTAACCCACTGCACCAGCCCCTCAAGGTAAGTTCTTAAATGTAGTGTTCCTGTAACTTCTTCAGCTACAATCAACATTGATCGAATTTGCAGGAATTTTGAGGTTGTGCTGCCAGTTAAAATGCATCCCCTTAGGTTAATTGGAATCTCTGGATATAGTGAACCAGCTGTGGGTGCCATCAGTTCCTGAAAGTCAAGCATGAAATGCGCACCTCTGAGGGCTCAGGTAGATGTCACACAGAATTTCCAGTATCAGGAAATGATATTTCCTATCAGTGTCCAGGGGCCATGCTGGGTTGGTTCACTCCAGTATTCCCAGAGAACCTGTCCGTGTTCAAAGCCAGCATGGGTCATTTCAAAGAGTCTCCAGGGACTGACCTGCTCAGGAAGAGCTGCCTTGCTGCTTCCTAGGGTGGTAAGTGGATGGGAAGGGTTGAGTATCTACTTCTCAGTGCCATAGTGTGCCAAACTCCTGAGAACCAAGTGCTCAACTGCTTTTTAGGCCACAGAAGAATGGGCAGGACCAGCCAATTACTTCCCAGGGGACTTGGTGGGCTGCATGGGTGTTTACCAGGCTCACGAGGAGGCAGGTGCGATCACTCCTCTTTTTCCCTGGGTCATCGTGAGCTCAGCTGCTCAGGGCCTGTTTATACTATTGCTTCCAGGCAAGGAATTGGGCCACCCAGTTACTTATTAGGCAACATGAAAGCAGGCAGGACCACATGTTTTCTGAAGCAGATGTTACCCATCTTCTTCCCAGCCCGTGGGAGGGTAGGCAGTGTCTTCTAGTTGGTTCACAGGACCAAGTCTGTGGGGCAGATGCTTCATAGGTCCATGGGTAGGTGAGGTGTCAAGACAGCTCTGTGCAGCATGGGCCTGAGTTGTGGAGGGCACAATGTCAGCAGCGGTCTTTTTCTGGGGCAACAGCGTAGTAACCTAGCATCCTACACTGGGCTCAGCACCTACATGGACCACAGTACTTTCCAGCAGTAAATGCCTTGGGGACTGTGGGACTGTGCTGTGAGTAGGGACTGCCAGTGACCTCCTATTTACCATTTCTCTATGAAGTGAAGTCTGTCTTGGTTCAAGGTTTAGATGAAAAGGTAGTAGTGTTTTGTTTTGTCTTTTCTTCTATTTGTTGAACTCCTAGTGTAGAATAAGTCTTATATAAGAGTATAAAGTAAACTGAAAGTAGATCATTGTAAAAATTAAAAGAGGGGCTAGGAGAGGAAGGAGTAAAAAGGGTAGGACATGGGTAGGAGAGACAGTAGGGTGAGAACTATCACTATATTCCTAAAACTGTACATATGAAATATATGAAATTTTTATACTTTAAATAAATTAAAAAAAAAAACAGAAACCAAATGGAGGAACAGTAGACATTGCACACTTAGTTTCCTGCTTTATAAGGCCATTGTATCTCCTTGCTGTGCTCTGTCTAGTCCTGTGCTGCCTTTCCTGCCTCTTTCTCCAGGGTGTAGAGTCCTCTTCAACACTGTACTGACTAAAGTTGGTGAGCAGGCGTGGTAAAAGCAGGCCCTTGGTTGCCTGAGTAATGTTGTTCTCCAAAGGCTCAACTCATAGGTACTGGTCTGGGGGAAGGGACAATGGGTCTGCCTGGCCTTAGATTTTACCAAGCAGACCTGGTACCAGGCCTGATACTTGGCCAGGTACTAAGGCCTGGACTTAATTCTCTCTCTCTCTTCCGGAAGCAGGAAAAGTCTCTTACATGCTGTGCTGTTTAGAATTGAGGAGGGGTGTTGCTGGCAACTCTTTCCTTCGTGTCTTCTTCAGTGAATATTTTATTCTTAATATATGACTATCAGGCACTAAGTTATCTCACCTGGATTCCTCAGTTCTTTGAAAAGTAGAGGGGGCATGAACAGGTATTCAAATTATTGTCTCTAATTCCATCACTTAACTAAACCCATCTCCTCCCCAACATACTCTTACATATGTCCTCAAGAGAGAAAGAAAGGAATGTTCATTCCAGGTTATAGTTAGCACAGAGTTGAAGGAAAGGACTCACATAAAAATTCGGAGGTTTACAGCATGGAAAGCAGGGGACAATAATGTACTGGATAGATATTATGAAGAAATATGCAACCATTAGAAATGGTAGATAAGTGCACACAATAGCATGGATGAATCTCAAAGGCCTACAAATGAGTAAAAAGAACAAGCTATTTGGGCAAGATATGTGAATTTACAATGTAAGTGGAGAAGACAGCAATCTATATCTTTTTGTTAGATATAGATTGATATAGATTAGATATAGATATTGATGTAGATTAAAACATATATTGAACATGTTAGAATGTTGCTATAATGGGAAAGGAATGAGAATGGGGGTGGGCAATAAAAATAATGAAATGAATGAGCAAGTGAGTAAACTGGCAAGTAAGACCTAAAAGAGCAGCATTCAATGATGCTAACATGTTATGATTAACTTAATTGGCACCATGGGTGTTCTTGCATCCAAGGGAAGCAGGTCTCTTGGAACTGTGTGTGTATCTTCAGTATCCTGGATCATCCATTTTGTGTAATATACAAATATGTTTTTCAGGTTTCCTGAAATCTGAGGAACAACAATGACTAAGATTCAAAATTATGCCCCTGAGAACCTGGGAGATGTTGAATTTGAAATTCTATTGGATTTTATAGTTTCACTTACTAAGACAAAGGAAAGGTTACTTACAAAGTTAATCAAAAAATCAATTAAATAGATTCTTTGAGGTTTCCAGTTTACTGATATTTTATGGTATGTGACTTTTAAAGTTACAGAGCACACTCAACCATCACTGGCAGCTAGTTGTTAAAAGTGAGTCATGTAGTGACCCGGACCACAGAATATTGATTTGTTAGAAGGCAATGTACTGTGGTGGTTAAGAGAAGGTTTATGGATTCAGCCTGGTATTGTCTGTATTCTGTTTTTCCTACTTGTTGACCAAATGATTAATGCATTTATATAGCCTCACTAAGCCTCAGTATATTTTTAGCAGGGAGATAACATCCTTACTTATGGAGTTTTTATAAGATTTAGGTGAGATATTTCACGTAAAGCACATAGAATGCTGCCTAATACCCAATGCACACTCAGTAAATGTTAGCTTTTTTCTCAACAAGAAAATTACTTTTGTCTATAATATGTATTCAGATTTTACTACAATTTCAGGCATTGTGTCAAGGGCTACGAGAAAATAACACCATGAACTAGACTTTTTTTTCCTTTGATATTCCAGTAATGTGATAGATAAGATGGTTATCGACACTAATTTCTGCCATATGCTTTATTGAGAATGTGATACATATAAGATACTGGGAATAACAAATAATTATATATAGAGGGCCAGCACCGTGGCTCAATAGGCTAATCCTCCGCCTTGAGGCACCGGCACACTGGGTTCTAGTCCCGGTCGGGGCGCTGGATTCTGTCCCGGTTGCCCCTCTTCCAGGCCAGCTCTCTGCTGTGGCCAGGGAGTGCAGTGGAGGATGGCCCAAGTGCTTGGGCCCTGCACCCCATGGGAGACCAGGTTAAGCGCCTGGCTGCTGCCATCGGATCAGTGTGGTGTGCTGGCCGCAACACGCCGGCCGCGGCAGCCATTGGAGGGTAAACAAACGGCAAAGGAAAACCTTTCTCTCTCTCTCACTGTCCACTCTGCCTGTCAAAAAAAATAATTATATATAGAGGAGTCAGAGGAATCACCTAACAATTAATTGTTAACAAGCTGCTACATGACAAAGCTTATGGTAATGGCAAGCGATAGCAAACTAATAGATATAATTATTGTCTTTAATAAAGTTTCAGTTTAATGAGAGAAATATACATACAGTAGCACAACTTATATTATGGTGAATATTTTCATAAACATATAATTAAAATGCTACAGAAAGAAATGTAAAGTTCTGACAGAAGGCTCCAGAAATTATAGAAGAGTTTTATTGCCTATGAACAATGAGCAGAAGTATACCACATAGAGAAAAGGAAAGAGAGATTTCAAGGTCTAACAAGGACCTGGCTGACCTGAAGCCTGAATAGAAAAAGAATAACCATTTATACCTAACAAATCCACTCACTGGTAAACATGACACGATCTCTATCCTAGACTCAGATTAATCTAATCTTTAGCTTCTCTTCCCATTGTCAGTGATATTTATTGTAGTGAATTAGGCAGAGGTAAGCAGTTCTTACTAGTAATTGGCAATGAAGAAGGATCCTGTATGAAAAACTCTATTTTATAACATCAACAAATGGGAAAGGCTAGAGGTTTTTAAAAAGATAAGACTCAACTACATAGTTTTGTCTTTAAGGGGCATAACTTCTGAACTGGTAGATTAAACAAATAGAAAGGATAGAGAATATTCAGGGAAATAGCGGTTATATTTCAGGCAGGAAATAAAGGCCTGGGGAGAGACAGTTGCAGAGAGGAAAAGAGAAGAGTCCAGATTTCAAAAACCTTCCTAAGGATTATTTAAAAGTACAGACGACTGAAACTAAAGGGTTAGGAGAGCTTGAATTTTCTTTTAGGTTTCTAGCTTTGGAAAGTAGATAATTTGTGTCAGTGTTTGAAGAGAATGGTTAACTGGAATGGGGGTTTGTTGGGAAAAAATGAACTCAATTGGTAGATCGATAGCTCTAGTGAGATATCATGGCCAGAAATAAAGATGTAGGTTATTAATATATAGGCAATATTTGCAGCCCTAAAAAGGAAACAATATATAGGGAGAAGAGTAAAGAACAAAGAGGGAAAATTCTGAAAATAGAACAATTAATGCAGGAAAGTAAATGAAGCTAGTGAGTAAAAGGGAGAAAGAGTTGTTACTGAAGTTGGAACCAAAAAGATTGGATGACCTAAAAGGAGAGAATTTTAAGAAGTAGGGGTTGACCAATTTGAAAGTTTCTAAAAGCAGAGAATATAACCAATTTTGCTTTCAGAAACTGAACTAAATGGAAAAACAGCTTGAAGGAGAAAAGTCAGGTGGGAACTATTATAACACTCTGAAAGAAAGAGGAACTCAAACCAATCAATAGAAATGGGGAATTGAAGAGAAAGGAGATAGAGGGGAGGTCAATTTGTAGCATGCTGATTCTGATTGGATATGAAGATTGGAGAGAGCAAGAATCAAGGCTGTTTTTGAGAGTTTTCACCTTGGTGAATGGGATTCTGTTAACTGAGATGGGGAATGAGAGAAACCTCTGGGAAGAGATGAGTTTTATTTTGATTCTGTTGAGTGATACATACCTTAAGACACTTGATCTCTGAATGAGTCTAGAAATCAAGAAGAGATTTTAAGCTGGAGTTATAATTGAGCATAGATGAATATAGGTTCTAGGTAAATCATGGCTGAGTCAAGGATTGCTTGGGAAGAGCATGTAAGCATGTGAGAGAACTGGGCGTGGGCTGGAAAATAGATCAGTGACAGAAATAGAGTAAATAGGTAATCCTAAAAAAATTTTACTAAATACCTTTGTAGAAGGCACTTGGTAGTCACAGTGAAGCAGTAAGTTTACACAGATCATCTAGCTTAGAACACGTGATTCTGATAAATAACAAACTGAGGTTTGAGGAGAAGGAATGTGGATTTAAGAATTTCATAATGTCCCAGAGTTGGACACTGATAGTTACATGCTGTTTTTTGGGACATTTACTTATCTTGTTGAACTGCACTGTAAATTTTATAATAAGATCTAGCTATCATTCAGGCAGAAGTACACAGTAATGCTTACTCCCTCTGCCTCACACTCTCATCCTCGTTCTTCCTTCTCTACCTTTCTCTGCTGTTGTGTGTTCAGTCATTTGCAGTGAATACTGCTTTGGCTTTATAAAATCTCAGCTGAAACACACTTTGTTCTGTTAAAGAGCACTAAATTAGCATGGGGGTTGGGGTGTAACTAAAATGTGAAATAATTGCCTTGATACACAAGTAAGTAGCCATCATTTGAGAACATATACACATAAGGGAATCCTGAAAGAAAAAGATATTGAGATTGAGATAGAGAAATAGGAGATATATGATAGAATAATTTTAACATAGGTTAAATAATTTATTTCAAACTAACTACAAATATATACCATTGTTGTAGAATCAAAGAAGGAGCTGTTAAGAGTTTTAGAGGCTATTGAATCTGATATTTTCCATTTTATGTTTTATGCTGCAGACCCTTCCTCCAATGAATGAACTGTTACACAAAACTTTAATAGAATTTCTCAGACTGATGCAGTGGTGGGAACCCCTGAGCCTTTCTTTCTCAGCCACCCTCAGCCCCATACTTCAGGTGGCCATTGATGTGTTGCAGTGAAATTCTGGGGCTCTGAAGAAGACCAGTTTATGTTTTTTGTCCAACTACCTCATTTAATAAGGGGATACTGAGTCATACAGGGTAAATTCCTTATCATAGTCCCTGATGGTTGAATGCCAAAACTCTTTTGAATTTTCCAGGGCCTTGTTTAAATGGGCTTTGTGAAGGCTAGAATTTGAGCAAATCACCACCTTCCCACTCTAATTTTGCATCTAGTATTTAAAAAAAAAAATAGGAAAAGAATAGAATGTAACTCCAGCCTCTCCATCTCCAGGCACAATCCCAGGAGGTTGACAGACACAGAAGAAAATACATAAAGCTTTTCTTTGGAGGGGTGGACTAACTGCCTGCCAAGTTTGAATAAACAGAGTAAGTGGTAACTGTCCAGAGGGAGGGGCTGAGTGAGTGGATTCCTTGAGGGCAGCCAAGAAGCAGACTTCTCCCGTGTGAAGATGCAGACAGAATCCCTCTGGGATGGAAATTCACATGGGGTAGCCAGGATTTGACAAGCACACATTCATCCTGGGTGCTCAGATGAGGAGGCCACTGCAGTGCTTTCTGAAAACAGTGTGGGCGTGTACACCAGAGGGGACATGAGAGGGCTGATTCCGCGTGGCCAGAACATCAGAAGAGCAGTCAGGGAGTTTGTGTCCTTATTAGGAGTGTAATCTCATGAGTTCATTTTTCTGAATTAAATTCTCGGAATTCACCCCAGTGAAATAATCAATTGTGTGGACCCACTGTGTCCAAAAGGTTGAGTGGTGAGTATTAAAGGATCAAAATAAGTTATTTACCTCAAGGACAAAGCAGTAAGAGAAACAGACTTTTGTGACATTTAACCAAAGTTGGGGCTTTACTCATCTTCTATCCTCATAGTCTAGTGTGGTGCTTAGCTCTGTGTATTTCCTTATTGAATGTATTTATAGTTGTTCTGAAGAAGACATGCATACAGGTTAAAATGATTAGGTTTGTGAGCTGGAAGACCACGCCTTCACCATGCCCCTGTGTGACCTCATGCCCCTACCTGGCCACACCTGAACACCCATGGCCAAACAGGTTAATTAACCACTCCCCATTGAAAGTGGATTAAAAGCCTGGGACAGGGTGTGTCTGGCCCTTTCCCCTTTTCTCTTCACCCTGGCCTCTTGCTAGTAGGGGACTGGCTGCAGCCCTGCGTCTCAAGGGCACGTGGCCTTCAGGCCAACCTGTGGCTGCTTCCTGGTTCTCGGTATGAACCCAGATTTACTCCTCTCTCTTAGATAAAGCTCTCACTCTCCTATGCATCTTTCACACTAAATAAAAGCTTAAAATGTACCATGCTTCCTCTTTCATTTATGCTGGTATTTAGAATTCTTCTCTAAATATTAGGCAAGGACTCTCTCAGGCTTATTAATATTGGGGATTTATTAATAAGCATATGGTGATATCATATGGCACCCCAAATTTCGATAACATTTGTGGCATCCCAGACTCGACTTCTGGGGAACTTTAAGAGGCTGCATCCCAATATATTTTAAGGGGTCAAATTCCAATATCAGTTCTACATCTGAAAAATTCTTGAAGCTGTTGCAAAATACTTAATAAGCACATCAATAGGATACATAATTGTGAGCAGAACAGAAGGAATGATTAGTGTTGGTCTGCAAAAGAAAAGTGCAGCTTTGTGGTGTAGCAGGTAAAGTCACCACCTGAAATGCTGGCATTCTATATTGGCACCAGTTTGATTCCTGGCTGCTCTACTTACCATCCAGCTCCCTGCTAATGTGCCTGGGAAAACAGCAGAAAATGAACCAAGTGCTTGGGCCCCTGCCATCCACATGGGAAACCTGAATGGAGTTCCAGGCTCCTGCTTTGCCCTGGCCCAGCGCTGGCTTTTGTTGCTATTTAGGGAGTGGACCAATGGATGGAAGATTCTCTCTCTCCGTCCCTCTCCTTCTATAACTCTGTATTTCAACTAAATAAAATAAATCTTTAAAAAGACAAGAAAAGGATAATACATTGATTCAGGTAGTTAGTCTACAACTTACTTCCTATGTGAACATTTAAAAGCTAATTAATCTTTCCATGTTTTAGTCTCATTTATAAAAATAGTGATAATAATAATATCCACTTCATGAATGATGGTGAGGATTAAATGGCTTAATAGCTGTTCAGTTAATAAGTGGTTAACAAAGTTTAGATATTATTTTGCCTGTATTCTCAAAATTTCCTTCCCTATTATCTTCTCATTAGTTAATATGAATTTGAAATAAGCATGATAGCTTGATGCCAGTAATTAAGTTTGAGGGACTCTTTGGTTCTATATGTATTCATTTTTATATAATGTTCATTATTATATTATTATAATTCATATTATAATTTCTCTGACTGTAGTAGACTTTTATTCATATATTTTAAAGATTTATTTATTTTATTTTAAAGTAAGAGTTACACAGAAAGAGAAGGAGAGGCAGAGAGAGAGGTCTTCCATCTGCTGGTTCACTCTCCAATTGGCCACAGTGGCCGGAGCTGCACCAATCCGAAGCCAGGAGCCAGGAGCTTCCTCTGGGTCTCCCACTCAGGTGCAGGAGCCCAAGCACTTGGGCACTTGGGCCATCTTCTGTTAGGCAGGAAGTCAGGAATTTAGCCTATGTGTGTGTGAGAGAGGCCTGAAGACCAGCACCTACTGTGGAAGCTCCAGAAGCTCAGAATTTTGCACTTCAAAGTTCTTCTTGGACCTTGATAACCCTCCAGGTGGTCCCAGCCCTTACCTCTGCCCCCAGGAAAGCTCCCAGGAGAATTCTCTCCCCAGGACCAAATGGGTTACCTGACCTGATAATATGGGGCAATAAAACCTTCACAGGTGCCCTAAGGGAAGCCCCTCTACTCTGCCCAGGGCCAGCAAATCTGGGGAGGAATTTGCTAGTTTTCACCCAACCAAACTTTCTGCTAAGACTTCCCATCCTTTGTCCTGGAGGAGAGAAAGAGGTGGGTAAACAGACTCCTTTAAAAACCTAGTGAGTTAAAACAGACTGCACACTCAGCCCTCTGCCTCTCGGAGGAGTCACCCCCCTGGCCTGCCCAGGTGTGTTCTCTCCACTGAACTATGTAACCTCACTCTTCCCCAATCTGAGCAACTGGGCACTATCTGTCTCTTCCATCCTGATGGATGTCCTATCCCCAATAAAAGCTTTCTCACTTCACGCTTTGTCTCCTGCCTGAATTCCTTCTTGCATGAAGAACCCACGGCTTCCACAGCCTTTTCTACAGTGACACTTCCACTGCTTTCCCAGGCCATAGCAGAGAGCTGAATCAGAAGTGGAGCAGCCAGGACTCAAACCTGCGCCCATAGGGGATGATGGCACTGCAGGCAGTGACTTTACCACTAGGCCACAGCACCAGCCTCTTTTATTCATATTTAATTTTGGCTCTTTTCTACTGGCACAAATTCAGATTCCTATAGCCTTTTGTTGTAGGAAAACTGGTGAGATGAGTCTGAGTTCATGTCCTGGTGTTGATGACATACCCAATGGTGAGAATACAAGTGAAGTTTTATTTAAGTAAGAAACAGAAATGCTCCAGAGACACTGGTAGAGAGACCAAGCCACAGGGGCTTGCCATCTAGGGGTATTTTTAAGTCTTTACCATCTTATCTCCAAGGAATAAAGGTGGTGGTTATGTATCTGTTACTATGAAGGCCTCCAGCAATCTTAATGCAGCCCTTTCTAGCTTGTTTTTATTGAAACCTAGATCTTGTCATTGTTGATAAATATTACAAGGCATTTCCATCCTGTTCTGTTTAATGGGTATATGCTGGGGATGTGCTGCAGTTTGTATATGCTGGCAAAGAGCTTTGGGATGGCATTAGTCTGGATCGCTTACAGCCTCTCACTTAAAAAAAAAATCAATGTTTTTCGTTCTGATTATTATCATGAAAAGTAAGCATGTTTGATTCACAATAAAAGCTGCTACACATCACACACATATTCACATACACACACAGCAAGGAGAATAAATTAGATTAGAATTTCATATATATGATTAGAATTTCATATATATTCCTTTACGTTGTGAACTATCAGACATCTGATAATCTGATTTAAAAAACCTGATTGAAAACTATAAGCATAGTGGTCAGCATCACTGACTATGAGTTCCACTGATTTGAATGACCAGTTGTCACCCGTTCCCTGCTTGAAGGGGTCAAAGATTAGATGTGAGTATTTGGGGACAGAGTGAGGAAAAGTGCTCAGGGGAGTCTCAGCGTCCAAACACATACTTACTTCCTCCTTTATGACACATATCTCAGTTCTTTTTGCTGAGCCACATCACAAGACTGCTTTTACATTTCCTGAGAACAAAACTTCAGTTTCCTTCCAGAAGAATGGAGGAGTCACTTGGATTCAGGGGGTGCTGCAAGTGATCGTTTCTCTAGTTGACTATAAATAGGGATTCAACCAATCTTGCTAATTTTAAATTAGTTCATTTCCCCAGTGGTCCAAATTTTAGCCCTGTTCATCCCCACTTCTAAATTGCTGATGTTGCCAGTTTCTGAGCCCCTGGGGAACTCTGCAACCACAGATTGATTCGGTTCTCATCTTTCTCCCTCAACAACCTGTGGTTCTCTCTCATCCCTCTTCTTGTTAAGATTTTAATTTTGTTGCTGATATCCTCTGTTTTTTCTGTCAGTTCAATGGTATGATCGAAGTGGACAAAAATAATTATATATATTCAATCCACCATCTTTACTTGAAAATCCATCTGAATTTTACTAGTTATTTGTTGATGAACAAGAGCATCCAATGAGTCCTTAAGAAATGATAAGATGGCCGGTGTCGTGGCTCAACAGACTAATCCTCCACTTTGCGGCACCAGCACACCGGGTTCTAGTCCGGGTCGGGGCACCGGATTCTGTCCCCGTTGCCCCTCTTCCAGGCCAGCTCTCTGCTGTGGCCCGGGAGTGCAGTGGAGATTGTCCCAAGTGCTTGGGCCCTGCACCCCATGGGAGACCAGGATAAGCACCTGGCTCCTGCCATTGGATCAGCACGGTGCGCCGGCCGCAGCATGCCGGCCGTGGCGGCCATTGGAGGGTGAACCAATGGCAAAGGAAGACCTTTCTCTCTGTCTCTCTCTCTCATTGTCCACTCTGCCTGTCAAAAAAATAAAAAAAAATTAAAAATTAAAAATAAAAATAAAAAAGAAATGATAAGATACCTTCTTTGGATATGGATATGTGAAGTACATTTCAGCATTTCTGATATTGCAGGAGCTTGTCTGTCTTTGTCTTATTGTGAATAACAATGGCATAAGAATGACAGCACAATGAGAGTGAGCAAAAGGGAAAGTAGATTTTATTAAGGAATAAAGACTCTGCTAGTCAGCTGGACCTCTAGGGAGGATTTTAGTAAGGTTATGGGTAAGAGAGCTCTTATAGGGAGTGGTTATCAACTGGTCAATTTCCACATAATTTCCACATGTCAGGAGTACTTTTTTCCCCATACATTTCAGGAAGTGGCCATGGTCTCTAATCAGTTGAGAAATGTTATCTTACTGATTGATGGGAAAAGGACATAAGCCTCAGCCATTCTAGGTCTTTGCCTGAAAGTAGATAAAATCAAATTTTATCCCCTACCCTTGCCTTCTTTCAAGGGACTTACTCATGTCCTATATTGTCCCGCTGCCCACCCCCTGAATTCTTTTGCAGGTTTGAAAACCCTCTGCCACTTATTTGGTCTGTGAGCACACTGGCAGTTGGTCACCCACCTCTGTGCATTTATTTTTCTTGAATAAATTTATTCTGAATGTCTCCTCTTCATTCTGTGCCCCCTTTCCTTACACTGATCACTTGAGAAATATTACAGTTGGGAAATGCGGCTGACCAGTTAAGAAAAGTATGTGGTTTGGTTTGATGCCAGAGCTTAATTCCTTACAGTTTTTGTATGGGACCCATTATATTTCCTGTCTCTCTGCCTGTCTTTCCTTAAGCTGACTCTTCACATGACAAACAGTCAAAGCAGAGTTGATATTCCAAATATTTAAAACATTACACCATGAGCACTAACCAACAAATTCACCATAATTTGTTTTTTTTTTTTTTAGTTTCACGACTGTAAAGGTCTCAGTACAGAAGAATTATTTCATTTTTCTAATTTCTGCCCCCCTTTATTCATGACCCAATGGCAGAAATCAGTCAATACTCATATTAATCTTGCAGATTTAGGCTGCAGCTTCTTGCTAAAATGTCTTGATCATTCCTATAAATTTATACATTACAAATAAAAATTTTAATTTTGATTCAATTTGGCTCTATCTCCACCATGGATGTGATGGTTTCACATGTTAGTCTCCTACCCTGCCACCAGGTTAGGATGGGATGGCTCATATGCCAAAAACAGCAAAGAAAATATTTGGAATCATTGAGCTATCTTCTTAATAAGAAGCATCTTGAGAGTGAGCATCTCCATCAACTAGGGCAAATGGAGATCACTGTTTTCTGAAAAAGGAGTCAAGAAGTGTGTGAATTTGAGGATGAGGAGGATATATAGGAATCTGGTGAATCCAAAGAGAACACGCTCTGAAAAGGCATTAATGAAAGACAGGAGAAAGGAAAACATGTTAGACACTGCAATCTTGTACACAACAGCACTAGGCTTTTCCTCACTATCATTTTTATGGGAAGAGCAGAACACCACATCTCCTTAAGAGGTACTTTCTTTCTAGTCCCTTTATATTTCGCTTTTTCTTTACCACATCCACAATTGTACAAGTACTTTATTCATTGTCAGTGAATTGTTGCTCAGCATAGATCAATACAAGTTCCAGCACTGACAATTTCTCAAAGCATATGTTCCTTTAAAGCTACCTTGTGAACAATTTCATATATTCCTCCTTTAAGGTTACCTCAAACTTAACTACTCTTTCGGGGCAGTAATTGATTTTTCCACAGCAAATTGACCCTCTCAAACCTTGGGCAAGCATTGGAGCTGGGTGGAATAAAGTGGGAGCCCTTATGATAAATGGTTGTAGGTGAGGGACAAGAATAGGAGGTGCTGACCTGCACTGAAGAATGCTGACTAATACACCCTCCCCAATAGCAGGTCAGCATGGAAACTCAGTGGTCAAAGAGATAACCAAAATATCTGAATTGATTCTTTTGCTAAAAATTCCACAGCCTTAAACTCACATTTAATAGAACATTTTCTCTATCCTCAAGATAGAGAATACAAATTAATTTGCTGCTCATCATTTTAAAGAAGAGGGTTTTTTTTCAATATTATAAAGATCCATGCAAGTTATAACATGTAGAAAGGCAAAAAGAAGCAGGCAACAGCAACCCATGTATTTTAATTAATTAATTAATTAATTAATAAGAGAGTAAAAAGAGAGAGAGAAAGCACATATTCACCCTCTGGTTCACTCCCCAAATGCCTGCAAGGGCTGGGGGCTGAAGACAGGAGTTGGGGACCCATTTCAGGTTCCTAAGTAGGTGGCAGGGACCCAATTATTTTAGCCCTTACCACTGCCTCCTGAGTTCTGCATTAGCATGACCTTGGAGTCTGGAGCTGGCGGTGAACATTGAGCTCTTGTACTCTGAGGCGAAATGCAAATTTCCTAATCAGTGATTTAACCATTATGCCAAAAGACCCTTTCCCCAACTCATGCCTTATTCTTAACACACAGAAATAATCTTTGTTTATATATTTTTAAATTATTTCCCCAGGTGTAAATTTGTAAATATCTAAAAAGGTATAGTTTTAATTCTATCCTTTCTCAAATGTGATTCCTTACTCCCACTTTATCATAAGATAAAAGCACATTTTAATGCGATTGTAAATTCATTACTCATTAAAATATTATATTTAATTACAGCTCAATATTTTATTGAGTAGACTTATTTAATTTCCTTTGCCATGGGATTTTTAAGTTATTTCCAAGTATTTTCAATTTAAAGTCAAATAAAGACAGCACTTCAAACAGTGTAGAGTAAAAAAAAAAAAACTATACCCAGTGCCACCACCCCGAAAATGGTACCAATAGTTGCATCCCATTTTTTAAACTTATTCCTAAATAAATTGAATATTGAGTGATAATTTAATATTCATATTTAAAATGGCATCATAGGGATGAGTGTTTGGTACAGATGTGGGACACTGCATCTCTTCCTGGAGTGCCTGAATTCAAGCCCCACTTCATTTCTGATTCTAGCTTCCACCCTATGTGCACCCTGGATGGCAATAGGTGATGGTCCAATAACCTGCCTTCCATGAGGAAGATACAGATTGGATTTCTGGTTCCTGGCTTTGGCTTGGCATTTGGGTAGTCAACCACAAGACGGAAAGTTTCTCTTTCACTGTCTCTCTCTCTCCCTGTCTGCCTTTCAAATAAAAAAAGGAAAGTAAGTGAATACAAATTAAAGTATCATAAAAGCACTAGAAGAATATAACAGTGGATATTTATATAGTTTTGAAATACAAATATGTTTCTAAGCAAGGAAACAAAGCAGAAACCACAAGGGAAAACACGGATATATTTAACTGCATAGAATTTGGAAAACTGTTTCGTAGCCCAAACATTATGTGGATAAGAATATAAATACATATGAGTGCATGCATATATGCCATGTTAAAGCAAAAATGACCAAAAATATCTGAAAATTTCTTTGAAATCAGTAATTAAAAGACAGAATATATAAACATTGTCTACCTGAGGTCCACTGGGTAGATTCCAGTGGGACTAAGGAATGTAGAACTAATTGTTAAAGTCCTGGTATTTCAGGGTACAGAGAGGTCATTATCTAGATCTCTCAGGTTGGGAGTGGGTTTTGTATGGGCTGCTGCTTGTGATGCCTCCAGAAGCTGAGGTGAATCCTCTTGGTTCATCTGGAATGAGTGAGCATGTCTTTAGGGCTAATACCCCAAAACTGCACAATTGCAGGATGCAGAGTATCTGTCCTTTGCTCCACAAGGTGCCCTGACTCTGACTCTGATCAATTCTGGTAGCAGCAGAACAGAGGCCTGCTGAGTGACTTCTCACAGCCCAGTCCTGCATGCTACTGGGGTCTGGGAGGGAAGGGCGGAAATGTGAGTTCCCTTCTCTAAGTCTGGTAATTGCTTGATGCCAGTCAGCTCCTCGGGCTGTAGTAAAAGTCAGCTGGTATCTGTGGAATTCCCTCTCGGCTAAAGTTGCAGGTGGCGATTAGGCATGTGGCAATTTCTTCTACCTTGAGTTTGTAAGATGGCGAGTGACTTCAACACCTATTCTCATCAATGGACAGATCATCCAGACAGAAAATCTATAAAGATGCATCGTGGGGCCAGCATAGTGTCCTTGTGGGTAAAGCCGCCTCCTGCAGTGCCAGCATCCCATATGAGTACCAGTGAGAGACCTGGCTGCTCCACTTCCAATCCAGCTCTCTGCTATGGCCTAGGAAAGCAATAGAAGATGGCCCAAGTCCTTGGGCCTCTTACACCCACATGGGAGACCTGGAAGAAGCTCCTGGCTTTGGATCTGTTTGGATCCTGGCCATTATGGCCAACTGGGAGTGAGCCAGAGGATGGCCATTGATGAGAATAGGTGTTGAAGTCACCCACTTATTATTATTATTATTATTTTGACAGGCAGAGTTAGACAGTGAGAGAGAGGGAGAGACAGAGAGAAAGGTCTTCCTTTTTCTGTTTGTTCACCTCCCAAGTTGCCGCCATGGCCGGTGCCAATCTGAAGCCAGGAGCCAGCTTCCTCCTGGTCTCCCATGCGGGTGCAGGGCCCAAGGACCTGGGCCATCCTCCACTGCCTTCCCAGGCCACAGCAGAGAGCTGGAATGGAAGAGGAGCAACCAGGACAGAATCTGGTGCCCCGACCGGGACTAGAATCCAGGGTGCCTGCACCACAGGCAGAGGATTAGCCTAGTGAGCCGCAGTGCTGCCAAACCCACTTATTATTGTATTTGAGCCTATTTCTCCCTGTAGGTCTAATAGTATTTGCTGTATATATCTGGATGGTCTTGTGTTGGGTGGCTGCCATCTTACAAACTCAGGGTAGGAAGAAATTGCCACATGCCCCACACGTGCATCTCTCTGTCTCTCCTTCTCTTCTCTTTCATGATACAACATCCTATAGAAGGAACATACCTCAAAATTATGAAGATTATGTACCCCAAATCAACAGCCAATATCATACTGCATGTAGAAAAGCAGAAAACATTTCCTCTCAAATTTAGAACAAGACAAGGGAGTCTACTTTGACTACTCCTATACATAATTTTGTAAATTTTAGAAAGAGCAATTAGGGAGGAGAAAGGAATAAAAGACATCAAAATTGGAAAATAAGAAATCAAAATATCCATATTGCAGATGACATGATGATGTATACGGGAAAACCTAAACTCTCCATTGAAAAGTTGCAAGAACTAACCCAATTCAGTAAAGTTGCAGGTTACAAAATAAACATACAAAAAATATATTTTTATATTTGAATGATGAACTCACTGAAAGAGAAATCAAGAAAGACATTCCATTCACAATAACCACAAAAAATCAAATATTTAGGAATATATTTAACCACAGAAGTGAAAGATCTCTACAGTGAAAATTATCAAACATAATGAAATGATGAAAGAAATCATCAAAGACAAAAAAAAATGGAAAGATAGTCCTTGCTCATGGATTGAAAAAGCCAATATCATTAACATGTCTATACTGTCTAAAGCAATCTACAGATACAATGCAATCCCCATCAAAATACCAATGGCAGTCTTTACAGAATTAGAAAAAAAATCCTAAAATTAATATAGAATCAGAAAAGACCCAGAATGTCCAAGGAAATCCTGAGCAAAAGAAAATCAACCTAGAAGTATCACAACACCTGACTTGAAAGCATGCTACAAAGCTATAGTAATTAAAACAGCATGATACTGACAGAAAAACCAACACATAGATCAATAGAATACAGAGCCCAGAAGTTAATCCGCATACATTTTTTGTCAGAAGTGTTTTTGACAAGCCAATTTTTGACAAAAGTGTTCAGACCATGCATTGGAGTAAGATAATTTCATCAACAAATGATGCTGTCAAAACTGGATGTATATATGTAGAAGAATGAAATTAGATCAATTTCTCTTACCCTACACAGAAATTGCTCAGGATGGATCAAATGCCTAACTGTGAGACCTGAAACTATGGTAAGCTAAGTAGTATAATTATGCTATTAAAACTGTATCTATGAAATACATGAAATTTTTTCCCTTTATATAAATGAAAAGAGTTTAAAAAAAAAACCTGAGACTATGAAGTTGTTGGAAGAAAATGTAGGGGAAACAGTCTAAGACATTGGTATAGGGGACAACTTCCGGACAAGAACACTCCTGCCCCCCCCACCCCACCCCACTCTACTGACAAAACACAAGAGACAAAAGCAAAAAGAAAGAGATAGGTGAAGAAAGGAAGGAAGGAAAGAAGAAGGAACAAATGGATGAGGGAGGGAAGGAAGGAAGGAAAAAGAGGGAGAAAGGGGGGAGGCAAAAGGGAGGGAGGAAAGGAATTTCATTATATTCTTAGATTGTATCTATAAACTATATTGAATTTGTTAAAAACTAAATAAAAATAAAAAAGAACATAAGAAATACAAGTTAAACAAAATAAATATGGTCTAAAGTTAATGAACAAGTTTCACTAGAGAAAAGATAAATGGCAACCACTTAAACTGTTCATGTACCGTAGTAATAAAAGAAAATGTAAACCATAATAATGATGTTATTTTACCAAAAGGCTGGTAACACCTTGTGTTGTCATAACTGTATGAAATAGGCACTTCTAAACAGAGAATGGAATTATAAATTTCTACAACTTCCCTACAAGTTACTTTAATGATCCATATCAGACTCTAAACCTTAGATACTTTTAAGAAATCATACTTCTTAGAATTTATGTATTAATATGTGAGCATAAGTATCCGTTGGTGTTGTATATATTTGTGGATATTTGAATGTAATCTCATTATCAGTCAACATAAGATTGTAAAAAACATTGTGGTCTTGGATGGGCATTTGGTGTAGTGGTTAGAATGCCAATTTGGATGCCCTCATCCTGTGTTGGAGTGTCTAGTTTTGAGTCCTGCCTGTGCTCCTAATTCCAGCTTCCAGCTAATACTACCTTGGGAGGCAGTTCAACTGGTTTGGGTCCTTGCTACCCATGTGGAGAGTTCTGGGTTGAGTTCCTGGCTCCTGGCTCCTGGCTTCTGACTTCAGCCTGGCCCAGCCCCAGCTATTGGCAGGCATTCAGGGAATGAACCAGTTGGTGGGAGTTCTCTGTTTTTTTTTTTTAATTATCTGTCTCTCTCTCTCTCTCCCTTTCTTTTTACCTTTCAAATTAATGAACTAAATTAAATTAAAAAAATATTTTAGCATGATCATACAATAAAAAGCCATATGCTTCCTACTAAATAAAGTGTATTAAATATCATAAATTGATCATAATCAAATGGGAATAAATAAGATATTATTTATGCTTTTCTCTTTTGTTCATATATTGATTTTTCCAATCACTTGAGAAACATCTGGATGCCCAGTCAAGAAAATGATAACAATGATTATCTCTTGGGAATTAGATATTGATTTATAGTATTGTACATGCATTTCTCAATCTGTATTTTACATTTTTTTCTATTAGAATCATGTACTACTTAGTCTGTTCTATTTTTCTTAGGGTAAGTGATTCGAATTGAGGTCAGTGCAAAGGATGTAAACATCTTTAAAAGTCTTTAAATATATTTCAGATCATAGACATTAACAATGTCCATTTTTGTATATTCTTATCAACATTTGCTAATGATTATTATTAAGATTACATTTTCATATATTAAAATATATTTTTAAAGATTTATTCATTTGAAAGGCAAAGTTACAGAGAGAGAGAGAGAGAGAGAGAAAGGGAGAGACAAAGAGAGAGGTCTTCCATCTGCTGGTTCACTTTCTAAATGGCTGCAAGGGTAAGAGTTGGGCCGATCTGAAATCAGGAGCCAAAAGCTTCTTCCAGGTCACCATGTGGATGCAGGGCCCAAGCACTCTGGCTATCTTCCACTGCTTTCCCAGGCCATTAACAGTGAGCTGGATTGGAAGTGTAGCAGACCAGACTCAAACCAGCACCCGTATGGGATGCGAGTACCACAGGCAGATGCTTAAGCTAGTATTCCAAAGCTCCAGCCCCTAGATTTTAAAATATTTTTAAGCCTGTTGAATTTTCACTGTCAAAAATTGATTCTTTGAGGGCATATTTTAAAAACCATAACAACTGAGCTTCTATTTCAGGAAGTTGGCTTTCATATCATCATAAAAGTGAATTTCTTTTTTACAGACCACATAAGTACTGTAGAATTACTATCATTGTTGCTTTTGTAGCAAAGAGGACACAGTGATAGGCAAATGCACCATTATTGATTGTCGTATTGCCTGCTTTTAGCAGTTTAGCTGTGCCCTTGAAAGGATCTCATGCCTAGTCTGTCTTCATTTAAAAGAATAAGTTAGTATCAAGGCAAAGGATATTTTATTGAAACCTATCTCCAGAAGGTGGTTGTTTAACTGTATTGAGTAAAGGATTTTAAAATTCTGAACCTTGGTAGCAATTGTCTGTGTCACTTCATTCTCTCCTCTTTGAGTCACTATTATAGTGCTATGGGAGCATACGGCCTCTATCTTGAGAAGAATTCCCAGGAGTTGCCTCTAGCAATGGGGCAAACGTTTTCTCTCTCTCCTCACACTTCTGCCTTCTCTAATTCTGTTTCTCCTTTACTCTCTCCCTTGATTTTTCCTGTACTGATCTTTGCTCACAATCACTGTTGGAATATCTAGAAGGTGAAGTTTAAGATTGTGCTTCTGTAATAAGGAGCTAGGGAAGCCACTTATCATTGTCTGGTTCTAAGCCCTAGCTCTGAGTCACTCAGGTAAAAATATTCCTTTCTAAAACCTCCATTGGCTCATCAAGGGACTACTTTTGGATCACAAGCAAAAACCTTAAAGTCCTGTAGAAAATATATTTATCTAATGTTATCCTCTGGCCAGTAAAGTTCATAGGATCTTGGAAATATTAGGTTATGCTGTGATGGCAGAGAATACTAGTTACTCATACAAAAACCAATAGTCTTTATATTTCTGCTCACAAGATAGACTATAATTCCCAATTTTCCATATGGTGATCTGAGGTTGCATGACTTAATTAAAATCTATACAATGTGAGAAGAAATGATTAGTGCCACTCCCAGGCCACTACATATAAATTTACCACATGTGCTTTTCCATGAATTTCTTTTTGCAACTGTCTAGAATAAACATCTCTTACATAGAGGTTTTGAGACCTTTGAGTTTCTCATGCTATAGTCTCCAAGTTGGATGCAGTACTCATCAGTGTAAGAATGTTGTTGTATGATACAGAATTTAACATTTGGGCAAGGACTCTGAGTGATATTGCAAAAGTAGTACTAGGATAACTTTTGAAATGATGGAGTAGAAAATGACCCACATTAAATGAAACAGAAAGGCTAAATGGTGGAAAAGGAGATTAAAATTTTATGAGAGGTGTCCATAGTAGAATGGTACAAGATTGGAATATCTGTCAGCTAACCCTAATGGGTGAAAGAGTTCAGACTTCACTCTATTTAACAAAGTGAAAAGATTTGTGGAGATAAGAGGATCATTGGCTTCCATAAGGAACTTGGTGATGGCTGTTCTCAGTAAACTAAGACTGACATGAGGATAAACTATAAAAGAATTATTCACCTAACAGCAATGAGGTTGACAGGATCCCAAAATTATAGAGGTCAGGTGGAAGCACTTAATCAGAAATAGAATGTGTGCAATTATTGTAAGGACTGGATGGCCAGAATAATTTAAAAGGATTTACAAAGATGTATGGTGATGATATTCCAAAAGGCAGATAAGTGGTCAGCCAAAAGGGAGTCACTTAGTTTATTCCAACAGAAGAAACAAGATGGCGAGCAGGGAGGTGGAGGTATGCTCTCTAAAAGATGTAATCATCCTTATGTGTGATTTCTTAACCTGAACCAGTTTTCAGACATGGAACTCAATAACTGAAGGGGGCACTGTAACACAGAGCAGGTGTGCATACTAATAATTTCTTTACTTCTTCCACTGATTTACCCAGGTAACTATGCACTAAGGCAAAGGCTAATCTGCTGTTTTTAGCACTATTGAACATAGAGTCTAAACTTACATTTATTCTTAGTGACCCAATGTCATGTTGACCCTTCAACCTAAAATAACAATCAAGGGAATAGCTCCTATAAAAATAGAATTTATTTAGAAAAGAGTGACTGTGTGGAACCAAGATGGCGGAATAGTGAGGACGCACACTAGCAGTCCGCAAAAAGATAGTTTTATAAAAACAGAGTTACTGTAGCCTCAGGAAAAATCTCACGGAAAAAAATGCAGTGGAAATTCTTCCGGACCCAGTGAATGAGACGCAGAGGACCTAGGGGAAAGTAAGTTTGCGAACGGCAAATCGTGCCTTAGTGGCACGGGAGCTGCTGGGAGGGACGGGAACCGGACGGAACACAGTCGCCATTGGAATCGAGCGCTTAAATGGGAGCCGATACAGGGATCCCGAGACACTGGCGGGGGGAAGCAGACGCCACGGGGGAAACAGCACAATTGAGGCGAGCCCACACGGACACTAGCCTCTTTCATTGCCCACCCTGCTCACTCGAGCTAGACTGAACACAGTGGGATGGCGCGCGCCCGCCGGCTGAACCGGAAGCCGGGCGGAACACAGTCGCCATTGGAACTGAGCGCTTGAACGGGGGCCGATACAGGGATCCCGAGACACTGGCGGGGGGAAGCAGACCCCCCACGGGGGAAACAGCACAATTGAGGCGAGCCTGCACGGACACTAGCCTCTCTCGTCACCCACCCTGCTAATTCGAGCTAGATTAAACGCAGTGGGACAAGGCGCGCCCGCCCGCCCGCCCGCCCATCACTGAGGCAGACGGAACCAAAAACCCGAGGCTGTAGAAACCTGAAGGAGATCCAAAAACTGGGAACACACCGCGCACACAAACTCCGTTACCTTGACAACCCAGAGAAAGAGTGTGGGGAAAAAAAAAAATGCCAAATAAAAACAGATTCCGAGGGAGCAAGATCAAGGAAGACGCTATGATGACCCCAAACGGAAAAGACACCCCAAGTCAGGATTATGAAGATAATGAGATAGAAGAAATGCAAGAAGCAGATCTCAAAGAATTGATAAGAACATTAAGAAGTTCTCAAAAACAAATTCTCGAACTACAGAAATCCTTAATGGATAAGATAGAAAATCTCTCTCGCGAGAATGAAGTACTACGGAGAAATCAAAACGAAATGAAACAACTAGTAGAACAAGAAGCTACGAGAGTGACAAAAAATCTTAATGAATTGAAGAATTCAATAGATCAAGTGACAAGCAATCTTGAGGGCCTTAAAACCAGAATGGGTGAAGCAGAAGAGAGAATATCGGACCTAGAAGACAGAGAACAGGAGAGGAAACAGTCAAACCAAAGACAAGAAGAGGAAATTAGAAAACTAAAAGATATCGTCGGGAATTTACAGGATACTATTAAAAAACCCAACATTCGGGTTCTAGGTGTTCCTGAAGGTATGGAGAGGGAGAAAGGATTAGAAGGCCTTTTTAGGGAGATACTAGCAGAAAACTTTCCAGGCTTGGAGAAAGACAGAGAAATCCTAATCCAGGAAGCTCATAGAACCCCTAATAAACATGACCAAAAGAGATCCTCTGCACGACATATTGTAATTAAACTCACCACAGTGAAGCAAAAAGAAAAGATCCTAAAATGTGCAAGAGAGAAACGTCAGATTACTCTCAGAGGATCTCCAATTAGACTTACAGCTGACTTCTCAACAGAAACCCTACAAGCTAGAAGGGAATGGCGAGACATAGCCCAGGTACTTAGAGAGAAAAACTGCCAGCCCAGAATATTATACCCTGCAAAGCTCTCATTTGTGAATGAAGGCGAAATAAAGACCTTTCATAACAAACAAAAATTGAAAGAATTTGTTGCCACTCGTCCAGCCCTGCAAAAGATACTTAAAGACGTGTTACACACAGAAACACAGAAACACGACCATCAACATGAAAGAAGGTAAACGAAGGGAACCTCACGGCAAAAGATCACAGGGAATTCAAAGCATACATTAGAAAATATCTGGCAAATGGCAGGGCAAACTTACCACTTATCAATAGTCACATTGAACGTTAAAGGTCTAAACTGTCCTGTTAAAAGACAGAGATTGGCTGATTGGGTTAAGGAACAAAAACCATCTATTTGCTGCCTACAAGAAACACATCTTTCCAACGAAGATCCATACAGACTGAAAATAAAAGGATGGAACAAGATATACCACGCCAACAGAAATGAAAAAAGAGCGGGTGTAACCATCTTAATATCGGACTACATAAACTTTAACACAAAAACTGTTAAGAGAGACAAAGAGGGGCACTATATAATGATTAAGGGATCAATACTACAGGAAGATATAACAATTCTCAATGTATATGCACCTAATTACAGGCCACAGGTTTATTTAAAAAATTTGTTAAGAAACTTAAAGGGAGACTTAGACCCCAACACAATAGTACTGGGGGACTTCAATACTTCACTCACAGATATTGACAGATCGACAGGACAGAAGATCAACAAGGAGACAGTAGATTTAAACAACACTATAGCCCAAATGGATCTAACAGATATCTACAGAACTTTTCATCCTACAAGTAATGCATTCACATTCTTCTCAGCAGTACATGGAACCTACTCTAGGATTGATCACATATTAGGCCATAAAGCAAGTCTCAGCAAATTCAAAAGAATTAGAATCATACCATGCAACTTCTCAGACCATGAGGGAGTGAAGTTGGAAATTAGCAACTCAGGAATCTCTAGAGCATATGCAAACACATGGAGATTGAACAACATGCTCCTGAATGAACAATGGGTCACTGAAGAAATCAAAAGAGAAATCAAAAATTTTCTGGAAGTAAATGAGGATAACAGCACAACATACCAAAACTTATGGGATACAGCAAAAGCAGTGTTAAGAGGAAAGTTTATATCAATAGGTGCCTACATCAAGAAACTGGAAAGGCACCAAATAGATGAGCTTTCAATGCATCTCAAGGATCTAGAAAATTTGCAGCAAACTAGACCCAAATCTAGTAGAAAAAGAGAAATAATCAAAATCAGAGAAGAAATCAACAGGATTGAATCCAAAAAAACATTACAAAAAATCAGCCAAACGAGGAGCTGGTTTTTTGAAAAAATAAACAAGATTGACACCCCATTGGCCCAACTAACTAAAAAAAGAAGAGAAAAGACCCAAATCAGTAAAATCAGAGATGAAAAAGGAAATATAACAACAGACACCACAGAAATCAAAAGAATCATCAGAAATTACTACAAGGACTTGTATGCCAGCAAACAGGGAAACCTATCAGAAATGGATAGATTCCTGGACACATGCAACCTACCTAAATTGAACCAGGAAGACATAGAAAACCTAAACAGACCCATAAGTGAGTCAGAAATTGAATCAGTAATAAAGGCCCTCCCAACAAAGAAAAGCCCAGGACCAGATGGATTCACTGCTGAATTCTACCAGACATTTAAAGAAGAACTAACCCCAATTCTTCTCAAACTATTCAGAACAATCGAAAAAGAGGGAATTCTCCCAAATTCCTTCTATGAAGCCAGCATCACCTTAATTCCTAAGCCAGAAAAAGATGCAGCATTGAAAGAGAATTACAGACCAATATCCCTCATGAACATAGATGCAAAAATCCTCAACAAAATTCTGGCCAATAGACTGCAACAACACATCAGAAAGATCATCCACCCAGACCAAGTGGGATTCATCCCTGGTATGCAGGGATGGTTCAATATTCGCAAAACAATCAACGTGATACACCACATTAACAGGCTGCAGAAGAAAAACCATATGATTATCTCACTAGACGCAGAGAAAGCATTCGATAAAATTCAACACCCTTTCATGATGAAAACCCTAAGCAAACTGGGTATAGAAGGCACATTCCTCAATACAATCAAAGCAATTTATGAAAAACCCACGGCCAATATCCTATTGAATGGGGAAAAGTTGGAAGCATTTCCACTGAGATCTGGTACCAGACAGGGATGCCCACTCTCACCACTGCTATTCAATATAGTGCTGGAAGTCTTAGCCAGAGCTATTAGGCAAGAAAAAGAAATTAAAGGGATACAAGTTGGGAAGGAAGAACTCAAACTATCCCTCTTTGCAGACGACATGATTCTTTATTTAGGGGACCCAAAGAACTCTACTAAGAGACTATTGGAACTCATAGAAGAGTTTGGCAAAGTAGCAGGATATAAAATCAATGCACAAAAATCAACAGCCTTCGTATACACAGACAATGCCACGGCTGAGGAAGAACTGCTAAGATCAATCCCATTCACAATAGCTACAAAAACAATCAAATACCTTGGAATAAATTTAACTAAGGACATTAAAGATCTCTACAATGAAAATTACAAAACCTTAAAGAAAGAAATAGAAGAGGATACCAAAAAATGGAGAAATCTCCCATGCTCATGGATTGGAAGAATCAATATCATCAAAATGTCCATTCTCCCAAAAGCAATTTACAGATTCAACGCAATACCAATCAAGATACCGAGGACATTCTTCTCAGATCTGGAAAAAATGATGCTGAAATTCATATGGAGACACAGGAGACCTCGAATAGCTAAAGCAATCTTGTACAACAAAAACAAAGCAGGAGGCATCACAATACCAGATTTCAGGACATACTACAGGGCAGTTGTTATCAAAACAGCATGGTACTGGTACAGAAACAGATGGATAGACCAATGGAACAGAATAGAAACACCAGAAATCAATCCAAACATCTACAGCCAACTTATATTTGATCAACGATCCAAAACTTATCGCTGGAGTAAGGACAGTCTGTTTAATAAATGGTGCTGGGAAAACTGGATTTCCACGTGCAGAACCATGAAGCAAGACCCCTACCTTTCACCTTACACAAAAATTCATTCAACATGGATTAAAAAATTAAACCTACGACCCGACACCATCAAATTACTGGAGAGCATAGGAGAAACCCTGCAAGACATAGGTACTGGCAAAGACTTCTTGGAAAAGACCCCAGAAGCACAGGCACTGAAAACCAAAATTAACTACTGGGATTGCATCAAATTGAAAAGTTTCTGTACTGCAAAAGAAACAGTCAGGAAAGTGAATAGGAAACCGACAGAATGGGAAAATATATTTGCAAACTATGCAACAGATAAAGGGTTGATAACCAGAATCTACAAAGAAATTAAGAAACTCCACAACATCAAAACAAACAACCCACTTAAGAGATGGGCCAAGGACCTCAATAGACATTTTTCAAAAGAGGAAATCCAAATGGCCAACAGACACATGAAAAAATGTTCAAGATCCCTAGCAATCAGGGAAATGCAAATCAAAACCACAATGAGGTTTCACCTCACCCCGGTGAGAATGGCTCACATTCAGAAATCCACCAACAATAGATGCTGGAGAGGATGTGGGGAAAAAGGGACACTAATCCACTGTTGGTGGGAATGCAAACTGGTGAAGCCACTATGGAAGTCAGTCTGGAGATTCCTCAGAAACATGAATATAACCCTACCATTCAACCCAGCCATCCCACTCCTTGGAATTTACCCAAAGGAAATTAAATTGGCAAACAAAAAAGCCATCTGCACAGCAATGTTTATTGCGGCTCAATTCACAATAGCTAAGACTTGGAACCAACCCAAATGCCCATCAACAGTAGACTGGATTAGGAAATTATGGGACATGTACTCTACAGAATACTACACAGCAGTCAAAAACAATGAAATCCGGTCACTTGCAACAAAATGGAGGAATCTGGAAAACATCATGCTGAGTGAATTAAGTCAGTCCCAAAGAGACAAATATCATTTGTTTCCCTTGATTGGCAATGACTAACTGAGCACCAAAGGGGAAACCTGTAGAAGTGAAATGGACACTATGAGAAACAGTGACTCGATCAGCTCTTGTGCTGACTGTTGTTGTACAATGTAATACTTTATCCATGGTAGTATTTTTTTTTCTTTATCCTAGTACTAGTGGTTGAACTCTGTAATTAACACACAATTATTCTTAGGTGTTTAAATTTTAACTGAAAAGTGATCTCTGTGAAATATAAGAGTGGGAATAAGAGAGGGAGGAGATGTAAAACTTGGGACATGCTCAATCGGAACGGCCCCAAATGATGGAGTTAGAATCATGCCAGGGGTTTCCAATACAATCCCATCAAGGTGGCATGTACCAAGGCCATCTCATTAGTCCAAGTGATCAATTTCAGCTCACAATTGATCACACTGATAGGTCTAAGAGTCAAAGGGATCACACAAACAAGATTAGTGTCTGCTAATACTAACTGATAGAATCAAAAAGGGAGAGAATGATCCAACATGGGAAGCAGAATACACAGCAGACTCATAGAATGGCAGATGTCCTAAATAGCACTCTGGCCTCAGAATCAGCCCTTAAGGCATTCGGATCTGGCTCAAGAGCCCATGAGAATATTTTAGGCATGGAAAGCCAAGACACTCTGAAAAACAAAAAAAAGACCTAAATGAAAGATCTCTGCGAGTGAGATCCCAGTGGAAAGAACGGGGCCATCAAAGAAGGAGGTACCTTTCTCTGAAGGGAGGAGAGAACTTCCACTTTGACTATGGCCCTGTGGGAATAAGATCGAAGTCGGCTAACCCTAAAGGCTTCCATAGCCTCGGCAACTCATGACCAGAGCCTAGGGAGATAACTGACGCCATAAACAAGAGTGTCAAATTGTTAAATCAACATCAGGAGTCACTGTGTACTTACGTCTCATGTGGGATCTGTCCTTAATGTGTTATCCAATGTGAAGTAATGCTATAACTAGTACTGGAACTGTATTTTTACACTTTGTGTTTCTGAGTGGGTGCAAACTGATGAAATCCTTACATAGTATATATTGAATCGATCTTCTTTATATAAAGATAATTGCAAATGATTAAAAAATCTTGGTGTTAAACTGGAAATTGCATAGACAATCAATTTTTTTAAAAAAAGATCATCTCTGTCCTTAATGTGCTGTACATTGTGAATTAATACTGTAACTAGTACTCCAACAGTATTATCATTTTGTGTCTCTATGCGAGGGCAAACCGTTGAAATCTTTACGTAATATGTACTAAATTGATCATCTGTGTATAAAGAGAATTGAAAATGAATCTTGATGTGAACAGAAGGGGAGAGGGAGCGGGAAAGGGGAGGGTGGGGGGAGGGAGGGAAGTTGTGGGGGGGGGGAGCCATTGTGGTCCATGAGCTGTTCTTTGGAAATTTATATTCTTTAAATAAAAGCTTTATATATAAAAAAAAAAAAGAGTGACAGGGGATTACAATCTGGGATACATAGGCTATGGCAAGTCATAGGTGCATGTAGTGCGGTTTATGTAAAGGGGAGAATTTACAGACAAAAAAGAAAAAATGATGTAAACTTCTCTGAAACAATATTCATTGATCACAAAAGTCATCTCAGGAAGTAGTCTGTTGGTGCATTGGTGGAGACAGCCACAGTTAGGCAGGAATGCCTTGTTTGAACTTCTGCAGCATTAAAGAATTTCTCTCAACAAATTTGGTTGTAGAAATATGTGCAGATGTACAGAGTAGCAAAGCTTGTGTTGCAGTTTGGATAGTCTCACCAAAACTCATGTTGAAATTTATTTGCCATTTTGAACTATCAAGAGGTGGGACCAGGTAGGACCTTTAAGAAGCGATTAGGTCTCCAGGACTCTGTTTTCATGAATGAATACATTCTAAAGGATTAATTTGTTACTCAGTTGTCTTATGTATTGCTCTGTTATAAAAAGCCAAATTGAGTCAGTGTTTTGTATGTACCCTTTTATTTATTTATTTATTTTGACAAGTAGAGTTATAGACAATGAGAGAGACAGAGAGGAAGGTCTTCCTTCCATTGGTTTACACCCCAAATGGCCGCCACCTCTGGCACTATGTCAATACAAAGCCAGGAGCCAGATGCTTCCTCCTGGTCTCCCAGGCGGGTGCAGGGGCCCAAGCACTTGGGCCATGCTCCACTGACTTCCCTCCTGGGCCACAGCAGAGAGCTGGACTGGAAGAGGAGCAACTGGGACTAGAACCCGGCACCCATATGGGATGCCGGTGCTGCTGGTGGAGGATTAACCAAGTGAGTCATGGCGCAGGCCCTTGTATGTACCCTTCTAACCATGAAATTCCCTGTGTTGTCTCAGGACTTCGCAGAGCCCTTATTGGTAAGAAGGACTTCATCAGCTACTGCCTCTTGACCTTGGATCTCCTAGTCTCCAGAACTGTGAGCTGAGTAAACCTTTATTCTCTCTGAATTATTCAGTCTATGGTATTCAGTTATAACAACAGAAAATGTCTAAGCGTATATAAGATATACAAGGCATAAATTGTGTAGAAGTTGTGAAGGAATTTCTTGTGGGTCCTTGAAATACCTTGTGAGAGTCCTTATCTCAAATATTCAAGCACGAGCCTTCCTCCTTCATAACCTCCTGACTCCACTTTGGATCTGCCAAGGATGACTTTCATCTTGTATCGGCAGCTTTCATATTCAACTTTCTTTTTTTTTAATAAAGCTTTTATTTAAAGAATATAAATTTCCAAAATACAGCTTATAGATTACAATGGCTCCCCCCCCATAACTTCCCTCCCTCCCCCTACCCTCCCCTTTCCCGCCCCCTCTCCCCTTCCATTCACATCAAGATTCATTTTCAATTCTCTTTATACAGAGAAGATCAGTTTAGTACATATTACGTAAAGATTTCAACAGTTTGCCCTCACATAGAGACACAAAGTGAAAATACTGTTGGAGTACTAGTTATAGTATTAATTCACAATGTACAGCACATTAAGGACAGAGATCCTACATGATTTTTTTTAAAGAATTGATTAATTATCTATGCAATTTCCAATTTAACACCAAGATTTTTTAATCATTTGCAATTATCCTTATATACAGAAGATCGATTTGGTATATCCTAAGTAAAGATTTCATCAGTTTGCACCCACACAGAAACACAAAGTGTAAAAATACTGTTTCAGTACTAGTTATAGCATTACTTCACATTGCATAACACATTAAGGACAGATCCCTCATGAGACATAAGTACACAGTGACTCCTGATGTTGATTTAACAATTTGACACTCTTGTTTATGGCGTCAGTAATCTCCCCAGGCTCCAGTCATGAGTTGCCCAGGCTATGGATTAAGCCAGTCCCAAAGGGACAACTATCATATGTTCTCCTTGATTGGTGACAACTAACTGAGCACCAAAGGAGAAACCTGTTGAAGTGAAATGGACATTATGAGAAACAATGACTTCATCAGCTCTTGTGCTGACTGTTGTTGTACAATGTATTACTTTATCCATTTTAGTAATTTTTTTATCCTAGTACTAGTGGTTGAACTCTGTAATTAACACACAAATATTCTTAGGTGTTTAAATTTTAACTGAAAAGTGATCCCTGTGAAATATAAGAGTGGGAATAAGAGAGGGAGGAGATGTACAATTTGGGACATGCTCAATCGGACCTGCCCCAAATGATGGAGTTAGAATCATGCCAGGGGATTCCAATACAATCCCATCAAGGTGGCATGTACCAAGGCCATCTCACTAGTCCAAGTGATCAATTTCAGCTCACAATTGATCACACTGATGGGTCTAAGAGTCAAAGGGATCACACAAACAAGATTAGTGTCTGCTAATAATAACTGATAGAATCAAAAAGGGAGAGAATGATTCAGCATGGGAAGTGAGATACACAGCAGACTCATAGAATGGCAGATGTCCTAGATAGCACTCTGGCCTCAGAATCAGCCCTTAAGGCATTTGGATCTGGCTCAAGAGCCCATGAGAATATTTTAGGCATGGAAAGCCAAGACACTCTGGAAAAAACAGAAGACCTAAATGAAAGATCTCTGCGAGTGAGATCCCAGTGGAAAGAACGGGGCCATCAAAGAAGGAGGTACCTTTCTCTGAAGGGAGGAGAGAACTTCCACTTTGACTAGGACCCTGTCAGAATAAGATCAAAGTCGGCGAACCCTAAAAGCTTCCATAGCCTCTGCAACTCATATTCAACTTTCATACTTGTTGTGTGGCAGTGAAAGTCCAGGTAATAAACCGAGTCCTGGCCCAGGACCTGCTTACAGTGGATCCAGTGCTTCAACAGATCTACACAGTGCTTAATTTTCTGTCCTCAAATGTTCTACTGAAATGCTTATACTCGATAGCTACAGAACTCCCACATTCAGTCATTGAAATGTGAGATGAGAGTTATTCTTGAAAAGAAAATAAACTAGGATGTCATGGAACTCTCCCACCTCAGGAAAAATTAAGCAGCAATGTTAGCCTTATGCTGAAAGAGAATGTTGGAATTAGTGCCTACCTTAAACACCTTAAAGTTTACAGAGATGTTAATCTACATTAGTCCACCGTTTAATTAATCATTCCTGTCCTGAAAAATAGACAAGTCCTAGAAGGTAACAGTGGACTATCATAAGCTTAAGTGCCATTCTTAATTGCAGCTGCTGAGCCAATTGTGTATCTTTGTAGAGAAAATTAGTACTGCCTTAGAACAAGACACTTGTCCAATGATCTTCTTTTACATTCCTGTTGGGAGGAAAAAGCCAAGGCAATTTACATTCTCATGGGATGGATATTTGATATTTATGTTTTTGCCCAGGGCTATGCTAACTTATTTAGCATATCATAATTCAAAGGAACCTGGATTGTCTGGACATTCCATAGGATATCAGTTTAGCTTACAGATTCAGTGGCGTCATGCTTATAGGACCAGATAAAAAAGAAATGGAAAGTATATTAGAAATACTCTAGAAAGTGGGAAATAAATCATAGGAAGTTTCACTATTCGAAGATTCCAAGATGCAGTATTCTGATGAATGCTAGAATATTCCCTCCATATCAAAGTAAAAAATTAATTTATTTTGTACTTTCTACAACCATAACAGGAAATAAAATGTTGAGAAAAAGTCTCTGGGTTCTAGAAGAACATACACTGCACTAGGGAATAGCTCTGACCCACATGCCCAATGATGAGTAAGGCTCCCAGCTATTAATAGGCCTGGAGCTATAAAGCTCTCTATAACAGTTACAGGCTACAATGTAGGAAGCCCTTGCATTTGGACCATATTCTTGGGTGGTTTCTTTATTATCACAGGTGTCTGTGATTGGAAAAAGATGTTAAATGACGTTTATGGAAAGTTGTAGTAGTGAAGCAACACAAACCCCAGTGTTCTTAAGCATCTTCATGCCATCTATAGCAATGGGTTCCACACAATTAAGTAAATCAGTCATGACATGCTACTGGACCACAAGAAAGACAGAGCTCTCTATCAGGGACCATTAGAAAACAATTCAAGCAGAACAACTCAGCAACAGTTGATTCCATGTTACCCACCAAGTCATACAGATGGGTAGGTGCAACCATGGATAAGGTCATTGTTAAAGGCACCAAGCAATACCTCAGGAGTCATTTTGGAATAGAGGGATGATATTGACCAAATCTGGCTAGCCCATTGGCTGAGTGGAAACAAATTCTACTTGTGAATCAATACTTTGTCCTCTAAGAGCACTATCATTAAATGAGCCAATATATTGTCTTATAACTGTTTTGGAATTAATTGCCAAGTTTCTAATTCTTAAGGTCAATTTTTCTGTGAGTATTTTGAGATTCAGTAATTCAAATAACTCTTTACCTGTTGAGAATGACTCTCAGTTAAATCTCTGGACATTCATAAACTCTAGGGCAACACTGTCACTTAACAACATGTGTGTATATACTCCTTACCTCCATTGTTTTAATCTGTCATCTTGTTTAAATCTTCTACTATTATCACAATCTAGCATATTTTATGTTATTTATACTTTTATTAATATTTATTATGATGGAATGAAAGTTCAACAAGGGTAATGATTTTTGTCTGTTTGGGCCACTGCTATATTGCTAGAACTTTAAGACTCTACCTGGCCTATAGCAATTACTTAATAAAAATTTTTGAATGAGTGAATGAATGACACAGAAAAGACTAATGTAACACATGATTCTTGTTTTCTTTGGCTAATAGGGTCATCTTAGTATACTAAATTTTTAGTTAAGTAAGATATATACAGTAGTTTAAAAATAGAGGATGTGGAGAAGCTACTTAATGAAGTTCTTGACTATTTTCTATTTCTTTATTGCTCTGTAGAAGGGACAACAATTTTGCTAGTTAACCATAGATCCACCCCTCAGCAATTTGACTTAATAAAAGTAAAAAAAGCAAAAGTAGGAAGGTTGAGCCTCTAGGATAATTTGGAAGTTCTCCATTTGCTGAACAAATGAAGGTGTGGCAGCTGTTCCTCTTGGCTTGAGGCTGCCTCCTCTGACAACCATGCAGACCTAACCAGCTCCCTCACTCTGGATGTTGAGTCTCTCTCTCTCTCTCTCTCTCTCTCTCTCTCTCTCTCTCTCTCTCCCTTCTTTTCAGCTGTCTGTCTCATCTTGGAATTGATATATCTTTGCCCTCAGAGTGATAGATACAGAGAATCATACAGGGTGAACAAAGGGGAAGTTATGGCTTGGCCATCATATGAACTTGCCAAAAATGGTATGTGAACTTAACTCAATCTACTAGCAGCTGCAATGCAGAATAGGAAAAGGGAATTATTTATTATGTTTAACAGCATGCCTAAAGGCAAAATAATTTATGGTGATGGGGGGATTATAAATATCTCAAAGAATAGGGAGTTAATGATGCTTCTGTATTCTTGAAATCAGATTTGAATTCAGTGGATCCTGGGGACTCCAACAGCTATTTCTCATCCATATTCAAATGAAATTCATATCAGCATGGAACTAAGAGAAAGTGTATCTACCAATTTATTCCTACAAATGATCACATATCTATTTTCTATCTTAGGAAATTTATCATCAACAACTCCTATTTGACACATAGCAAATCATTCAAAGCAAGAATCACAGAACCCCTGCCATGGCACAGCAGTGGAAGCATATTTAGGTGAAAAATTTTAGCTACTAGTGCATTTGATTCCCAAGTGGAAAATAATAAAACAAATTTAAATTGACCCAAGTTCTTGAAATTCTCTTCAGTATGGTTACATAAATTGCTATACTCTTCCATTAGAATATAATCACTTGGAATTCATTTTCTATTGAGGATTCATTATAAGTGATGAGATTATTCCTAAGTACTATCACTAGAGTGAACTAAAATGAATGCTTGAAGCTTCAGTGTCTAAAACAAATAGTTTTATCAAATATACCAAAATGCCAAGGGTTTGTAGCATGATACTTGAAGGAGTTGATTTATCACAAACATCCTGAATTTCACACCCTTTGAATGTTAGCTGAATGTTCTGAATATCTGGAAGAAAATGTGATATGCTCTGAATAGTCCAAGCAAACACCTCTTGCATCTCTATAGGAAAGCCCTGACACGAGCTGCATCAGCTACATCAGCTGCTGCTGGTTGACCCTAAAAATATTCAAGAAATTAAGGAGGTGATATACATAAGGAGGTGATATATATATAATATTTTGTTTATTCCTCAAATAGTCCATGGTGGGTATAAGTATGTATAGCTGATATTATTATTTCTATTTTTCAGATAAAATAATTGAGACTCAAAGAATTTAAATAATTGTATTCTAAGCTTATGTAGTCACTGTTATTTGTCACATATTCCAAAGCATGTTTTTTTAAATAACAAACCTCATTGTGCTGGCCTGCCTGTTGATATTGTCTTAACATATACATGCCTGACACTCATAGTATTATTTGATGTTTACCTGACTAATCTGGAAAGGTGGTAGCAAGATACCCCATAATTATCATGTCTCCTGCCTCTTTCTAAACAAAATCTCTCCATTATATGAGCTTAAAAACTAGGAAAAAATGTCCAAAAAATGGAAGAAAATGCTTACTTAAGATAAACTACATACAAAAAAAGAGCTGTGAACGCTTGAGAGACAGCATAGCATCTTAGAAAGATCAGATATGTGTATGTCTTCACAGTTGTTCAGGCTTGAGTTCCAGTTCCATGTTTCCACTTATTAGATGTGAGTTCTAGTTGGTACTCTGGCCACTTGACCATTTGCTCTTTGATCCTTTCTTTGAGCTTCCCTATTCTATTTTGTATTGCAGATCACCAATTTCAGCAAACTGCTTCACAGGTTTTTTGTATGTTTGTTTGTTTTTTGCCAATTGTGTTCTAGTTAGGCTCAGCTAAAAGAGGATGCTGTAATGAGACTAGAAGATGAAAGAGGAGGGAAACTAAATTCTTTCTATACTGATCTCTCTGCTTCAGGCAAAACTCAGGCGTGCCATCTCCACTGAAGTTCCACATTTTTGCACATTAATGGTTCCGGGTTACACTAGGCCCCCCCTTAGCACTTGACCTTTGGTAGCATCACCTATTCCTCTCTTCAGTGCTAGGATTAGTGGTGCTTCCCTGCTATTCTAGACCTGTGAGTTGTCTTACTATCTCTTATTTGCCCTTTCTGCTCCTTCAATCTCAGGGAGAATAGTTCTCCAAATAAAAAATCTCCTATTGAAAATCTTAATGTGGCTTCTGTTTTGCTTAGCTCCGATATAATATGACCATGTACTCAAGTTCTCAGAGACATAGTTTTCTTATTTACAAAATAAGGATAAGAAATACTTGTAAATTACTTCACCTCTCAGTGCCTCAGTTTTATCATCTGTGAAACGAGGATAAGAACAGTACCTACATTTGAATTAAGGTAAATTAACTATTGTAAGAAATCAACTATCAAAATTCAGCATCTTGTTCTAGTAGGTAAGCAACCTAATAAATGTCTAGACACTATAGGTAGATGAAACAGATATGTGTGTGTTTGTGTGTGTGTCTGATTGATTACATGTATATGTATATGTGTATGAGTTTATATGAATATATGTATGATTACATGTATATATATATATATGTGTGAATTTATATGAATATATTGTGTGAGTGATTATGTGTGATGTGTGTGAGCATATGTGAATATATTGTGCAAGTGTGTGTGTGTGTATAAATATATTGTGTAACTGATTAAATGTGTGATTGTGTGTGAGTGTATGTGAGTATGTTGTACAAGTGTGTGTGTTTGCAGGATTCTCTCTAGTGCACATTGTCATTCAGATGCTTGAGCTTGTGATGGCTGCAGTATCTGCAACATGTGGTTTCCAAGACAACCTTCAGGGCATCTCCATTCCTCTAGCTAGAAAAAAAAGGTCATATGGATTATTCTTTTTTTAAGATTTAGGGGAGAATTACAGGGAAGGAGAAGCAGAGAGAGAGAGAGAGAGGAGAGAGAGAGAGAGAGAGAAAGAGAGAGATCTTCCATCTGCTGGGTCACTCCCCAAATGGTTACAATGGCCAGGGTGGGGTGACACCAAAGACAGAAGCCAAGAGTTTCATCTGGGTCTCCCACATGGGTGCAGGGGCCCAAGCACTTGGCCATCTTCCACTGCTTTCCCAGGTGCATTATGCAGGAAGCTGGATTGGAAGTGGAGAGGCTGGGACTTTAATCGGCACCCATATGGGATGCCAGGGCTGCAGGCAATGGCTTGACCTGCTGTGCCTCAGCACTGGCTGCATGTGGGTGATTCTTATGGTGTGAACCTGGAAATACCCACATTATCTCCACTCAAAATCTAACGTTATAAGTCAATTATACAACCACATCTAGTAACTTGGGGGGCTGGGGACTGTAGTCTTGATAAGTGTCAAGGACAAAGAAAATTTTCATTATCAGTCAACAATGTTGACCATAACTTCTTAGATTTTCATGAAGATTAAATGAATTAAAATATTTAATAATATAGCCTGTTGGGGCCGGCGCCATGGTGCAGTAGGTTAATGCTCTGCCTGTGGCACCGGCATCCCATATGAGCGCCAGTTTCTAGTCCTGGCTGTTCCTCTTCCAATTCAGCTCTCTGTTATGACCTGGGAAGCAGAAGAAGATGACCCAAATGCTTGGGCCCCTGTACCTGCATGGGAGACAGGAAGAAGCACCTGGCTCCTGGCTTCAGATCAGCGCAGCTCCAGCCGTTGCAGTTATTTGGGGAGTGAACCAAAGGAAGCAAGACCTTTCTCTCTGTCTCTCCCTCTCACTGTCTGTAACTCTATCTCTCAAATAAATAAATGAAATATTAAAAAAATTAAAAATATAGACTGTTTAGTACATTGCCTGGCATATAATTAACATTACTTAATAGAAGGTGTTGTGCTATTGTGAGTACTAAATAAGGTAATGCTTATAATTCAGCAGAGAAACTGGAACATGCTAGATGTTTAAGAAATGTGATGTATCATCGTTGACATAACCATTCTCTGAGATCTGAATGTGAAGTTTGGATTTCACACTTTTACACAAAGATTCTCTTCTTAATTCACAATATTATATTTGTGAAATGGAAGACACTGTTTTCATTTCATTGATGATAAGTAAGGTGGATGATACATTATATGATAGTTAGGATTCTTAAATGAGTTTGGTTATAAGGTTGCCTTGCTGAAGTGCTTCATACATAATATATAAATCCAAAATTAAAGCATACCACCTTCCATAAATTCCAAGGATGAGAAAAAGTTGAGGGATTCAATGATGAGTAAGAATGGTTGTTGTCCACAAAGTTGGATATTATCTGAAAGAATAGGAGAAACATATTGCACAATATTACAGCGATTTTGGCCTTTAGGGAAGATACATTCTACTGGTGAAACAATCAAAGAAGTAAACAAATAAATATGTCTATGCCTATATATATATATATATATCCATATATGTTTATATAGTAAGAATGACTACAGAAGAATAAGGCAGATAGAGCACAAAGAAAATAATGGTCGTGGTGTTAAGGTGTGCTTGGTAAGGCTGTCTTCAGAGAAACATTTGGGTAGAGATGCGAGGGCAGCAATGGAGTTGGTAATGGGATGGCAGAAATGTGTAACATAGAACTTCATGGTCTCAGGCCCAAAACTAGGTATTGGAATGTCCTGCTTTTAATTTTTAACACATCAATGTTCATTGTCAAATGACCATTCCCATGACTGGATAAGGAAAAAGGCCAAATAGAGTAAATACATTTAATAAATATGTTATATATTGAATGTGCACAATATTTTTTGATACACATATACATTGTAAAATAATTACTAAAATCAAGTAAATTAACATAACTCTTTTCATAATATTTCCATTTTGTGTGTGTGCTGAGAGTGCTTAAGGTATTCTTTTTATAAATTATTCTTTTAATAAATTTCAAATATATAATACAATATTATAAATTATCATCCTCATGCTGTATATTAGCTGTGTAGATTTACTTGTACTATAGAAATTAAACTTTGTACCCTTTGCTTTGTAACTCCCTATTTCCCCCAACAGCTAGCCAAAAGCAATGTAAAGAAACTTTGTTCTCATGTTTTCTCCTAGGAATTTTATGGTTTCAGATTTGAAATTTCAGCTTTTAGTTCATTTTGAGTGGATTTTTGTGTAAGATTTAAGATAAGATTCTATTTTCATCCTTCTGCCTATGGATATCCTATTTCTCCAGTATTATATTTTGGAAAGACTCTCTTTCAGATTTTTTTTTTATATAGATAAAGCTTTTATTTAAAGAATATAAATTTCCAAAGAACAGCTCATGGACCACAATGGCTCCCCCCCCCCCCCCCACAAATAACCTTGTTGAAGATTAGTTGGCTATATATGTCTGGATTTATTTCTGTCCTCTCTGCTCTGTTATATTGCTACATGTGTCTGCTGTTTTGATTACTACAATTTTACAATGTAATTTGAAGTCAGGAAGTGTGATACCTCCAACAGTGTGCTCTCTAATTTCTTTAGTTTCAGACTAATAACAAGTAGAGAGACTGAAGGAAAAAAAATTCCTTCCAGCAAGAAAAAAATGCAGTACCAAATGGCTTCAACATAAATTCTACAAAAATTTTTAAGTAAAGTTAATACCAATATTTCTTAAGTTCTTTAATAAATAAATAAATGAGAAGAAAAGATATTTCCAAATTACTTTATGAAACCAATTTCATCATGATATCAAAGCCAGAAAAAATTAGATGAGAAGATAAAACTATAGGCCTATATTGCTATTGATTATGGATACTGACATTTTCAGTGAAATACTAGCAAGGTAAATTGAACAGCACTTGTGAAAGATCATATACCATGAGAAAATAATATTTATCCCTGGGATGGAAGGTTTTTTTAATATATGCGATAAACCAAACTAACAAAATGAAAGTTAAAAAACCCATGATCAGTTAAATAGAAACAGGCAAAGTATTGACAAGATTTAATATTCATTCATTATAAAATAAAAAAAGTATAGGAGGAACTTACTGCAACACAATAATGTCCATTTATAAATAATTATGGAAAGAATTTGCTCCAACACTATAAGGGCCATTTATAAAAAAAATCCATAGATATGGGAGTGTATTGTGGCACAGTAGGTCAGGCCACGTTTTGTGAAGCTTACATCCCATACTGGAATGTCTGGTAGGGGCCAAACCATACTATTTTGTGCTTCTAATCCAGCTTTTGGTTAAAGCATGTGGAAAGCAGCAGATAATTCAAGTACTTGGGTTCCTAGCACTCATATCGGAGACCAGATGGAATTCCTGGCTCCTGGCTTTGGCCTGGCCTACCTCTGGTTGTTGTGGGCATTTGGAGAGTCAGCAGCGGATGGAAGATATTCTTTCTCTGATTTTCTCTCTTTCTGTCATTCTGCCTCTTAAGAATATAAATTAATCTTAAAATAAACCATAGCTAACATCACAATCAATGGGAGAAAATTGAAAACTTTTCCTGTAAGATCAGAAACAAGATATAGATGCCCTCTCTCACTATGTCTATTCAATGTCATATCTGAAATCCTTAACAGAGCAATTAAATCCTTAACAGAGCAATTAGAAAAGAAAAGTAAATAGAAAACCACCAAACCAGAAATATAGATGCAAAATTGTCTTTTGAAGATGACATGGATCTATATATAGACAAACTTAAAGACACAACTTAAAAAACAGCTATTAAAACTTATGACCCAGTTGAGTAAAATTGCAGGGGAAAATAAGCCAGCATTCACAAAATCAATAGTACTTGTTTACATCAACAACAATCTGAAATTAGATCAAGAAAACAGTCTTGTTTATAATGTTGCAAAAAAAACATACTTAAGAAAGAATTTAACCAAAGAAGTGAATTAGCTAGGCATTTACCTAGTGGTCAGACACAAAGGTTGAGATGCTGTTGTATCCCATATGCAATGGTATTCAATGCATCCAATTGCACGACCCAGGAGGAAACAATGATAGCTTACTTATTGAGTTCCTGTCACCCAGATGGCAGACATAGAATGAGTTCTACGTTATGATTGCCAACCACTGGCCCTTGAAGGCGTTTGAGGAATGAGCTAGATAGATGATAGCTTGATGGTCTCTTTCACTTGCCTCAATTTAATCAATTTAAAATTAAGAATTAAATTTTGTTCATTGAAAGTAAAAGCTTTCATGGATGAAATGAAGAAGACACATTAATGAATATATATCCTGTAATGGTTCAGGAGAATTAATATTGTAAAATGTCCATATATCCAAAGCAATCTTTAGATTCAACAGAATCCCATGAAAGTTACAATTAATTTTTTTAAGAGATGGAGGGCATCATTCACAAGTCTTAATTCAAACAACTTCATCAAGAATAGAAGCACCTGGTATGGAGACGAATAGCCTTAACATTCCAGCCCTGATTAGCCCTTTGGAAATACTCTTCCCAGCACCTGGGAAATGACAACGCACGCATGCTATAGACAATGTAAGAAATTTGAACAAGAGTTTAAAGAAAAAAATGAGAGAGCTATTCTGGAAAATCTGCCATATATATTGAAGAGAATCACATCTTGCATCATCTAAGTTATCTGATCCAGCTAGAATTTTGTATGAAATGTGAATACTATGAGAGAAAATTTGAAAATGATATTAGAACTTATGTGATATTGTAGTAAATGCTATGTACCAAGAATCAATTGTGTTCTTGTTTCAATTCTACTGGTGGTTTACTTGGCAACTTTCTGTATTAATACCTACAAATATTCATTGACCTGTAGGAATGACCTTTGGTCATTATTTATTAACTTATATTATGTGCTAGGCAGTGGTGTACATTTGGGGCTGCAACAAAGATGTTATATTCCAGTGAAGAACTCAGACATGAAAAAATATGTAAATAGTATGCATAGTATGTTAGTTAGTGGTGTTATGGAAAAATATAATAGCAAATGTGAGATGAGTCAGTGCTGTGGTAGAATGGGTTAAAGCCACAGCCTGAAGCACTAGCAGCCCATATGGGCATGAGTTCAAGTCCCAGCTGCTCCACTTCTGATCCAACTCCATGCTAATGTGCCTGGGAAAGCAGTGGAGGATGGCCCAAGTCCTTGGGCCCCTGCATCCATGCTAAAGACTCTGAAGAAGCTCCTAGCTCCTAGCTTTGGCTTGGTCCAAACGTGGTTGTTGTGGTCATGTGGGGAGTGAACCAGCAGATGGAGGACTTCTCTTCTTGTCTTTTCCTCTCTCTCTCTGTAACTCTGCCTTTCAAATAACTAAGTAAATATTGTTTAATAATGTGGGGCAAGGTTTATATTTTAGATAAAATGATTAGGGAAGACCCCAAAGAGAACATGAATTATAGATTAAGATTACAGGAAAATGAGGGAAAAAGCAGTTGTCTTCTGAGGATAAATCATTTCAAAAGAGGAAACAAAAAGAACAAGTGACATGGAACAGGAATGCACCTGAGATTTTTGTGGACCAATAAGGAAACCAGGATGTGAGTGAAAAGGAGGAGGTAGGAGAAGATTCAGAGAAGCAATGGATTGGAATGTGTTGGGCCAGATCGTGAACTTGCACTCGGCATGATCTTGGAGGCCTTTTGAGGGACTTCGGCTTTTATTCGGAACAAAATGCAAAACCAGCTGGGTGTTTTGAGTGCAGGAATGATATTTTCTGATTTATGCTTTAATATAATGTTGTAGCTTCCATAGGGCAAGAGCAGAGAAAGGAGTCTGGTTAGGAGAGCACGCCTTCTGGCTTCTTTTGTCGGTGCTTAGCTTCTCCTTGATTGTTATATACTTCATGCCCAAACCCCATTTCCACTGGTTTTAAACTGCAAGTTCTCTTAAAATGCTCTTTTTAATCTTCTAATTTCCTCATGAAAAGAGATAACAAACTCATCCACCTTGAAGCATAAATGATTTATAAGCTATGTTGTATAAACTGAGTATGTAGCTTAAATGAGGATGGAGCACAAATTGTAGAGCTCAGATATAAGTAGACTGTACTGTATTTGAGTCAGTATCCTTTGAAAACATCTAAAATTAGTTTATCAGTTATTCTGAGTAAAAAGGCCAGTCACAGGTCAAATATTTCACACTAAGAGGCAGATTGTACTGACAAGAAAGGAAAAAAGAAGGCCAGGTTTGCTTACAAATGGTAGACTCGTCTATTTGCTTGACTACTCTTAATCCAGTTCTTCACTGTTGCATTATAGAACCCACCTCTTTAATCTGTCTCGAATCTCCTTCTTCCATTTCTATTAAGACTTTCAACTTTGATTTGTAAAATTGAGTTAGTTTCCTAATTTGTTTCCAGTACTCCAGGCTTAATCTCTCACTCACTTCAATTTCTACACTGTAACAACTTTCCTGAAATGCAAAAGATGTCATTTCTCTGTATCAATTCCTGAGTAGCTCTCCCTCACCTTAAAATAGTCAACCTCCTAGTCCCGGTCGGGGCACCGGATTCTGTCCCGGTTGCCCCTCTTCCAGGCCAGCCCTCTGCTGTGGCCCAGGAGTGCAGTGGAGGATGGCCCAGGTGCTTGGGCCCTGCACCCCATGAGGAGACCAGGAAAAGCACCTGGCTCCTGGCTCCTGCCATCGGACGAGCGCGGTGCGCCGGCCGCAGCACGCCGACCGCGGCGGCCATTGGAGGGTGAACCAACGGCAAAAGGAAGACCTTTCTCTCTGTCTCTCTCTCACTGTCCACTCTGCCTGTCAAAAAAAAAAAAAAAAAATAGTCAACCTCCTTGGTTCAACTCATGAGTTCCTTTAAGAATTTAGTATATACCTCCCTTTCTAACAAATCTCCCAACCATCCCACACACACTCCACTCACGTTTTCTGCTCCAGCCACAATCTTTGCTGTCTGTTTCCCCCTGGGATTTGGTGCTTTTTGTTTTCTTTTCCTGGTAAAGATTCTTACTCTTTATGTTTTCCTATTTTTCTTTCAACTTCTCTGAGACTTAATTTCTACTCACCCTTCATGTTTTGGTATAGATGTTATGTCCTGTGAGAATCCTTCCATTATGCTTATTTGATAGTTAGATATTGCTTCAACTGATTCCACGGTAACCTTCTCTGACATTTTTACACATAGTTAACAAAGGGGTTTTCTGTTACTTGCTAGCTTATCTTCTCCATTAGATTTTGAGTTCTTATGGAAAAGGAGAGACTTTGCTCTGTTTGTGAGCATTGCAGAATGCCTAAGAGAGTGAATTAATGAAAACTGCATATAGAGCTTATCATAGAAGTCCAAAATGTGAAACAAGTGAAATGATATTACTGAACTCCAAACAGGCCAGTTGCTTAGGAGAAATATGTTATCTGTGTTACTGAGACCAAAAGGAAATATCTTCCTGGAATCATGATAGAAAGGGCACTAATAGCATAATAGCGTTACACATTGTGTAAAATGAAGTAAATACTAATATTCGGAGTTACTATTAATCTTCAACTTACTGAATTTTGGAGACTCGAAATGATGATTTTAGTCCTTTTCCTGTTCTAATTAGTTTTCCTAAAACATTTATTTATAATTTTATTTGAAGGTCAGAGACACAGAGAGGCTGAGATCTCCCATATATTGGTTCACTCCTCAAATGCCATCAAAAACTTAGCTTTGCAGGAACCAAAGCCTGGAGCCGGAAACTCAGTCTGGGTCTCCTACTTGTGTGGTTGGAACTCAGCTACTGGCAAGTGCTATTACCCAGGATGTACATTAGGAGGAAGCTGGAATCAGGAGTGTTGTCAGGACTCAAACCCCTGAATTCTGATATGTGATGCATATATCCCAGGGAACATCTTCACAGCACAAATGCACGTCTTTTTTTAAGCTTTTATTTAGTGAATGCAAATTTCATAGGTACAACTTTAGGAATATAGTAGTTCTTCTCCCTATACCCACCCTCCCACCCTCACTCCCGTCCTACCTCCTACTCCCTCTCCCACCCCATTCTTCATTAAGGTTCATTTTTAGTTTAACTTTATATAGAGAAGGCCAACTCTATCCTAAGTAAAGATTTCAACAGTTTACACCCACCCACACACACACAATGTATAAAGTACTGTTTGAGAACAAGTTTTGCAGTTAATTCTCATAGTACAACTCATTAAACAGAGGTCTTACATGGAGAGTAAGTGCATAGTGACTTCTGTTAATTTAGCAATTAACACTGTTATTTATGATGTTAGTGATCTCTCAATGCTCCTGTCATGAGCTGCCAAGGCTATGGAAGCCTTTTTTTTTTTTTGGACAAATTGAGTTAGACAGTGAAAGAGAGATAGACAGAAAGGTCTTCCTTCCATTGGTTCACCTCCCAAAATGGCTGCTACAGCAGGAACTACACTGATCCGAAGCAAGGAGCCAGGTGCTTCTTCCTGGTCTCCCACACGGGTGCAGGCGCCCCAGCACTTGGGCAATCCTCCACTGCCTTCCCGGGCCACAGCAGAGAGCTGCACTGGAAGATGAGAAACCAAGACTAGAACCTGGCACCCATATGGGATGCCAGCGCAGCAGGTGGAGGATTAACCAAGTGAGCCACCATGCCGGCCCCTTGGAAGCGTTTTGTGACCACAAACTCCATCAGTGTTTGGACAAGGCCATAAGCAAAGTGAAAGTTCTCTCCTCCCTTCAGAGAAAAGTACATCCTTCTTTGATGTGCCCATCTCTTAAGTAGTTTTTAAATGATGATATTTGCAATGCAATTGCCTGCAAACAGTTCACATATCTATTTGTAACTGATTTTCTAAAGCTCAAAGTGCTGAGAATCTTGTAAATAGAATATGTGTCTAATGTTACACTATGATTGATTAATAATTATTCATGGTAAAGTAGAGGATTATTATATGTGAGAGGTAAGGAAATATTTCATGATTATGAAACTGTAGGGTAAAAATCGAAATAAAAGTAAGTATGTTTCTAAATTGCAATCTTTTTCAAAGGACTAAACAATGAACATATGCTTAAAATTAAGTTACAGATTTCTTAGTTCTAAAAATGAAACATGGATTTCTGTTTAAAAATTTTAAAAACCTAATTTGAAAATACAATTGATCATAATGATAGGACTAAGAATCAAAGGGATCACATAAACAAGACTAGTGTCTACAAATACTAAACAATAGAACAAAAAAGGGAGAGAACGATCCAACATGGGAAGCAGGATACATAGCAGACTCATAGAATGGCAGATGTCCTAAACAGCACTCTGGCCTCAGAATCAGCCCTTAAGGCATTTGGATCTGGCAGAAAAGCCCATCAGAGTATTTTAGGCATGGAAAGCCAAGACACTCTGGCAAAAATAAAAAAAAAAAAAATGACCTAAATGAAAGATCTCTGCAAGTGAGATCCCAGTGGAAAGAACAGGTCATCAAAGAAGGAGTACCTTTCTCCGAAGGGAGGAGAGAACTTCCATTTTGACTATGACCTTGTCTAAATATGATAAGAGTTGGTGAACTCAAAAGGCTTCCATAGCCTTGGCAACTCATGACGAAAGCCTAGGGTGATTACTGATGCCATAAACAAGAGTGTCAATTTGCTAAGTCAACAACAGGAATCACTGTGCACTTACTCCTCATGTAGGATCTCTGTCCTTAATGTGCTATACATTGTGATTTAATGCTATAACTAGTACTCAAACAGTATTTTTCACTTTGTGTTGCCATGTGGGTGCAAACTGTTGAAATCTTTACGTAATATATACTAAACTGATCTTCTGTATATAAAAAGAATTAAAAATGAATCTTGATGTGAATGGAAGGGGAGAGGGAGCGGGAAAGGGGAGAGTTGTGGGTTGGAGGGAAGTTATCAGGGGGAAGCCATTGTAATCCATAAGCTGTACTTTGGAAATTTATATTCATTAAATAAAAGTTAAAAAAATAAAAAATAAAAGTGATGAAAAACTGAAAAAAAAGAAAATATTAATCACTGTTCAATAGATTTGGGGGTAGAGGTTAAGAAAGGATAACTAAAGTCACTTCATTTTCCCACTAGGATTCTAGGGCTTGATTACATTTTTTTCAAGTCCTAGAATTTCTTATCCACACTGTGACCTCAGCCCACCTACAAGATCTATTTCTATATGGTTTAGATTCTAGAATAACCCTTTCTGAATTCATACTGGCTCCCTCCTGAATCTCTGTTTTTTGCAATAAAAGACTTGGAGATCAGTACTGCATCCAGAGTCATTAACAGACATCTTCTGAATTTCTGAAAATATCAGGGCAAGGCATATCACACTTCTTACACTATTTAAGATTGTCTTTGGATTAGAAGCTCTCTAAATGTCATGCTATTGTTTTGTTGTTGTTGTTGTCCTAAGTTAGGTGACTCTATGTAAAAAACATCAATTCTTTCTAAAAATTTTCTAGCCATATAAGTACTGAACTGGATGCATCGGGCAATGCATACTTCTTGGAGCCTTTAAAACTAGTGAGTACTAATATTATCAGTGCTTAGATCCCTTTGTAGAGCTAGGCTTCTTGCAGGTCTTAGGATAAAATAATAATAAAAAACAGCACGCAACTTCTGGCCATCAAGACCTTGACTTCCCCTATTTCTCTCATCATATCATGTAAGGAAGGTAAAGCCCCAGTCCAAACTTGCTCAGAGAAAGACATCTTCACAAGGGTGTCAGTTATAATGCTAACAACATTTTTTTATGAGTTATCATCATACCAGCCTTCACTATAAAGGTATATAGAAGAGAAGTTCACTAAGATTCTAAGTGCCAATGGACTGGATAGCAAGTACAGAAGACTTGTCAATTTAGAAGTGTATTTTGAAGATTCCATTGCATATTTCATTGAAGCTAATGGGAACAGAAATCAAAATAAGAAAAAGAAAAAGCAGAAGTCAGTATGCAAATTAATAGCAATTTGAATGTATCTGACTTTGAAGACATGAGATAACAGGGATAGAGATAAATACAACATTTTTTGTTATAAGCTCTTTCTCCTATTAGTGAAGTTGCTCTTGAGTACAAAAGCTAGAGTTATTTGAATACATTAATTTAATATATTGCATCTATAGCAATAGGTTCAATGACCTAAAGAATAATATTCTCAAAAGCTATGAGGTGTGTTAAACTTGGTGATATGGAATTAATTTTCTATTTACCATGCAAAAGCAATACTTTCCACATCATACCTCCAAGACCAATGCTGGTCTGAATTCCTTTCGGAATTTCCTTCTCTTGCATTTCGTAATGGAGGAGAGAACAGCTCTTGTTGAAAATTTAAGGACATGAGGATTATGTTATCATTAGCTGTTTTGTGTTTATCAAGAGCAGATCTCTGTGACTGAACTTATTTTCTGGATCTAAACTTTGGCTTGTTGAGGAGAATGAATTATTATGGACAATGGAATCCATTGACTCATATAACAAAGCTAATTTGATAATCAAGGAATCGATGGGTATCTCAGCTAGTATGTTTTTCAGATATTAACACCTCAAAAATCTTGAGGTGCATGTATTGTAATCTATCCTGCTAATATATTTGATTTTATATTTTTTCAGATGGCAAAATCAACACAATATAATATTAATAAAAACAACTGTGATCTTGCCATGAATTGCCTTGTGTTTGTGCTCCAAATAGAAGGAGAAAGGAGAAAACTTACATTTAAAAAGCAAATGCCTTCTCAGGTTTCAGCACCAAGTTCCAGAGGAAGCAGTCTCTTACTCTGAGAAATTATGAGTTGTTGCAGGTGCCAGAAGATAGTGTCCTTGCCATGCATGAGGACCCGCAGTGGGCCTGTAAGCTAGCATTTGTGTGAGGCTTCTTGGATTCTACCTGTATCAACAGCAGATTAAAAAAATGGTTGAGGGACTTTTCCATGTCCATCCATGGCTCGGAATACTTGCTTCACTGCTTAATTTACCTGTTCTGCAAATGCTGACTTCAACCTATTTTTCAAAACTTGTGTTCTGGAGTCATTTACTGAGTTGCTGCAAGAGAATGTCTGACGTAGTAGACAAAAGCAGGGAAGTGAACCATGCTCCAATCTAGCTGTCATGGTTTCATAAGCTTTTGCTCCAGATGTGTCTGAGTATAGAAAAAGCAAAACTGTGACTGAAGGACTCAGATAGAGTTGTAAATGGTACTTAGAGATGACATAATTTGGGGTTATACTGCATGTGGGACAAGAGAAAAAGAGATGAGTCAGTAATCACTGTTAGTTTCCTGACCTGATTTACCATCAACTGCAGGGAAGAATATGATCTAGGGGAGACAGTGTGCATGAATGCTAGATTGTTCTTGTGAGGTAGATCATGCATCTTTCTATGCCCATACTTGGACTGGAATATTTGCAGCACCATCAAATTTATCTTTTCATCAACTGTTCCTTCCAATATTGCTTTCAAACCATCTGTCCTTGGTGCCATTTTTAAAGGACAGAGTACCCCCTGAGATGGAGAAGCAGCCAAATCACCTGAAGTAAGAGACTTCCATTTCAAGAAAAGTATTCAAATCCAAGTATTTAATGAGGACTTTCAGAATAATGACAAGGCTTCTCCTATGAAAATACCACAAATTCTTTGCCTGAAAGTAAGCCTCAAATTGACTAACTCTGCAAAGGAACTATGACATTTTATAGACATTTTTGCATACAATGAGACAACAGTTTGATTTTGTGGAGTTTCACTATAACTTATTCCAGAAATGAAACATTGTAGACCTAAGAACACACTATTTAAAAAGATCAAAATGCCAATTGAAGTTGTGAAATGCATTGACCCAACCTGGGCGTTCTAATCCTATTTAGAAAGCTCTAGAGAGATTAAGTTGAGAATCTGTGCAAGTGCTGATTGTTGCAAAGAGTCAAAGTGTACATGCTTGACTTGAAATCTTGTGACTAGGAGTAGGCGTTTAGCCTGATGGTTAAGACACCCACATTCCATATTGTAATTCCTGACTCCATCTTCCTACTAATGCAGACCCTGAGAGGCAGTGGTGATGGCCCTTGTAATTGCTGTGACCAATCCCAGCTGTTGAGGACATTTGTTGAGGGAAATTGAAGAGTGAACCAACAAAAGAAATCCCCCCCCTCCTCTCTCTCTCCCTATCAAATAAATAAATAATGATTAAAAGAATGTCTTGTGAATGATAGATTAAATAAACAAAGGATTTTTAAAAATTTCCAGCAATCTTTTCATATTTCTCTTCATTCCTCTCTTTGGCAAGAACAGTATAATATGGGAACCCTTATCCACAATAAACCTGTTTTGTTTTGTCTTGTTTGGAACATTGATGTTCCAAATCTGTTTAAGCTGTTGAGAGGATAACAGAGAGGAGAGTGTGTAATTTGTAGGTAACCAACACAGATAGTGTCTGCTATATACAGTTGTCCCTCAGTATCCCTCAGTATGGGAAATCAGTTCCCAAACCTCTGCAGCTACTAAAATTAAAAGATGTTCAAGTGCCTTATATAAAGTGGGGTAATATTTGCATATAACCTACAAATATTCTCATATCCTTTAAATCACCTCTAGATTATTTATAATACCTAATACTTTGCATGTGTATGTAATTAGTTGTTTTACTGTATTGTGTGGAGAAAAGTGACAAGAAAAAGCTTTATGTATATATTCAGTGCAGATGAGATTTTCTTATTCAAAATATTTTTGGTCTCTGATTAGTTGAATCCATGGATATGAAACCCCCTGGTACAGAAAGCTAACTGGTTGCTACTTTGCTGAAAGCTAATATAAATTAACTTCTTACTCATTTTTTTTCTTGGCAAAAAGTGTTCAGATACCAACAAAAACTTATAGTTAGTATTTGAAAAATTGTTCAGTGTTGATGATACTTTCCTATGTACAATGAACTTTGTGGCCGTAATATGTAATGAAGAGAATGACTACTAGATGTGTCTGCTAATAACAATAGATAGAATTAAAAAGGAGAGAATGTTCCAACATGGGAAGCAGGCTACACAGTAGACTCATAGAATGACAAACTACATAAATAGCATTCTGGCCTCGGAATCAGCCCTTAAGGTATTCATCTGGCTAAAAAGCCCATGAGAGCATTTCAGGCATGGAAAACCAAGACACTGTGGCAAAAATGACCTACATGAAATATCTCTGTGAGTGAGATCATAGTGGAAAGAAGGGGCCATCAAAGAAGGAGGTACCTTTCTCTGAAGGGAGGAGAGAACTTCTACCTTGCTTATGGCCCTGTCTAAATACTGATGGAATTTGTGGAGGCCTCCATGGTCATGGCAGCTCATGACAAGAGCATCAGGTGATCACTGACATCATAAATAAGAGTGTCAATTGTTAAATCAACAACAGGAGTCACTGTGCACTTGCTCCCCATGTAGGACCTCTGTCCTTATATATGAGTTCTACTATGAGAATTAACTGCAAAACCTGTTCTCAAATGGTATGTTATATGTTGTTTGTGTGTTGGTGGGGTCAAAACTGTTGAAATGTTTACTTAGTATGGAGTTGTTGTTCTGTATATAAAGTTAAACTAAAAATGAACTTTAATGAAGAATGGGATGGGAGAGGGAGTAGGAGGTGAGATGAGAGTGGGGGTGAGAGGGCAAGTATGGGGGGAATAACCAATATATTCCAAAAGCTGCACCTCTGAAATTTATATTTATTAAGTAAAAGCTTTCTAAAAAAGAAAGACTACTAGATTTTTATTTCATTGTTTTCTTTGTAATGTGGAGAGGCAGGGAGAGAGAGAGAGAAAGTCTTCCACCATCTGGTTCACTCCCTAAATGGCCCCAATGGCCAGGGCTGCACCTATAAAAAGCCACGAGTCAGGAGCTTCTTCTGGGTCTCCTACATGGGTGCAGATGCCCAAGAATTTAGCAAAGAGCTGGATTGGAAGCGGAGCAGCTGGGTCTCGAACTGGTGCCCCTATGGGATGCTGGTACTGCAGGTAACAGCTTTAACCACTATGCCACAGTGTTAGGCCTGAGAATATTTGCTTCAATTTTTGTTTGGAAGGCAGAGACAGACAGACAGAGATCTCATCTGTTTGTTCATTCCTCAAATCTGTAATCTGGAAATTCAATGCAGGTCTTTCATGTGGGTGGCAGGAAGCCAAATAGTGGAGCCATTATGTGCTGTCTCCTAGGATGCACAGAAGCAGCAAGCTGGAATCAGGAGTGGAGCCAGAACTTGAATCCAGGCACATGGATATGGAATGTGAGCAGCCAAATTGATGTCTCAAACTCTTAAGTCACACAACTGTCCCTGAGAGAACATTGATTACATTGGTTTAGGACTAATGACTTATCCTAATCTTCAGTTTGACCAGTTATTTTTGTTATTATTACCAGTTTTAACTGATTTCTGATATGTAAACTCAAAGATCACCTCTAAAATGTTTACTCTTTATGAATGTAAAATGAAGAATACATTTTAGACCAGAATTACCATTATATAAGGTATCCTTAAACATAGTAATGCATACAAAATACTCGGAACAATATCTTCTAAGACTCAGTCACATCAACTACCTTTTCTATCCTCACCAAGTCTTGGGATGCCTCAGTAGCCAAAGCAGAAGTAAGGAAGTTGCTTAGTAAGCATGAGATCATAGTGGAAGAAGTTAGTAAGAAATGTATAAATGCCAGTATTCCAGAGTATACCATTTTGATAGGCAAAATGCCTATTTTTCACATAATTTATCTCTAATTTTCTTTCTGCTTCTGCTGTGTTCCCCCCCCCCTTAACCTCTCTTTGTCTCTTTCCTTCTTTTCTTGCAAGAATGAGCTCTGATGATTGATGCTTTCTGATTTCTTATGTCTAAAACATATGCTAACCAACAACTTGTATCTACAAAATTTCTCTACAACACACATTTTGAGGTTTTCATATCTGTTTCTTTTGAAATGAATACATTTTAGAAACACTCACCTGTCTTCTTGCCATATATAAAAACACCCCTGCCTGTCAGCAGCACCCACATAATCACATCTAATTTCTTGAAAAATCTTATCTTAGTTCCTAGGAGGAGAATTAATTCCATATATTTTTCTTTACTTATATTTACTCTCATTCATAAAGTGACATTTTCTATCTTGCCTTTTGGTTCCAGGAGTTTTCCTGATTGGAGTCATGCCACCCTAATATTCCATATCTAAATCACTTAATTCTTTGGAAATCCTCTAATGTGTAATCTTAGAAAAGACCTGCTAATGAACTAGAGATTGACACCATGATCATTGTGCCAAATGGGAAAAACATTCGGTGGGTGAGGAGTATACATTTCTCTTGTTTAATTTCAATAGTAGCAATCAGGCTTCTCATTAAAATTAGGCACTCAATTGCCTTCTAAATGATTCTGGTGACTTCATTAATCTGCGCTGATGAGTTACCTCTGTAATATTTAATATCTTGACAAGGCAAACCACATATTATCAAGCATGAGTCAACTTTCAGTCAGCCCTCTGATATTTCTGGACACTAGGCATCCATTGATTCGCCTGTATGATGAGGGGTATGTTTTCAGATACAGTTCATGTCCTAAATAGACTGAACACTTGTCTAACATTGAAGACTCCCAGAGGGCAGACAGTGGCAGCTGTAATGCATTTTAGCTCACTTGAAGGAGCACTAAGAAGAGGTGATGAAGCTGCTCATCAACTCTCCCAGGCACTCAGCTAGAACTCTGTGTTTTAAGGTTGAAGAAGCTGTGCTCAGAGGTTAATGGAATCTGTTTTATCCCTGAGGTGAGAGTTGCTCTCTTGTAGGGATTATATCTCTAAAAAATAATTTTATTGAAACATGTCCAGAAGTTGCTTTATTTGTGGAGCCCAATCCCATGAGAATCTCATTCATGATCCTATTGCATTCCCAATTTTTATCTCCAGTCCCACCCTCTCTGTTGTGATCCAGACTCAGCTATCTATTTATTTCTGGTGCACCACTTGAATACCAAGAGTCAGGCTCAACTTAACAACTTCAAAACCCATTTTATTTTCTTTGTTTCAAACTATGGTTATCCTCTAGGAATACCAATTATGTATGTCATGAAGTTGAGTTCTTCCCTAAAATGTATCTTTTCTTTACCTCATATCCAATTAATGTTCAAGTCTTCATTCTTCCATCTCTTAAGATCTCTCTTTCCTCTCCTTTACTGCATTCCTGCCATTTTATTTATGTCATTATCATCCAAGATGGCTCTTGATAGTTGTCCCCAAAGCACTTGTTTCCTTTCCTAATAATAATCTAAATATTGTTCAGTGGAACACCTTTTTCTCCATATGACCTAAGTAACTCAAGGAATGCTGGGCCAAACCCCAATTTCAGGTACAGCATTGATCTATATATTTCCAGTTCTGTATTCCTTATCTTTATGATTAATTCACAAATCTATTTTTCAATATTCCTGTGGATGCAAGGTTAGATCAAGAGAATGTGATTCATTTTCCCAATGAGGTACAGGGGGACAGTTGCTGAGAAATTGTAGCAATGACTTCTAGGCTGGTTCTATATACTGTTCAGAGGGAAGCCAGCCAGAACACATTCCAGGAGAGTACATCCCAGGGGATAAAAATGAATCTGCGGCAACTGCAGTAAGCCATCTTTGAAGCCCATGCTATTTCACTACTTTCATTATATGAGCTAAGAAGTTTAATTATTGATAAACTAAATTCGACTTGTAGTTTCTCTCATTTGCAGGATAGAAATACTGACAAATCTTCTCTTGTTATAGTTATCACAAAAGTGATATCACAAATATGAATTCTATGCTACAACTCTGCTTAAATAATTTTGGTTCTTAGAATAGAAGATAATTATCAGTCGTATTTGTTTTTTGATACATGCAACTTCCTCTCTTCAGATTCAGTTTAGTCCCATTCTATTCAGCACTGTCTTGTTGGAACCTACATTGTATCCAAATATAGGGAATCTTTTGATAAAGCCCTCCCCACCATGTTTACCTACAGAGGCCCTCAGAAAGCTCTCTGCTGTGGCCAGAGAGTGCCGTGGAGGATGGCCCTGCACCCGCATGGGAGACCAGGAGAAGCACCTGGCTCCTGGCTTCAGATCGTCTCTCTCTCTCTCTCTCACTGTCCACTCTGCCTTTCAAAAAAAGAAAAAACCAAAAGATTTGTTCTTTCACCTTTGGTTCATGACTCCCTTCTTGTTAACTTTTATCATACTCTTTTAATGGTTTCTTATGACACTTTCATATAATCTCAGTTCCTCCCTTAAAGGCAAGGGCTACCTCTTATTTATTTTCATATTCCCAAATTCCTAGCATTGATGATAGATGTATTGCTTTGTTTACATCATTACATAAGTAGGAAGCTGGATAATTCAAATGGGATGGTACATTTGATATCAGTTAATCCTAATGGTGAAAGAGTGAGGTGATCTACTGACTAATGAAAAATGACACCTGATGTGAGGCCAAAGCAAGTGAAAATGCCTAAGGTTAGGGTGACTAGCAGGTACGTGCAGATAGAAGAGGCATCTATCTCTCAACACAGCAGAACATTGCTAGAAAATAAATAGACTCCATATTGGCAACAGTTCTGGAGTTTAAGAAAAAAAAATAAACTTTCCATGAAGACCACTACAGTGAACCACACATCTAAGGACTTAAAATGTTCATGATCTGATAATATCTGATTTATTCCAACCCCATTTTATGGAAGAAAGAAAAAAATAGGATCAAAATATAGATTTCCCTAAGAGATTCCTCAAAGCAGAGTGTGCACTTTTCCTGTGTATTCTTGCTTTGCAACAGTCTTTATCTGTCTCCCATGTGGCATCAAAGTGCATGTTCTCTGTGTATGCAGAGTACCCTTGTCTTTCACTTTTCACAGGACTGGTCTTTAGATACTCCCTGAATGGACAAGTAATGAGAAGCATACTTCTGGGAAACTGAATTTGACTCCTGACATCACTGCCACCTTCAACATGTAGATTCACACCATTGAATATTTAACAAAGCATTCTGTTCTGGGTTCTCAAATCTGAGAATGTGATGGATGGAGGATCCTAAGGTAGTGGGAAAGGTAAATAGATCATAATCTCTAGAGAGGGCATAAAGATCAAGTAAGGAATAATGTTCTGTGTTAAGCCAAAAGGAAAAGGCATTAGTTTGGATGGGGCATATGGAGAACTTAAACTGAGTGCCCACAGATATGTAGGATTCAAGTAGAGAATTAACTGTTGGCCTGGGAGTTGGTTGCAGGGTCCGTGAGCCCTAGTCAAACCCTCACAGTGCCATGCCCTTTCATTTTGCCTACTTGAACATCACTGTACTTATTAGCCCTATTAAAGAGTTCTTCTTCAGGACCTGCAGCAAGGCCATAAAGGAAAGGCTTTTCAGACACAGCTTTTTTAAAAAATTTTATTTAAGTCTTACAAGTTTCATGTATTTCATATATACAGATTTAGGAACATTGTGATACTTACTACTCCAGTCTATGCTCCACCCCTTCCTCCTCCTCTGTCTCACATTCCCACTCTTAATTTTTACAAAGATCAATTTCCAGTTCACTTAATGATTGTATCGTTAATCTACACTTAGTAAAATAGTTTTAAAAATAGTATAAAAAAAGCAAACAACAGCAAAAACACTGTTCCTCAATGGAAGAGACAAGGTCTGTAAACAATCATTGAATCTCAAAATGTCTATTTCATGCCAATACATTGCATTTCAGGTACTCTATTAGTTACCTTGGATCAGGGAAAACATATGAGATCTGTCTTTTTAGAACTGTTTATTTCACTAAATATAATTGTTTCCAGTTGTGTTCATCTTGTTGCAAAAGACAGGATTTCATTTTTTATACAGCTGAGAAGTTTTCCATATTGTACATATACCAAATTTCTTTATCTAGTCAATAGCTGATGGACATCTGGGTTGATTCATATCTTAGCTATTGTGAATTGTGCTGCAATGAACATGGGGGTAGAGATAACTCTTTCATATACTGATTTCTTTTAGTTTGGGTATATTCCTAGGTGTGGGATGTCTGGATCAGACGATAGATCTGTATTCCGATTTCTGAAGTCTCTCCATACGTTCTTCTACAGTGGCTGCACCAGTTTACATTCCCACCAACAGTGGACCAGGGTACCTTTTTCCTCACATCCTCATCAGCATTTGTCATTTCTTGATTTCTGCACATGAGCCATTCTAACTGGAGTGGGGTGAAACCTCACTGTGGTTTTGATTTGTGTTTGTTTCCATGGTAGCTAGTGATCCTGAGCAATTTCTCAAGTGTTTGTTGGCAATTTGAATTTCCTCTCTTGAAAAATTTCTGGTCAAGTACTTTGCCCGTTTGTTAACTGTGTTGCTTTGTTGTTTAATTTCTTGAGCTCTTTCTAGATTCTAGATGTTAAGCATTGATCAGTTGCATAGTTTGCAAATATTTTCTCCCATTGTGTTGGTTGTGTATTAGCTTTGCTGAATGTTGCTTTTGCAGTGCAGAAGCTTCTCAGCTTGATGTGATTTCATTTGTCAACTTTGGCTTGATTGCCTCTGCCTCATAGTCTTTTCCAAGAAGTCTTCGCCTATGCCGATGTCTTACTGAGTTTCCCCAATGTTCTCTAGTAATTTGAGGATATGGGGTTCTAGATTTAGGTCTTTGATCCATTTTGAGTGGATTTTTTTCTGTAAGGTATGGGTCTAGCTTCATACTTCTACATGTGGAGACCTGTTTTCCCACCATGACAGTTAAAGAGACTGTTGTTCCGCTAGGGATTTATTTTAGCTCCTTTTTCAGATAAGATGGTTGTAGATGCGTAGATTGATTTATGGAGTTTCCATTCTGTGCCATTGGTCTACAAGTCTGCTTTTGTGCCAGTACCAGGCTTTGTTTTTATTGTATAATATGGCTTAAGCTATTTTGAGTCACCTATGTTTCCATGTGAACTTCAGCATGATTTTTTCTAGAGAAGAATATCAGTGGTGTTTCGACTGGGATCACATTCACTCTGTACAATGATTATGGTAGTATGGACATTTTGATTGTGTTGATTCTTCTAATGCACTTAACACAGAATATTTTTCCATTTTTTAATGTATTCTTCCATTTCTTTCCTAAGTGTTTTGTAATTTTCATCTTTGAGATTTTTGATATCCTTGGCTAAATTTATTCCAGGGTGTTTAATTACTTTGGGAGCTATTGTGGCTCGAGCTGATCCTGAGAGTTCTTTCTCAGCCATGACATTGCCTGTATGTATTAAGGTTATTGATTTTTCTGTGTTGAGTTTATATCCTGCCAATTTACCAAACTCTGTTATGATTTACAATAGTCTTTTAGTGGAGCTTTTTCAATCCTCTATATATCGGATCATGTCATCTGCAAACGTGGATATTTTGATTCCCTTCTTTCCAGTTTGTATCCCTTAGATTTCTTTTCTTTTCTTTCTTTTTTTTTGCCTAATGGCTCTGGTTAAAATTTCCAGGACTATATTAAATAGTAATGATGAGAATGGTCATTATTGTCTGGTTCCAGATCATAAGGGTAATGATTTCAAGTTTTCCCCATTCAACGGAATGCTGGCTGTGAGTTTACTATGAATTGCCTTGATAATCTTGAGGAATGTTCCTTCTATACCCAATTTGCTTAAGGTTTTCATCATGAAAGGATGTTGTATCTTTGTTGGTGAGATGTGTTCCTTCTAGGCAGCAAATAGATGGGTCTTATTTTGTAATCTATTCAGCCAGTCTGTTTTTTTACTGGAGAGTTGAAGCCATTTACATTCAAGGTGACTATTGAAAGCAACAACTTGGCCTTGCTATTTTTCCTTAAATATTCCTAATGTCATTTTTATTTCTTTTGTACTTCTACTGGAATATTTTCCACCTTCACATTTTGGCATAATGGTGGCTAAATTTCTTTGTTTCTCTGTATAGTACATCCTTAAGCATCTTTTGGAAAGTTGGCCAAATGGTGACAAATTCTTTTAATTTCTGTTTGTTGTGGAAGTTAACCTTCATTCCTAAATGAGAGCTTCACAGGTTTCAGTATTCTGGGTTGACAGTGTTTTTCTCTTAAGATTTGAACTATGTCTCACCAGTTTCCTCTAGTTTGTAGGGTTTCTGATGAGAAGTCAGCTCTGAGTCTAATTGGAGGTCCTCTAAAAGTAATTTGGTATTTTGTTTGTGCACATTTTAGAATATTTTCTTTTTGTTTTCTGTGGAAAACCTGGGTACCTATATCATGGTGAAGATCTTTTTCTGGTCATGTCTATTAGGAGTTCTAAGTACTTCCTCTACTTGGGCATCCCTTTCTTTCTCCAAATTGGGGAAGTTTTCTGTAATTACTTTACTAAATAGACCTTCTAGTCATTCTCTCTTTCCACACCTTCAGGTACTCCTAAGACTCATATGTTAAGTCGTTTGACAGTACTCCAGAGGCCTCCAATGGTGTTTTTAATGTTTCTGTTTTTTTCTTATTTTTTTTTGTCTGACTGTAAGAATTGTCTTCTAGTTCAGGTTTTCTTTTTTTCTGCCTCATCAATTCTACTGTTAAGACTTTCCACCACATGTTTATTTGATCTGTTGAGTTTTTCATTTCTAATATTTCACTATGATTTCTCTTTAATATCCCAATTTAATGGGAAAAGTTTTCATTCATGTCATGTATGCTTTTCTTTAGTTCATGGATTTGCTTCTGATTGCTTTTGTGTAATCTTGTGATTAATTTTTTGAATTTCATTTCCAGCATTTCTTCAATCTCTTCATCTTCATATTCTAATAGTGAATTAACTATGAATTGCCTTTGAGAGGGTTATGGTGTCTTTCTTATTCTTATTTCTTGTTTTTAGGCACCTGTTAAGTTTTGATTTTCTTTTTCCTCTGATGGCATTTATATTTGAGGTATGCCTTTGTGGCTTAATGTAATGTCTGTACTTTCAGTGAATACTAAGTGGTGTGTGGTTGGTGTGGCCAGGGAGCTCTGTTCAGTGCTTAGGGGTGGGGCGAGTATCCAGGGTAACACCCAAGTTTAGCGTGGTAGATCTCAATGCTCAGTGTTAGCCCCCAGTATGTTCTGCTCCACTGTATGAACTGTACAGTTTATATCTGCACAGTCTTCACTGTAAGCACAGCTCCTGTTGCAATGACCTTCTCTAGGCAACTGAGGAGCTCCAAGCATGAATAGCTATACCCAGTGATTGCCCGAGGCCCTACCATACCTTCCACCTTCTCATGTAACCAGTGAGTTCCCATGGTCTCAGCACACAATGATTTCACAATTGCTGGGTGCACGGGTTTCTCTCTGCCCTGCCAGCCTGTCCAGTCAACAGAGAAGCAGATGTTCCTTGAGACAGGTCTGCCTAGGTTTCTTGCTCCTGAGAGGCTGCCCATGCCTCACTGTCCTATATGGTTGCCCAGCCATCTCCCAGCCAGGCTCAAAGTCAGTGAGAGCTGCAGATTGTTCCTTGTGCTAGAATTACTGGATCACCTATGTACACCAGAGCCACTGGCTGAATGTTGCTATCTTCCCACCACTACTACTAGTGCTGCCAAGAAGATGGAGTCCTGTCTCAGCCAGTTGCTGTGAGTGGGCACAATGTCTTCTGAAGCTCTTGCCCTAACCCAAAATTGTGCCCACCCTTTCTCAGGCAGGCAGTGGGCACTGTTGTGGGGAAATTGGGGTGAGATAAAAATGTGCCCTCTCTACTTCCACTGGGTCCATGGACAACTGCTGGCAACCTCTAGCCACCAGAGCTCCAGTCCAGACTCATGCCAGAGTCTCCCTCTGGCTTCATCACCATGGGTTGCTGCAGTCTGGTCTCAACTCCATCTCCAAGTTGGTTCCGTTCCAGCTCTCAGCTGCTGTAACTGTGCTTGTGATTGTGTTCATGCTGTGTGTCCGTACCTTCCACACAGGTCCACAGCATTCCTCTTCCTCTTGTAGATTTCCAGTGTGTTTGCTCTCCAGTTATCCCCTGGGAGTGCACTCCAGACACAGCTGTTTTACATTCGGCTTGTAGTCCTAAACATTGGATAATGCAGTTAAAATGAACAAAGCAAAAAAAAAAAAAAAAAAAAAAACCCAGAAACAAAATGAAAGTACCTGAGAATTCTAGGTGAGCTTTGAAACAACTTGCTTATTATCTGTAGCCCTGTCAAATTCTACCTCCATGTGAATTCAGAGTCAGATTCTCCACATAAATTGCCAATCATTAAATTATTTAGAGAATGGATCCCATGGGAAGCATGAGAATCAGCCTCATTCATTTCTTTTGAAGATGCAGATCTGTTATTTCTGAAATAGATGGCTAAAAACACAGCCTTCAGAATTCGATACATTTGGGTCCCAATCCTGGCTTTGTCCACTTATTAGCTATGAGAGATGGTGTAACAATACCTCAAAAATAATCTGTGTCCTGGTCCCCAGAACCTGTGAGTATATTAGGTTACTTGTAAAGTGAAATTAAGATAGCAAATGGGATGGTTGTTGCTGATCAATTGGCCTTTGAGTGGGGAGATTATCCTGGATTAGCCAGGTAAAACCATTGTAATAGGTACTTCTTTTTTTTTTTTAAATAACGCTTTTATTTAAAGAATATAAATTTCCAAAATACAGCTTATAGATTACAATGGCTTCCCCCCCATAACTTCCCTCCCACCCGCAACCCTCCCCTTTCCAACTCCTTCTCCCCTTCCGTTCACATCAAGATTCATTTTCAATTCTCTTTATATACAGAAAGTCAGTTTAGTATATATTAAGTAAAGGTTTCAACAGTTTGCCCTCACATAGCAACACAAAGTGAAAAATACTGTTGGAGTACCAGTTATAGTATTAATTCACAATGTATAGCACGTTAAGGACAGAGATCCTACATGATAGTTTTTTTTTTAAAATTGATTAATTTTCTATGCAATTTCCAATTTAACACCAACATTTTTTAATCATTTGCAATTATCTTTATATACAGAAGATCGATTCAGTATATACTATGTAAAGATTTCATCAGTTTGCACCCACACAGAAACACAAAGTGTAAAAATACTGTTTCAGTACTAGTAATAGCATTATTTCACATTGGATAACACATTAAGGACAGATCCCTCATAAGACGTAAGTACACAGTGACTCCTGAAGTTGATTTAACAATTTGACACTCTTGTTTATGGCGTGAGTAATCTCCCTAGGCTCTCGTCATGAGTTGCCGAGGCTATGGAAGCCTTTAGGGTTCGCCGACTTCGATCTTATTCCGACAGGGTCATAGACAAAGTGGAAGTTCTCTCCTCCCTTCAGAGAAAGGTACCTCCTTCTTTGATGGCCCCGTTCTTTCCACTGGGATCTCACTCGCAGAGATCTTTCATTTAGGTCTTTTTTTTTTGTTTGTTTTTCAGAGTGTCTTAGCTTTCCATGCCTAAAATATTCTCATGGGCTCTTGAGCCAGATCTGAATGCCTTAAGGGCTGATTCTGAGGCCAGAGTGCTATTTAGGACATCTGCCATTCTATGAGTCTGCTGTGTATCCCACTTCCCATGTTGGATCATTCTCTCCCTTTTTGATTCTATCAGTTAGTATTAGCAGACACTAGTCTTGTTTGTGTGATCCCTTTGACTCTTAGACCTATCAGTGTGATCAATTGTGAGCTGAAATTGATCACTTGGACTAGTGAGATGGCCTTGGTACATGCCACCTTGATGGGATTGTATTGGAATCCCCTGGCACAATTCTAACTCCATCATTTGGGGCAGTTCCGATTGAGCATGTCCCAAATTGTACATCTCCTCCCTCTCTTATTCTCACTCTTATATTTAACAGGGTTCACTTGTAATAGGTACTTCTAAGGAGAAGAGGGAGGCAAAAGAGCCATAATGGGAGGAGATGTGACCACAAAAGCAGAGGCTGGAGTGATGAGGTTGTGGTATTTGAGGCTCAAGGAAGGAAACTATAAGCTAGGTTGTGTAGACAGCCTCTAGAAGGTAAAAAAGGAAGGGAATGGATCATTCCCTACCATCATCCTTGATTTTTAGCCCTGTAAAAGCCACCAAGGGATTCTGATCTCCAGAACCATAGGCAAGTTAGTTGTTATTTTTTAGGTCCCTAAGTATGTGGTAGTCAGTTACAGAAGTCATCAGAATTTCATACACTGGCCATGTGACCTGGGACAGATATGAGATCTCTGGGAGACCCAGTGAATAAAATCACTTGGTGAAGAATAGCTGTACTATAATGATGGATATCACATAAACAGTACTACTGGACTAATGAGTGTTTTAATGGGAGCACTGGATGCAGCCTTTCTCAACCTGTATGCGTTATTTTTCTGTTTACATGAAGCTTTGAACACTGAGAAGCTTGGGGCAAAGAAATGCGGCTGGCTCCCGGCAGGCAGAGCTGACCTCCCACTGCATGTCCTCGCGTTAATTGACTGGGGCTTCTGCCGGAACGCTGTGCTGCCTAGTCAAGGGAGTGTTCCCTGCTTTGGAAGCCTAGGCAACTGCATATTTGAAAGTTCCTGGTTTCCTGGGATTGCAAATTAAATGTCAGGGAAGATAGAAATGCTGTGAAAGGCTTCCAAGAAGCAGTGCAATGAATTAAATAAGGAGAAAATTCCTGTTTGGCTCAGGAAGCCATTTCATGGAATCGACTAATACATAAGTCTTTGATGATGGCACTTGTCTGGTCCATAGTTCCTCACAGATAATAACGAAATTAGAAGTTGTACCAGAAGGAAGCCACACATCCCTTCTCTGCAGTGTCAATCAGGGGTCAGAGTAGCCTGGGCTTGTGCCTTTGACAAGCTATTTTCCTTCTCTTTGAAATACTATTTCTACATCTATAAAATGGCAGCAACTATGTAAAGAAAGGCACTATGAAATTTAAATATGATAATGATAACTAATGTTTATTGATTGATACGCAAGGAACTGTTCCCCGTAGTTCATATGTTGTATCTCATTTAGTCTTCACAGCAACACTATGAGCCATTCCAGTTTTACAAATGAGAAAACTGAGGCATAGACAGACTCATTTTCCAAGGTCTCACAAGAAGGAAGCAGTGAAAAGTTTTGACTAATGCTTTCAAATATCTCCCAAATATTTAGTTCTTGTCATGGCTAGAGTTCAGTGCTGTGAACTGATGCCTTACATTTACATCTATATGTCTTATAGCTTAGTTGTTATGATTAAGTAGAAGGTCTTCAGAAAATAAAATGTAAGCATTTAAATAGGTTGTATGAATGAAATGCTATTGTTTCTATTTCTGTCTTGCACTCTCAGCTTGCCTGGGTGTTTGTACTAGCATTGTGACTCCTGTTTCTCTAATATGCCCTGGGCTCACAAGGCTGTGAGAGTGATCTTTCTAAAATGAAATCACATCTTGGCATTCCTTGACTTAAGGCATAAGTGCAATGAATTTAAGTTCTATAATGTATCCTAAACATGATGTGGTTAAGCCCAACGTTCCAACCCCTTCCAGAGCTCCATGTCAGCAAATATACTTTACTCAAGTTCTGTCAAAATATTTGCTGTTCCCTGATCATATATCATACTTTTTAGCTGGGCACATCTGTACATGCTACTATGCCTTGTACCTAGAATACCCTTAGTTGCTTTTTATGACAGATGAACCCTTACTCAGTTTCAAAACTTAGTGCCTAGCCTGGTTCAACATTTTTCTTGAGTATTCAATGCGTCAAGTGACTAGTCTATGATTAACATCTTTGTGAAAGGGAAGCATTCTATCTTCTGCTTAGTGGTCTTATGTAGTTTGCTGGATCAGCTGAATTCCCTCCCTAACACTGCTTGCTTCTTCCTTTGCTCAAGTAAACCTTCTTGGTCATTTTCTTCCTCACCTTTATCCTTCTGAGTGTAAAAATTCATGTTCTTCTGTCCCTGGAGTCCAATTTCTGTCTAAGCTACACCATTTTTCTCCATATTCACAGACAACCATCATGGCAATAAGTGTCTGGGCTTCCCTGGTCTCAGGAACTCCTCTTACCAAATGCTGGAAGCTAGAATCTGACATTTCACATAAGGAATCTGTTCTTTTGAGAAGCATTTTGTGACCTCTCTAAGAATAGCTGTGCTGTTGTCCCCTAGTTCCTAAGAGCCAGTTCACTACTTTATCACAGAATCTATCCTGTTGGCATGACTTCTGCATACTGATTTGTATGTAGAGGAGATGAGACCTCAGGAAAGAAGTCCTGTTCCAGAACTTGCCACTTGGTGTTGCATAAACCACTGAAATTTCTCCTAACAACTTTCCTAATCTAAAAATGCGCATAATAATTAATATTTATACCATCACAAGCATTAGCTATAATATAAAAAGGGCACAGGATGGTGTCTCACACACAGGAAGAATTAATTTTTTAGCCAATATTATTATCACAATTCATAGAGACCCTGGACAGTTTCCTGGAGAATGGAGATAATAAGGAGGAAGAATGCTAGTCTTTTCCTTCTCTAAACTCTTCAGGGACCAAAATTTACCCATCATTAATTACAGTATCAACATGAACTACCCTAATTACCAAGATAAGAAATGAATATTTGGGGTTATATATTTGTCTTGTTACCATTGCATTAGCATCTTGGGTATCTGGAGTGGATCCTGAACCCTTCTTCTTTCTTATTTAGCCAATCTTTATGATGCTGATGGGTGATTTTGCTGTTTTATGGGCTCTCCAGGCCTTCTGCAAACCTTAAATGTGTTCTTGATGTTGCTCCAATTGACATTTTATTTGGGTTTTGTCAAATCTCTTCTTTGAGGGTTAGAACTGGTCTCTTTTAGGTCTTGACTGACTTCCTCCAAAATTCTGTTTATGTTACTCTTGAGAACTACTGACTGGACAACTGTCTGGGGAGAATAAAATCCTACAGCTCAGTTTGGACCCATAGTCTGGCTTCCTCACACTACTCACCTATTGACACTTCTAAGGTTCCAGCATTTCTTGTAACTAAGAGTTCACATGAGTTATGTGAGCGGATGACTCATGTTTTTGCAAGGGTAGAAAGACTGATGACAAGCAGCTAGATTTGGATGTTCTCTTTTCTTCCTTTCTAAGCCAATTTATGAATTCTGATGATGCATTTATTGGCAAAATTTCTGTCTTCTCTTTAATAAGCCCTATTTCTATATGTTTAGAGACTATCACTACATCTTTCAAAAAGAGAAGTTGTTTGATCAAGCTTCTCAAATTGCTTATTTCCTTTAAATCCTTCTTTTTAAAAAATGGAAAAGAAAAGAAAATATTTTCTCTGAGAACTGAATATTGATATATATTTTTGGTTTGAAAATAACTTGTGGTAGATATTATTCATTAGCATTATCCTTAAAATCCACCTGATACATTCCTATTGTTAAATTTTTTTGTAAAGGGTTTTATGGCAGGAAATTTTCCAAAAGTGCCTTTATGTAATGGAAAGGAGTATAACTATTAAATTAAAAGCAATGGGTGCTCACCCAGGAACACCTTCGCTTTTCTTTCCAAAGATATTTTGAATGCAGCAGAGGAATTCACCTTTTGGCATATGTTTCAATATGTAGATTGTGTAAAATGGAAAACTTCAAGCCAGGGGTCAAATCTTATCTGTAGAAATTACATTCCTCTGTCATTTGTAAATTAGTTGAAAAATCAAAATAAATTTTTCCAATAAGTATCGAGTTCCCCAAAGACAAAAATGCAGTTTCTTGATCTTGGTAATGAAATTGTGAACAGGGTCTTGGGACTTATGCTCAAACAGTTTGGCCAGTGTTCTTTTTTCTAAGATTTGAGGGGAACTATGACTCTTCAATAAATAAATGAAAAAAATCACATGATTAAGTAGACAAGTATATGTACCAGAATGAATAATAATTTAGTTCTATAAAAATTAACAAAGATATTAGGTTGTCTGTTGATCTACTCACTCTTATTCTGGTCTTTAGATATTATAGGATGCTGTCTTCCCTTTAAAAGTGACCTTTTTAGATTTTGAGATCATGGTATTATTCTTGCTCTTTAAAATAGTTTCTTACTTGTTATCCTTCATTTAATGTTGACAGGGAACTCAGTATTATCTTCACATCGGTTTTCTCAGGCTTTATGATTACTCAGGTACTTCAAGGTCTGCATTCGAAGTGTTCCTCCATTTCACACTTTCATTACTGCATGACACGCAGATTGTTTCAATTATACTATGTATTCTATTTCAGTGGTCAGCAAACAGCTGTGTGCGGATCATAGGCTAGCTATCTTTGTTAAGCAAGCATTATTGGAACACAGCCATTTCTATAGGTTTATGTATGGTCAGTGGCTCTTTGGCACTACAGTGGTATAGTAGAGTGGTTACAGTCTAAAATATTTAATATATGGATCTCTGCAAAAAAAATGTTTGTAACCTCTGTTCCAGTTTAGCTTGTATCACTTGGGTAATCGTAAATGGTTTTCCAAATGATTTTCTTGCTTCTGGTCATTACACCACCAGTCAAATCAGCATTGATTCAAAAGGGAAAAAATATCCCAAGATTATCTTAAAGCTTGCAAGATTCTTTTCCTTCTTAAAAATTTATATATGTACTTATTTATTTATCAGAGTTACAGAGTGAGAAACAGAGAGAAAGGTCTTCCATCTGCTGGTCACTCACCAAATGGCCATATTGGCTGGAGCTTGGCTGATCTGAAGCCAGGAGCAAGGAGCTTCTTCTGGATGTTCCACATGGGTGCAGGGCCCAAGCACTTGGGGCATCTTCCACTGTTTTCCCAGGCTATAGCAGAGAACAGGATCAGAAGAGGAAGAGCCAGGACAGGAACTGGTGCTCATATGGGATGCTGGCACCTCAGGCGGAGACTTAGCCTACTGCACTACAGCTCAGTCCCCAAAACTTAGAATATTCTAATCCTTCAACCCAGATTATCTGTGACCATTCATTGACACAAATTTTGTAATTAGAGACACAGATATGAACAAAATAAGTCATATTCTGGTCTTCACAGCTTTTGTTCTTTATTCTAGAGAATCTGCAATACATGATATTTTTAATTAAAAAACTCATGCTTAATCGCATTTTTTCTGATACAGTGGTGAATGATCTTGTACATAATTTTTTTAAAGATTTATTTACTTATTTCAGGCTGGTGCCACGGCTCAATAGGGTAATCCTCTGCCTGTGGCGCCGGCACACTGGGTTCTAGTCCCGGTCAGGGCGCCGGATTCTGTCCCGGTTGCCCCATTTCCAGGCCAGCTCTCTGTTATGGCCCGAGAGTGCAGTGGAAGATGGCCCAAGTGCTTGGGCCCTGCACCTGCATGGGAGACCAGGAGAAGCACCTGGCTTGTGGCTTCGGATCAGCGCAATGCGCCGGCTGCAGCACACCAGCCACGGTGGCCACTGGAAGGTGAACCAATGGCAGAAGGAAGACCTTTCTCTCTTTCTCTCTCTCTCTCACTGTCCACTCTGCCTGTCAAAAAAAAAAAAAAAAAAACCAAGCTAAAATACTGACATCTCACTTGCTGGAATACATCTGAGCTCATTTTCTCTGTTATGAACTGAATAGAACTGGTCTTCCCAAAACTCATTCAACAGCTTTAACCTAATGTCTTAAAGTTAATTCTTAATTGATTAAGGGTAGACACTTTGATCTAACTATTGCACCTGAGAATCAGGACTAGAGTTAGGTCTTTGGGTCACTGGGAGTGCACCCTCAGAGGATGGTTCAGGTGAGAGATTTCATTATTTCAGCTCAAATTTAGCTAGATGCTCTCTTTCCTTCTGCATACATAACGCAATCCACTCTGCCTGTCAAAAAATTAATTAATTAATTAATTAAATATTTATTTACTTATTTGAAAGTCAAAATTACAAAGAGGCAGAGGCAGAGAGGGAGAGAGAAATATTCCATCTGCTGGTTCATTCACCAAATGGATACAATGGCCAATCTGAAACCAAGAGCCAGGAGCTTCTTCTGGTCTGCCGCGTGGGTGCAGAGGCTCAAAATCTTCACTGCTTTCCCAGATGTATTAACAGGGAGCTGGATTGAAAGTGGAACAACTGGGAATTGAACCAGTGACCCTACAGGATGCTGGCATTGCACTTAATGGCTTTACCTGCTATGCCACAGTGTTGACCTCCAATCTTGAACATATAAACTACTTCTGGGGGCTGACACCATGGCCTACTGGAAAAAGCCACCACCTGTGGTGCCAGCATCCCATATGGGCACCAGTTTGAATTTCTACTGTCCACTTCTGATCCAGCTTTCTGCTACGACCTGGTAAAACAGTAGAAGATAACCCAAGTGCTTGGGCCCCTGCACCGAAGTGGGAGTCTTGGAAGGAGCTCCTGGCTCTTGGCTTTGGATCAGCGCACCTTCAGCCATTGTGGCCATTTGGGGAGTGAACCAGCAGGTGGAAGACCTCTCTGTTTTTATCTCTCTCTCTCTGCCTCTGCCTCTCTGTAACTCTCCATTTCAAATAAATAAATAAATCTCAAACAAAATTATTTCTCTAACCCACAAGTGGAGAAGTTCTCAAATGTGGAAAAGGATACTTGCCACACACTTTTAGGATTTAATTAAAGAGCTTCGCTAAAAGTTCAATTGTATCCATAAATAAAAGGTGCTATTATTAATAACATTTTCATTAATTCAAACCCACGATGTTAGCACAACTTCTTTGTAGGTTAACAAAGGGAGCAACTGAGAGGCATCAGCTGACTCCACCAACATTTAGTCCAGGCAAACCTAGAAAAATATCCAAATTTCAGGTCTACTTTTTTTCATTTCATCCACCAAATACAGCCTGAATGACTGCTCTATAGTGGGTACCAGGCAAGGCAGCAGGATATCTGAACTGAATGAAACATTTCCAGCCCTGCCGTCTAGGAACATCCAGTCTAACACAATGTGATTGTCAAATATATTATGTATTTTATTTTCAATTATTATTGTTTAGAGAAAAATGTGTGTTGCTAAGTACCTTTTATAGATGGGTTGTTTCTAAGTTTCTTTAAAAGGAAAAGTACTAGGTATAGCTAGAAGTGGCACATTTTATAAAACTGGACCAACAAGATTGGGCGTTTGTTTTGTTTTGTATTTCCTGATCTATACTGAGGAACCAGCCCATTCTAATACAGTGATTATTCACTTCCGGCATCATTGTCACCTTTTGACCTTATTACAGCTTCCATCCCCATGTAGCGGTTTCTATTTTTCTTTACCACCTCCTTTCACCATTATCCATATCTGGTAATCTGATAAGTAATTAATAAATGTTTATTGTTTGGCTAAAATATGTACTAAAAAGATAAAAATCAAAGGAAATAGAATTTTATAAATTAGATAATAATGACAATGACTATTCTTGACATTTTTTGTACCATGGTCTTGGCATGTTATATGCTTCTAGTCATAAAATTTTGCCATATGGGAATTTTTCAGTTTATTTCACAAGTAGAAAATGAAGGCTCAGCAATATTATTTGGCTACGTTCATTTCCTTGTTAAAAGGTTACAATGGATACTAGTGCAGATCTGTCTGAGCTGAACTAAAAGCTTGTACACTTCCAGTGGTGCAGTATCTCATTTGAAAAATAGAATAATGGCCCTGCCAAATACCCACATCCTGAGTCCCAGACAATGTGAATGTGTTAACTTAATGGCAAAGGGGAATTAAATGAAATTATCCTGGATTATCTGAGCGGTCTTACATAATCACAAAAGTCCCTTAAAAGGGAATGAGGAAGGTAATGTGAGAAGAGCTCAAACTTCATTTGCTGGCTCTGAAATTGGGGAATAAGGACACCTGCAAGGCATTTCCTAGTAAGGAAACAGGCTCTCCTGTACAGTTTCTTGAAACTCCACCCTACTGACACTTTGTAACAGTAACTCAGTGAAATGGTTAATTTGATTTGTTTCTCTGGATAACCAATACCCGCTGTGCTATGTCAGATATGTGACTTACAAGTAAAATGAGATTATGAATGTACATGGTTCAAGTCACTGAAGTTTAGGCAATCTGTTATGGCAGCAGTAGAAAACTAATATACCATCTCTCTAGGCACAAAATAATTTTAAAATACATGCAAGGAAATGATTAAGGGCTATATTTTATCATCCTGTTGGAAAGAACTTCAGAGGATCAAACTCAGGAAATGATATATTTGGTGTATGAATCAGATTTCATGTAGAAATGAAGGATTGTAAGGCTGAATTTAAATCAAACCTTATTAAAATAGAATGTGATTGTATATTATGGCTAGAGCTATCTTATATCTGAAAAGAAAGAAGAAAGTGTAGTAGGAAAGAAACACACACAAAAAAAGGAAACAAAAGAAACAAAAAAAATCTTTGGATTGTGTGCCATTAAAAAAGAAAGTCAATAGTAATGCTTTATTTTTCTAATTATTGAGAAGGAAGCAGCATGGAAACATAAATAATCGATAGGAAGTATCCTTTCAGTTCTGGATCTTTGTGTTTAATTAATACACAATGAAGATTTTCTTCCCTCTATGCCTTATCTGGGCAATTATTTCAACTTTTTGAATAATAAATAATATGAATAGGCTTCTTGTAGATCTTGCATTCATTCATGAAAATAATAGACAGGTCTGAGTTATTTATAAAGTCAATTAGTTTTACAAAGACAATGAATGGCAGGAAATTGTGAAGGAGGGCTTCACTAGTAATTTAATTCTTAAAAATTGTGAAAAAAAATCTGCCAGCTTTTAAACCTTAACAATAAAACTGAAACAGATAAATAAAAAAAGAAACTATTGAAAAGAAATCTGGCTTTTATTTGTGGGAAAATTGTAGGCAAACCTTTATCACAGTACTATTGATGAGGCCCTAATTCCAAAGACAATTTTAGTGAATGAAAATGACTCATAGGGCCAATGTTGTGACACAGCAGGCAAAGCCCCTGCCTGCAAAGCCTTCATCCCATACAGGCCCCAGTTTTTGTCCTGGCTGCTCTATTTCTGGTCCAGCTCACTGCTAATGACCTGGGAAAAGCAGCGTAAGGTGGTTCAAGTGTTGGGGCCCTTGCCAGCCATGTGGGAGACCTGGATGAAACACGTGCTCCTGGCTTTAGCCTGGCCCAGCACCAGCTAGCTGTTGAGGCTATCTGGGGAGTGAACCAGTGGATAGAAGATCTGTGTGTGTGTGTGTGTGTGTGTGTGTGTGTGTGTGTGTGTATGTATCCCTCTCTGTCTGTAACTCTTTCAAAATAAAAAAAAATTTAAAGGCATTTCATAGTCCAGAAAGTTCAAGTATGTGGCCCCATCCTTTTTTGTGGAAAAGAGTAAATGCTGCCAAAGAACAACGGTGATAAGGTGGAAAAGAGTTGAACTTGTGGTGTCTTAATATTGGTTTGCAACAGACAAAAGTGAAGGTTGAGACAAAGGTGAAAAAAGGCTTCTCAGTTGACTGGTTTTGGCACACACTGGCAAGGCTAACACTAGTGGGGAGATGGAGTCAAAGCAGCCAAGGCATATGTAGCTAACACCTCCTTCATGCTTCTTCTTTTCTTTATTCCAGAAAAAGAAAAGAATAAAGAAGGGAAGGAGAGAAGGAGGTCAGGAGGGAGGGAAGGAAGGAAGGAAGGAAGAAAGGAGGGAGGGAGGGAGGAAGGAAGGAAAGAAGAAGGGAGGGAGGAAGGGAGAGAGTGAGACAGAGATCAATCCCTGGCCAACTCCTGTAATCCCAGTTCCCGACCATTGGATTCATCCTTGCTGAGGCCCCAGATATCATGGAACAGAGATAAAGTGTTCCCATTGTGTTCTAGCTGAATTCTAACCTATTGAACCATGAGATAAAATAGTCATAAAATGTCATAAGTCACTAAGTTTTGGAGTAGTTGTTGATAGCAATAGATAACTGGAAAAAAATTTCCCTCATAACTGCTTTTATTGAAACTTTCTTTAAAACTATTTGCTGAATGGATGTCTAATACAACAATTCAGAACAATGGGTATTCATTTTATTTCTGTCAGATTAGTAATGGCAATATCATGTTACAGGTACTATGGTGGGGCAATATTCTTAGATGCACATAATTGGGCTGGAAATTGGTACATTCTCCTTGAAGAACAATTCTGAAATATCTATTAAAAGATTAAACGTGTGTTCATTTTAGTCATGCTGGTCTACTTTTATGAATATATCCCACAGATCTACTCACATGTTTGTAAACACATATGCTCAAGTATATTCAATGTATGACTTTGTGATATTAAAATCCTGGAAATAATATAAATACTTACAATAGATTTAGTTCAGTTATGATACTCCTAATCAATGGAATTGTTTGCTTTTGTTGATATATGTGAGAAAAAATCTATAAATGATAATATCAAACTACATCTGAACTGCACTGTTAACTAAGAAAAGTGGATTATGTTATGCTGTCCATTGTCAAAATAATATGTAAAAGAGATGAATATGTAGTTTGTGTGTAAACACACTATTTCTAGGAGGTAGATTAATAAATTGGCAACATCAGTTGTCATTGGGAGGTAGTTCAAGGGTCTTGCATAATAGTGAATTTACTTTTCACTGAGTACAAATTTGTACCTATAGCCTTTTCCCCATCTATGCTTGTTTCACTGTCTCAATTAAAAAAAAAAATTCAGCACCAATCAATCAAAGTTTTCTATTGATATGAAAGAATGCAAAACATTGTTATTGCAAAACATAATCCTAGGTATTTTCTTAAACTCAGAAGAGTTGTTCCTATGTTAGGACAGATAAATTAAAGAATATTCTAATTGAGATGAACCCATTTGCAAGAGAGTTGGGATTGAGTTGTTTGCTAGCCTGTAATTGCCGCAGTATAGAAAAGACAGTGGAAATGGATCCTGAGAATCAATAGATAATGTCTAGTATACTAACTGAATTTTCATTTCCTGAAAAATATAAGTATGCCAGAGATGGGAAATTAGGGGTGACCATAATGATCTCCAGTAGTAATTGATGGCTGTTACCTGAGGAGATAAAACTTTGAAATGCCTAATACCATGTTGCCCATTGTGTGCTCTTTCTGATGGATGTCCCAATTGTCAGCACCTTGTTTAATTGCTCTGGGTTTGAAGAGGTTGAAACATGTTACAAAAAGTAAATATGGAGGTAAAAACATTTCATTCACAGTTCACCAAAAGGCAAACTTTTCTGTGTAGTGTTGTTCTACAGGTAAGTGTGTATGTGTCACAGTCTTTCATTTATAACCAGAGCTTTTATTCCTGTCATAGTATGTATAATTACCATATTTAAGTATGATAAAGTAATATATCTAATTGCCTAGCTGGCTTTTTAAAAAATAGTATAATTGCCTGCAACTGAATATATCACAGTGGAGAAAACACAGTGATTAGCATTAGAAAATGTTTGTTTTAGTTCTTGTCAGTTCCTTGGAGAAGTCATAACATCTTGGTACCCAGTTTTCTCGTATGTGAAATCAGGATCCTTGGGTCAAAAAAAAAATTCCCAAGTACCCTCTGTTCTAAAATGCTACTTTATTATTTTGTAATTTTATTAATTGACCGACTTGAATTGAATGTAGGCATAACCATACTGATGCATTTCAGTTTAGTTGGACATTTAGAAAGTGCTTAGAAACTGAACTATTCCCTTCTTGTTCCTTTAAAGAAATCAAGCCTTTATGGGCTGTTTTCCCTTCCATATCACACAGTGCAGATTCCTTTTCGTCCCTAAGGTAAAAAAAAATCAGGGCGATATACGTATTTTTGAAGATGAAAGTTTGCCGTCATGGAAACATCCCTTTAAATCACCCTGCCTGACCTTTCATGGTGAGCAGAATGTCCAGCACCTCAGCATCCATACACAGTCTGTTTACACATCTCTCACTGGTCGTTTGCAAATGACATGGGGACAGTTGAAGGCTATGTCCTCCTTTGAGACAAAGAAACCATTTGACCTACAGGGGACTGCACTCAATGTACATGCATTTAGCTGTCTCTGAAGACTCTTGAGCTGTTGCCAAACAAGTAAACTCTTCCTTGACATGAGGCTTCTTATTTGTAACACTGATTTAATAAACAAGAAAATTTCACAACTCTTGGTTCTTACCAATTGGCAATTGCTTGTGACTGATGTTGGGTTTTCACAGGCTGCTTTTTGAAATACTAGGACAAGGGCCTCCCAGGCTTTTCTGGAGGAACCAGCTGTGGTCCTTCTATGAGGCCTCATAGAGTGCTGTTATGTTCCACAAAATAGAGTAGAAAATGTCAATTTATATTAGGCATTTTCCTCTTCCAGCTGCAAAGTTTTCCTATATTTCCCTAAGACAAAGATATTTTACTTATGCTGATGCTTCTTTTATTTTTTCTTGGCCATTGGTGCAATTTATTGAATGTCATTTATTCTATCACAACCTTAATCTTTGCAGAATCAATGCTGAGTCAGAAGATGTCCCATAAATCCCCTAAGCAAAAACATCAAGACTTATATCAATCTTACCCTCTTTTTATTTCTCTTCAAACTTACTGGTTGTATTTCTTACTTTTCTGCTTGACTGACATAGTATTATTAACAGGAGAAAGCACAACAGGATTCAGAGATACACTTAGAAGGATTGACAAGATGGTGCTACAGTGTGGAGTGGGAAATATATATATATATATATATATATATATATATATTTTAATATATAAAAATGAAAACCAGTATAGGAAAGAATAGGAAAACAAACTGAGATCCCTTCTTCCTAATAGAATGACAATATTCTGCTGCTGGAGTTATAGACAGAATGAGAAAAACATATGAGGCGTGCAGGTGGATTGCTTGATGAAATGAAGCAGTATTTCATGCTTTCATGGAATCAAAAATGGAGAGCAAACAGGGAAGAATATGGGCAGATAAATAGATAATGGTTGTATAAATGCTGAGACTCAGGAAGAGATTTAGGAAAGGCTCAAATTGATTCAATGCTCAAAGAGGGAAAGAGGCATTGGGATAAAATTGGAGCTATTAGTTGCACTAATATTTTGGTTAGAATGTGTCAATTGTGATTTCATAGCAAAATTGCTACCTCCAAACATTGCATCCAAATATAAGTTTTGGGGCATTGAAGGTGTTAGTATCTGAGGATTTTCTGGCCAGAATCATAATTCAGTGCATGTTTTTTTTTTTTTTTATGAGAAAGGGATATATTAAGTAGTAAGATGAAGATTTTCTCACTCAGAAATCTGGCAAAGGAAAGGATTTAGCATTTGTATTGGAACCCTATGAAATCAAAGGAAGTAGATCCCAAATTTTCAGCAGAAAACCATAATTATTTGCAGATCAGGTGGTTAGCATTAGCATATAGGGATCATCAAACATTCTCAACATCAAAACACTGCCTACATATTGATTGTTGATAAATATTCTATGCAGCATTTTTTTGTTAATTATATTTCTTACTTCAAGCATGTTAAGAATGTTTGCCTTATATTTATTATATTCAGAGGTTTCTGGAAAATGATGAGATGCCTTGCCATCCATACTTTTTTCATGAGAATACTGGCCTATTTTCAATACATGAATAATTCACAAGCAATTTAATTGTTGAAGATACTATATAATTTTAGTACACTGTGAGCAAGTATACCATGTTGATAGGGCTATGAGCAAACAAGCACTTTGCATATGTGTGAAGTCATGCAGGAAGAGTTGCAGAATTTTTTTTGTCCTAAGAGATTTAACAGAATTCCGCTGTAATGGATCTGTAAAAGGAATTCCAAAGAGGAGTTACCACTGAAGGTGACAAGGGTTAGCATTGAAACCAGAGTTCTGGGCAGGACAGCTTAATATATACTAGTAAGACAAGAGAGCATCTAAAGTTAGGTCAAGAAAGCTGGTCAGGAATCTGAAAACAGTTTTCATAGCTTTGGGCATATTTAAGATGCAGAGACCATTGTGAGTTGATTTTTGTAGGGGTCTTGCTTCATGCTTCTGCATGCTAAGATCCAGTATTCCTAACACCATTTATTGAAAAGACTGTCCTTTCTCCACAGAGTGATTTTCACTCTTTTTATCAAAGATTAGTTGGTTATAGATGCGTGGATTAATTTCGGAGTTTTTAATTCTGTTCCATTGATTGGCATGTCTATTTTTGTACCAGTACCAGGCTATTTTGATTATAACTGCCTTGTAGTATGTCTTGAAATCAGATTTTCTGATGCCTCCATCTTTGTTTTTATTGTGTAAGTTTGCTTTAGCTATTCAGAGCCTCTTGAGTTTTGACATTTGTTGGATCACTTTTTCTAGATTTGAAAAAGTGGCTTCGTATTGGCATTGGGATCACATTGAATTTGTAAACCACTTTAGGTACTATGGACATTTTGATGATATTCTTCCAATATGAAAACATGGAAGATTCTTCCTTTTTTGTGTCTTCTTCTGATTTCTTTTCTTAATGTTTTATAATTTTCATTGTAGAGATTTTTTTTCACATCCTTGACTAAATTTATCACAAAATATTTAAAAAATTTTTGTAGCTATTGTGAATGGGACTGATCTTACAAGTTCTTTCTCAGCCATGGCATTCTTTATGTACACAAATGCTATTGACTAAATTGAGGCTATTAACTAATATTCATGGTACAGAATAGAACACGAGTGCATTAATCTACTTTTTATTACTTTTAAACACCCAAGAGGAGTTTCTTTGAGAGAAAAAAAAAGGGTTTATTTCATCTTACAGTTTGAGGGCACAGGATCAGGTGACCCAGTAGTCCAGCATCTGGTGGAGTCTAGTTATAGAAGGTGCCACAACAGAGATTGCGTTATGTATGCAGAAGGAAAGAGAGCATCTAGCTAAATTTGAGCTGAAATAATGAAATCTCTCACCTGAACCATCCTCTGAGGGTGCACTCCCAGTGACCCAAAGACCTAACTCTAGTCCTGATTCTCAGGTGCAATAGTTAGATCAAAGTGTCTACCCTTAATCAATTAAGAATTAACTTTAAGACATTAGGTTAAAGCTGTTGAATGAGTTTTGGGAAGACCAGTTCTATTCAGTTCATAACAGAGAAAGTGAGCTCAGATGTATTCCTGCAAGTGAGATGTTAGTATTTTAGCTTGTTTTTTTTTTTTTTTTTTTTGACAGGCAGAGTGGACAGTGAGAGAGAGAAAGAGAGAAAGGTCTTCCTTCTGCCATTGGTTCACCCTCCAGTGGCCACCGTGGCTGGTGTGCTGCAGCCGGCGCATTGTGCTGATCAGAAGGCAGAAGCCAGGTGCTTATTCTGGCATGGAGTGCAGGGCCCAAGCACTTGGGCCATCCTCCACTGCACTCCTGGGCCACAGCAGAGAGCTGGCCTGGAAGAGGGGCAACCGGGACAGAATCCGGCGCCCTGACCGGGACTAGAACCCAGTGCACCGGTGCCTCAAGGTGGAGGATTAGCCTATTGAGCCGCGGCACCGGCCCTAGCTTGGTTTTAGTGTCCTTGAAGGCAAGTGAAATATAAATTTTGTCAGTAGAACCGCTCACTCTTTTATGCAAACCTCATCCTTTCAATGGGATTCTTTCAGGCAGATTCTCCATGTGGATACTACCTTATCTTTCTTCATGGCTCTCATGGAGTCAAGGCAATGGATCTCTTAGGTATAAGTTTATGGGTGAGCAGTCACATGGGCAAGGTGGCCTGTCATGGAGTGAGAAAAGGAGAATGAGCCCCTCCATTGATTCTAGCAGCACCCTGTAAGTGACAGATGACACAGAAGAACCGAGAATTCTCATTTAAAATCCCACAGAGAACACAATGTGCAGCAATTCACATTTCATCTATTTTTGAAATGTTATCCCATCACATATTTATAAGGAGTAAAATATTTTAAATGTAGTAAACAGTGAAATGTGACAGATTCTTGAAGACATTAACTAGACGCATAGCAACAGCTCTTAAACATTAACACTGAAAATGCCTGGCCAGAAAGCACTTTATCACCTGGAAGAGGATTTTAAGCTGAACATCTGTACTGACACTTAGCTTTGATTAGGGCTCCTGCCAATAGATTTGATCAATGTTCTGCTTGCCTTGTGGAACCTCCTAACTTCTCATTTGCAGCTGTCACTTTTCAGGGACTTGCAAACTCTCAGATCATTAAAGTGCCATGCCACGTGATGTGGATTTGACAGACAGTCTCTTACTAAAAATATCTGTCCTGATCAGTGCTGATGTTCTACAAGGATATTTTCAGCTTCTTGTTCTTTCTCCCTCTATGAATGACACTGTTCCTGGTGAGTTAAAAGCAGTAGAAATGGTAGCATTTTTTAAGGCAGCAGGTTATTGCAGTATACAGTCCGCCAATGGGGATTTGGGTCAGAAGCAGGAACTCATGCGGTCCTGTGAAGGTCTAAACTCTGTTGACCCCTGTAGCCCATGCAGCAGTCCCTGTCCACTCCCACGCTTCTCGAACAGCCATAACTCTTTTCTCCAAATGGCCTTTAATTAGAACTGCTGTCACTGTTGCCTGGTTGGGCAGGTTTGATTTGACTTTATTCAAGGCCGTTATAATCTCTCCTAGTTCGTGCTCAATTGGTGTGTCAGATAGTAGGTCCTAGCTTGATTTCTCAAATTGACAAGTAGCAGCAGGATATGCTGGGAAAGCTACATGTATTGTGAGAAATAGTCTCAAGACATCGTTGCAAGATTAATCTATGTTCTCCTCCACTCCACTGTTATGTCCTGGGTTTTCATATAGGGTAACAGACAGGTAGAAACTGACCATTTAAGCTACCTTCCTCTCTCAAATCCTAATTCTATGATCTGCCCACCGTGGGTTTTGGAATTTGAACTGCAATTGTCAATGGGACTTACTCCTCCCTGTGTCTACTTTTATTCCTGAATGCTTATAATTTTTTATATTTCTGTTGAACAATTCCTATTTCTAAATTGAGTACCACATTAATAAATGTTCCTCACCTGAAAAGAAATATTATTTCTCCCTGTGTCATATTTTCAAAGATCCTTCCTTTACTTCAAATCTGGAAGCCAGGAGCATGCTATCTGAATATTTTGTCCTCACTATGTTCACCCTACAGTAGCTGAAACTTAATTTTACAAAATAAATTATTGTGATTGAACAATGAAAATGTCAATTGCTGGGGCCAATGTTGTGGGACAGCATGTTAATTACCACCTACAACACCAGCAACCCATATGAGTGCTAGTTCAAGTCCCAGCAGCTCTACTTCTAATCCAGCTCCCTTTTAATGCACCTGGGAAGGCAGTGGAAGAGGCCCAAATACTTGGGCCTCTGCCACCAACGTGGAAGATCCGGATAGAGTTCCTGGCTCCTGGCTCCTGGCTCCTGGCTCTTGGCTCCTGGCTTCAGTCCAGCCCAGCCAGGCTGTTTCTTCTATTTGAGGAATGAAACAGCAGATGAATGATTCCCCCACACACACACACACATAACCCTATCTTTCAAGTAAATAAAAAAGTCTTTAAAAAAAGGAAATGTAATTGCCCTATTTTTTTTTTCTGACCATGACTTCTCAGTGTTATAGAACCACTGGACAGTGATTCCTGTTGATAAGTCAGGACATAGCATCTAGACAGATTTGCAAGCTGAAACAAAGACAGAAAGCATATGATCTGTGGTACAGATTAACTCACACTACATGATGAGTCACAGGTGAGGCCGTGTATAACATCTGGAGTTTGAGAGCCTTATATTCACTGCCTGTTTTCTGGCCTATGTCACGGGAATGCATTTTAAAGTCAGGTTCTCTACTCAGCACTCCACATGGAGTAGAATGCTCCCTGAAGCCCCATATCTGTGGATAGGAATCCTGGCCTCTGGGTAGCTTCCATCTACTCCCTCCCTTAAACATCTGTGTTCTACTTTCAGTCTCTCAGTGACTAACCAGAATCTTTCCACAAGTATTTGAATTTCTCCCCACAATATCTTGCCATAAAATTAATTTCTCCTGTCTTCTGCCATTGATGAGAACTCTGCTACACGTTGTTTGTGAGGCTGCTCTTCATCTTGGTCAGTCTTCCAGCCTGTGTCTTCCAGCCCATGCAGTAATCTGAGGTGAATGGGGTTGTATGTTGTCCTAGAGTCCTCTCTTGCTCATCAGCTAGTTATGCTAAGGTTCTAGCAACTTCATATCCAAGGCTTCTCTCGTAATCCATGACCAGTAACCTCACTAGTTAGATTTAGGGGAGCGACCAGTGTTGTTGTATAGTCAGTAAAGCTGCCACCTGCAGCACTGGTATCCCATATGGATGCTGGTTCAAGTCTGGCTGTTCCAGTTCTCTGCTGATGGCCTGGGAAAAGCAGGGGAGGATGGCCCAAGTGCTTAGGCCACTTACTAGCTCAGAAACAACAACTACAGCTACAGCAGGAGGTGCCATACTGTGTGCTGTACCATGGAGTAGGTCACATGGGAAGGAGCTCAGGGAAGACTCTGACTGACAGTCAGCAAGCAACTAAGGCCCCCAGTCAGACATTCTCCATGAACTGAGCGCTGCCAACAAACATGCTGGAAGCTTAGAAGCAAATCATTTCCTGTTCAGTTTGTCTGATGAGAACACACTTGGCCATTACCTTGACCATAAAGTTTTACAGAAGATCAACTAACCATGCAAAGTCTTTTTAAAAGAAAATTTTAATAACTTTATTTATTTATTTATTTATTTGGGAGGTAGAGTTAAAGACAGAAAGAAAGAGAGACAAAGGGAGAGGTCTTCCATCTGCTGGTTCATTCCCCAAGTGGCTTCAGTTATCGGAGCTGGGTTGATCTGAAACCAGGTGCTAGGAGATTCCTCTGGGTCTCACATGCATGTACAGGAACCCAAGCATTGAGCCATCTTCTACTGCTTTCCCAGGGCATGGCCAAGAGCTGGATTGGAAGAGGAGTGGCCAGGACATGAACTAGTGCCCATATGGGATGTCAGGGCTGCAGGCAGAGGTTTAGCCTGTTATAGCCCAGTGCTGCCAGACCAACGTCTTTCAAAAAAAAAAAACATTTATTAAAGTTTTTAGCAGACACATAAAAATCGTACAAATAGAAACCATGTGATGCTTCTATCCATGTGTATACTACATAATATTCAACTAGGGTAAATATATTATATTCTAAAATATTTAACATTTGTTAATGGTGACAACATTCAAATCCTTTCTTCTAGGTTTTTATTAAAAATATGCAGTACGTTATCATTATCATAATGCTATGTTAGAGAACACCAGACCTTTTATCTCACTATAACTTAGTACCAATTAAGTAACCTCTCTTCATCCCTCTCTCCTCACTATTACCCTCAGCCTCTGGAAACCACTATTGTAATCTCAACTTTTGTAAGATAACTGGTTTAGATTCCATATATTAGTGATGTAGCACTTCTCTCTCTGTACTTGGCTTACTTCACTTACCATAATTACCTCCAGTTCCATCCAAGGAAGTAACAATTTCATCTTTGTTCATTGTTGAATAGTATCCCATTGCAAATATGTACCATGATTTCTTTGTCCATTTACCACTATATGGACACTTAGGTTGCTTGTGTTTCTAAGCTTTTATAGATGGTGCTTCAACAAACAGGGGAATGTAGATGTCTCTTCGAGAGACAAATTTCAATTCCCTTGAATACATCTCCAGTAAAGGGATTGCTGTATCATAAAGGGAACCATTACATAATATTAGTGGGGATATAAATTGTTATAGATATTGTGGAACACAATATTTCTCATATTTTATACTGTTCCATATTTTAATTTTTAGAGGAACTTACATATTATTTTCCACAATATCTATAACAATTTATATCCCCACTAATATTATGTAATGGTTTCCTTTGTTCCACATCTTTATCAACATTCATTATACTTACTTAAAAATGAGAGAAAGATATTGGAACACAGCAGTGGATAAAAGCTAGAAAACTTTTGAGAATGAAATAGAAACCTTGACAGACTGCTAGTAGAAATACGGGCTTCAAGGATGCTGCTGTTGAAGACTCAGAGGCAGTGAATATGTTATTGGAAACTGGATGCAGGGGCATTCTTATTATACAGTGGCAGAAAGCTTAGTAAGATTGTCACCTGCAGTTTTGTGGATGGCAGAACATGTATGTGATAAACCTATTTAGGTAAGAAGATTCCTAAGCAAAATGTCAAAGATTTGACCCAGTTTCTTGCTGCTCGTGGTGAAATTTGAGAGTAGAGACATACATTGAAAGACTTTTCAATAAAAAAGAACCAGAGATTTACGACTTTGAAAAATGTCAACTTCTCAAGATGGCAAAAGACAAAAATTAAGAGATGACTTCTGAACACTGTCAGAAATATATAATCTAGAGAAAAATTCAAGGGTATGACAGTACAATTTTTTTGATAAAACCTCAGACAGATCAAAGAATCATAGTAGCATTCAGTCACACAAGAAGCCCTTAAAATAGACTGAGAATATCTCCCGAAATCTCTCAATCAAACTGTAGGACTTCTAGGAAGATGAAGGGTCTTGTCTCTCAGCTTTCTCAAAAGAAACCCAAGGACGAGAAGAACTTAAAATGTGACTGTTGCTGTTCATATGAACCATGAAAGGTCTGTTAACTTCAACTGAAAGGTACAGTAAGAATGCAGAGTAGAAGGAGGCTGCTCGTCCTCAAAATTCTATTGACAGGAAGCAAGTTGATATTATATCATATGTTAGGTAGCACACATATGTTATTCTTCATGACTCAGATGGTGGAAGGTGAAGCAAGAGCCTATAACCAGGGAAATGTATTACCAAAACTTGACAGCTAATCAAGGAACTCCCTTCATTTACCCAGCTGAATTTTAGAATTATTATGGACCAGTGAACTCCAAGTATCTTTTATTCATAGCCCTTTTTTTAAAATAGAAATGTCTATAACTTTAATCCTATGCCTGTACCATCATTGCTTATTGTGGGAGTAGGGAACAGATAACTTGTCTCATCAGTATTGTAGATCAATGCACCAAGAAGAACTATATTCAAGGAATATTATCATTGCCTGGAATCAATTCATGTTATGGAATGCTGGACTTTGAACAGATATTGTAATAGGTTGAGACTTGGAACACTTTCAGTAGAGTATTTTCATGTGGAAGGGGCATGAATCCCTGAAGGGCAAAAGTGGGCAGTAAGAGACAGACTCTAACACTGCCCCATGGTCTCTACCTCCTGGTATATCTGCCTTCTATAGCGTTCTTCTCACATCTAAGAGAATACAATAAGTAAGATGGTTCATTCCTTCTGTGGTTACAATGCATAAGACTATAATGCCTGTCTTCGTATTAGGTTCCCTCCACCCTATGCTGGCTTTTAAAAAATATGCATATTGTGAGCAGTTGCCCCATGAAAAGAACATATAACAATGAATTTGAGGGAAGCTATTTACCAACAGCCAACAAGAAACTGGCCCCCACTCTGCCATGCTTCAAGAAAAGCCTTCATCACTATCTCCCAGGATTTGCATTAGCAAAAAGCTAAAGTCAGGACCTGAAGTTGGGAATCAAACCCAGTCCCAATGTGAGCATTTTAACTGCAAAGCTGACTACCTTCTCCAGAATTGTCTTCTGTTTTATTTCTGCTATCATACTTTTAATCCTTAAATGTTCTTTTTTTAAAACTTGAGATGATGCCTTATTCACCATGCAATTTAACAATAACTGGTCAGTGGAATCTGTGGTGTCTTCTGGTTGAAAATGTCAAAATGGTATTACAGGATGAAAATTAAGGTCTAGCAAGTGACAGCACTACCCCTCTACAATGGAAAGTTATGTCTATGTTCTCACATGTGCTCATCTTTGAGCTTATTCAATCAAAACAAGCTTTCTTCCAGGTCCCTAAGGATAAAATTCCCTGTGATTATAGGTATGTAGTTTTAGATCAATGGGATATGGATTTTATATCTGGTTTTGCTACCTACTAACTGTGGCATCTTGGAAAACTTCCTTATCCTCCATAATATTCCCAATTCCCTAATCTATAAAAGGGACCAAAACTTTCTTCTACTGGTTAGTGTTAGAAGCCCTATAATTAATATATATGTAATTATAACATAATTAATGCTGAATTCATAATATAGAATAGGGCAAGTGATTCATAAATGTATATTGTTATTGGGAGTGGTTTATCAGCACTAGTCAGCTGGAGAAATCCTTCTATAAAGTCATACTTCACTGCATTCATTCCTATTTAGGTATTTGTTTTCCTATATTTTTACTTCCCTAATCCATGCTCTCCGTTAAATAACTTTTTTTAGTAGTTTTATATTCAAAGCTGCTTAAGGGAGGACACATGTCTTTTAATGCATGTCAGTGCCTAATACAATGCTCAATAAATGTTTTTTGAATGAATGAGTGAATTGTCAAAGGAAGTCTACATTTTGTGAACTGAAATTTGTCCTTGGTAAATTTGTGTTTTGTATCTGCATTCATACTTGCATCTAAGACTAGCAGCATTGTTGATATAACAGGTTTTAGCAGCTTAATATGATATAAGTCACAGGGAGATAATTCTGAAGTAGATTTTCCTGCAAGTGTGAATTTCAGAATCATTCAACTCAAGGACATATTTTTTATTATTCTTTGAATATAGAAGGATGTAGATTAAATGCAAAAATAACATTTTATATGAAACAATAATCATCCTTTTAAATCTTACTAAGACCTTACCTCTCTTGCTGAGAATGACTTGTATTTCCTTTCTTCCTTCCCTTCATTTTTTATACTCTTCTTTTACATACATTTATTGTGCACTTGCATGCAACATGCTGCCATTATGACAGGTTCTAGATATCAAGTCTTAAACTCAATGGACATGTTGTGCATTTGTGGAACAATTACACTAGGAGGCTTAGATAAGTCTCTGCACATGAGTCAGATTGGAGTCTAACACACAGATATGTGAGGACTATTGCACAAATGGGTGTCACCAGTAGGCTCTGGATAGACCAGCATCCCCACAGTCAGAAGAGTTCGAGACACTGAGAAAGACACCTGTTCTTTGGTTTACATAAAATCCCAAAGACCTGAGAGACTGAAGAACATTCTGGCCAGTGATGGGGCTCAGGCATGAAGAGGATGAGAGACAGATGGTGAGGGAAAATAACTGATAGACAACCTCTTCTCTGCTCCACCTCCTTCTCTCCCTCCTTTGGGCCTTGAACACCAAGGCCTGGAGGCAGCTGTGTGAAATTGATGGCCCTCTGAAGCTCTCTACTCAGTGTCCAGATGCTCTCTGAAGGGGAAAGCATCGTTTGAGACAAATACCATCATTAGGCACTCAACAGCTCTGCTGCCAAGAGCTTGCCCAAAGGAGCTGCTCCTTTCCAGAAGCAGAGGAGACCTGCGGCTTGTTGGAGGGGAAGTGCCACAGAAGACAGCAGTTTGAACAAGCCTGGCAAGGGGGCCAACGGTAGGCACTTGTCAGCAGTTAAGAGAGGGTCCTGGAAGCAGCAGCTATCAGAGAAGAAAGTCCACTGAGTTGTAAACAGAAGTCTTGATTGTTTGTGATATCATATCCATCCCCATAGTCCCTGTGCCCAGGGGTTTCTGGTAAAGATAATCAAGGAAAGAGATTATGGAAAAGGCAGTATTTCCTATTAGGTAAGACAGTGAGGTCTCAGACCATTGTGTTGTGGGATATTTCTGTAATTTTCACATAATGATGCTTATGGGCAAGTGAGACAAAGAAATATATGGGATAGATTATTGAATACAAAATTGTAATAAAATACAAGTGCACTAATACTGAATATCTGCTGAGTGATTACCGTAGGGGAAGAACTTTTCCACATGTGGTATAAGGATCATCTCATTTAATACTCATAAGAATATGTGATATGGTTATGTGCTATGGTTTGAATGTATATGTCTCTCCAAAGTTCATATTTTGGAAATCAATCTCAAGATGATATCAGGATGCAAGAGGTGATGAGAACTCCATTAACATGGATGGTATATGATGTTACTGTTCTTCTAAAATGTCTTGAGAGACTGTTCATCCCCTTTTTTCCCTGCCATCATGTGAGGTATCGTGGAAGAAGATGGTAAGTTTTACCAAACACCAAATCTACTGATGCTTTGAATGAATTTCCCAACCTTCAGATAAATGATGAATAAATTTCTCAAATCTAAAAATTACCCAAAGGTACTTCATTTTGGCAGTAGACATGGACTAAAAAAATATGAGTATATCTAATTTACAAATAAGGAAATTGATACTCTGCAAGATTAAATGACTGCCCAGCATCACACAATCAGGTATGGCATTGCTAGGATGGAATCTAGGTGGCTGGTGCCACAGCATGCGCTTGTGTTTGTCCTATACAGTTTACTGCTTGTCTGACGCTGTATCTGTGGAATCTTTCCATGTAACTCTATGTAAGCTCTTCAAAGGCTGGAACTATGCCTTATGCTTATTTAAAGCAACCTGAAAAATACCTAAACAGTGTACTAGGTGTGGGGTTCCAGTATGGGTAAGGCTTCCAACAGATGATTTGCACACCATCACCCTTATGTGTTACCTGTTGTAGTCCGTCTTCATCTAACAGATACCCTCATTCCTGTGTCTAAGACTTCAAGTCACTTATGCCCCCCAAATTCTCAAGACTAACTATTCTAGTACTCTTGTTTATATACAATTTGTCCCCAGAGATTCATGTGCTGGAGGTTTGGTTTCCAATGGGGCAGTGTTAAGAGAGTGGAAACTTTAACATGTGGAGCTTACCGGAAACTAATTAAGTGCGAGTATCACTCTTGGAATGAATCAGTGCAAGTCTAACATGTGCAGAAGCCTGACAGCTCCACTGAATCACTCTTCTGCATGTGATCCCACAGTGTCATGCCATCTGCCATGATGCCATCACCAGAGCCTCGTAGATGCCAATACCTCGGTCTTAAACCTCCAGATCTATGAGATAAATGAAGTTATTTTCTTTATAAAAGTAACCAGCCTCAATTATTTGTTACAGCAGCACTAAATGGGCCTATATAAATTTTCATGTCATCTGATCTGATATTGATCATCTCATGCTCTTACATGCTCCCCTACCCCCAGTAGTTTGCCCATTACTTTACTATGACAGACTTGGACATATGAATTGTGCAAGTATATTCAGTTAATTTAAGTAAGCCTGAAATCATTGAACAATAATTTATTGATTTTTTTTGTTCCAAGCACTATGGTGGACAATGTCTAAGTCATTGTTTTATATCTTAATATCCTCATAATTTAGTTAAATATCTGCAGCATTTGTAGTGAGAATTATAAAATTAGGTAAAAAGTATTAAGTATGCAACTTTTGGTACAAAAGTAGAATTCGTAAAAATGAGAAGTCACCTTAATCCTGGGATGCCGAGGCTTCATGAAGGTGACATTTGAGGTCCTTGAAGTGTTGAAGTAGGTAAAGAGAAATGTTGGGGGTGAACAAAAGGGATGACAGGGTCATTTAAATAAGTAGGCCCTTTTACACCTCCCAGGATTATCACAACCTTTTAAATGGATGTCTTTTAACTAAAATGGCTCTAATAAGTGAGATTACTCTAGGAAGGAAAAGAGAATGGGGGAAGAACTGTCATTATGGAGTTCCTGTTTAGTACTGGGCACTATATTAGTCCCTTTTTCTATTTTACTCTACGTAGATTCATAGCTTTATGAACTGGCCCTTACCATCCAGCTTTATTGATGAAGCCATTGGCACTGAAAGTTCTGTAACTTACCCAGTGTTTCAAGTTAGTAGATATCTGAGGGGGAAAGCAAGATGTGGTTCTGCCTGGGAGCAGAACTGGATTTTCCTCACCTAACCCTTCCGAAGGGCATTGTATGGAGCATTACTTAAAAATAAAAGGAAGGGAAAAATTAAAGAAACAGAAAGAATGATCTGGTCAAGTAACACTGGAAAACCACATTAAAGCTAAGCAGACCTCAGCACTGCAGGCATTTTAGTCTTACTGTAAGTGACCATTAAGAATCTCAGAGACAGTATGCACTGTATTATTTCCCAAACAGACCATGAGACTGGAGTTTTGTGCAGCATCTCTGAGGTGAATGTTGATCCACTGTATCTTAGAGAATGCTGCAGTATAGCCGGAAAAGCAAAGTGATGTTACGGGTGGTTTAAGGGAAGAGATTGGGGACTATTTAGGACCCAGAAACCTTTCTCATTCTACTTGAAGTATAGCATGTAGGCAATCAGCTTCTCCAGCTTCAAGTCAGGTCAGCCTTGGCTGAGCACATCTTAGAAGCTCAATCAATACTTAGAGAATTGAATTGAATTAGAGAATGCAGCACATCATCTCATCTCACCAGAGGTGCTATCCACAGCAGAACTATTTAGAGAGAGGCGATGTGAGGAGCTGCTCTGGGAACGCGTTGATCTGGATGCACTGCAGGCAGAGAAAGGTCACGTTATGAGGGTCTTCTTTTCATAAGGCGACAGAACATTCCAGCTTCTCTCCCTACTGAGAATCATCTCCCCTCCTTACCCTTGATCTCAAATTGTGACTTAGAGCCTTACTGTGTGTGTTTTTACTGTTTCAGAGAGAGACTAGTTTGCTGCTCTCTTTTCATCAAACATTTATACAGTGGCTCACTTTGAGGACAAAAATTGTACTGCATGCTCATCTAGACAAAATTGCCATGTTGTGGTCTTTATTTGAGCTCAAAACCTGTACCATTTTTGTGGAAAGTGAAGCCACTAGAAATTTGAGTCCACATACTTTCTTGACTTACCTGATGGATAGAAAATAGGATTTGAAGAATAAAAAAGGAAATCTGACCTACATGACTTCACATTTTATCCGGTTGCCTTTTTCTGTTGTAAAGAAGTACTGTGTTTTTTTTTTTTTCCTTCAGAGTATAGTAGGGAAGAATAATGATAACTCCATTTATATGGTAGTTTTAGCTTATCAGATATTTTAAATATCCACTTTGTCACTGACTGTGATTGTTACTAAAATTCTATAAAGTGAAAATGTTGATTGACTTCCATATCATGGAAGAGGATAATGAGTTTTAATGGCTATGAGTCCATTTAAATTATTCAAACATGTGTTTATCTGTTGAGCAATATGCAAGCACTGTACTAGGATGAGGATCAATGAAAAACATGAGGATGAGGATGAAAATAAGACTGTTATTATCCTCAGTCATCTAGCAGGCCAGGGAGGAAGACCAACGTGTGAGCAGCAGACTGTAATCTGTGTTAATAAACACAGTGACAGGGTCAGCTCATAGTGGCGAGGCAGCATTTTTTTTTTTTTTTTTGACAGGCAGAGTGGACAGTGAGAGAGAGAGACAGAGAGAAAGGTCTTCCTTTTGCCGTTGGTTCACCCTCCAATGGCCACTGCAGCCGGCGCACAGCGCTGATCCAAAGCCAGGAGCCAGGTGCTTCTCCTGGTCACCATGTGGGTGCAGGGCCCAAGGACTTGGGCCATCCTCCACTGCATTCCAGGGCCACAGCAGAGAGCTGACCTGGAAGAGGAGCAACCGGGACAGAATCTGGTGCCCTGACCAGGACTAGAACTTGGTGTGCTGGAGCTGCAGGCGGAGGATTAGCCTAGTGAGCCATGGCACCGGCTGTGAGGCAGCATTTTGTAGTGAGATATGATAGACTTGGGTTGAGAGTGACTTAGGGAAGAGTTCCCAAACTTCAGTTTGGACTTGCAGCACTACAGTCCTGTCCCAGAGCTTCTGATTCCATAATTCTGGGGAAGAGCCTGCAAAGTTGCATTTGAGCATGTGATACTGACTCTGCTGTTGATTTAGAAATTGATTAATTCAGGGCCTTGGATGTGTGGCGAAATTTGGATCCATCATTCAAGACGCAAGGAAAGGCTAGGAATTAAGGCTCCAGATGAAGATATTCAAACTGTGTTACAAGTCCAGGGATATGGGAAACTACAGTGAGGATTTTTAAGGGGATCAACGAATATTTCTGTGAAAGGTTGTTACTCAGGGTTGGAAGCTTGAAAAGGGAAGAAGAGAATTAGGAAGTATGTATGAATTCTTGCTGAAGACACTCATAAGTGGAAAAATTAATGATGGTGGTGACAATGTTGTCAAATATATGGTTTTGCGTTGTTAGGAGAGGAATGAAGACACATTGGGACTGATAGGCCAACTGCAGTTGTTCTCAGCCCATGAAATAATGAGAATAATTCTTTTTGGAAAAAAATGATATATTTATTTGGAAGGCAAAGAGAGAGAGAGAGAGAAAGAGAAAGAGAAATATTCTATACGTTGGTTCACTCCCAAAATGGCTGAACCAGCCAAGATTGGGTCAGGCTGAATCCAGGAGCCAGGGATTCCATCCAGGCTCCCAGATGGGTGGCAGGGGCCATCCTCTGCTGCCTTCCAAAGTGCATTCACAGGAATCTGGATAGGAAGCTGAGTAACTGGGATGCTAATGGCTTAATCTGCTGTGTCACAACAGCAGCCTCTGTGAATAATTCTATTTTTTTAAGATTTATTTTATTTATTAGAAAGACAGAGTTACAGAGAGAGGTAGAGACAGAGAGAGGTCTTCCATCCGCTGGTTCACTCCCCAAATGGCCACAATGGCTGGAGCTGCACCTATCTGAAGCCAAGAGCCAGGAGCTAGGAGCTTCTTCCGGGTCTCCCACGTGGGTGCAGGGACCCAAGGACTTGGGCAATCTTCTACTGCTATCCCAGGCCATAGCAGAGAGCTGGATCAGAAGTGGAGCAGCTGGGAGTCAAACCGGCGCCCATATGGGATGCTGGCACTTCAGGCCAGGGTGTTAACCCACTGCACCACAGTGCTGGCCCCAAGGGAATAATTGTTAAAACTGTATCATCTATGTAACTCTCTTGAAGGAAAGAGGTGTGGCATCCATTGCTTCAAGCAAAGGTACTATGCTTTTATTTATCCATTGGAATTGCTTGTGATCATTTATTTCCAGCAAAGATTCTACTGCCAAGTGGAATTGGCCACAATGGAACTAGCACGCAAGGGGAGGTCAAGGATCTGGCAGTTGTGATGGGTTTTGCTGCAGTGGGGTTTCTTTTTAGTTCCAGTAACAGCTCATAGTCCTTCTGGTTGCCAAGGTGAAATTTCTTTTTGTGTAGCAGTGATTCTGGAATAGTGTTTTCGTAGAGAAAACTCAAGTAAGAGAGAAACACAGCTGTCTACAAGAGAAAAGGTTGCATACAATTATTCTTGCGAGCTTGGGGAGGGTAAGATATGTGCAGCCCTTTTGCCAGCAGTAGTGTCCAGGGATCATCTGTTTATTAGGAATGTTGGGTAATTAGTAAATTTGCTTGCCCAGTTGACATTTGCCTTATTGATTCCCTGATGTTTTGTAAATGTTTTCATTCATGTAATGCTATTTGTTTTCCTTATGCAGCATTTCTGGTGTGTTTCCAGAGAAAGATAAGATAATTTTATATGTACAGAGCTATTTATATATTCATGCACCAATCAGAGTATGGATGAAGTGAGGGCAAGATGAAAGCCCTGTCATAATTTAAGTCATTATTTAAGCCATTATGTCCAATTAAGCCATTATTTAAGCCATCATTTCCAAAATATGTTCACATAATAAATTATATAATGCCTGTTAAAAATAATATCTACATTTAGAGCTACTAAACCAAAATTTCCAGTGGGGTACTGAGAAATTGCATTCCCAGATGACTCTTTATGGTAAGTTCATTGGTAGGCATTTTAAAATGAGTTTTAAGCCACCAAGGCACCAATACATCCATTCAACCAGAGCCAATCTACAATGTATATAGCTATGGCCAACCCCTGAGGCATCCTAATCTTCAAATCCACCTTTCATTTACCACCATTATTTTTACTTGCCTTTATGTGTCCCGCTGCACCATATGTAAAATATGCTCAAAATAAATATTCTCTAATGATCCTTGGGGAACCAAGTAGTAAAAACTTCAAAGAATATAGTTTAAAGAACTATTATTATTTGGGCAGAAATAAGAAAGAGGCTGACCTATATGAAATAAACGAATCCCAGACAGTTTCCTGAAACCATTACAGTTCTATCAGTCATGAGCAAGAAGGTGAGGTGGGTGAGAGATGTCGGGTAGGCTGCAGACAGTATCTGCCACATTAATCATTCCATGAAGGTTACTTATTCTCTCCTCTTGTCTAATAACATTAATGAACTTATAAATAAAAATTTATGGCAGTTTATGAATTGATGTTTGCATCATGAAATTATGAACTTAGAGCTCAAGATATACTCTAAGATCTAGAGAGTTGTCCTTAAAAAGAGACAGACTTTTAAGAATAAGCTTACTGATTTGGATCAGATTTTAGATTTTCATCTTGGAGCAACTTTCTTGTTGGAGGAAATTAATAACAATTGATGGTCCACTTTCAATGAATGCTGGTCTTGGATAAAGACGTAGATAACAGAACTATCTGGGAGGGTTAGATTTGCATTGGATCATGTCCCAGAATTGCATTAGTCAGGCAATGCAAATGAAAGAAAGGGAAACTGGAGACATTGCTAAGTGCCAAGGACTGCCTCTGCTCATGTAGGAAGGTTTGATTAAAAAGTCTGGACACCTTTTCATTAGAGATCTTTCCCAATCCAAGATCATACTCCTACTTACGATTCCAGGCTTACATCTCACCACTTCTCAAGTCTCGTCTTACCACCTCCATATCCCTGCACTCCAACCCCTTGCTTCCCCTGACACCACTAACTAGACTAGAGCTCGCTTGTACAAACTCCTTGAGCACCTGTACTTCTTTTGTAGCACATGTACATGTGTAGTTAACTGATAAGTTACTGTATATCTGTGGTTTGCTGTCTTCCCCAGCAGAACATAACCTCTGTGAAGGGCTTGTATGCTCAGCACCAACACGTGCTTGGTATAGAGAAGGCAACATATCAGTATTTATTTTTAAGCATATATATTTAGAACATACCATTTAAGAAATTTATCTGAAAATCCAAATATACTGACAGATTGGAAAGAATGGAAAACATTTTTGCTGTATAAACTAATTTCCCAGAGGAGTCCTTTAAACATGGGACACTTTCAGATATTTAAATAAGATTTGATTGAGCAAAATTTGATTCACATTATTTTTCAGGAACACACACACCTAACGCAAAGCCATAAATTCCTCATTTCCAGACAGAATTCAAGATAATTATAGAATAAAAATGGAAAAACAGGGAAAAAAGCCACTTCTATACTACCAACTCAATGACCAACAGAATAGAATACTGAAAGAAATCTCCTAAGAAAATGAAGATATGAGTGTGTGGCCCTAAAAAAACTATCTCCCACCCTTGCTTCTCAGAGTAAATTTGGTTTTGTGTCCATTCTAAGCTATACTTTGCTTCCACTAAAGACTAGAAATAGTTGTTTCTCTCTGAAACAAGCCAGGCAAGCTGTTAACCAATTGCCCGAGTTTCAGCAGGTATGTGGACTGGTTGTAGGATACTAAGACCTGGGCAATAAAGATAGCAGCCGCTAACAATCTTTGGGCAGTCTGTGTTTACAGTGCTTTGTAACATGTACTGTCTTTGGGTTATCTCTTGTAAACGTTGAACTTCTATATGCCTCTTACTTCATAAAAGTCATTAGTTTCTTATCATTCAGGATCATTTGCTCTTTACTACCTCAAGAGATAATTTTGAGGCTGGGGCCGGTACTGTGCACTAGGTTAATCCTCTGCCTGTGGCGCCGGCATCCCATATAGGCACCGGTTCTAGTTCTAGTTGCTCCTCTTCCAGTCCAGCTGGACTGGGATAGCAGTGAAGGATGGCCCAAAGCACTTGGGCCCCTGCACTCACATGGGAGACCAGGAGGAAACACCTGACTCCTGGCTTTGGATTGGCACAGCTCCGGCCATTGCAGCCATTTGGAGACTGAACCAACGGAAGGAAAACCTTTCTCTCTGTCTCTATCTCTCACTATCTATAACTCAAAGAAATAAATTAAAAAAATCTAAAAAAATAATAAAAAATTTGAGACTCAAAGGAGATGTTGGATGGGAATTCTTATATATTTTCCATCTATAATTTTACATGTGTTTTATACAAAACATAAATATATATTTCCTTATATTTGTTATTTGAATTTGTGCTTATATTTATTTTGTTTTGATAAACATTTAGCTAGATCTATGCTCATAATAGAATGATGGTGAAGAAACCATCCATCTCACAAAGCCATGAGGTTAAGAAAACACTAACTGAACAAAGAAAATCAAAGTTACTTCTGAAAGGATAAGGAATTAAATTTAAGCAAAATGGGGTGAGAGAGTCAGAGCATGTTAGACAGACAGTAGAATGAACCTCCAACAGCATAGTGTGTGCTAGGAAGTTAAAGCAGTTTATTATTATTCAGTGTAACATGCCAGTCACTGTTGGTCAAACAATGAGGCTAGAAAACTGGACAAAGGCATGTGGTATAGTGTATTTCATCACGCTATGGTCGCAATGCTTGGGTCTCCCCCACCAAAATTCATATGCTGAAATCCTGTCCCCAAAGTGATGCTATGAGAAAGTAGATCCTTTGAAAGGTGATTAGTCATATCCTTCATGAGTGGAATTGGTGGCTTTCAAAAGAGACCTGAGTGAGACCCTTTGCCCCTTCTCCCCTGTGAGGACACAGTAAGAAGGTACTGTCTATGAACCAGAACATGCATGGATCTACAAATATCAAATCTACCAATGCCTTCACCTGGAAAATCCCAGCCTCCAAAACTGTGTTACAACATTTCTGTTAGAGCAGCACAGTGGACTAAGATACATACCCAATAATACGTTTAAGCCATATTTATAGGGGATGGAAGCTCTTTAAACAGAGGGATGGCATGGCCATAGTTGTATTTGAGAAGGATCAGTCTGGAGGTGCATATGAAGAGATTCAGACTGGAGAAAGAAAGTTGTTAGGAGGATAATTCAGTAATTCTAGCCTAATGACAATGCCTCAACTAGAGCCATAGTAGTAGAGATGAAGAAGTAGTGTTCCATAGATAAACATATAGAGGGAAGGTTTACATTGACAGGATCTGCTTACTGACTGGAAAGGTAATAGAGAAGAAAAGAAGAAAGAGGGCAAATGCTGTGGTGCAGTGAGTTAAGTCTGTCATGCTAGCATCTCATGTGAGTGGCTAATATGCCTAGGAAAACAGTGGAAGATGACCAGAGTACTTGGTCCCCTGCCACCCATGTGGAAGACTTGAATGGAGTTCTGGGCTCCAGACTTTAGCCTGGTCCATCCCTAGCCATTACAACTCTCTGGGGGAGTGAACCAGGTGATGGAGGAGATCCATCTCTCTTTTGGTCTCTTTTTGTATCTCTCTAACTCTGCTTTTTCAAATCACTGAAGTAAATATTCTTTTAAAAATTAAAAGAGAGTCGATATGAATCCAAGATCAATAAATTCTTTTCTGAATGGATAGATGGATAGATAGATGGGTAATGTTATAAGAGTTATGTTTGATCAGTATCTCACAAAGTTCTAGAGATTTGGTTTGTTTTTGCTACTCTTGCTTTGATTACTCAGGTTACTCAGTTACCTAAACAGCAAAATCACATGAACACTGCCATGTGCCAAACATTGTGCTAGCCTATATTTGCATATAACAGTGAATATTGTTGTCTACTCCCTTCAGGATATTTTCACTTTTGGTAGGGAAACATTAATTATAGATAATAATCTAAAGTAGTTGAGTGGAAATGATGGATGCTGTAGTTTGGTGAATCATGTTCCCAAATGTGAAAGGGATGGCATAGGATGTCCTGGATCATTTTCTACAACATGTGAAAATTTAGTTGGACCTTTAAGGAAAAGGATAACAGACAGGATAAAGGTGGAGGGGAAGAATTTGCAACAGAGATAATAGAGGGAGATTCAGGGCAGAGGATTGTAAATAGGCTGGTGTGACTAGAGATGCTGTCCCTCTTATCTGGTCACATATGAGATAAGCTGGGTGGCCCATATTTTGATGCCACATCTTTGATCTGTCATAGCAAATCTGTGCAGGGACTTCTAGGATCTACTAAATATTTTATCTGCCAAATCCTTCCCTCTCCCAGTTGAACAGTGAATCCCAATACAAGGTTTACTTCAAAAGGTTGGTGGAAAACTGAAATAAAAGAGAAATTTATTTGGCTGAAAAAACACTTTGAAATCTATACATAGTTTTTTTTCTCATAATACACATGTTTTTCATGAACTTTTAAAGAAACTCCTTGTATTTTAGTATTTGTTTGGATACCAACTCTTTTTTATCAGAATAAGCTTATCTTTTAATTAATTTTCCACAAATCTTTTAAGTACCCACATAGATCATAGATTAAAGGGATAATTGAACTTATTGAAGTCAGGGTGAGAGTCTGGTCCCTGTTCATTCAGAAATTTCAGAGATAAGGCACCTCACCCAAAACAGTCTTGAGGAAGCTCCAGTGTTCTAAAGATTTCAGTGTGGAACCATTAGTTTAGCTGAATCATTTCATTGTATCAATGGAAAAAAGACCCAGAAAGGGTATGAGACATGCTCAGAGTCACATACAACACTTCTGACTCAATGGAGTTAAGCAGTAAATAGAACTCATGCTTCCCAAGACAAGACAAAATTAGGGAGCACCTCCACATCAGTGTTGAAGAGTGAGGTGAGATCAGACTGCAGCAGCCCTATCCACTGGCAGTAAAGCTGCAGTAAGAGCCTAGAGGGAATACAACATGATGCTCTATGGGGATAGTGTACCTGCCAAACTAGAAGAGAGAGAAAAAAAAGAGGGGTATGTTTCTCTCTACCCAATTACCCTGCAATGGTGTTCTGTAACAAACCTATAAAAAGTGGGCACCATTTTGAACATATGTAGCTGTTCCAGCTCATGTCTGTGCCCAGCAACCAACCAAGTATGAACTTTTGAGTCTCATGGGCAGAACTGACCAGGGGCTGGGTGCTTGTGACTGAGGGAGGCTTGTGTGCCGGAGCTATGAAAAAACTGAGAATGTATGGGAAGGCTCATGGTGTGGCTGGGACTTTGGGCAGTCATTGTGCAAAGCTCCACATGCTCAGGGATCCCTGGTTGCCTAGTGAGAGACATTGCTGGGGAATCTGTGTTTACACTGAGGACTGCATGGATCCTTTGTGTGGTGTTTGGGGCCGAGCAGATGAATATTATACCAACTGGGAATAGCACTCAGGCACTGGTCTCCTTTGCGGAGAGGAGCTCTGCTAAGCAAAGTAAACATCCCCTCTGATTAAAAAATAGAGAAAGAGATGAGATTTACAATGCCAAACCTGGGTGTGTCACCTTAGACACGCCCTTCCCCTTGGAGAACTGAGCAGAGCTCCCTGGCCACAGCCAGTATACACCTCTAGGTATTCACTGAAAGTGAATATTCCACTAATCTGCAAGCATAGTACAAATATAAAAGCCGCCACAGCAAAAAAACAAAGAAACTAATGAGTGTCACCACAAATGCCAAATAACAAACATATCAATTCAAGAAACAAGAATAAGGAAGACAACATGATGCCCCCAAAAGGACAAAATACTTTAATATTAGTTTGTAGAGATGATGAAATTGAAGAAATGCCAGAAATGGAATGCAAAAAATTGATCATAAGATTGCATAGAAGTAATCAAAAGCAAATGCATGGATTAATGAAATTTGTACAAGACATGAAAGAAAATTTCTCCCACAAACTGAGATCTTAAAATGCAATCTTGGAAATGAAGAATTCAATAGAACAATTTTTTAAAAAATGCAGTGGAAAGCCTTAACAACAGAATTGGTGTTGCAGAAGAAAGAATATTTGATTTAGAAGACAAAGCACAAAAAATTATACAGACAAAAAACAAGAAGAAATTAGAAAACTAAAAACACTGTTGGTAATCTGCAAGATATTATCAAATGAGCCAACATACAGGTTCTAAGAGTTCCTGAAGGTGTGGAAAGAGAGAAAGGATTAGAAGGGCTCTTTATTGATTTAATTGCAGAAACCTTCCCTAATTTAGAGAAAGATTGAGACATCCAAGTACATGAAGCACATATAACTGCAAGTAGTGGTGACCAGAAAAGATCTTCACCATGACACATTGTAATCAAACTCCCCACAGTAACACATAAAGAAAAGATTCTGAGATGTGCACTTGAGAAATACCAGATTACTCTCAGAGGATCTCCAATTAGACTCATAGTGGACTTCTAATCAGAAACACCACAGTCTAGGAGAGAATAGTGATATATATTCCAAGTCTCAAGAGGAAAAAAAAAACTGTCCAAAATACAGTACCCTGCAAAGCTCTCATTTATGAATGAAGGTGAAGTAAAGAAGTTCCATAACAAACAGAAATTGACAGAATTTGTTATCACCTGTCCAGCCCTGCAAAAGATTTTTAAAGGTGTGCTGCACACGGGAACACAGAAACATTGTCATCACTACTAAAGAAGATAAAGGAAAAAAATCTCTCAGTAAAAGTACAAAGGAAATTTAAAATGAAAAATAGAAATATTTATGGAAAAATGGCATGGCAAATGCATTACTTATCAATAGTCATCTGGAATGCAAATAGACTTAACTCTCCAGTTAAAAGACACAGACTGGTGAATGGATTAAAAAACAAAACCCATCTATTTGTTGCCTACAAGAAACAAATCACACCAACAAAGATGCATGCAGACTGGAAGTGAAAGGATAGACAAAGATAGTCCATGCTAATAGAAACCAAAAAAGAGCTGGTATGGCCATCCTTATATCATACAAAATGGTTAAAATAGACAAAGAGGGCATTATGTAATTACTAAGGGATCAATTCACCAGGAAGATGTAACTACTATAAACATATATGCATCTAATTACAGGGCACCTGTCTATTTAATAGAAATGTTAAGGGATCTAAAGGGAGACATAGACTTCAAAATAATAATAAAGAGAGACTTCAATACCCCACTTTCAGCAATGGACAATCAACCAGACAGAAAATAGAAAGGAAACAGCAGATTTAATCGACACTCTAGACCAAATGGACCTAACAAATATCTACCAAATTTTCATCCTACAGTTGCAGAATACACATTCTTCTCAGCAGAGCATGGGACTTTCTCGAGGATTGACCACATGCTAGGCCATAAAACAAGTCTCAGCAAATTCAAAAAAATTGAAATCATACTATGCATCTTCTCAGACCACAGTGTGATGAAGCTGCAAATCAGCAACTCAGGAATCTCTAGAGCATATGCAAATACATGGAGACTAAACAACATGCTCCTGAATGAATAGTTGGTCATAGAAGAAATCACGAGGAATAAAAAAAATTTCTGGAAACAAATGAAGGCAAAATACAACATATCAAAATTTATGAGATACAGCAAAAGCAGTGTTAAGAGGAAAGTTTATAGCAATTGGTGCCTACCTCAAGAAATTGGAAAGGTACCACATTAATGAGCTATCAAGGCATCTCAAAGATCTGGCTTCAGATTGTCCCAGCTCCAGCTGTTGCAGTCATTTGGGGAGTGAACCAATGAATGGAAGATGTCTCTCTGTCTCTGTCACTCTCTCTCTCTCTCTGCTTCTGTGTAGCTCTGCCTTTAAAACAAATGAATAAATCTTAAAAATAAGTGCCTGCAAACTGGGTCAGAAAGAGGCACCTTGTTACATGACATCTTGTCCAGTTTTTTGACGGTGAATTGGACACTTTCAAGTAGGGAACTTGCAAAAAGTCTGCAAAATCCATGTTTACTTTCTAATTAACAGTTATCATGGAGCCCCCAGCAGGGTTTCTGTTTGTCAACAATAGCCAGAATAGGGGATATTAACATGTGGTATGCCTTATACTGCCTTAGAGAAGAACTAATTTCCTCTGCTCTGTGCTCTACCCAAAATATCCCCATTCAATAATTAGCCATGACTAGGACATACAGAAGCTACCAGTTTCTAAAGCCCCACTTAGCCCACAGGAATATGTCATCTATTTTTATATACAGCAGGCTTGGGCTGTACAACTTGAAGTACACACTTGCCCAGCATTTCTGTGGCTTATGTGTTACACCACTAACTGTAATTTATTTTTAAATATTCTAAAAATGTGCCCATCGCTACAGCTTCTGGGTGGTGGGTGGAGAGAAGAAAAGTATGAGATGCTGTATGAAATGGCATCCATGAAATGGCTCCTTTCCCAGCCTTGGTGGCATCAGAGCATGGGAAAAGCTGGCAGCCCTCTAGCCATGTGTTAAGACATTTCTGCTGTAGTAAATCAGTGACCAGAGCCTTGGTTTTGGTGCTTCCAGCTCCCCTCCATATTTCTCCCCTGTCTTATTAATAATAATGTGTTTTCTACTTTTGTCCACGCACATCAGGTCTTTCCCACACAGTTCCCCTCCTAACATTTTTTTTCTCAAAAAATTCAGTCAGTATTTAAAAATGATTACAGAACCTTAAATTTGGGAAATCAATGATAGCTATGATCTCAAAGACTTTTGGACAATACCTCTTTCAGTGAAACAAATGTGTGCATAAGCCATATTTCATGAAAATGAGCAGGTATACACAATATAAATGCACTTATAAAATATATGCATGGTATATTCCTAGGAAAAATATTAACAGCTAAATATAGTGGGTTCAAAGAATTTTCTTAATAATTTTAACCAAATTTTCAGATCTGAATTGACCATCATTCTTCTGAATGTAAGAAAAATTTTTATTTACTTGTTTCTCCGAGAGGAGAGAGAGAGAAATAATGCACACTACTGCTGTCATCATTTGGTTCACTACCCAAATGCTCTGAATGGCTGGAATTGGGTCAAAGTGTAACCAGTAGCCAGGAATTCAATCCAGGTTTTCTACATGGGTGACAGAGTTCCAAGCACTTGAGGCATCACTGGTGTTTCCCAGGTTGTGCATTAACAGGAAGCTGGAATCAGGAGCAGAGATAGGAATTGAACCCACAAACACACTAATATGTGTTAGAGATGTCTCAACCAGAATCTTAGCTGCCAGGCCAAACTTCTTCCTCAGTTTTGGAGTGGCTAATGAAAACTTTATTGCAGAATTAGGAGAGGCCTTAGTTGTGTTAGTTTCTTGTGGTTAGATACTACATAATTATTGATACTGTATTCTCTGTGCAGTTCCTTAGAGGGGATCATTACAAGTCACAAGTGTATTTTGTGAGCATTCATTTGTCTAATATCAGATCATAGACTCTGTACACTATTTTCTGTAAATTTTAACATATACCAATATCCCAAATGCCATCCCGAAGCAGGCACCACAACGATTGGTCTATGAAGTCTTGTTTTTCCAGCTCATACTTCTATTACATACAAACTCCAGGCAAGAAGTGGAACGGAATCTAGATTTCAAATGCTAGCATTTTTGCTTTGATTTTTTTACATTAAAAATAAAAGTTATAATATTCACTTTCCATTCCTAGAATGTTCACTTGAACATTCTACTTTGGAGACAACAGATGAAACTTGATTGGTGGGCCCCTCTGTCCTAGAGAGAAGGAGCTGTCTATGCCTCTGGATTGATTGAATGGAGAAGGATTATAAGCAATAGGGGAAAATTCTCAGGGATTAGAAACATGATTTCTTGGAGTTGAAGATCACAAATAATTGAATTCAAGCTCTTCAAATGCACATTTGCAGGTAATACTACAATTTGCCAAATAAGGTTTGGCCAACCTGGCTATGAACAAGCCAGTGGGGGATAGTTTGATCTGGCTACAAAATTACTAAACTCTACAGGCCAGTAGGGCTCTCCTTCTGGCTTGGTCTCTAATTTCTATGATTTCTTCATAATAATGTTCTTTTGTTCTCTATGTCTCTCACATACTGTGATTATATCACCATTTTATTGCAATTGAGTTATTGCTCTTTTCTTCTGTTCACCAATTAGGATACCTGCAGTAGGGTTAAGCAGAGTATACCTTGCTCTACAATTCCAACTCCTTCCCGCTTCCTGTCATGGCTAGCTCAGTGTCTCTCACATTTGGCTAATCTTATTTAACTTAACTGTTAGCTCCCTACTTTAGTCCTCACCTCTTTATCTCCTTCCTGAACTCTACAATAGATTCCTACCAATATCCCTGCCTCTTCTCCAGACCAAGTCGACTTCCAAATGTGCTTTTTTAGTTGCTTGGAAATTTCCAATGGCTTTTGCACTGTCTCTGCTATTAATTAATCAGCATCTCAGGTTGGCATTCATGTTCACCACTGTGCGTGCCCAATCTGGCTTTTCTGACTTCCTGTACTTTCTCTTAAATTGTTTATTTCTCCCACAAAGGAATCCTTTTTCTATTTGCTTAACAAATCACACATAGTCACACTTTGTGCCTTGGTAACTAGTTTCCTCTGCTTGAAATATAAACATCTGTCTTCATACTTTAATACAGTCATTCAGTTGCTACTTTTCAAGCATGTACTATGGTTTTCAAAATCTCTCCCTTAATGTCTGCTTCTCTATCTAGGCCCACAGCAAATATAACTTCTTCTCTTTGCAAAGCAATACCATTTCTTTTTTTTTTTTTGGGGGGGGGGATTTTTTTTTTTTTTTTTTGACAGGCAGAGTGGACAGTGAGAGAGAGAGACAGAGAGAAAGGTCTTCCTTTGCTGTTGGTTCACCCTCCAATGGCCGCCGCGGACGGCGCGCTGCAGCCGGCGCACCGCGATCATCCGCTGGCAGGAGCCAGGAGCCAGGTGCTTTTCCTGGTCTCCCCATGGGGTGCAGGGCCCAAGCACCTGGGCCATCCTCCACTGCACTCCCGGGCCACAGCAGAGGGCTGGCCTGGAAGAGGGGCAACCGGGACAGAATCCGGTGCCCCGACCGGGACTAGAACCCGGTGTGCCGGCGCCGCAAGGCGGAGGATTAGCCTGTTGAGCCACGGTGCCGGCCAGCAATACCATTTCTGTATCTCCCAATCTCAAGCAGTGTTTTACTTTAGCTTTCCTTATGGCATGACTTTTTGTTTGTTTTGTCTTACACTTTGGGAAAAAACCCTTACACAAGCACCTAATCTATAATAAGCTCTGTGATAGACCATATATGATTATATTTAATGCTCTCATTAACCTTTCTAGGATTTCTGTTTATCCTCAGTCTAAAGATTAGAAAAGCCAAACTCAGAAAAATTAAGTAACTTGCCCAAGGCCAAATCAGTAAGTCTTCAGTTAGGTATCAAACCAAGCCTATTCTTTCTCCTGATTGTATGATGCCCTAATTATAACTACATTTTTGCATAATAATATACCACAAACACGTTGAAGACATAGGCTAAGTCTTATTTAAATCAGTGGTGGCCACACCAGACATGTAATTATCAAGAATCGGTAGAATCAGCTTGACTGAGTTTAATTCAGTCTGATGAGGACAAAGGAGTTGGTGGGCTCCACATAGTTAAGATTGGTCAAGCCCAGTAGGATGGCTTTTTCCCACATATATCTTGAAAAGGTCTGAAATGACTCAGTAAGGATCAATTTACAAAAGTCTGAATTTTCTAGTTTTCTAGAAACTTCTTCAGCTAAGTCCTGACTGCTATACAATCTGTTGTAGCTTTATTCTCTATGTTAATGCTGATTACCGAATAAAGTGGCAATTAAGTTTTCATGGCATAATTTCTATGTTTTACTGGAACAGTACTAATCGTACACTGTGTCTGTCCTTTCAAGGAATGCACCTGTTCTTTGGGGAGACAGCAGCAGGCTGGCCGGTGCTGTGGGCTGCTCAGTGAGATGCAATTGCTTGTCAAGAGATGGAGCCTAGCACCAAACAACACAGCAACCCTGGACCACAGGGCTGTGTAAGATTTGCACATTCCTTCAGCTCTGACCTTCTAGAGTTAAATTTGTTTTACTTAAAGAAAGCCATCCTCTTTGGCCTCTGGCACATTGTATTTTCTTGTATTTCAGCAGGCAAATGGAGCGTACTTTATAGATTAGCTCCTGTATCACCAACAGGCTAGATCATAAGTTTCCTATAAAATTCTACTTATGCCACAGAAGATTCTGCTTCGTGTCTTGTGTGTCTCTCTCAACTTGCAGTCTCAACCTTGATTCCCTTCAGTGGATTCTTGACCTTTATCCCATTCTTTCATCTTTGCTCTGCCATTTGAGGTCAGATGCTTCATTCTATGGACTGTTTCGTTTCTCTAGCCCACTGTTTTTCTGGAAGATGACTTCTGTTACTCCTTTCTATGGTGTTAGGCCACACAGACAATGACAAGCCCCATCTGCTAGACTGCAGACCAGGTCAGAGTTCTGCTATGGGACATACAGAGCACTTAGTGGTAGACAGCATGGGACAGCTAAAATTAGAGGAAAGACTAGACCTCCGGGGCAGGGGACTAGATCAGCTACAGGGCTAATCCCTGAGGGAGGAAGGACAGCACATCTAATTTCACTCCCACAGGAGCCTGAGGAAGAGAACCTACCTCAAGCCAAAGATGGTTCTACCTGGTGGGAAATGCATGTAGAGTCAAGTCCTGGTTGGTGGTGATAGACCAAGTCAGATGGATGTCAGCTTTATCAATGTGAGTTTTCACAATTCAGAGACATTTACCTTAGCCAGTGGAGAGTTAGGCAGAATGAAAAGGTATTTACATTTTGGAGTTTACATTCTTGAGTTTTTGTTTGTCTGTTTGTTTAAAGATTTACTTATTTATTTGTAATCCAAAGTTAGAGAGGTAGAGACAGAAAGAGATCTTCCATCCACTGGTTCACTCCCTAGATGACCACAATGGCCAACACTGGGCCAGGAGCCAGAAGCTTCAGCTGGGTCTCCCAAGTAGATGAGAGGGGGCCAAACACTTTGATCACCTCCACTGTTTTTCCTAGACCATTAGCAGGGAGCTGGATTGGATATGGAACAGCCAAAACATGAACTGGTGCCCATATGGGATGTCAGCATGCCAGGTGATAGTTTTACCCACTGTGTCCCAGCACCAGCACCAGTTCCACAAGACTTGAGTTCTAATCTCCTCTGATCTCTGACTCTGTGCTGTGTGACAAGTTAATCTCTTTAAACCTTATAGGGAAAATCATAATTATCTCATATGACTGGTGAATCTTAAATATGGTAACATATATCAAGCACCTCATAGTGGAGCTGACAATGACAGACAGTATTTTTATTCATGTTGATCACAGAGTGGGAACCACAGGAAAGGTGCGAGGATACAGGCAGGTAGTAACAGTGGTTTGTGTTCACAGTCTCAATGTGGGAGTGAAGTTAAACCAGGAAGAAAGGTTCAAAGACCCAGAATACAGATGGGACAGAGAATATGAACAGATGGGTGAGGACAGTTTAATGGTTTCCTGGTACACCTGACTCAGACATGACAAATTTTAGACCTTACCAGATGGTGGGTCAGAGGCTGCAAACACCCTCCATGTTTTGGTAAGGTTTGGTCCAGGAATTGGGCAGGGAGCCCTTGGAGCATATGGATGAGCAGGCAAGGGCACTAAGAGTGGGCAGGATCTTAGGTAGATGAGCAGAGCAGCTGCCTGAGAACCAAGGGGAAAGGTATTGCCAGAAGTCACGTCTGCACTCACCCCTGCCAAGAGCTAGTGTAGCCACCTGGAAACCATATGCCAGGAGCCAAGAACTCAAGTAGTATACTTGGCACTTGTGTTAGAAGACCCAGATAGAACAAGAAATATTGGTGTTCAGGAAGCATCATGGGACAGAGGAGAGTCATTCTCTAAGGCAGAAGCAGATCAGAAGTCAAGTACCATAGACACTACCAAGGCCCCAGTTGTCACAAGCTTTTGCTTGGTTTTGGCTAATTTCTTGATGTCTGGCACTGTGAGCTTATGTAACAACCACAATATAGGAGGCTATTTTAGTTTGTATAAAAATAGAATTAAAAGATAAGTTTATTTTGGTGCAAAACACCTGAAATCCATGCATAGTTTTTCATAATACACATTTTCCATGGAATTTTGAAGACCCTTGTATGTGTGTATGTTTACATATATGTATGTTACTTACACATTTACATAAAAATAAGACAAAGGTGAGTGGAAAATCAAAAGCAGAATAAATCAAGTTCCTCTCATATTTTAAGGGCTTTGTGATTTCAGTCTTTATTACCATAATAAGTAGAGTTTCTATAAGCATCCCTACCATAACTTTGAAATTCCATGAGGGCAGAGCAAACTCCCAGTGGTTGTCTACACCAATCAGTGCCTGGAAAATATTGATTAATGAATCTTCTATAAATATCTTGGCACTTTAAGAGTAGGAGACATGTTTGCATTCTGATTTCTATGCTTATTAGCTATTCTGATACTTAAGCTCCCTGAACCTCAGTTTAATTATTTGTTATGTAGGAATAATAATATATATAATTCAGGCAAAGGATATCATCTACTAAATAGTATGCATAATTGTTAAGGGTTTTTATATTTATTTTTATTTATGCATATATAATTCATTTATTTAAGAGGCAGTTACACACATACACACACACACACACACACACTTGTTCATTTCCCAAATGGTTTTATTGGCTAGAGCTGGGTCAGGGTTGAACCTGGAAGCTGGGAATCCAATCCAAGAATTCCAAATGAGTACCAGGAACCCTGTTACTTGAGCCACCTCTGCTGCCTCTGAGTATCTGCATTGTAGGAAGCTGGAGTCAGGAGTTGGAGTTGAGAGTTGACTTCAGGCACTTCAACATGGGATGCATCCCCAACACTATATTGTTTAGAATTTTTGTCACAACACTATGAAATGCCATTAACCCAATTTTGTAAATGAACAAATTGAGAGAGAAAATCCATAAAATTTTTCTAAGTGGTAAAGTTTAGAAATAGCCTGTACTCTGTCTAGCTCTTGTATAAGTAATGTATCTATATTTGTTATTTGGAAATAGCCAGATGGTTATCATTGTGAACATTAAGTGGTCCTTCTTGGTGCTTGGAGTTGCATGGAAGAGCAGAGGAATATACACATGACTGAGGGATTGGGCTCTGGGAGGCATGTGACATCTGGCTGGGAGAGATTTAGTATGGCTGTGATGCATGGAAGGCTGCTTGGATTGGGGCACATTTCCTCTAGGTAGGCATGGCTCAGTCTCATGCCACTGATCCCACTCCAAAATCTAAGCACTACATAGTTACTTAAAAGCTCTCACAAAGGGAAAATATATATACAGCTCTGCTCTTGATTAAAATCCTTTAATAATTCCCATTACCTTTTTTAAGATTTATTTATTTATTTATTTGAAAGTCAGAGTTACACAGAGAGAGAAGGAGAGGCAGAGAGAGAGAGAGAGAGAGAGAGAGAGAGAGAGAGGTCTTCCATCAAATGGTTCACTCCCTAAATGACCGCAACGGCCAGAGCTGCACCAATCTGAAGCCAGGAGCCAGGAGCCAGGAGCCAGGAGCCTTCTCCAGGTCTTCCCACATGGATGCAGAGGCCCAAGGATTTGAGCCATCTTTCATTGCTTTCCCAGGCCATGGCAGAGAGTTGGATCAGAAGTGGAGCAGCCAGGACTTGAACTGGTGCCCATATGGGATGCTGGCACTGCAGGAGGCAGCTTTAACCACTATGCCACAGTGAAAGCCCCCGCGCCAATTACTTTTTGACAGGCAGAGTTAGACAGTGTGAGAGAGAGAGACAGAGAGAAAGGTCTTCCTTCCGTTGGTTCAACCCCCAAATGGCCGCTATGGCCAGCGCACTGCACCAATCCAAAGCCAGGAGCCAGGTCCTTCCTCCTGGTCTCCCACACGGGTGCAGGGCCCAAGCACTTGGGCCATCCTCCACTGCCTTCCTGGGCCACATCAGAGAGTTGGACTGGAAGAGGGGCAACTGGGACAGAATCCGGCACTCCAACCGGGACTAGAACCCGGGGTGCTGGCACTGCAGGCAGAGGATTAGCCTAGTGAGCCGCAGTGCCGGCCCCCATTACCTTTTAAAAATTAAGTTTCCAGGCCCTTCTGTACAAGATAAAAGTCCCTATCTAATTGAGACCCTCTGTCTGCTCTGCCTCACCCTCCTTCTGCCCTGGCCATGAGAAATCATTAGGCAGCCTTCAGCGATGCTCTTCTTGACCTTATGCATTCCCACAAGCTGGGTGTCTGTCTTCCTGAGTTGGCTGAAGCCTCTCCTCATTTACTTAACTCCTATTTTGTCTTCTATAGTCTATTGGGTGTGAAGCATTGGTGGCCAGCTCCCTTCTAGATACTGACAGTATTGAATTCTCCAAGACTCAGGTGTGAGTCACACATTCTTGAAGCCCATCTCTCCCTGTCTAAAGCTTCCTGGGCTCCATTTGTTAGCTTTCCTTCGTCTCAGCACCTGTAACTAGCTGTGGTCATTGTAAGTTGGCTTCTCTGTTTTTATATAAAGTTAGCTCTCCAACAAGGCTAGAACATACTACTTTTGTCTGTATCTCTAGGATCTAACACTGTGTCAGGCATGTAGGAAGCACACATTTTTTTTGAGTGACTGAGTGTTTTAAACTCTTTGCAATAATAACATTACTAAAACAGCAATAATTATTATTTAGTTTATGGACTTGATGCTGTGTTTTGCATTTTACATATATGTATGCATGCTCAGTGATTACATGAGGTAGAGATTTTTATAATCATCATTTCACTCATGAGGAAATAGAGGTTAGACTTAGCAGGAGATGTTCCCGAGCTCATGGGGAACTAGCATGCAAACCAAGGTGTCCTTGACTTGTTATTAACCACCAGGCAATACTCCCTCTCAAATGCTCCCTAAGACTGACATCATCTTCCCTAAGCTTACTCTTCCCTTAGTGGGTTAGCTGCAGTTGTCATGTCTGACTGCCCAGGAAAACCCAGCTGTGTCAAAGAAAATGTCTCTGTTGGGAGATTCAAGATTTATGCAAACATTCAGACTGTGAGGAAGGCCTGTGATTTCCCTTTGTGCCCTGTTTGTAATAAATTAACCACGGCAGCTTGCTTAGGTTGTTAACAGAGACAGATGAGGCTGATCAAGACATCACTCTGCATTTGGCCAAGTGGAATTGCTGCTCTGTGAGTTTTTGCCTCTGTGAGTTGGGGAGCATGGAGGCAAAGGGATTCCACAGCCTTTCTGTACATTCAGGGAACTTACACACAGAAGACATAAGGCATAGGAGATACCCCAAAGGTTTCGAGTGTGTCACATGGCATTGCATGGGGAAAGTGACTTAATGTTTAAAATGTAAAGAAAAAGTCTTTCTAGAAAAGGGCTGCTCTTCTTGCTTTTGGGGGTTTTTAGCTGTAGGAATTCTTAAGACCTTCACATACTAATGTAAATTACTAATCTCTCAGAGACATTATAGTATATCATTTCCCAAACTTCATCACCAAGCCCTATTTTCAAAGAGCTTATTATTTAGGTAGAGTTTCCCACTACAGAGTTCAGGAGACGGTTGCACTACATGCTGAGTTGGTTTATTTTTCTGAAGGACAGCTTGGCTATCACTTTTGTTTGCTGATGGACACCCAGGATAGGGTGGCAGAGCTCATTTATCTTCTAGGGTTGAGGTGGGGACTGTAGAAAGACCCACATAAATGTGTTTTCTTGGTTTAAAAGCTCTTTGTACATCTGTGTCCCCAAAACTTTCCCACCTACTCAATAACCCCTAGAATTATTTAAGAGACAAATTAAAGTTTGTATTGTATTTTAAAAAATAGAATTTGGGCCTATATTAAACATTTACACTGTACTACATTATTTTATACAAATTATATATAAAATTTCTCATTTAGCATTCAAGAAATTTCCACAGCAATGATTGTGCCTAGTGTATAATACATGATATTCACATTGCATGACTTATGCTTACTATCATTCCCATTTAGCAGATAATTAAACTGAGGTTCAGGGAACTTAAGTTTCAGAATAGCTAATCAGCATAGGAAACAGGATAAAACCCTAAGTCTCTCTCTATTAAAGTTACACAGATCATTTAAATTATTTTACAAGGCATAATTTTCTGTGCATGTGTTTTTAATCAAGCTAGCCTTGATAGGTAGTCAGTTTACAAATATACTCTAGCGTCAATTCAGGATTCAACTTTTCCCATCTCTAGACCAGATGAGGAATAATTAAGTTATTAAAATTCATGAAAATTTGCATCAATTATTCATTGCTGCATAACAAACCACCCCACAATGTAAAGGCTTAAAACACAAACTATTCTGTTTGCTCAAAGAACTTTTGATGGTCTCATGTGGGGTCACTACATGGCAGCAGTTATCTGATGGCTCAATAAGGACGTAGAGGTCTAATGTAATCGCACGCTCATATCTGGTGATGGATGCTGGCTCATGGCAAGATCCTCTGTATCCAAGAGCAGGTAAATGGTTCTTCAAACAATGATGGCAGCATTCTCAGACCTCTTGATATTTATGATTAGGAACTCTCACATAATCACTTCACCCCACTGTGCTACTCAAAGCCAAGTCATAAATCCAACCTAGATGCAAAGAGCAGGAATTGGATTGTCATTCTTGATGGGAGGAAGAGCAAAGTCACATTACAAAAGGGCTATGGAAAAGAATTATCTATCATAGTCATCATTGCATACACATTAGTAGAGTCATTTTAACAGATATGTTTTAGAACATCTGCTTGGGCAATGCCCCCTTTTATGAGAATATGTCCCCCTATTAATGAGATGGGACCATGTAACCCCAGTCCCAAGTAATAACTGATTAGACAACAGATGAACCCTATCCTAAAGGTAGTCAATCCATTGTCAAATTGAGTGAGCCAGATTCTTTTCTGAAGAATCTTAAGTTGTGATGTCAAGTTAAAAGTTAGTCAACAGTACTTTCATAAAAGGGCAATTAATACAGCAACTCTTCTTCCATACATGTGGAAAGCAGAGATATCCAATTTAGTTGTTCATTCAAGAATATTTACAGCACACTTATTGGCCTGGAGTGCACTTGGCTGAAGAGATGCACAAGGACAACAGACTAGTAATCTGTGTGTTTTCAGAGACAGAGCTCTAGTTCCAGAAACTGGTTATGCCTGGTTAGTTATCCTGCCCTTGTTTGTTCTAAGTTGCCTCTAACACTGCACAGCAAAAATCCTTAGTTTCCATAAGCCTGTTGATATGGATTCTGCTACTTGCTTCTAAATGAGCCCAGATACAGTATTCTATGGAGAGAAGCCATGCTACTCTCTGTGTTGGCAAAGAGAATATAACATTGCAGCAATTTGTCTACTGGTCTTGGAATTTTAAGAATTAGTACCTATGTGACATGGTCATTTGGATTTGTGACAGCAGAGCCTCAAGGTATTAGGCATATATGTCTTTATTTTTATTCAGAAAGATACTCCTAAATATAATAAATCACCGACTTGCTTACTATGCATAAAATGACTTGGGGAAATTATCCTATGTTTCTGATAAGGATTGTTTACTCAACTTTCAACTGATTATTATTATTTAAAAGATTTTTATTTTTTAAGATTAGTTTTGTTTATTTGAAATGCATAGTATCGGGGGGTTGGGAGAGAGACAGAGAAGAAAAGAGCACTTTAGTCTACTGGTTCACTCCTGAAATGGCCTCAAAGGCTAGGGCTGATCTAAGCTGAAACCAGGAGCCTGGAACTTTATCCAGGTCTCCCAAATGGATGGCAGGTGCCCAACCACTTGGACCACCTTCTGATGCTTTGAAATATACATTTTCAGGGAGCTGGATCAGAGGCAGTGCAACTCAGACAGAAAATGGCACTCTGTATAGGATGTTGTTATTTTAAGTGATGATTTAACCCACTGTGCCACGATGCTGGCCCACATTGATTATGGGTTGAGTGCCTACTGAGTGTCAGGTACCATTCCAGGTACTGAGGAAGCATCAACATATTAAACTGAGAAAGTTCCTACCAATATGAGATTATAGGCTAGTGCATTGTTCCCAAGTTATGGAAAATGAGGAAAACATAGACATCATTTTAAATCTTTTGTTCCATTCAGAAATAGCTATTTTCTAAAATAAATATTTTTAGAATAGATACTTTCTTGTTAAAAAATTCAATGGTCAGGAATATATCTAGTCTTCAAACATCATAGAATGTGCAAGTGCAGTATAAAGTGAAAAACAACAGTTACAAAGTTATTAAAGAGAATACAGTGATATTGATGTAATTGTTTCTGTGAAATAATTCACTGCCTTACTCTCTTGCAATATTGAGTCTGTATTTCTGGTTGGAATACTTTGAGCTTCTTTCTGCATTGAAATAAAACTAGTAAGAGCAAGATATAATATATAATATAGAAGAAGTTGGCACACTGTAACTATTGCTCCAAATTTATGACTGATAAGAGCCTGATGTCATTCTCTTTAGTTCTGGACAGACTTTCTCAATGGGCAATTATCACCATTACTGCAGATATAATCTGTGTTCTTATTTTGCCTTTCCATGAAACATTCTGTTGGTTTTAAAGTGTTTTTTTTTTAAAAAAAAAAACTAAGAATCTTAAATATTACTTGGGTTATTTTTATATGGAATAATCTTCCACTTTAAAAAATGTGGCTCCTTTTACAATAGTCAAGTCATTTCTTCTTGGATGGCTGAATCTGAGTCTCTCTTCTGGAAGTTCAAACATTAATATATTGCCAAATAGTCTACAAGTATAGGCTATATACTCATAAAAGAATACTTACTAAATTGATTGTCATAATAAACTCCTTAAAAGGAGGATATAGGAATTGACAAAGCATGAGTGAGAGAGAGAGAATAGTCTGATATTCTTGCTTTATTTGTAGTCAAGAAATCATTATCTTCCTAGTATACCCCTAGAGAGCTTAATTAGAACAGTTGAAATCATGTCTTTGGTTGGTACTATCCTTTTTGCTCAGCCCACAGAAGCATGTCTGTATAGTTGTCCCGGTCTATTAAAGACATTGTACAGACAAAGGTATTATATACTGGCTATGCAAAAGAAAGATAGATGATCAAGACTAAGAATGAACATATGTCTTGAAAATAAATGAATAGGTTCAAATTGTATCCTGGAAAGAATGGGTCATCAAGGCAGGAGGTACCTTTCTCTGAAGGAGGGGAGAACTTTCACTTTGACTATGGCCTTGTCTAAATAACATCAGAGTTGGCAAACTCAAGAGGCTTCTATAGCCTTGGCAGCTCATGACAAGAGCCTTGAGTGATTACTGATGTCATAAATAAGAGTGTCAATTGTTAAATCAACAACAGGAGTCACTGTGCACTTACTTCCCATGTAGGATCTCTGTCCTTAATGTGTTGTACTATGTGAATTAACAGTAAAACTAGTACTCAAACAGTACTTGATGATGAAGAATGGGATGAGAGAGGAAGTGGGAGATGGGATGATTGCAGGTGGGAGGGTGGTTATGGGGTGAAAAAGCCTCTATAATCCAAAAGTTGTACTTCGGAAATTGATATTTATTAAATAAAAGTTAAAAAAATAAAACAAATTGTATCCTGGCCACTCACTGGCCACATGACCTCAAACAAATAGTTTAGTATTTCTAAATCTCAACTAGTTTTTCTTATCTGTTATGCTGCCACACTAATTTCATCTAGTTTATAAGTCTGTTATTAAAAAATTAAATAAAGAGGAACATTAATTTTACACAATGGCTAAACCACTATTACAAGTATCTACTCACCATATCACAATATCCGGTTCAAGACTTGGCTCCAGTACTGATTCCAGTTTCTGCTCATGTGCACCCTGGGAGGCAGCAGGTGATAGATCAAATACTTGAGTCTGTCACCTGCGTGGGAGAACCAGATTGAGTTCCAGGATCCTGGCTTGTGGCCTGGTCCAGCCTTGGCTATTGAGGGTGTTTGGAGAGTGAACCAGTGGACGAAATCCATCTATCTTTCTTCTTCGCACACTTGCTCCTGCCTTTCCTTTTTTTCTGCCTCTCTGCCTTTCAAACAAACAGAAACAAATGAATAAATTTCTTAAAAGAACTGCTTTTTAAAAAACAAAGAAAATAATGCAAGGACAATGTCACAGACTGAGGCATTGTTGTTGCTACTGTAAGATGATAGAATAATCATGGGAATAAAGAAGTATTAAGTGAATAGTTCATAGGCTTGTGGAATTTTAAAGCAGGACAAGACCTTACCAAGTAGCTCTTCCTATTCTTTATTTTATAGAATGAGAATCAGAGGCCCAGAGAGGTTAAGTGACTGACCTTGATTCACCAAGAAAACTGACGGAGACAGGAACTATAGACATGTCTACAATCAGAAGTAAGATGCTTTTCATCTGGCCTGCTCTTTCATTTCCCCCTCTCATAATAAGGATGATGTTTCTGTGATCACTATATAGTCAGATTACCTGAGTGGCTTTAGCAGTAACTTCAATCCAAGAGTTACCTGAAACACAATCACTTGAATGTAGCTTTTTCAAGAGGAGGGAACTTTTGTGTCATCAGGATAAAAGGCAGAGTGATACTTCAAAAACAGACTCTATCCCTGACTCTATTAACTCTGTTTGTATGCTTTCAAAAGGAAATTCTCTAGAGTAGATAGAAAGTTGGCATGCTGAAAGGTAATACATAAATTTCCATGCTCAGTAGTCAGGATGAGTGCAGCTCATAACATGCAGAGCATTTCCTAACTGCAGCTCCTCTGCATTCCTCATGGCTCTGAGCATCAGAGTAGGGTATTGCTCATTGTTCATGGTACAAATTCATCATCCGAGGGAGCTGTTCTGAATAGAAACCTACCCTCTTCCATCCTTGTGGTATTCAAGATGCCTCTTGGGATTCAAGAAGGTTGGGGTTCAGTGGAGGAAGGAGCAGCTAACACTGTACCATGTGGACACTTGAGCTCCCTGCTGGTCCTGGATGCCATAATCCCTGTGCGGAACATCAGTACCTTACAAATAGTTCCCTTAAAAAATGCACCTGTAATTTTCCAGGTGATACTGTCCTGCAGACCTGGAGATAGACATTAATATCAGAACTCCATCTTTGAAATAGCAGCTCAGAAATATCATAGCTAACAACTATTTAAGGCTATTTGCATATCTTTCTTTAGCATCCAATGGGGTGACGTTTGATGAAAAAGCTCTGATAAGTGGATAGGATCAGTTGTTTTTAGAGAGACTACAAAGAGAAAAATAATTTTAAGATAAGGTAAAAGTTAATTGCTTATAATTATACCCTATAGAGACATCATAATTTATTAGTTTCTTATTTTTAATTAGAAGTCTTTAATGTTTTATGTATACCTATTGGATGAAATAGTAGGAGGTTATTTTATTAAGCATGATTCAAATAGCTGGGGAATAATATTAGCATTATAAAATCCACATTTCCAGTCTGGTTTCCTGGAAAAGGAAAAGAGCCAAAATGGATCGTTTGCTTCTGATTTTCCAGGAACTACATGCCTTTTACTTGTATTAAATCTTTACTTTGAGAAATATTAATGAGTTTAAGTTGTACATACCAAATGACACCACTTAATTATTATTCTTAATATTCTAAAAGAATTGAAATGTGATGGAGCTGAAACTATTTGAATTTGAACTTTGACTCACCCCAACCACACTGGCTATAACATCATCTACTGGGACAGATTATGAATGGTCACAGATGGATTTTTCATCATTTCTACTCCCTACACCTTTCCCTTTGCTCCTCATTCTCTTATTAGAATTCCTTAGCTAAAGCCTGTGTGTGTGTGTGTGTGTGTGTGTGTGTGTGTGCCCAATTATAGACTTTTGGGAACAAGATTGTGGTCTGGGAAAGGTACGGCTTCTTACTGTTGTATAAAATTAAGGTAACTTTGTATCTTTAAATTTATATTCTTTAAATAAAAGCTTTATATATATATATAAAAATAAATCTCAAGCCTGAAGGCTCTTTTCCGTCCTGAGGATCATGAACTAGCTAAGGAGACAAAGCACTCCCACCCCTCTGGATAAGCATCACCAACCTCTTCTGCAGTCTGTTTTGTTATGTGTGTTGCCATGGTGTTGGAAAGGCAGTGGCCTAGATAAAACATTGCAGTACTGGGACTAGTAGAGCAGCTTTCTGAAACAGCCTGCCTCTTTGTAGGCTTCGAATCGCAAGGGTCCTTGTCTAACTTCCATGATGTGATGGATACAATGTCAGTGTTCTCAGTAAAATCGGTTAAAATCTGCTGAATGATCTGTGCTGTCTTACATTTCTGACAATCCCCCAAATGCTCCAGTGCTGATTTTTCTATCTCCTTCTCTATCCCTGTTACCCACTCAGTTTCTTTCTCACTTTTGTGCTTATTTATCAAATGTTGCATATAGTACTGTGATACATGGAGTGGTTCCTGGTACCCCCACACCTGAGACAGGTGTATGATTTTCCCTTTCTTACATAAAATGCTTCTGAAAACTAGGGAAGCTGAGTGTCTCATCAAGATCAGACTGCTAGGAAATTTGGCAGTCAGGCGTCAAGTCAACTTCTAGCTGACATCAGAACCCTTACACTTCTTTTTTTACACTGACTACATTGAAGATCTAAGGTGATCTTTTCACTACACAGACCAATGACTTTTAGCTGGGGGCCAGTGCTGTGGCATAGCTGGTTAAGCTGATGCCTGCATTGCCACCATCTAGGTGGATGCTGGTTCCTGTCCTAGCTGTTCCATTTTCCATTCTGCTCCCTGTTAATGTGCCTTGGAAAGCAACGGAGGATGATCTATATGCATGATCTCCTGGATCCATGTGGAGACATGGAAGAAACTCTAAGCTTTTGGCTTCAGCCTGGCCCAGCTCTGGTCATTGTAGCCATTTGGGGAGTAAATCAGTGGATGGAAGATTCTCTCTCTCTGTCTCTCTTCTGTCTTTCTCTCTCTCTGTCTCTGTCTCTCTCTGTCCTTCTCCTTCTCTATCTCTATAACTCTGCCTTTCAAATAAATAAAATAACTATTTTTTAAAAAGTCTATTATCTATTGTCACTGATATCTATTTGGTGAGGAGGTTATTAATAAAATCTAGTGAAAACAAACACTTGAGGTAGTTGAGGGAGTCCTACAGGAATCATAAAATGCAAACAATTAAAAAGTTTTGTATACCTATATAAAACTTTAAAATAACAATATGATTATATTTGATACATTGGACTTAATTATGTGGGTGATCCTGATTATAAGCTTCAGGTGCAATACTTAAATATGAAAGTAGTTACTTAAATATGAAAGTTTACAAAAAATAAAAAGAGGTTATTTTGCTTCAAAAAAATGAAATCCATGTACAACTGTTATTTTTTGTGAAATTTTGTGAAAAATGCATGTTATGAAAATTCTGTGCATGGATGCATGGATTTCCATTCATCAAATAAATATTTTTAGAACATAAATGCTTTGTTCACATCTTAATCATTTAATTCTTAATCTTGACGGTTGAGAATTCAGGCAGACTAACTTGGCATGTGAGATAAGAAGAAAAAAATCACAGTTTCACATATGTTCTTTGAGGAAACAAAGACAGAACCAGGATTCTTAGGTGAATCTCCACCAAATTTTTGAAAGTAGCTCAACAAATTTTTGTACTCATCTCTATCTAGGTCAGTACTCCTCACATGCAGAATTTCTTATTTCTCTGTTTATCTGAAAATTGAGCTGAAGTATCACTTTCTTTAGGAAGCCTTCCCAGACTAGCCCAACACCCACGGATCTTTCTCTTTGAAAATGCTACAGGACTATTGTCTTAGTCCATTCCTGCTCTTAGACAAAAATGCCATAAACTAGATAGCTTGAAAAAAATTTTGGGGGTCGGCGCATGGCATAGCAAGTTAAAGCCCTGGCCTGTAGCGATGACATCGCATATGATCATTGGTTCAAGTCTTGGTTGCTCCACTTCCCATCCAGCTCCCTGTTTATGTGCCTGGGAAAATAGCAGAGAATGGCTCAAGTTATTGGGCCCCTGCACCTACATGGGAGACCTGGAAGAAGCTCCTGGCTCCTGGCTTTGGATTGGCACAGTTCCAGCCATTACAGCCATTTAGGGAGTAAACCAGTGGGTAGAAGACTTTTCCCTCTGTCTCTCTCTCTCCCTCTATCTATCTGTAACTCTACCTCTCAAATCAATAAATAAAATCTTTAAAATTGTTGTCATCATACTTCTGGGGGCTGAGAAGTCTAATTTTATGACACCAGTGGATTTGCTGGTTCATATATGATGCCTTACTCCTGTATTCTCACATGGTAGGAGCAGATAATTAGATCCCTTCGGCTTCTTTCATAAGGGCACTAATTCTAACTCTGAATGCTCTACCTTGCTAACCATTCACCTCCTATATGATCCCAACTCCTAATACTATTACCTAATGGATTAGCAATTCAGTATATGAATTTTGGTTGGAGGAGGAAGGACAGAGAATTTAAACACTCAGATCATAGCAAACACTTTTCAGAATTATGAATATAGTAAATCTCATATTGCTTTAAGTTTGTATCTGTTTCATTATATCATGTCTTGTGTCTCCATCTAAGTTTGTCTTTTCTGAACATCTTGTGAGGCAGGCCTACATCAGATTCCTTTTTTCTTCCCTGCTGCAGCTAAAGATAGCCAGTCACATACATGCGAATCAGATGTTTTTGAACACAGATGAGTCATCTCAAAATACCCCAAGATTGGCCATTATCAATAGATAATGCTATGTCTCTGGCAAAGCCCCCTCTTGTTTCTAAAAGCAAGGTATTGAATTAGTGCAATGTTTGATAAAGTGCCTCAATTGAATAAAACTGTTCAAAGGCAGTTCATTGAAAATTCTGATCCCTAACTCTATAGCCCTTGAACTAGAACAGAAATAGGACCCAGAAATATGATCTTTTAGCTGTTTACTGGGTAGTACTATAAATTACAATCCTGGAAGGTAGCATTTACCAAAATGGGGAATATTTAAATAACTTGGTAAGCTTTAGAAGAGTATAGATTTCTAAGTCTCACTCCAGGCCAAAGGGCTCAGAATCTTTGCAGTTGGCAGGAGATGAAATCTAGAATCAGTTTTTTTCCTAAGTTCCCCAGGTGATGATTTTGCAACCACCAAGCTTGTTACTATCATTTGGCAAATACTTTGAACTGCTTTCCCATCCATATTTCATTAGTATCAGACTCTTACTTCTACATCCTCAGTCATGGCACCTTCCTGAGAGCTCTGTGTGCTATCACTCGTCTCTATAGAGAGGGAGCATATGCCTAAAACCAGACTGCCTTCTTGAAAACAAAATTCCCCTAAGAGCCAAGCACATTTCAAGTACCATTCTGAGCTAAACTCTCGATTTCAGCAATAAATCTGTTTAAAAATTATGAAGAAACATGGTTTAGTGAAACTGCTAAAAATTCAGTAAAATGTATCCTACGTAACTGAACTGTAGCAGTTTTTTAATCCAGTTTAACCCACATGGAAAAATGTTAAATCACCATATTAGCAGCACAATCCAACAGTCAAACAGCATGACAGTTACCATGGAAATATGCCAAGCACAGGTGGGTTGGCAGTATGTGTAGGGGGTATTGGAGGGTGGAATATATTGTAGATTAGATGAAAACTGCTATGGCCCATTTTTATATTTAAATTATTCATACAGTCAACCAATTTTAAAAAGATGCAGCTGGGCTTTTTTAAGTACAATCTCCCACTCTTCTACCTTGTCAAACAGTTGGAGGAAACCGTTTAATGGCTATAAATGCAACTTTCTTCCTTCGGTGGAAATGTGGTTAACTCTTCTTTCAGCTAGAATCCCTTATTTTTCAAACACCATCTTTTGGATGTAGCAATAATAAGAAAGACCAAAAATGTAAAATTCAAATTCATTGTTTGTTCTGCAAGTACCTAAAGCATAAAAGCATGTCTCGCTCTCTGATGTCATCCTTGTAATAAGGCCATTTATCTGATCTTTATAACAATCCTATGACACAGATTCTATTCATATTATCTCTTTCATAGATGAGTAGGGAACTTGGTGGATATAACAGTTGGGATATAAGTCTAGTCTTTTGGATGCAAAATCCTATAACCCTACAATAATTCCTCTTGACCAAAGGGCTGACAGACTAAAATAACAAACTGTTACAGTTTATTACATTTGTGCTACCCAGACACATTTAAATTTATTGCTCTTACTGGTTTGGTCAACTACTATTGGCACATTTGTGAGTTTGCATCATAACCACTCATGGAGATCATTAGAAATAACAATGCCTGGGAGTAGGGATTGTGGCTTGGCTGGTAAAGCCACTACCTGCAGTGCCTGCATCCCATACGGGTACTGGTTCCAGTCCTGGCTGCTCCACATCCGATTCAGCTCTCTGCTATGGCTTGGGAAAGCCCTTGGGCCCCTGCACCCACATGGAGACTTGGAAAAAGCTCCTGGCTCCTGGCTTCAGATCAGTGCAGCTCCAGCCATGGTGGCCAACTGAATGGTGAACCAGCAAATGGAAGACCTATCTCTGTCTCTTCCTCTGCCTCTCCTTCTCGCTCTGTATCTCTCTCAAATAAATAAATAAATAAATCTTAAAAATAAAAGACAAATACAATTCAACTCAGACCCACTTTTGCTCAAAAGGTCAGATTCTCTTTCTTGTCACTTGGCAGTTATATGACTTATACCTATGTCGACCAGGTCTTATTGAGATGCCACCTCTCCTCTCTTCTTAAGATGGACTGGCAGGAGAGGAGAGCTAAGTTCAAGAATATTATTAGGTCATGGTGCTTGCGAAAAGAATTTTTGGATGCTGAAAAAGGAGTTAAAATACTCAGTTTTCTATGGGCGTCTTTTCTGGGGGTGGCATTTCATCTCCTTGAATTTCTGCTTTCTCTTGACCTCTCAGATTTACATAGAAATATGATGAACTATTGTTTTCCCTCTGTATAGAGAAAATGCACTGAACCTAGGTGCTAATACAATAAAGTCTGGAGGGCAGGGAAGAAGATTCAGATAACTGCCATGGGTGTCTGATTTGTTTGAGGTATTTACTTTCCTTGGGCATACATCAGAGTATCTCTTCTCAACACTTTATTTGGGCATAGTAAGTTGTGGGCTGGGGGAAGGTGTCAAGGAGGCCCCAGTCCTGTTTTTGATCTGGGCCACTAAAGTCTGTCCACTGTAAGCCAAAAGTTGTCCTTGTCCCTCTACCTGATGCAGATCAACAATGCTAGAGTTTCCAAATGGGATCGGAGACCAGTGTTCTACAGGTTAATAAAACATGTGTATTTTCCTGAAGCATACCTTTAACCTGTCTTATTTTAGAACTGGAATTAGCAACATAACATCTGGTCAAAGAATTCAGATTCCGGTTCCTTATCAAGTATCACCTCTTCCTGAGTAACAGATTTTTGATACCCACCCCCCTCCAACCCCCATCCCACAATGAGAATAGTCCTATCTGATCTCAGAAGTTCCTAGCACTGATTATTACCAAAACCCTTGTGACTATGGCTAAACAACAATTTCTTCTGCAAAACAGATTTCACAGTTCCAGGAACGGCTTTACCTAATTTAAATAGGGATGTTTTCTCTATTTTCCTTTAATGAAAAAAAAAATTGAAAATTCAGAATAGAAAAGTATTGTATGACAGCTAAACCCTCAGAACAAGACACACCCACATTTCATTCATGGAAGTTAAGTAACCATGGATGTAGGTAAAAGTTACTTCCTCAAATCTCCATTCCATTATCTGTGTATCAGGAATAATGAAAATAAACTTATAGGTATTTTATGATGATTAAAGATGGCAACAAATAATGTATACTCATACCAAGTAGCACTGAGGAATGCTATTATTAGAAAAATTTTTAAAAATCAGACAAGAAACTCAACACATCTTAGTTTTAATTTTATGTTGTACTCACTTCTTCAAATCCTACACCTTTGGTTTCTGAAGGCTAAAAATAATATGGGGTGGCTACACTGGGAAGAAGACTAATAGATAGAGTTCAGTATGCAATATGTTCCCATGGGATGGCTCTTGAGATCCACCTCTATGAAAGGGCAGGAAGGATCCCTAGTGAGCCATAGGAGAAGTCTGAGCAATCTCAACTGATCCCATTAGAAGCTCCTGACTGAAGTGGCCGTCAGAGTTGGCTTTCATGGGGTCTAAATGAACAGGCCTCTGTATTTGTGCCATGACAATCATTGAATCTGGCTGCCCTAGGTGGATAATGACCTCAGAGGAGGAAGCTTTCTGCAGCTGAGGCAATCCACCAGGGGACAGACAGCTGAAGTATGTCTGCTGACATCATCCTCTGTAGATGAGCAATGCATGTTCCTTGAAGAGGATTCGAGTGACTCACCCCTGCCACACAATGATTAATGATAACTCTCTCTTGGTTTCCTATGTACTAAGCAGTGCTACATATATGGATCTGTCTATCTAAATCAGGTGCTTGTCAGTTATATAAATTGCTCAAGAACAACCATCTGGTAAATCATAGAGTGGTCTTTGAAGCATTACAGTTGGGTTGCAATGCTTACACTCATAACTCTGTTCTCCTCTATCTTTCAGTGACCAAGATCATCAAAGAGAGTCACTAGTCATATCAGATATAGTTGTGTCTCCAGTATTGTGGTTCTCAAAATTTAGTCCCCAGATCTGCAACATCAGCATCAATATCACAGGATGTTGGAAATGCAAATCTCATCTTACTCAGATCCAGATAAGAAGCTCTGGGATGGAACTAACTTGTATTTTAACAGGTCTTCTGCTGGATTCTGATGTACTATGATGCTTGAGAACCTTTGAAATAGTATATAGGCACAGAAACAAAAGCGAAAAGGTTCTAGGTATTATTCAAGTCTTTCAGCTCAATCTTCTTTTAGCTGCCCTTAGTAGTCTATCCCTTTCCCATGGATCTTGGTCCCCTCCTGGCTGCTGTAGGTTCCCAGTGGCTGGTACCTTCCTCTGTTAGATTTCACATTAGGAGTACAGGGTTCTGTTTTGCATGATGTTGCTATCATCTTCTCTTAGTCTCAAGGGTAGTGCTTAATTGTTTTTATTATTTGCAATTTGATGTTGTCCCAAGGCAATACTTGGCAATCCAAGTTTTATTGGCAGGCCAAAGAGCTTTGAATTGAAATCTCAGCCTCCATGGCTTATTAACAATGCTGCTAACTTGACCAAGTTCAAATTCATCTTTAAGATTCAATATTTGAATATGAAAACTTGGAGTAAATATACCTGCCTCAAAGGATTGCTCTGCCTATTTAAATAGATCATTAATTTAAATAACTGCATAGTTTCTAACACATAAAACACATACTCCATAATATACTTGTTTAAAACTTATATGGGAGGGGACAGTTATACTAGCCATTAAGATTCCAAGGTTCCACATGTAAATACGTGGATTAGATTCCTAGCTCTGGCCCCTAATTCTAGCTTCCAGTTAATGCAGACAGTGGGAGAGAGCAGTGATGGCTCTGCTAATGCACACTGTGGGAGGGAGCAATGATGGTTCAGGTAAATGGGTTCCTGCCAACAACATGGGAAACGTGGATTGCATTTCCATCCATCTCCCACCTTTGGCGTTAGCCCTTCTTTGGCTGTTCTGGGCACTTGGGCAGTGAAGTCGTTGATGGGAGCTTTCCCTCTCTTTCTCTGTCTCCATCTCTGTCTCTCTGCCACTCAAATAAAAAATTAAATTATGTGGATTCCCTTTCTCCTCTTCCCTCTGAGATATCTTTAACACAACTACTATATGATCATGACAAACCAGGATATATAAGGAGCTCAAGAAACTAAAAACCAACAAAGCAAACAATCCAGTTAATAAATAGGCTAAGGATATGAACAGGCATGTTTCAAAGGATGAAATACAAATGGCCAGCATACATAGGAAAGAATGCTAAGGATCACTAGCCATCAAGGAAATGTGAAAAAAAAAATGAAATTTCACTTCACCCCAGTTAGAATGGCTATCATCAAAAAAAAAAACATAAATGCTGAGGAGGATGTGGAGGAAAAGGTACTCTAATACACTGTTGTTGGGAATGTAAACTAGTACAACTATTATGGAGGACTGTTTGGTGATTCCTCAGAAACCTGAAAATAGATCAACCATTCCATTACTGGGAATCTACCCAAAGGACATGAAATCAACATATGAAAGTTTTCTACCCCCTATATTTACAGCATTTATTTATATCAACTCACAATAGTAAGATATGGAATCCAACCAGATGTCCATCAACTGATGAATGGATAAAGAAGTTGTGATACAAATACATGATGGAATACTATTCAGCCAATAAAAAAGAATGAAGTCCTGTCTTTCGCAACAAAATGGATGCAATTGGAGACCATTATTCTTAGTGAAAAAAAACTAGTCCCCAAAAGATAACTATTGAATGTTTTCCATGATTTGTGGTAATTAATATACAGAATACAAAAATGTTATATGTATATGAGTGAAACTGACATTTTGAGATTTGATTATTGTTTAATGTCCTTATCTATATTCTTGAGGAACAGTGTTTCTCTACTTATTACTTGCTGAATTCTTTATTTAGTGGAGAGATAAGCTTGTGATTACAAAGTAAATTGAAACTATATAATTATAAGAAAAATAAGAAAGGAAGGAAGGTGGAGGGTGGAAGCATGACATGGAAGGATGGTGGGGAGGGAAGTATCATTATGCTCTTAAAACTGTATATATGAGGCTGGCGCTGCAGCTCAATAGGCTAATCCTCTGCCTAGTGGCGCCGGCACACTGGGTTCTAGTCCCGGTCAGGGTGCCGGATTCTGTCCCGGTTGCCCCTCTTCCAGGCCAGCCCTCTGCTATGGCCTGGGAGTGCAGTGGAGGATGGCCCAAGTGCTTGGGCCCTGCACCCACATGGGAGACCAGGAGAAGCACCTGGCTCCTGCCTTCGGATCAGCAAGGTGTGCTGGCCGCAGTGCACGGCCATGGCGGCCATTAGAGGGTGAACCAACGGCAAAGGAAGACTTTTCTCTCTGTCTCTTTGTCTCTCTCTCTCTCTCTCACACTGTCCACTCTGCCTGTAAGAAAAAAAACTGTATATATGAAAAACATGGAATTTTTCCCTTTATATTAACAAAAATTTAAGATTAATCTTAAAAATACACATCAATGTATGGTAGATTCATGCTAGGTGGAGCATCCTACTCATGTAACCTTCTCATTCATGCTGAGAAAAATATTTGTTGAAATATTTTACAAACTTCCTAAAGATATTCCCCAACAGGATGCCAAAAACATACTAGATATTCAAGTGGACTTGTTGAAAATTAATATACAAAGATTAATATTAAAATTATTAAATATTAAAATTAATATACAAAGATACTTCAAAAAGATTATGAAGAATAGATATGAAAAATAAGTTTATTTGAATGCCAACAATTTAAAATCCATCCATAATTTTTTCATAATTTTTCATGAAATTTTGGGGAACCCTTGTTTCATTCATTTCAAAAATTTGGACATTCAAGTAAACTATTATAAATAGTACCCAAATATTTTTTTGCTAAACCACAGTTAAGGGACAGAACCAAAATTGGTACTTAGAATTCCAATATATTCTTCCTTCCTCTATATACTCCCAACTGAAAGCATTCTCATTTGCTATTACTTTTTAAATAATGAGTAAAATATTTAAGAATTGTTGATAGAAAAAAATGAGTACCCATTCACCTTTTCTAATTACAGTATTACCGAAGTTCTCTCTTTTGATTGATGTGGAAACCCATCAGATAAAAATTCTGTGATCAGCAACAGTCCAAGAAGGTTATAATGTGAAGAAGCTGAGGAATTATTAAAATGTCGAGGGCTTATTATTTAAACCTAAACTAAAGAATTTGTGACTTGAGAGAAGAAAGAATATATCAGACTCCACAGGAGTCTTAATCTACAGAAGTACTGGCTGGCCCACAGTTTTCTCTGGGTCAACTTACATGAGAGTGATGATAGCAATAGTTCTTAACCTTGGCACGCTAGGATCATCTAGGATACTTGAAAAGATTCTAATGCCCAGACCACACTCACACTAATTAAATCAGAATTGCTTGGATAAGTATATGGTATGGCAGTTTAGATGACACTTGGGACACCTGTGCCTCATATCGGAGTGGTTCAGTTTGGGTTCAAGACCCCATTCTACTTTCTATTTCAGCATTCTTGCTAATAATGCGCACCCTGAGGATGGCGGGGGGGGGGGGCAGGTGATGATTCATACCACCCATGTGGAAGATCCAGACTGAGTGTCAGGCTCCTGACTTTGATCTGACCCATCTTTGGCTGTTGGGGACACATTGAGGTATGAATTAGCAGATGGGAGATACTCTATTTCTCTCTCTCTCTCTTTCCCTGCCTTTCAAATACATACATACATACATACAAATAAAATTAACAAAAATTAGAAATCCTCAGGGGCAGGACCCAGACATTAGTATTTTTAAAACTCCCATATAGTATTTTTAAAACTCCCATATAACATTATTATGTATAGTTATTGTCAACAGCCACTGTTCTGGGGCCATTGTTGTAGTGCCACAGATTAAGCCACCACTTGTAATACTGGCATCCCATATAAGAGTGCTTGTCCAAGGTCCAACAACTCTATTTCTGATATAGCTTCCTGTTAATGTGACTGGGAAGGCAGTGAAAAATGTTCCAATGACCGGCGATTCTGTTGGGGGAAACACTGACGGAATTCCTGGTTATTGCCTTTGGCTTAGCCCAGACTGGCTGTGGCAGTTGTTTGGGGAGTGAACCAGCAGATAGAAGATTTCTCTCTCTCTCTCTCTCTCCATCTCTGTTGTTCTTTCAAATAAATAAATAAATCTTAAAAAGAGCCACTATTCTGAAAATTAAACTGTTTTCCTGTCTTTGCTTTGGTTCCTTTGTACTTTTTACCTTCATTCCTATATCTCCCTCCCTTCTTCTCATCCTTCTTTGTTAAAAACAAAGCTGAGGACTTATTACATGACCAGTTATGCACCATAGAGATAATAAAATATGATTTCATTGCCTGTACTGTTTTTACATAGCTGTGTTACCATGTAATGGAAATTGAGAGATTTAAAACAGCACCTACTCTGAGTCAACAGATTTGTGGTTGAGAAGGCTGGCATCCCAGGGAAGTGCTAGTCACTCAAGGTATCTATCACAAAGCTGCAATGGAAGTGTCACCCAGACTGTGTCCTCATTTGGAGGTTCTCAGGAACAAAGCTACTTCTAATAGGGTCATTCAAAGTGGTTGGCTGAATTCAGTCCCTAGGCGAGTAAATGAAGCCCAAGTATCTTTTCTGGATGTCAAGAAGGGCATCTTCCTGTGGTAACTACAGATCAGCTGCATTTCTTATCATATATGTCTTCATCTTCAAGCCAGGAATGGTGTGTGTTTCTAATCTCTCATTTTCATTTTTCTCAATCAGCTAGAGACAGATCTTTGCTTTAAAGGTATTCAGTGAATAGGTCAATTCTGATAGTTGCTCTATCTTAAGGTTATTCTTTTTGGAACCTGATTACAAATGCATATTCCTTTTATAGCAACAGTGAATATTTGATTAGCTGGTGAAAAATCATGTGTGCAGAATGAACAAGGAGCTTGGGTGACATCTTAGAATTGTACCTACAATAGTCCCCAAGGAGGTTGCAAACAGGGAAACGGGCTTAGTAACTAGCATAAAGCAATGTAGAATGATAACAGGTACAAGGCATAGAAATGACAATAGCAAATTGCCTAGTAATTAACTACAGGATATATGAGCAGAGTCAGAGTACTCTTATTTAGAGGAGTGACATCTGAGTCCATTTACGTACTAGACAGTTCCTAAGAATCCTTTATGGCAAGCACTGAGTTGAGTTTTGAGAGGTGAATAATATATTTCCTGGATGAACAGGATTATGAAAGAGCTTTCCAGAAAGCGGGCATCCTATGTAAAACCTTATGGATAACAAGTATCAAAGACATGTTTTGACGGGATGAGACATAGGACAGTCCTACTAAAACTAAACATGAAAGGGAAGTGGCTGATGATGATGATGCCAGAATGAAGCAGGAGATTGACTTGTGAATATCATGTGACTGAGACTTTATTTTACTCTCTTCGTTTGGAAACACTGAGGGCCCATAATTTTCCTGAGGTACAGTTAGAGTATAATAAATTGAACATCTGTAAAGTTGATGAGTCTCAACTTATTTTTATACCCATGAAACCATCACATGCAAACAAATATTTTCTATCACTCCAGTTTCTTCATGCCCTTTTGTAATCAATCTCTCTCTCTCCCTCTACTCTGTTGAGGCAACCTTGATTTGCTTTCTGTCACTGTATCTTAGTTTGGAATTTATAACATTTTATTTTTGAATAGTTTTAATTTTACAAAGCTAAAATTATGAGGAAGTAATGTAAAGAGTTCTTCACTCCTCTTACCAACCATTTCCCTTATTAACATTTCATATCATATCTTTGTCAGAGCTGACAAAACCTTCCCTTTTATTAATCCAGCTGCTAGTAATCAATATTCTGATTCACATTGAACACTTCTTTTTTAATTATTAAATTCTATTTATAAGGGAGAATCTGCAGGATTTGTCTTTCCATTTCTGACTTCCTTCATTCAACATAATTTATTTCAATTCCAACTATTTTTCAGAAAATGATAGATTTCATTCTTTTTGTATATCTTAATAGTATTCTATTGCATGTAAATAAATGTATATATATATGATATATAACATTTTCTTTATCAATTTGACTGATTATATATATACCTTGGATAATTCCATATTTTGGATATAGTGAACAGTGCTGCTATAAACATGGTGGTGCTGGTATCTTTTTTGGTAGAATGATTTCATGTCTTTTCAGTATATACCCCAAAGTTGACTGCTGGATTATATGGTACTTGTATTCTTAGTTTTAAATAAATCTCCATACTGTTTTCCACAGTGGCTGCATAATTTACATTTCCACCAACATCGTTTAAGATTTCTCCTTTCTCCCCATCCCTGCCAACATTTGTTATTCTTTTTGATAATAGCCATTTTTACAGGGGTAAGGTGATATATCATTGTGGCTTCAATTGGCATTCCCGATTGCTGGTGAAACTGAGTACTTTTTAATGTATTTGTTGGCCATTTGTATTTCTTCCTTTGAGTATTGCCCATTGAGATTCTTTGCCTATTTCTTAACTGGAATGGTTTTGTTGTTGAGACTTTTGATTGATGATATATTCTGGTTGTTCTGGCTAGTTGTCTGTCAGATAAGTAGCTTGCAAATATTTTTCCCATTCTGGTGGAATTCCTTGCCATGCAGAAGCTTCTGGGTTTGATATAAACTCATATGTCTGGTTTTGCTTTTGTTGCTGGTGCTTTTAGGGACTTATCCAAGAGGTCATCACCAATGCAAATGTCTTAAATGTTATCCCTATGCTTTCTTCTAGCAGTTTGATAGTTTCAGATCCTATGTTTAGGTTTTTGATGAATCTTGAGTTGATATTTGTATATGGTGAGAAGTAGGGATGTAACGTCATTCTTCTACATATTTACATTCAGTTTTGCCATCACCATATATTTAAAATACTATCCTTTGTCCAGTGGCAACTTTGTGAAATATCACTTGGCTGTTTATATGTGAATTAATATCTGGGCTCTACATTCTGATCCGCTGAACTACATGTGGTTTTTTATGCCAGTTCCAAATTCTGTTTTGAGTCCTATAGCTTTGTAGTATGGTTTGAAATCAAATATTGTGATGCCTCTAGCTTGATTTTTATTTATTTGTATTTGCTTGTTTAGGATTGGTCATTATGGGACTTTTGTTATTCCATATGAATTTTAGTATTGATTTAATTTTAATATTCATTAAATTTAGTGTTGATTTCTCTGATTCTGTAAATACAATTCAGGGGCTGGTGTTGTTATGCAGTGAGGTAAGTTGGCATCTTTGATGCTAGCATTCCATACTGAGGCACTGGTTCTCATCTGAGCTTCTCTGCTTCCAATCCAGCTTTCTTCTAGTGTGCTTTGGAAAGAATAAAATGATAGTCCTAGTACTTGTACCCCTGCTACCTACATGTAATACCTAAATAGAGTTCTGTGCTCCTGGCCTTAACTTGGCCCACCCCAGCAATTGCCTCCATTTGGTAAGTGAACCAGTGAATAGAAGCTCCTCTTCTCTTCTCTTCTCTTCTCTTCTCTTCTCTTCTCTTCTCTTCTCTTCTCTTCTCTTCTCTTCTCCTCTTCTCTTTTCATCTTTAAGATTTATTTATTTTATTTGAAAGGCAGTTACAGAGAGGCAGAGGCATAGAGAGAGAGAGAGAGAGGTCTTACATCCATTGGTTCACTCCCCAGATGGCCGCAATGGCCAGACAGAGCTGTGCCAATCTGAAGCCAGGAGCCTCCTCTGGGTCTCCCACATGGGTGCAAGGGCCCAAGGGCTTGGACCATCTTCTACTGCTTTCCCAGGCCATAGCAGAGAGCTGGATCAGAAGTGGAGCAGCCGGGACTTGATCCAGCGCCCACATGGGATGCCAGTGCTGCAGGCAACAGCTTGACCCACTATGTCACAGAGTTAGCCCTAAGCTCTGTTTCTATATCTCCATCTTTCTTTCATTCTGCCATTTAAATAAATCAATCTCTTTTGTTTAAAAAGTATAAATGGTGTTTTTATAGGCGTTGCATTGAATTTGTAGACTACTTTAGGTAGAATAGACATTTTAATTATATTAATTCTTCCAATCCATGAATAAGGAATAACATTCCAATTTTTTGTGTGTCCTTGATGGTTTCTTTCATTGATGTTTTATAATTTTCATTGCAGAAATTTGTCACTTCTTTGGTTAAATTAATTCCTACATATTTGATATTTTATCTTTTTCATTTTTACACATTTTATCAATGTAAATAAAACAGATTTAATGTAGTTCTTAGATACAATTCTAAGAATATAATGATACTTCCCTCCCTCTCTCTCTCTGTTTTTCTAATTTTTGAGATAACATATTTTTAAATTACCTTATAGTCAAAGGCTATATAAAGAATTCACATATACTAAATAAAGAGTTCAACAAGTAAAAAATAAAAAGCAGGAATAGATACAAGGGCTATAAACAACAATCAATTCAAAATATGTCAGTTTCACTCATAAACAGTCAATTTTATCAAACTATGTATTAACTATGAGAAATTAGGGAGCATGTTATATTTCTCTTTTTGATTGTGACTCATTTTACTAATTATAATGATCTGCAGTTTTTTATGTAGCTATTGTGAATAAGATCTGTTTTCTGATTTCTCTTTCAGCAAGACCATTGTTGGTATGTAAAAATTATGTTTTTCTTTAGAATTTTATATAAATGGATTCATCCAATATGCACTCATCTGTGCTTATCTTCTTTCATTCAGTATGATTTTGAGGATCACGCATGTTTTTGCGAGAATCAATAGGTCATTCCTTCTGATTACTGAGTTCTATTCCATTGTGTCACATGAATATGTCAGAGCTCTTCATTCATTCTTCTGGTGATGGACACTTATGTGGTTTGCATTTTTGAGCTACTTAATAATTCTATTGTGAGTCTGTGTTGATATATTTTTATTTATCTTCAGTGAACACCAGGAATAGAATGCTTAAATCATAACTTTTCATCTTTTACTTGTTTTAATGATTGAGAAAATTTCCCTTAGTATTAGTACCATTTTCTGGCAATATATAAAATTTTAGATGGTCTGCAATCTAATTAACATGGATATGCTTAAACTTTTTAATTTCATTAAATTTGTTGGATGTGTAGTGATATCTTATTGTGGTTTTACCTTCCATATTTTTAATACCTAGCAGTATTTGTTAGGAAAAGAAGCACAGAACAGAGTGAAGGAAGTATACAAATCTACAGCCAGACCAAATTTATTCAGAGGAAATAACTTTGTAGAGGTGGGTGACCAAGTGTAGGCACATACATTGATGGAACATGTGGCAGAAGGCTGTGACCCAAGGAGCCAGGCCTTTTTATATTATCAGAGTACTAGGGATGAGGGTGGGGTAAGGGCAGCAGGTGGAGGTAGATTCCTGGAACTGGTCTTTTCGGTGGCTGTGCATATGGGGCCTTGGGAAAGTGGGAAATAATGAGGTGCTGGGGTATAAAGGCAATTGTGAGACACAATTGAGATTCAAGGGCAAGAAATTTATTCAAAGAATAAATTCCAGTGTTTATCTTTTGGGCAATGAGTGAGAATGGCTGAGGCTTGTGTCTTTGTTCTATCAGTGTTAATCTTATTGGCCATTTGAACATCATCTATTTTAAAACTCTATTTGTGATGAAGATGTTTATCTTATTTTTTTGTTATTGAGTTATAAATGTTCCTTATATATTCTGAATACAAGTGTTTAGTGTGATCTTTGTATTGAAGATATTTCATTAGTCTGTGACTCATAGTTTTATTTTCTTTTGAGATTTTAAAGTGCCACACTCAGTTTACTGATTTTCTGTCCTGTGATTTTTGCATTGTATCTAAGAATCTGTTGCATTGTATCTAAGAATCTGTCAAAGTCATAAATGTGCCTTTTTTTGTCTAGTTTTTAATTTTTTTTTAATTTAGGTCTATGGTTTTTTCTCTGTTATCGTATAAAAGTTAATGCTAAATCTTTTTTAGCATGAGAACTTAATCTAAGATAATCCATTGAAAAGACTTTTCATTCCTTTTAGAATTACATTTGTAACTGTTAAAAAATAAATTGATAATTATGAGCCACAGAGGGATTTTAAGCTAAAGAGAGTTGACACCAGAATTTTTTTGAAAACTTAATTTTTCCTTTCATTTACTCATTTCACAAATATTTCCGAAAATCCTGTAATATGCCAAACACTGTGCTAAGGACTGAGTCTTACTTGTGTTTTCAAGGCTAACACAGAGATTGTTTAGTAAAAGAGAAAGACAAATAATATAGAGCAACTAAGCAAATAAGATAGAGCTCTCAACATTCTAAGAGTCTTCTTAGTAAAAGAAAGACCCTTGGTGAGAGTGGATGTAGAAAACGACAGGCCAGGTGATAACTCAAAATGAATACACCCTTCTAGGACAAAAGATGGAAAAGCTTTGAACTAGGGAAATCTAGTGAACATTAATTGTGTATTAAAGAAATATAGGGAATTGCAATTGATTAGGAGTTGGAGATGCTTTCCAGGTTTACAACATAGGATCCCAAGGATGGAATAGATTTAGTGGAGTTAACAAGGAGCCAAAGGCTTTGACTTTAACAACGAGTTAAGTACTGGTCTGGGTGTTCTTGGGCACAGCAGGAAGTACAACTTGAATCTTGCCTTCAAAGAGAAGAAAGCAAAGAATGGAAACCAAAAAAAGGATCAACAAGAGATGATGTAAAAGCAAAGAACTGTGTGTGTAAGACTTCAAAAGTGGATGGCGATTGCTAGGGTTTGAAATGCCAAGAGAACATTTCCATGTAGGTACAATATGAAGGAACGTGTGAGGTGCGGCTGTGAAGGGTGTGTCTGCAGGTTGGTGAGATAAAGAGGGCAACGTAAGTAAGTAAAGGACTGGTCAATTCAGTGTGATTTCAGTGAGAAGAAATGCTGGGAAGAGAAGCTGATGTGTGGTTTCAGGAATCTGAATCGACTGCACCCATTTTTTGCCAGGCCCTTTGTTATACTCATCTAGCAGATTAGCAAGACAGGGTCCTGGCCTCCAAGAAACTCATTCTTCAATGATTAAAAGAACCCTATAAACAGGGAGAGCGGCAAGATGGCAGAATAGGAAGGGAGCACACTGATAGTCTGGGGAGAGACAGTTTAATAAAAGTGGAGATACTGCAGGTTCAAGGAAGAGTAGGGGAAGAAACAGCAGAGAAAACCCTTCCGGAACTGGAGATTCACAATGGACCTGCGTGGAGAGCGTGGGAGCCCGCAGTTTGGGACACCAGCAGCAGATTCAACACACCAGCGCTGGAACGCGAGGTAAGCGGAACCTCAATAGCCGATATACCAGCAGGGAAGCGGAAAGAGGAGACTAGAGTGAACAAGGCTAGAAACCCTGTGGGGAAAAGTTCACCAGGCTAACTAGAAGAGAGAGAGAGAGAGAGGGAAAAAAAAAAAGTGACCCATACGGACATGAGCTTCTCTCTCCACTCACCTCTCAAAGGTGAGCAAGACAAAGAGCAGGCGCCATTTTGGAATACGTCATAAGCAGGGCGACCTCGGGTTGGCACCGGCCCCGAGCCTAGCAGAAAAACCTGACTCTGGGTGGGAGGGGTGAAATAACGAGATTAGAACCTAATGAATGTGTGGTGCTAATGAACTGAGACTGTGAAAAAAGAGACGGTGGGGGAAAGAACCCACGGAAATCACGAATTCATGTGAGTACTCTCCAGAGACGCTACAGTTCAGTAGCCTTGGCAGCCCAGTGGGAGACTACAGGAGAATCTCAGCCCACACAAAGGGCCGCAAAGATTCCTTCTCTGGTCCTTGGGAAAGAGCTTCCGATCTCTGGCTCCTGTGGGTATATCATTCGCCTGCTAACCACCCCCAATTCCATTCAGCTGTGTGGAATTACTTCCCTTTTGAACCAAAAAAAAAAAAAAAAACTAACAGAGAGAGATTTACCACGCCTAACCTGGGAGTGTCTCCTTTGACACACCCTCAACCCTGAGGAACCAAACAGAGCTCTCAGGCCACACCCATCTCAAGCCTCTAAGGCTCCATCAAAAGCAGACAGTCCACTTAATATAGAGTCATAGTATAACAAGGAAAAAAACACCACAGTGAAGAAACCAATATGCCAAACAACAAACGCAAAAACCGAGGTAATAAGAACAAGGAAGACAATATGGCATCCCCAAATGAAAAAGACACCGCAATTCAAGATTACGAAGATGATGAGATAGAAGAGATGCAAGAAGCAGATCTCAAAAAATTGATAAGAACACTAAGAAGTACTCAAAAACAAATTCTTGAACTACAGAAATCCTTAATGGACAAGGTAGAAAATCTCTCTCGTGAAAATGAAATATTAAGGAGAAATCAAGCTGAAATGAAACAACTAGTAGAACATGAAACTGTGATAGTGACAAGAATCATAATGAAGTGAAGAATTCAATAGATCAAATGAAAAACACATTAGAGAGCCTTACAAACAGAATGGGTGAGGCAGAAGAGAGAATATCGGACTTAGAAGACAGAGCACAGGAAACTATACAGTCAAACCAAAGAAAAGAAGAGGAAATTAGAAATCTAAAAAATATTGTTGGGAATCTACAGGATACTATTAAAAAACCCAACATTCGAGTTCTAGGAGTTCCTGAAGGCATAGAGAGGGAGAAAGGATTAGAATGCCTTTTTAGTGAGATAATAGCAGAAAATTTCCCAGTTTTGGAGAAGGACAGAGACATCCTAGTACAGGAAGCTCATAGAACCCCTAGCAAACATGACCAAAAGAGGTCCTGACCACAACACGTTGTAATTAAACTCACCACAGTGAAACAGAAAGAAAAGATCCTAAAATGCGCAAGAGAGAAACGTCAAATTACACTCAGAGGATCTCCAATTAGACTCACGGCAGACTTCTCATCAGAAACCCTACAAGCTAGAAGGGAATGGCAAGACATAGCCCAGATACTTAGAGAGAAAAACTGCCAGCCCAGAATATTATATCCTGCCAAGCTCTCATTTGTGAATGAAGGTGAAATAAAGACCTTTCATAACAAACAAAAATTGAAAGAATTTGTTGCCACTCGTCCAGCCCTGCAAAAGATACTTAAAGATGTGTTACACACAGAAACACAGAAACACGGCCATCAACATGAAAGAAGATAAACGAAGGGATCCTCACAGCAAAAGATCACAGGGAATTCAAAGCATACATTTGGATAAAGAAATTATGGGACATGTACTCTATAGAATACTATACAGCAGTCAAAAACAATGAAATCCGGTCATTTGCAATAAGATGGAGGAATCTGGAAAACATCATGCTGAGTGAATTAAGCCAGTCCCAAAGGCACAAATATCATATGTTCTCCCTGATCGGTGACAACTAATTGAGCACCAAAGGTGAAACCTATTGAAGTGAAATGCACACTATGAGAAACAGTAACTTGATCAGCTCTTGTGCTGACTGTTGTTGTTCAATGTAATACTTTATCCATTTTAGTAATTTTTTTATTCTAGTACTATTGGTTGAACTCTGTAATTAACAAACAATTATACTTAGGTGTTTAAATTTAACTGAAAAGTGATCCCTGTTAAATATAAGAGTGGGAATAAGAGAGGGAGGAGATGTACAATTTGGGACATGCTCAATCGGAACTGCCCCAAATGATGGAGTTAGAATTGTGCCAGGGGATTCCAATACAATCCCATCAAGGTGGCATGTACCAAGGCCATCTCACTAGTCCAAGTGATCAATTTCAGCTCACAATTGATCACACTGATAGGTCTAAGAGTCAAAGGGATCACACAAACAAGACTAGTGTCTACTAATACTAACTGATAGAATCAAAAAGGGAGAGAATGATCCAACATGGGAAGCGAGATACACAGCAGACTCACAGAATGGCAGATGTCCTAAATAGCACTCTGGCCTCAAAATCAGCCCTTAAGGCATTCAGATCTGGCTCAAGAGCCCATGAGAATATTCTAGGCATGGAAAGTCAAGACACTCTGGAAAAAAAAAAAAAAAAGAAGAAGACCTAAATGAAAGATCTCTGCAAGTGAGATCCCAGTGGAAAGAACGGGGCCATCAAAGAAGGAGGTACCTTTCTCTGAAGGGAGGCGAGAACCTCCCCTTTGACTATGACCCTGTCAGAATAAGATTGAAGTCAGCGAACCCTAAAGGCTTCCATAGCCTTGGCAACTCATGACTAGAGCCTAGGGAGATTACTGATGCCATAAACAAGAGTGTCAAATTGTTAAATCAACTTCAGGAGTCACTGTGTACTTACGTCTCATGTGGGATCTGTCCTTAATGTGTTGTCCAATGTGAAGTAATGCTATAACTAGCACTGAAACAGTATTTTACACTTTGTGTTTCTGTGTGGGTACAAACTGATGAAATCTTTACTTAGTATATACTGAATCAATCTTCTGTATATAGATAATTAAAAATGAAAAAAAATCTTGGTGTTAAATTGGAAATTGCCTAGAAAATTAATCAATTTTTAAAAAAATATATCATGTAGAATGTCTGTCCTTAATGTACTATACATTGTGAATTAATACTATAACCAGTACTCCAACAGTGTTTTTCACTTTGTGTCCCTATGTGAGAGCAAACTGTTGAAATCTTTACATAATATGTACTAAACTGATCTTCTGTATATAAAGAGAATTGAAAATGAATCTTGATGTGAAGCAAGGGGAGAGGGAGTGGGAAAGGGTAGGGTTGCGGGTGGGGGGGAAGTTATGGGGGGAAGCCATTGTAATCTATAAGCTGTATTTTGGAAATTTATATTCTTTAAATAAAAGCGTTATATATAAAAAAAACCCTATAAACAAGTATAACAGGCAGAGACATGTAGTAAGTCTATAAGTGAGGTAGAAGACACAAGTAAGGAATAACTCTCTCTGGCAGTGAAAACCGGAAATCTTCACTCAGTAGAATTTTGAAGGGCAAGTGCATGTTTCCAGAGGGTGCAGAGTGAAGCACTGTTGATAGGAGGCTTTCGAGAAACGGGCAGCAGCACGGGCTGAAATGAGCTCCTCCATCATAGCTCTCTTATTTCTTTCTTCCTTGCTTCTCACTAGAGAAAATACAATGTAATCCTAACATCTGCATTTGGAAATGCAGATGCTGCTTAGGCTTCCAATCTCACCTGGGTCAATCTATCAATATGAGAATTCTTATTACAGTGTCAAGTGCTAGCCCAGCTTTAATGTTAAAGACATGCTCTATTCTTCCTTGCAGTATTAGTTCTTGTGTAAATCTGCCTCGGGAATCTCATATGAGGAAGGCAATATTCAAGTTTTCCTGTGTTCCCATAAACATCTTACCTACCCCTAATAACTTGTAGTGAAGGACATGGTTTTGCTCAGAGAAGACAAGGCTGTGATTGGAAATGCTAAATTTCCAGAGGCTCCTACCAAGTTATTTGTTGTTTTCCTTCTCAGTGCGCTCTTCTTATCGCCTGTCTCAGAGCTCTGCAGTGTCTTGCATTCTGATGGTAAGAAGCCTTAGGGAGACAATGCAGGTGTTTGGAATTTCAAGTGATTCAGCACCACTGGGGACATGACATACTAGAAATGACAGTCTCTCCATTTTCACCTGCCAGAAACTCTGGGGACCAATGACACCATCTCTCCCAGTCTCCCAGTCATGAATATGATGAATAGCTTTGTGCTCACCAGGCAGGTACCTTATGAGAATAATTCAGACTGAGAAGATGCTTTCTAAACAGAAAGCTTGTTTCAACTCAGAAAGCACTTAATCATATTGGAATTTTTATGTATATAATGTATTTTTCCAATGAGTCCTATCATTTCCATTTGAGTCCAAGGAATTTCTTTAGTGACATAATCCATGATACTACCAAGGACCACTGCCGTATGTTGGGTTTCCCCAGGAGGCTGATGCCTAGTGTAGTCAGCTAAGGCTTTCCATAGCTAAATACCATAGACTGGGTGGTTTAGACAGTAGAAACTTATTTTTTCAAAATTCTGGGGTCTAGAAGTCAGGTCAGTGTGCCAGCACGGTCAACTCTGATGAAGGCTTTCTTCTGACCCTGCTAAAATTCTGTCTCCATTCAGAGCCACAGCTGGGGTTGGGGTTCAGTGTATGAATTTGGGAAAGGCCCAATTTAGTCCACAGCACAGAGATTATCTTAGAGAGGTTTATTAAGGAGTACTTGGATTTACCACTTCTTGAAGGAGAGAGGAGGAGGCAAGATGAAACTGAGAGGAAAGTGGGACTATGAGGTAATCTCACTGAGGACCTCAGTTGACCCTACATGGAGTTCTGAAGCTGGAGAAGTGCTTTTAGAGTTGTTCCAATTTGAGGTCCTTTTATTACCACACCAAGCAGTCATTGGATATGGGTCACCCCTAGAGAGGTGTTTTTTTTTTTTTATTCTCTCTTTGATGATCTGTATGTGTTTTGAAGATATACTGATAGACTTTTAGGCAGGTTCTTTTCTTCAGTGGGAATGTGGAAATCCTTTTTCAGATACTTGCTGTAGATGATGGTTATGTAGTTCGTTCGTGAGAATAAAGCAAAAGAATTCCTGAGAATCCAACAAAAGTATTGTTCTTCTGGAATTAACATGAGGATAAAATAGTCAAATTATCCAGTCTTGGGTAAAAAGGTGTAAGATATCAGTAGCAAAAATATGCATTGAATTGGGTGGTTTAGTTTCCAACTAACTATCCATGTATATTTATGTGCTGTAAACTTAGGCTGGCTGGCTCAGCTAGTTATAGTGACTATTTCAGTTCCTTACCATTCCTCTAGAAAGTATTTTCATTTGCAAAATTGTACTGTGTCTCTACTCTCACATGTTTAGCTGCTGCAAACCTTAGAATTTTAACTTTTCCTAATCTCACAGAATGAATGCTTCCTATTATGATCGTCTTAGCACAGTGCACTAGGTCTTGTGAAAGTTCCCTCATGTGTAAATACCTGGTTATGATTGCTTCTCAGTGAGAACGTAGGTTCCATGAAGCTAGAGAAGCATATTTGTCTTTTTCACTATTATATTTTCACCATTTAGTGCACTGGTTAGCATACAGTCAAGATTCAAATAGAGTTTGTTCAATGAATAAATGGATAAATGAATGAATGGCTCTAGACAATAGATTTACCATGTCTTTTGAGGGTCATTTAGTATCTACAGTGTGCAGTCTATTGTGCCTTTGTCTTTATACTAACAAGGACACTTTTAATAATTCGTTTTTAAGAACTTATTGCCCAATTTGTACATTATCGTACTTCTTCCTCAGACCATTACTTTGGGGAAAAACATCTCAGTATTTGTCTTCCTGGCAAACATTCACAGCAATTTGTAATTATGAGAAAAGCAATGATTTTAATTTGCCTTCATGGTCCCTGTCAACACTTTAGGAGGTTCTGACAGGGAGATGCATGCATTTATTCATCTCATATCCAGAAAAACAGACCTTTATCATGAAAACTTTCTCCCTGAGTGTGGTAAAATGAGGGACACTTATTTTTCAGATCAGGGGACTCCAGTTTACTTCACTTTTCAAAGTATTCACAGCTAGGTCACTCTAGTAACCAATATTCCTTTCCTATTTCAAAGTTAAAGAAAAAACATTATATCAATAATTTATTAAAGTCATACAAGGTGGCTGTACATTGAATTACCCTTGAAAAGAGTATGTCAGATTTGTCTTGACCAAGTGAAAAAGACTGATGCCAGGTAACACAAATCTTTATTGTACCTGTGTAAATATTTGAACTTGAGTTGGCAAAGAATATCTAGTTTTTTGGGTTACTTGTCTTGAACTTTCATGAAACTATTTCAAATGTGTACCATGGATACTTTATTCTTTTAATAATCCCCATGTGAGGTATTACACATTAAAAATGTCTATTGCTACTAAATATAAAACTTCTTTGGGATATTTCCCAACATAATATTTTAGGCAGCCACTGTCACTTGCCATGTTGATGTGTATGATAAAATCTCTTTTCATTATTAGTCTAAGGAAGTGTGATTTATTTGGGAGAAACTCTAATTCGGGGAACACATCAGAAAAATGAGGAATGGTGTCAAAGGATCATGTAAACACACAGTTGGATGGGTAGAAATTTCTGTACACATCCCAGTTAAGAAAATTTTTGTTTACATTCTTTCGTTTAATATTTGCAACATATCTATGAAATAGGCAAATAAGACATTTTCTTCCCAATATATAGATTTAAAAATCAACAAAATCAACATAGAATTATTAAGAGACTTTCTTGTGATCTAAAAGCTAATATGTAGAAAGCAATTGGTCTTTTCTTTCCAAATTATTGCCATTTTCTTTAGGATCATCATGCTTTTTAATTTAATTTCCTGCTAATGACCTAAGTCATAGAGAAAGATTATGAGCAAATAATTTCTAAGGTTATAAAAAACCACAAAGGGGCCAAAATCCCTTTCACTGATAAGAAACCAATTAGAGGCATCAAGGACAAAGCATGATTTTCATATGAACTTTATTCAAGACAACTGAAAAGGTCTTCTGACTCAGAGAGGAAAACTGGTTGTTTTCCAGAGCTGGTGTCAAAATATTGTCTGATTATTATCTTTCTAGCAAACAAACTGTTCAAAAGCCCCATCTCTAAACAAAAAAGCAAAAAACATTGCTTTGCTTATTTAGCATAGGCACTGCGTCTCAGAGAAAGAAGACAACAGTGAGAATCACAGTTCTGACTGTTCTGTATTTTCCACACATAATCTCTTTCTCTTCACCACTTAAGCCCATCTAAATGAGTCCAATAGCAATGGAACTGTCTGGTTTGGACAGCCTGGATTATTATTTTTTAAAGATTTATTTATTTATTTGAAACACAGAGTTTCAAAGAGAGAGGGACAGTGAGAGTCTTCCATCCACTGGTTCACACCCCAGATGGCAACAATGGCTGGGACTAGGCTAAGTTAAAACCACGATACAGGAGCTTCCTTCATGTCTCCCACATGGGCGCAGGGGCCCAAGCACGTAGGACATTGTCTGCTGCATTCCCCAGGTGCAATAACAGGGAGTTGGATCAGAAGTGGAGACTTGAACCAGCACGGCACTGGCCACTTTCTGAATTATATTATATATGTAAAAAATAATAGTACATGAGACCAGTCTTAGAAGTATGGGTCAGAGAGTGAACATTTCTAAAATAAACTCCTGTTTGTGTCTGTGTGTCTGTGTGTGCAGGCATGTGTGGAAATGAATGACCTCAAAAAAGGCCTGCAGTTTAGTTAATTTGAGAGCCTTTGTAATGTATATGTGACAGATTCAAGTAATTAGTTTTGAAAAAAAAATGAAAATAATGTCATTCAAAAACAAAATGAAATTTCTTAAAAACAGAGAACTATATTGTAACCAACTATCCAACTATCCAAAGGTTATTAAAGACAGATTCATTATTTTAGGTAGATCACTTGAAGAAATCCAGACCCATATATGTGAAAAGCAAATGGCTCTTTAAAATAAAAAAAAAGATTTATTTATTTATTTGAGAGGCAGAGTTACAGAGAGAGGGAGAGACAGAAAGACAGAGAGAGATTTTCCATTCAGTGGTTCACGCTTCTAATGACCTCAACTGCCACAGCTGGGCCAATCCGAAGCCAGGAGCCAGAAGCTTCCTCTGGGTCTCTCTTGTGGGTGCAGGGGCCCAAGGTCTTGGGCCATCTTCCACTGCTTTCCTACTCCATAGCAGAGAGCTGGATTAGAAATGGAGCAGCCAGGACTCAAACTGGCACCCCTATGGGATGCTGGAACTGCAGGTGGAGACTTAGCCCACTACACCACAGTGCCAGCCCCATGGCTCTTTATAAAAGAGTAAATAAAATAAGATAAATAGAGAGATGTTAATTTTAGTTGTATCTTATTTAATCAATTCTTTGGTTTTATAGTCATGATCTGATTTGAGTTATCCCTTCTGCTTTATGAAATTGGTAACTTTAATCTGTAGGCTCATTCATATTCAGACAGCCAGATTTGTGGAAGACCCATATAATATCTATTGACCAGGTGATAGAATTAGAATGCTCAAAGTCTGGCATTGATTACTGAGCAACATTCAGAAAAGATTATTGTTTCTTGTATCTATCACATTTGATATTAAAAGATCCATAAAGGAAGGAGTACTTAGGGTAATACTTTATTTTTCATAGTGGATTTTTTTTTACTTGAAAATCACAGCTACACAGAGAAGAAAAGGCAGAAAGAGAGAGAGAGAGAGAGAGGTCTTCCATCTGCTGGTTCAATCTCCAATTGGTTACAACAACTGGAGCTCTGCCTTTCCAAAGCTAGGAGCCAGGAGCTTCTTCCAAGTCTCCCACATGGATGCAGGATTCCAAGGACTCTGGGCCATTTTCTACTGCTTTCCCAGGCCATAGCAGAGAGTTTGATGGGAAGTGGAGTAGCCAGGACTCAAACCAGCACCCAAATGGGATGCTGGCACCCTTACCCACTACGCCACAGCACTGGCCCCTGTGGTGGATATTATTGAAAACAGATCAATGACCCACAAGAAAATAACCAATATCTGTATCATATATGCAAGAGAAATCCGTTACTATCTATTTGTTCTTTTGCCATTCATACTTTACAAGAACGTGAAATCCTTTTTATTTTTTTTCTTGTTGCTTTTTCATAGACCACACAGATATTTTGGTTCTCTAGAATTTCTACCACATGTCATCCCATCATTATTACAAAGCTGTATTTCAAAGTGCAGGGCAAAGGACAACTCCCCAGATGTGGTTTAAAAAGTTGTGTGGCAGAATTATATGAACTCTGAATTTTGACTTAACTATTCTTGTTCAAATTCTGACCATGTAACAGGCAGAACCAAGTATTACCACATGGTAGAACATTCGCACACTTTAAGATCAGAAGTATCCATTAAGATAAGTTTGAATCATCAAACCTGACTCATGGGAATCATATATCTTACTCAATATTGAACTTTACCAGGAATTAAAAGAGTATGGACAGTAGCAATGTGACAATAGGCAATGTGATGCTTTTCCCTTGGAAAGCTTTGAGATGAACAGTGTAACTTCCTAGTTCATTGGAACCCATTCTGATTTTTATTAAACATGATTTTCTAAGCAATGTACACAAAACATTGTTTCTTATAGAAGATGATTTTTTGCTTATTGGATATTTCGGTTTATACTTCATTAATTATATAGCTTATTTAACATTCTTTCAGTGAGCTATACTTTATATATATATATATATATATATATAAATATGAATTCCATGGTTATATACAATAAGCCATCCAAACAGACCAGAAGTATACTGCTAATGGCATTTTATATATAAGGAGCCTCTGCATTGTGTTTCTACTAGTGAATTTATAATTGACTTTGACCAGAGCATCTTGTTCTTTCCCAGGTGTCCCTGGGGAAGAAAGAAAATGTTTTAAAGGTGTCATGGGTCTACTGCTTACCTTTTCTTTCTCATGTAAGTTCAAATTCTTCATTACTTGCCCACTAATTGCATGCATTCTGGGAAACCTTTGTCAATTTTCTCTATAAAAAACTTAACCTTCCTGATATTTACCATACAGATGATTATATTTCTTCTTTCTTGGGTAAACAATCAGAATAACAAATTGTACTTCTCAAACTAAGGAACATGTAATAAAACATAATTAACCTTCTTCTAACTAAAGAAGAAAAAATGATAGATACATATAGAAAAACAGGTATTGTAGATACTGAGAAAAAGATAAGCCTTGCAGGAGATTCTCATTGGAAACTATGTAAGAGATGATACAAAGAAGGGTAATTTTTAAAGTATTGGGAAAAAATTCTTAACGTTTTCACTTAGTGAAAACATCTTTCAAAAATGAAGGTGAATAGTTTTACATCAAAGAAGCTGAGAGAATTCATTGCCAAGATCCATGATACAAAAATGTACAAGGAAGTTTCTCCGGCAAGATGAACATAATACCAGATAGAAGCTTGTATCTACACAAAGAAATTAATTTTCCAAAATTGTAAAGTGGAAAAGTGTGAAATATATCATCTTTTTTATTTCTTATCATTCTAAAATGTATTGGCTTGGAGCTGACGCTGTGACATAGCAGGTAAAAGTGGCTGCCTGCTGTGCTGGCATCCTGTATGGATGCCGGTTCCTGTCCCTACTACTCCACTTCCAAACCAGCTTTCTTTTTTTTTTTTTTTTTTTTTTTTACAGGCAGAGTGGACAGTGAGAGAGAGAGACAGAGAGAAAGGTCTTCCTTTTGCCGTTGGTTCACCCTCCAATGGCCGCCGCGGCCGGCGCGCTGCGGCCGGCGCACCGCGCTCGTCCGATGGCAGGAGCCAGGTGCTAGGTGCTTTTCCTGGTCTCCCCATGGGGTGCAGGGCCCAAGCACCTGGGCCATCCTCCACTGCACTCCTGGGCCACAGCAGAGGGCTGGCCTGGAAGAGGGGCAACCGGGACAGAATCCGGCGCCCCGACCGGGACTAGAACCCGGTGTGCCGGCGCCGCAAGGCGGAGGATTAGCCTGTTGAGCCACGGCGCCGGCCCAAACCAGCTTTCTAATATGGCCTGGGAAAGCAGTAAAGATGGCCCAAGTCCTTTGGCCCCTGCACTCACATGGGAGATCAGGAAGAAGCTCCTGGCTTCTGGCTCCTGCCTTTGGATTGGTGCAGCTCTGGCCACTGCAGCCAATTGGGGAGTGAACCAGCAGATGGGAGACCTCAGTCTCTGCCTCTCCTTCTCTCTCTGTGTAAATAAATAAATCTTTAAAAAAATAAATAAATAAATAAATAAAATATATTGGCCCAAACAAGTAAACTTTTAAACATTATACTATTGAATTGTGTGACATAAGTAAAATTAAAATTTATGATAATGATATTAAAAATGGGAAGAGAGACAAGGGAATAATGTTTTTTAAAGTTATTACACAGTGCATGAAGTAATTAAGTAGTTTGAAGGTAGACTGGGAGTAAAGCTGTATATTATAAATCCTAGAGCAATCTCCAAAAATTCTAGAAAAAGTATAGCTAATAATCCAATAGAAAAAATGAAATGCAATTATAGAAAAAATAAAATTCAGGATAGACATTTGGTTTATCAGTCAAGACAACAATTGGACACCCACATTCCTTATCAGAGTGCTGGAGGTCAAGTCCCACTACTCCTTCAGGTCCAGCCTCCTGCTAATGCTCACCGTGGGAGGAAGTAAGTGAGGATTCCAGTAGTTGGGTCACGTGGATTGAGTTCCTGGATTGAAACTTGGATTGAATTCCTGGATTCTGACTTCCACCAGGCCCAGTCCTTACCAGTGGGGAGTAACACAGCAGATGGAAGTGTGCTCACTTGCTCTCTCTCTCTTCCCTTTTTCTGTCTCTCAAATAAATAAATAAAATTTTAAAATGTCCCTAAATAGGCAATAAAAATAGAAGAAAACAGAACAAATGGAACAAGTTGGAAATGACCAATAAGATTGGTAAATTTAAATTCAATTGTACTGATATTTACAGAAAATATAAAAGTTCTATTCACCGCAATTGATTGATAGTAGTTATCAGATGGTATTGAAAAGCCATGACCCTGGGGCCAGCATTGTGACTAAACAATTTAAGGTACCACCTGAAATGCTGGCATCCCATATGGATACAGGCTTGAGTCCTACCTGCCCCACTTCTGATCCAGCTCCTGCTATAGCGCTTGGGAAAGCAATAGAAGATGACTGAGAACTTTGGGGCACTGTACCCAATTGGAGACCTGGATAGAGTACCGGGCTCTTGGCTTTAGCCTGGCCCCGCTCCAGCCATTGCAACCATTTGGGAAGTAAATTAGTAGATGGAAGATTCTCTCTCTCTCTCTCTCTCTCTCTCTCTCTCTCTCTCTGTCATTCTCTCTCATTTTCTTTGTCTCTCCCCCTCTCTATAGCTCTGCCAAATAAATAAATAAATCTTTAAAGAAAAAAAGGCTTGACCCCTCTATGTGCTATCCACAAAAAGAAATTCACTAAAAATATTGATATTGATTAGTTAAAATAACACAGCAGGATAAATAACTTTCAAATACTAAAATATACAGTGTGATTATGAAAGATCTTGATCTGTGGTAACTTATAGACTATCTAAAATGTAATGTATTCAAGTGAAGTCTACATTTTGATATTAAATGATTGTTTACAGCTCTTGTCTCTACAGTTGAGGAACACTGGTATTTTTCCTCCTGCTATATGTTGAATTCTTTACTTAAGATAGTATTAATCTTATGAGTATAAATAAACTGAAAATAGATTTTTGTAAAAAATAGAAATGAGGGCAAGAGAGAAGGTATCATGGGAAAAAGGTATCATGGGAAAAAATCACTATGGTCTTAAATCTGTATATATTAAATGCATGAAATTTGGATCCTTAAATATTTTTTTAAAAAAATCTATGGAAAATTAGCTTCTCAAAAAACTATGCATGAATTTCAAAAGTAGTTTTGTACCAACATAAAATTATCTTTTAATTCCATTTTCCACAAACTTCTTGAAGTACCCTCATAATACTATTACAGTACAATTCAATACAAGGAATATTATCAGAGATAAATGATAAAGGGTTAATTCACAAAAAATATACAATAATTTTACATGTGCATATACCTAGCAATTTAACTTAAAAATATTCTATAAAAGTGATGGAGTTGAAAGAATCAAAAGATAAATTCACATTTTTGTTAGAGACTCTAATACTCTCTCAATAATATATAGAACAAGTAGAGAGAAGATCAGTAAGGATATAGGAAACCTGTACGACACTGTATAACAATTCATTATAACTAATATATAAAAAAGTACTTCACCTAAAATAGCTGAATATACAGTTACATTAATTCTGTACCTCCTATAGGTAAATCCCAAGATGAGAGTAGACATTTGAGAAATTTTTTGGTAAAGCTGATTCTCTGGAAAAAATAGAAATGATCCAGAAGTGATACATGAAACCACTATGGAGAACTGACCTTTGTGAGAGAAAGAAGGGAAGAGAGTTGTACAGGCAATCTCAGGCTATAGAGCAGTTCTAAAATTTTCCACCAAGACAAAAGGAAATCTTCAAGTTAAAACCACTTGTCTGAGGTGTCCTATATCTCATGGAAATCAGTCTGTCTTTGTTTTCCTATCATTTTCAGTTCTAAGATGAGACACTCATATAAAATACGGCTCGGCATCAGTACAGTGACTATGTTAGAGTGCAATAGCTGAGTAACTACCATTCCTCAAACAGGATATCTGAGAAGCAAATTTCAAGGTTGCTAATTGCATGTCTTATGCTGCACAGATCTTCTGCACATAGTTCTCCTTTTCTGAGGAGAATCTCTGAAGAAGAAGATTGGGAAGATGTGTTACAGAAATTGTGTTGCTGCAGAAATCCAAATAAAGGCTGGCGCTGCGGCTCACTAGGCTAATCCTCCGCCTGCAGCGCCAGCACCCCGGGTTAACATTTCACACATCTTAATGATGCTTCAGACTGATCACTTCAGAGGTACTGCCATTAATCTAAACAATCACGAAACTGAAGGCTAGGAGAAACCTATATGAAGAAAGAATTTTCTGAAAAATGTATAAATGTAAAAAATAGGCCGGCGCCTCAGCTCACTAGGCTAATCCTCTGCCCTGCGGTGCTGGCACACCGGGTTCTAGTCCTGGTCAGGCGCTGGATTCTGTCCCAGTTGTTCCTCTTCCAGTCCAGCTCTTTGCTGTGGCCAGGGAGTGCAGTGGAGGATGGCCCAAGTCCTTGGGCCCTGTGCCTGCATGGGAGACCAGGAGGAAGCACCTGGCTCCGGATTGGTGCAGTGTGCTGGCCGCACTGCACTGGCTGTAGCAGCCATTTGGGGGGTGAACCAAAGGAAAGGAAGACCTTTCTCTCTGTCTCTCTCTCACTGTTTAACTCTGCCTGTTAAAAAAAAAGAAATCCAAATAAAATTTTGGTCAAGCCATTGGTACTACACCAATATTCATTTATTAGTTTTTAACATAGATGGGACTCACTGTTCTAGCTTACCAATTTCATTGTAAATCTATATTCTTTCAAAATAAGAAAATAAACAATAACAAAACTGCTCTAACTTTATTTCTCCCTACTGATCAGTTTCCCTACTAGTATGCTGAATCTGCTTCTCACCTGGTTATAAGGAATTTAGAAAGCCATGGTGGTAGCCATAGTGTAGTTTGGATGAGACTGATGTTCTCTTAATAAACATTTAGTCAAAATGATCAAGAAAAAATTTAGAGACAGAGAAGAAATCCTAATTATAAATATCACAAGTTAAATAGGGGATATTACCACAGATCCTACAGACATGAAATGATAATATGAAAAGATTTTGAACAGCTTTGTGCCAACATATATTATAGTGTAGTTGAAATGGATTTTCTTTGAGAAATATGCTATCAAATCTCTCTTAAAAATAGGGGCTAACATTGTGGCACAGTGACTTATGCTGCTTCTTGTGTTGCCAGCATCCCATTTGGGAGCTTTGTTTGGTGTTTTATCTGCTCTGCATCCTGTCAAATATCTCTGCCAATATTCCTTAGAAAGCAGCAGAGAAAGTCCTAGTGTTTGGGTCCCTGCACCTGTGTGGGAGAGCTGGATGGAGTTCCAGGCTCCTGGCTTCAACCTGGCCCAGCTCTGGTCTTTAAAGCTGTTTGGGGAATGAACCAGTGGATGGAAGATCTCTCTGTCTCTGTCTTTACCTCAATCACTCTTCCTTTCAAATACATAAAAATAACATTTAAAATATCATTCAAGAATAAAGATACAGTTCACAGAATACTATTAATACCTTGAGGAAATTTCCTTTAATTACTGATTTTTTATTATGAATAAATATTGAATTTATGTCAATTTTTTCTGCATCAATTGAGATGATTTTGTGATTGTTTAATAAATGTAACTGTTACTCTAACTGGTATAACTCTATTTGCAAAGCTTCACATTCTGATATAGATACAAGGTTCACAATATGAGCTTCAGAAATAATAGTTACTATTTAATTTGGCATTTATATGGAGATTTGGTTGCTTTCTGACTATATGGGTTTCTGCCTGTTTAGGTTCCAAAGAGATGTACCAAAGAGATGTAATGTAGCGATAATTCAGCCATATATATATATATATATATATATATATATATATATAATTATGGTCATGGCTCTTTTGCCATTTTCAATGTTATTATTTATTTTGGATGAATTTGAAATAAATACCCTAGAAAGAGGAATGGGCACTTGGCCAGTTAAGATGCTGTTTCAAACATCATATCTCATATTGGAGTGCCTGGGATTTGATGCCTCCTTCTGGTTTCTGACTCTATATCCCTGTTGAAGACCCTGGAAGACATCAATGAGGACTCAAGTAACTAGGTTCCTGCTATGTACATGGAAGACATGAGTTCTTGGCTCCTGGGTTTGGTGTCAGCACTTCTCTGTCCTGGCTCTGACTACCACAGGTATTAGGGTGAGTGAATCAGTTGATGGTAGCTCCCTCTTTCTTGGCTTATTTGTCTCTCTACTTCTCATAGATATTAATTAAAACACCATAGAAAGAAATACCGAAGTACACTCCACATCATTCCATTAAAGCTTAAATGTCACTCTTTTCCTTCATTCTTTAGCCCACTCTAGACTCTTTGCCAAGCAAGAGATGCTTCTCAAGTAAAAAGTACATTGATAGTCCTACAAAGAAAAATATAAAGGGAAAATATTTTAATACTTTTAGTAAGTGCTTTACTACTAAATATCGGTTTCCTTTATAAGACTGAAGCCCATAGGGTCATGATCATATTTTGTGCACATGTATTTTTCCTGTTTGGTTGGTGTTTTCTAGTCTGTAATATAGGTTTGACACAGCGAAGTTCCTTATTAAATGTTGAATGAATAAATAAATATTCTACCCAACAACATTGTGCTGTGGGGACTCATTTGTGCATTCTTAATGTGATAGTTCTCTTTTCTGAGAAGACTAGAGTATATTTCAATGTTATGTAAGTTTGAGAAGTCACATACAATGGCCAATATCAAAGTAAACTACAAATAAATTTCCTGGTATAACTTAGAGACATTTTGAAATACTTATATATTTGGGAGGTAATATATAACAACATTTATTTTTGACATTAACATCTGGAAGCTTACATGAACATACTGGATGGCATTCAGTTGGTTAATAACTGCACAATTCCTTGTACTAGTTCAGAAAAAATGTTCTGGAAATCCCGAATTTCTTGTTACCTTAGCAACCACAGGTAGAGTGCCATAGTGACAGGGATGACTCACGAATCCCCTCAAAGATCTAATGCTGTTAGCATATCAAGTCTATGTTTGGAAATCTAGCTCCTCAAAAAGACTTAGAAAAATCCTTTTATTGGGACCTAAAATGATTTATCTGTATCACCGTGAACCTTAGTAAAAGTGATCTTTAGAACATTCATCAAAATATAGCTTATTTCTTTCACAATGGCAAGCCACAGCTTCTCAATCAGATTTTAGATATGCATGGTTCATGGATGTGATTCATAGATATGATCCACAGATTCTGAAAATACCCCAAGGAGATTTCAGCTAAAGAGACACTCACTTAACTTTGCTGTCTATATTTAGCCAAATACACGGAGACAAATATGTCTGTTAACAATAACAAACAAGCAAGTATTACAGAAACTCTAACTATTTGCTCAACTTCCCATGTTCACTAATATCCACATGTCCCCTGTAAATCTCAACTCTTTGTATGGTCCAGATATTGAACAAATGAGTCAAAGGTTTTTACTTAGGACTAAAAATTATAGTATGCAGCAATTCAACATATTTGCATTCTCATTATTTCCTCACATGGTAGAGGAGACAAGGCAGCTAATGAGGCCTCACTAATTTCATTTTTTTTTTTTTTGACAGGCAGAGTGGACAGTGAGAGAGACAGAGAGAAAGGTCTTTCTTTGCCGTTGGTTCACCCTCCAATGGTTGCCGTGGATGGCATGCTGCGGCCGGCGCACCGCGCTCATCTGATGGCAGGAGCCAGGTGCTAGGTGCTTCTCCTGGTCTCCCATGTGGTGCAGGGCCCAAGCACTTGGGCCATCCTCCACTGCACTCCTGGGCCACAGCAGAGGGCTGGCCTGGAAGAGGGGCATCTGGGACAGAATCCGGCACCCCAACCGGGACTAGAACCCGGTGTGCCAGCGCCGCAAGGCGGAGGATTAGCCTGTTGAGCCACGGCGCCGGCCTAATTTCATTTTTTAGGGTTTGATTCTCATGATTTAATCACCTGCTAAAGTCCTCACTTCATAAACCTGTCATTGATGAGCAGATTTTTATGGGGCCAGTGTGCTTAAGCCACTGCTAGCAACACCCACGTCCTATTTGGGCACCAGTTTGAGTCCTGGCTTCTCCACTTCCAATCCAGCTCTTTGCTACTTGGTCCCCTGCCACTCATGTGGGATATCCAGATAGTGTTGCTGGCTTCTTGCTGTAGAAACTCAATCCCATATCTGTCACATGGGTGGCAGGGACCCAAGTGTCTGAGCCATCACCTACTATCTCCCAGGTTGCACAATACCATGAAGCTGGAGTTGGAAATGGAGCCAAAGTTTGAACTTAGTTACTCCAAAACAGGATGCGGGTTTCCCAAGTGGTATCTTAACTGCTGTGCCAAATGCCTGCTCCTCTCTGGGACAATTTTAAGTAATTTTTATTTCAGTGTCTTCCAGCCCACTAACATTTCCATTTGCATTACACAATCTGCTACAAAGCTAATGTATTGAATTTCTTATTGCAAATATTGTGTCCTCCAGTTCACGAATTTCCACTCACATAGCATCAATCTCTCTGTTGAAGTTTCCTAGCTCATCGCTTACTTTATTTATGCTTCTTTTTAATTCCTTGAAATACTTATAATACCTCTCTAAAATTCATTACTAATTCAACCTTTCTGTTAATGCTGTGTTTGTTTCAATCAGTTGCTATTATTTTCTTGGTTGTAGATACTATTCCTCTGTTTCTTGGCATTTGAAGTAATTTATATTGCTTCTGGATATTACTGATAGCATGGTATAGTAATCTTGATTATGTTTGTTTTTAAAGGATGCTAAGCTTTGGTCTGGTACCCAATTAATTTACTGAACCAAATTGATCCTCTTTGAGGCATGGTTTTAAGTTTTCCTGGGTGGGACATGTGTAACCTGTTCCCTATAGCTAGAATAGCCCTATTTTTTTCTATAGTATCATATGAGATACTGAGTTGTCACTGAGGTGTCCATGCTGTTGTCTGTATCTTCTACTTGGCACTGTATGAAATCAAGAATTTTCATCTAGGGCAGGGCATTTGGTGCTGCGTCTAAATTGCTGCATGTAACACCCATATCCCACGTTAAAGTATTTGATTTGAGTTCTGGCTACTCAACTTTCAATTCAACTTCTGCTAATACACAACATTGGAGGCAGTAAATAATCATCCAAGTCCTTATATCCCTTCCAAGCACATGGATACTGTTCTGGATCCTGGCTTTGTCCTGGCCTAGCCATAGCTGTTGAGGGCATTTGGGGAGTGGAACAAAAGATGAAAGCTATCTCTCTGTGTGTGTTTCTTTCATTCTCTCTGGCTCTCGTTCTGGCTCTCGTTCTCACTCTCGGTCTCGCTCTCACTGTCACTCTCCTTCACTCCCTCTGAATCGCTACTTATCAAATAAAATTAACAACAATACTTCAAAAAAATCCATTCAGCTTATTTTTCTGCTCTTTTTGGCCTAACAGATTTTCTCAGCTCCTGTGCAACTTAGTATTTGACCAAAGACTTAAGAGTGCCACTACAGGTTTGTGGTGCTCCTATTCCATGTAGCACTTTCCCCTCTGGTATCCCAAAGAGCCTGCCTCATGGACCTTAACCAATGGTATCTGTTTTACCAGTGTAGTGAGAATACTCTGCTCTGAGTGGGCTCTGTCTCTCTGTACTGCGGAGAGGGAGTTAGAGTGGCCAAATGCCTTATATGATCTTTCCTTAACTCAGGGATCACAGCCTCCATGCTGCTGCTTGTTGAATCTCTGACACTGTCATTTCATATACTTTATCATAGTTCTTTATAGTGAGTGGGCTAGGCCAGTAGTTACTCAATCATGCCCCTAAGAAGAAACCTGTAGAGGAAATAAGATTTCACTACAGCAGTCTCCGTCTTTTACACAAGTAGCTGAAGTGTATTTCTGTCCCTCTAGGGTCAAAATAATATCCTTAGAACCTAGAGCAGAGGCTTGAAATTATCTGAGGTTAACTGAAGAAAGAGTTGATAGTCGTGTGCCCTCTTACAGATGCTAAAAGTACAGGCCAGTTGTCCTGATAGCTAACTGTGAACAAAAGTTCAATTTCAGGAAGTCTGTTAAGAGAATCATTTTTGGATGATGTGAATTATCACAGACAGAAAGAAAAAATCTCTGCATGCTGTCCTCTTCTGGTGTCTGAGACACTGGTATATTCTTTTGCAAAAATTTTAGGTGCAATGGTCACTCTCATCTTTCTTTTCTACCTAGCATAGTTAGAACTTCCCAATTGTCATGGCAACCTTAACTCTCATGTTTCTGGCATGAGCATTGAAATGATCATAGGCTTGCTGTAGTGACAGCTCCTCTAATACCTTTGAGACAACATCTTGGTTGTATGGTCGTTGCTGACAGCTTGCTTTAAGTTGCTCCCATCTGAGGAACCTGCTTCCTTGAAAAGGCACTCATAGTCATTACATTTGTTCCATCTGGATAATTATTCTCAGTGGATTCCAGAAAAAATGGTCTCTCTTGGTTTCCTCTGAAGCTTGTTTCCCCCAAGGACTTAATGACAACCAAAGATTTCTGTTTTGTGCTCATCAAATCAGTTTTTTCTTATTGTTTAGTGTTCTGGGTCTTTCTTTCAGGTAAATTTGTTTCTACAATAATTAGTATTGCATCTGGTGTTTTATGTTTTCTTTATTGTTCCCCTGCACATCTTTTTTAAAAATGACCCCATTTAAAAATATTTATTTATGAGATGGAGGTTCTCTTCAGTTGGTTTGTTTCCCAAATGCCTGGAGGTAGAGGTATGTAAAGTGGGGAGCCAGGAACTTAACCCAGATCTTCCACATAGTTGCAGGAACCCAAATCCTTAACCAAAATTGTTGTCTTCCAGGGCCCACATTAGCAAGAAGCTGGAGTCAGGAGCTAGAATCCAGGCATTCCAAAGTAGGATATGGAATGTGGGACTTGCATCCTAATTAGCAGCTTAACTGCTATGCCAAACACCTGTTCTCTCTAAGCCTCTCATCTACCCCACACCTGCACATCTTTTAGGAAGGTTTGGCTGCATTAATAATTGCTAAACCTGCTTCTTGGGTATTTTAATTTCTCTAACCCACATAATTTGAGATATACCAAAACTTTCTTTAATTTTACCTTCCTTTTTCATTCTTCCCAGACATTTGATTGTCTTTATATTGCTCTTGATTTTTGCCTTCTGGATTGTTCTGTAATGAAGTGCACAAACCAAGCAACTACAGGAATATCAAAAACATACAGCATTGCGGCACTGTTATTCTGCCTTTCAAATAAATAAATAATATTTTTTAAAAAGCCAGTGAAGAAACATTCTTGTCAGCATTATCACTCTGAGCTGCATAATTTCACCCATATATTATCCAATTAGATACTATTTCTCCCAGGACTGAATGAATTATTTTTCATTAATCTGTCTCTTGTTTTGAAATATGACTTAAAGTCGTATCTCCAATCTTTAGGAACATCATACCTTCTCAGGGCACTCTTAATGACTACATATCACCCACAATAATGTTACTGTTTAAAGTTCACATAGCAGTTCTTGAAGTCAGTATTCCTATGGGACTCTCTGATATTTTCATCTCCATCTCATACAAATGGTAACTTAAATCTATCTGTTAGGAAGAGTACTTGTAATTGCTCTTGATGTAGGCAGAAGGGAGAAAACAAAGGGAAAAACGCCTTACCTGCATTGAACCTGCCCTGAAAATAACCAACATTGCTGCCAGTTGTGTCCTCACAATGACCTTTGGCTCAATGTATGGTCATTAGAAAAAAAATTCATGTCTGACATAACTGCTCCCATAAGGCACCTCACGCTATGATGTTTTGGAGTTCTCCATAAAAGGACAAGAAAATGGATTGTACTCAAGCCCCCGCCCCAAACTACATTCCCTTTAAGTATTTAATTAAGCTCCATCCCAGACACCTCTTCCTGTGCCTTCAGATCATGTAAAGGGATGGACCAGAACCTTGAGATTGTAGCTGTCTCTTGAGCATATCCTCATTCTTTCCTAGGTGTGTACGTTCACTTTGCGTGTACATAAACATTGTTTCTGTGATGCTCTTTACCTACATCTAGTCCTCAAATTATTTTCTGTTGTTGAAGACCAGAACCAGAAACTAGGATACAAACACTGTGGCACATCGTGTTAAATTGCTACTTGGGACATGACATCCCGTGTCATGGCAGTTTGAGCTCTCGTTACTGTGCTTCTAATCCAACTTCCTGCTGGCTAGTGCACTTGGAAAGCAACAGGTTATGACCCAAGTACTTGAGTCCCTGCCATGCCTGTGGGTGACCCAGATGGTGCTTGGACTCCTGGCACTGGAGCCCTGGCTGTTGTAAGTATTTGGGGAGTGAACCAGCAGATGGAACATGGGTCTCTCTCTCTCTCTCTCTCTCTCTCCCTCTCTCTCCTCTTTCAAATAAATAAATAGAAAAAAAAAGGAACATGACCCAGTCACCCTCAGAAAATTCTATCTGTGAATTCTCAACTTTAGTTTCAAACTTCAGTTTTAAGAGGATGCTCCTCAAAAACTTCCTGGAAGTTGCTTCCTTCTTGGGGGAGAAGCGGGAAGGGAAGCACAGGGAGCTCCCTGAGATTTTGCCTGGCTCATTTTCCCGGTTACTTTGGGCTCCAATTCACTTTCCTTCTCTTAACAAAATCTTCCTCTTTTCTGGCATTCACTTTAATAATAACTAGACATGGAGAGGAGCATTGTGGTACAACAGGTTAAGTCATCACCTTGAGATGCTGGCATCCAGTATGAGTGCTGATTCAGACCTGGCTGCTTCACTTCCAATTCACCTCTGTGCTAATCACTTGGGAAAGTAGCAGGGAGAAAGCCTAAGTACTTGGGCCCCTCCCACCCACATGGGAGACCCAGGTGGAGTTTCTGGCTTCTTGCTTCAGCCAGGCCAGGTCCTTGTCATTGCAATTGTTTTGGTAGTAAACCAGTGAATGGAGGGTTTCTCTGTCTCTATCTTTGTAACTTACCTTTCAAATAAATATATTTTAATTTAAAACATAAAACTAAATAAGGCTGACTATTTTTTTTCCTGTCACATATTCATCTCCCTTAGTCTTTAATATCTTATTTTCTGGGAGAGGCTTCAAGATGGTGGAATAGGGAGGGAGCTTATTGCTCTAGGCTAGGGGAAGATAATTTTAAAAAGAAGTAGAGAGATTGCACTCTCAGGAGAGAGTTAGGGAGAAAACTGCAGTGGAAATTCTACGGAAGGAAGAGGGATTCATGAATTTACATGAAGGGTGCAGATGCACAACACAAGCAGGGACACAACACGGGGCCTCAGCAGCTGACAGCCTGAGAGAATGGCAGTTTTGGAGAGTGAGGTGAGATCAGACTGCAGCAGCCTGTGTCACTGGCGATATAGCTGAGGAGAGAGCTTGGCATGAGTCCAAACTGGAGCTCTGTTGGGGACAAGATACCTGCTAACATAGCTAAAAAGGGGGCATTTTTCCCCTCCCCATTCCCCCCACAACGACTCCCAGCAACTAGCCGAGAGAGAGAGCAGGCATCATTTTGGACATACATAACAGCTGTGCCAGAAATTGGCTGAATGAGGCAAATATCATTTTGTCCCTAGCTGTGGCAGTGGCGTGGGTCTGTGCACTGGGAACCAGCAGTGAGAAAGCACAACTGTGAAATGAGAAGGAGCTAGGACCTGCTGTTCTTGTGTATGTGTGTGATCCCGGGATTTTAGCAGAAGAAAAAAAAATCTGCATTCCCCATTGATCTCAAGTCTGGCTGAGAGGAATCACAGGGGGCTGGGCATCCACATAGAACTGTGAGGTGTCCCCAGTGTCTCAACATATCACCGGCTCTAGGGCTCAAACCACCTAGGCAGGGCACCCACAGTCAACTGGCTCTGGAAATGTTTCTACATCTCTATGGACTTGACAGTCTAGTGGAGTGGAGTGAATCCTCTGCACTGCATGACTGTGGGAGCCTCATGTGCTGAGACTGCAGGAACTGTGATGGCATGAGAGGATGCAGGGTGTAGCTGGGTCTCTGGGCAATCACTGTGAACAGCTACACATGTTCAGATCTCCTTGATTACCTGGGGTGGTTCATTGCAATGGGATCAGTGCTCACACTGAGGACAGCACAGGTCCTTTGTGCAGTTCATACAGCAGTGCAGCTGAGTATTGCACCCACTGTGGGTTCAAATCCAGACATTCATCACCTTGGAAGACAGGAGGGGAGGATGTGATTACAAAAATATAGGTAATCAAATCCTCCCTTTTCATAAAAAGAGAATTTCTACCACACAAAAATCTGCTCAAAATGAATCAACAACTTAAATCTATGATCCAATACCATCAAATTACTAGAGAACATTGGGGAAACTCTGCAAGACATTGGTATTGGCAAAGACCACTTGGAAAAAACCCCAAAGGCACAGGCAATGAAAGCCAAATGAGATTACACGAAACTGTAACTATATGAAATGGAAGCTTCTGCACTCTAAAAGAAACACTCAGCAGAATGAACAGGCAACTGACAGAATGAGAAAAAATATTTGCAAGCTATGCAACTGATAAAGGGATTGATATTCAGAATCTATAAAGAGCTCTAGAAATTAAATAACAAAACAAGCAATCCAGTTAAAAAATGGGCAACGAATTTGAACAGGTAAATTTCAAAAGAGGAAATTCAAATGGCTAACAGACACATGAAAAAATGCTCTGGATCACTAGCCATCTGGAAATTGCAAAACAAAACACCAGTGTGGTTTCACTTCATATCAGTTAGTATAGCTGTCATACAGAAATCAACAAACAAATGCTGGCAAGGATGTGGAGAAAAAGGTACCCTAATCCATTGCTGAGTGGATTGTAAACTAGTGTAGCCACTGTGTAAGACAGAATGGACATACCTCAGAAATCTGAATGTAGATCTACCATATGATGCAGCCATCCACTCCTGGGAATTTGCCCAAAGCAAAGTAAATCAGCATATGAAAGAGTAATCTGTACCCCCTGTTTATTGCAGTTCAATTAAAAATAGCTAAGATATTGCACCAACTCTGATGTTCATTAACTGAAGACTGGATAAAGAAATTATGTTATATATACACCATGGATTACTACAGAGCAGTAAAATAAAAAATGAAATCCTGTAGTTTGCAGTAAAATGGATGCAACTGGAAGGCATTACATTTAGTGAAATAAGCCATTCCCCAAAAAGACAAATACCATATGTTCTCTCTGATCTGTGGTAGTTAATTGAATACCTAAAAGGTAATCTATAGGCATGTAATTTGAACAGTGCTTATCTTGACTGTTGAGGAACAGTGTTTTGTTTTGATTTTTCTTTATACTACTTGTTGAACTCTTTACTTAGTGAAGGGTTAACCTTATGAGTATAAAGTTAATTGAATATAGATATTTGTAATAAGAAAGAAAATAAGAGAGGGAGAGGGAAATGGTGGGTGTGTATATGAGAAGAAGGAAAACTGTTCCTAAATTTGTACATATGAAATACATGAAGTTTGTATACCATAAATAATTTTTAAACTAATCTCACCTTCTTTTTCACTTATGACTAATGTGCCTCCTGATAATCATCAATTTTTTTAAAGAAATATATTTCTTTTTCCAAGTAATTAGCTTTGACTTCATTCATTCCCTTTCATTTACTTGTTTATTTTCCTTTACTTTGTTTCTAATAAAAAGACTGAAGAGTATTTTTAAACATAGCAGCTCCACCCTTATTTTCCTGGTAAGTGTAGTTCTGAAAAACAAAATAGGTTTACATAGTTTGGGATCTTTGAATTTGCATAATTTCTATGATTTTTTCTCTATGTTTACCAAATAACACTATGCTCTCTTTATAGGTTTACTTTTTTAAAGATATTATTTATTATCTATTTGAGAAGTGGAATTATAGACAGTGAGAGGGAAAGACAGAAAGGTCTTTCATCTGCTGGTACACTCCCCAAATGGCCACAACAGCCAGAGCTGACCAATCTGAAGCCAGGAACCAGGAGCTTCCTCCAGGCCTCCCATTCAGGTGCAGAGGCCCAAGCACTTAGGCCTTCTTCTACTGCTTCCCCAGGCCATTGCAGAGACCTGGATCAGAAGAGTAATAGCCAGGACTAGAACCAGTTCCCATATGGGATGCTGGAGAGCAGGCAAGGATTAACCTAACGCACTTTTTAGGGATGCACAACTTTGGTTGTCTGAAATCATGTTTCAACATTGTATAACTGGGAAAAATCATTATAAGTTGTATTAAGTGATGACAGGTTTGTCGTGAATTTGGCAAACATGTAATACCTCCATGCACTAAGGCTTCATACTAGAAATTTTGAATTAGAACTTCAGCAAGGTCTTCTGAAGAGGTAATTCAGCTCTTATTATAGTTTTAGGTCTTATGGTAGTTGTTTCATGAATGAAAGAGTTAGAAAGTCAGGATATGTCATAGTATATCATATTCAGTTGGTAGAAGCTCGGACATTGTCATGTAACATTTTAGCTAAAAATGCTGAACTTATTGCTTTAAGTAGAGTCTCACAATTAGGAAAAGACCATAGAGCTAATATTTACACAGACTCCAAATATACTTTCCTTGTGTTACATGCATATGCAGCAATTTGGAAAGGGAAGCCTACTGACTACCAATAACTCTCCCATTAAAATGGGGAAAGAAACATCAACTCTCTTTCAAGTAGTATTGGAATATTGGGAAGTGGTTGCAGAGGACACGAAAGGAAGATGACCATATCAGCAATGAGAGGGTACTAGCAGAATGGGCAACAAAGAAGGCTGCTACTCAGGAAGTTTTAGAAATCCTTGCCATACCATGACTAAGATAGAATGAGCTCAGTAAGGAGGTTACACTGCAGATACCAATGTATGGTAGACTTAAAATCATAGGACCATGATGCCAATGGCTTCTCAGTGGAAAATTATTGAGGAAATGTGCGAGTGCCCATCCAGAAGAGAAATCCTAATGCAAATAGTTTCTTCAGTATTTGAAAGTACCACTCCTAATTTGAACCCCGGAAACTTGTTCTATTGACGACAAAATATGTGGCTGATAAATGAGCAGGTAAGAAGCTGGTTAGTGAAAAATTTATTGGGAAAAAATGAAGAGACAGAAATTGCTACACTTAATAGATCAGATAGGCATTTCAGTAAAGGACTGACAGCCCAGCGTGCATTCAGACTGGGGTTTTTATGGGCATGAATATGGATCCCCCATTTCTTCTTTCCTCCTCTCTTCTGGGAAAGTCTGGGTGGGGGATTTTTGGATGTGGAATTCCCCTAAACAAACCCCTCTGGACAATACTGACCATTAATGATCTTATCTATTGGAAAAGCAAATGGCTCCTTCAGTCCAGTGATTATAACCTTGTCAGGCCAGCTGTATCACTCCCTTAATTTGGTGAGTTCTTTTTGATAAAGGAAAAGCAAGGACACCTTGGGCTAAGGGAGATAGACAAGAGGTTGGGTCCTGCTTTCAATACTTGTTTCCTCATCCCATTGCACATAAATTTATTTTTTTAAAACTTCTCATTTTATTCAGCCCCTCTTACATACATAAGCTAATATCTACCTAGTTGCCTTAACATTCCACCTTAAGAGAAGTAACCCATAATGTTACAGGGACACATGGATACAGATCTCAGTTTCTGTATCTTTTTCAAGCTGATGTATGGGCACAGAGGTGTTTTATGGGTGTTCTTCTCTTGCTGTCTGTCCTATGGTGCTTGAGCTTAGCCTTGGAAAAGATTGTCTTGTGTTGTCTAGAGTACTGGTCATATCATTTAGTGGGATCGGCTAGATGTCTTGTTTCACAACCATCTGGAATTGGTGGCTTTTTTTTCTATTAGAGACAAAATGAATGAAGACATGAAAGACCATGACATAAACAGAGGCAGTAAGAGTATGGAAACTGTAGGGCCAATGAGAGACAATAGCCAGAATTTGATGACCAAATGTTGGGCCAAAAATTTCAGTCTTGTTCAGCCTGGTCCTAAACTTATCTGGTCTTGTCCAAGAAAGAATGAAAATGGTTTTTTGCTTATCTAGTTGAAACAAAACCATTTATTTTTGATGTTTGGCATAGGCACCTCCTTGGGCAGCAGTTAGCATATTTAACTGCTTGCATTATTTGAAGGACTGGGTTTTCTAACCCCAGCACAGGGACCCTCACGTTCCCCCCTGGCCATTCTTTGTTCCTGGGGGGGATGAGGATGAGCACTAAATACTTTAGTTTCTGACACATCACTTGTGTGTTTTTCTTGGACACCTGATAAACTAATGTTAGGAAGATAAAGGTGTTAGTCAAATGCCCAAATATGTAGTCTCAGATGGGGTGAAAGATCACCCCCCTCAAGAGGGGGGTGCCTGCCCAACATGAGGGCCTGCCCAAATATAAGCTGCACTGTCTATAAACCCTTGTGGCCACACTGTTCAGATTAGCTGTTGCTTTATGCACTGTTTGTTAAAGGCTTTTAAAGGCAAATATAAACTGACAAGAGTGGCTTGATAATAATTAGGTGAATTTTAAGGCCCGGCCAGGTATAAGTAAGGCTGGACCTATCAATCTCTTTACATGGAATACTGGAAGATACATTACAAGGGAATTGTGAATTTCTTTAGGGAAGGCACCCCATTGACTCCTATTATCTGACTGGCCTGGGAGGAGAGATTGCCTGAATAGGAGGTTAGTATAAAATAGGTGGCATCTCCAAAAGGAAATGTACAGTCCTGCATGCAATGTTGTTGATCCTAAGCCATCCCTCCGGTAGCAATGATTGCTTTGGAAGCTGGGCATAGTGAAGACCCTTTTCAACCTAGGAAGGGCTAACAGGATCAGTGGCTCTGACCAAGACTCCAATCCCAGGACAGTTCTGTTTACAATGACTCAGCTCTTGGCAGAGTTGACAGGACCTTCAGAAGCTGGCTTCTGTCATGACAGCTGTTTGTCCAATTCTTTGGCTTCCCACATTGAAAACAGATGTAATTTGGGGGTAGGCTGGTCTTATTGGCTCACCTTGAAGAAGAACACTGTGTAAAGCTGCTACTAATTGGCCTACCACCTATTCTTACATTGCTCTTGCTGCCTAGCTCACTCCTTTCCCTCCTACTCTCTGTTAAAATAGACCATGGTGGAAGCCTTTAGGATGTTAACCATGAGGATGTTAGTCCCATCCCTAATTTTTTGGTGACCTGAACTGAAAAATTAGTCGGAAGCATGGTCTGACAGTGTGTGTGTATGTATGTGTGTGTATTTCCATGAAATAAGTGTCCATGAGGAGAGCCACATCCTTCTAAGTAAGATCAAACATGATGACTACCTTACACAACCTGTCTATAAGTTTTGAGGTCATAACTACAATTTTTTATCCCTTTGGTTTGAAAAGGGGAGTTCTTCAAACTTATTGTGGTCACAACAGAATAACTCTAGCTGCAAAATAATTGTAGTTTAAATTCTCTCTCTCGTTCTCTTTTTGGGGGGCTATGTTATTTGGTTTTTTATCTGTGGCCAAGAATTATTACAAAAAAGGCCAGTTAACCCTTTTATAAAGCCTCGGGATCAACCATACAGCCTAATGGAGACTCCTTCAGAATAAGAAAATAGAGGACTAATAAGGCAGCAAGTTAGGCCACCCTGATTGCTTAGCCTGCCTTCCTGGGCTTTCAGACTTAACTGATAGTCACCATGTAGCCACACTTTCTGGGCCTTTAGCTTTAGCACGTGATCATTGCATAGCAGAGGGTTATTGGCCTGGGTTGCTAGGCGTAATCGATATCTTTGTAACCTGTACTAGAGCTTTTGAGGGTTCCTGGAACCCTGCTGTCCAGTAACTCCCATATAACCTGTCTCTAATCATCTCTAAGTCTCTTGGAACTGTCCTCCATTTGCTCCATATTTTAACCTGAACACGTCTGGCCATTTTCTGGCTTTTTCTTTTTTCTTCTTCTTTAGCCAGTGACTGACCCTGGCACATAAAACATCAGACCTTTATATAAGTACACCATTAATTTGACATTAAATTATAACCCAGCAATGTATTTTACATAAGCTAAATTAATTCATAAAACTATCAAAATGAGATCATAGACCCTTACAGGAGTAATCTGTTTCATGTGAATATTTTAACCAAAGCTATGGAACAGATCTATTCAAAGTTATAGTAATCACTCAAATATATAATTTTTTTGAAAACAGGTAGATAATGCTAATTCTTATAAGATTCAGTTTTCCGGAATCTGTCTCTTTTGGAGCCCCTCCTGGCTGTTGCTGCAAAAGGTTTCTGATTTCAATAAATCTTGCTTTGCTCACACACACACACACACACACACACACACAAATTAGTTTTCCTAAACAATCAAACCCAGTAATGATAACAGAAAAACATCTGAGATCTTCCTCTGAGATGGATAAATTTCCCCTTATTTAGGTTGGATATAAAGACACATAAAAGCTGTGATTAAAAGGATTAGCACATGACATCAGCATATGAACGTATTACTTAAAATAGTTAAATATATCATGGAACAAAAAAGTAGAGAATTATAATCCTGTTGTCTGGACTTTATAAGACTTTATAGATTTTATATAGTTTCTAATTTCTAGTACATTTACATCAATAGCATTTTTATATTAGCATAATTTAAAGTTTAGGATCATTCTACATCTTGACCATACCTTTAATGTAATCTAAATAGTCCAATTAGTTATTATCGCCACAAGATGAGAGATATATCCTTTGACATTTCCAGAGGTCCAACTGGAAATATCAGAGTCTAAGGAATTTAGAGCTTCAATATTTAGGAAGCCTGTCAAGGATGCCAAGAGGGTTTAAAATATCTGGTTAAAATAAGATTCCTCAGTATCATGAAATAATACCAATCCATTTAGTCAGGGTGACTCAACCAGTTATAGATCATATTTTTTCATAGTTATAAAATGAACACACAAATAAGTGCATATCCAAAAACAAATTTAACTCTTAAAATTCATCTCTTTCCAAATAATGCATGAAGTTGTTATTTAACAAAGATGTCTCTTTAAATTTTAAAATGTAAATTGAATTTGAGCATAGTTTTGTGGGTTTTTTTTCACCCAAGAAACACATTAGGCCAACAACACCTGGTCAACAGTCAACCTACTTAGGCTGTCTCTGAGACAAGCAAGTGTTCAAGCAGCTGCAAGACATTTCTCAGGATTAACTGTGGACCAGAAGCTTGTGTGCCATGGATTGGCTGCCCACTGGAGATTGTTAATTGACATTCGAATTTTCCAGAACAGGAGAGGGACATTCAGAGGTAACATCACTGCCTTGGGCTTGGAGAGAACTGATTACCCTTCTCCCCACTCCCCACCAGGCAAAGGGGTGGAGTCAACAAGCTGTAAAGTAAGAAAATAAAAAAGGTTGACCACCCAAGTTTTAAGCACAGCATGAGTTTGGTGCCACTTTTTTTTTTAATTTTTTTTTAATTTTATTTATTTATTTTTGACAGGCAGAGTGGACAGTGAGAGAGAGAGACAGAGAGAAAGGTCTTCCTTTGCCGTTGGTTCACCCTCCAATGGCTGCCATGGACAGCGCGCTGCGGCCAGCGCACCGCACTCATCCGATGGCAGGAGCCAGGTACTAGGTGCTTATCCTGGTCTCCCATGGGGTGCAGGGCCCAAGCACTTGGGCCATCCTCCACTGCACTCCTGGGCCACAGCAGAGGGCTGGCCTGGAAGAGGGGCAACCGGGACAGAATCCGGCACTAGAACTGGACTAGAACCCAGTGTGCTGGTGCCACAAGGCGGAGGATTAGCCTGTTGAGCCACGGCGCCGGCTGGTGCCACTTTTACAACCTGATAATGGATATTTAGGTTATTAAAAAAATTATGCTGACCGCATGCCTTGTTTGAATCTCATTGTTTGAGAGCTCCAGGGATCCAGCTGGAAGTCCCAAAATCAGAGATTCAGTATAGAGATAAGATGGTCATTTCAATATTCTAGAGGATAATTTCCTTAAGAATCAATTCTCCTGGTCTCTCCCTGGATTGGTCTTTAGATGAAGGTCTGAGTAACAAAGGAATTCCCAGAGTCCTGGTGGCTCACTGTGGGTTCCTTTTCCTTGCTTGAAAAGTATTTCAAGCCCTGGGCTGTGGGGCATTGTGTCACTGAGCCCAAAGTGAGGAAGAAGTGGGCAGGTAGGTGTATACATATTTACCTACACTCAACCATCTATTGTTATGTCCCTGGGATGTCATGATGCCTACTGAGGAGCTTGTCACCTGGCTTAACTTTGTGTACACAAGAAGAGTACTTCTAAAAGATGTCCCTTTGACCAGACACTGTGAGAGAATGGAAAGGGAAGAGAGTTACCCTTCTTTGGGCCCCAGAGATTGCTGGGGGAACAGTTCCTCTGGAGGGTGATAGAAGAAATGACTGAGAAGCTCCCTCCAAAAAACCTGGCTTATTTAAACAAAAAAGGGCCAGTTGCCCAGAGGTGGGTCTCTGGCCTGCTAACTTGCAAAGAGTAGCAGAAATGAGATAGGGAAAATGGCGTAGGGAAAATGGCGTAGGTGGTGTCCTTCAGCAAGGAGAGTCAACTGAACCAGGCACAGGGCCTTGGCTGCTGGACAGATGTGACCTTTTCCTTTTTCCCCCACATTTGAGATAAAGGAGATGGGGTAGTGAATAGACCCTGAACTGGTCAGCAAGACAGCTAGGGCCAAGAGGGCCTAGGTAGAAAGTTAAGTTGCCTCTGTCTCTTGTAAGATGGTATTGAAGTTTATACTTTTCTAATGGCCTCTTTTCCTCATCTTTTACCAGATAGTCTTGGCAGGCCTGCAGAACAACCAAGTACTTCTTCCAGGGATTGAAAGTACTCCAGTTCTTAGGTACAGGTCCTGCAGTGGTTTTGGATTCTGTACTGCCCATCTATAAAACACTGGGGAGAGAATGGCACTCCAGTTCTGCTCCCTCATGTCAGAGGTAGGTCAAGACATCTTTTGTCCATTTCTCTCCAGCCTTTTCATCTGGGAGAGCCATTTCCCAAGCCCATGACCATGACAGGAAGGTCCCTGATCTGAGCCTCCTGGACTTAGTCATGCTAGGGCTCCGATGAGCCTCTCATGATCAACTCCAGTGGGCACACTTCTTTGGCACTGAGTTTTTCCAAATTGACACAAGAATCCTGACCCTTTTAAACTTAAGATGAATTTTATAAACCTGAAAGTGGCAGTAAGCCTCAGAGAAAAGGGTTCTCTGGTAGTAGTGTCTACAGTAAGGGGACAATCATCATGGCCACTGAGGCTACAAAGCAGAGAAGGAGCTAAGGGAGCGCAATGACACAAACGTTTCAGCCAGCCACCTCTCAAAGTAGGCCATGAAAAGGACTTGTCTAAAATGAATCCTCCTTCCCCCAAGAAAAGGAAAACCCTGAATGAGGAAGGGACAGCTGGATGGTACATGCCACTTGGGGCCACAAAGCAGGCATTTAACAGAAGCCATGGTGGGAGCTGAGAACCAGAGGGGGATCCTGTTTAATGCCTTGATACCTAAACCCCTGAAAGTGGTAGAGAAGAGATACAAAGAGAGACAAGAACTGTTCTCAACTCTTTCGGGAAGTCTAGAAGGGCTCCTCTGAAGGCCTCTCAAGTCACTCCAAAGGGAGGATACTCAGTAGGAGCTTTGGGGTTTCATCTTCCGTCCACCAGGAGAGACACTTGGTCAGAAGTGACAGGAAAAGATTTGCCTCCTAGACACAGTTAATGGGCAATCAGCAGCTGGGTTCTCTTGGAAGACTTTTAGGTTGCCACCAAAGAGTCACCTTTGCCTGAGGCCCTCAGTCACCTTTCCAATTTACCCCAGTCATGTGCATCCAGAACTTTATCCTGGAAGGAAATTTGAGATGGTAGAAAAGAGAAAATAGCTGATGGTGATTGCTTTCTCATACTCACTGTTGGCACAACTGAAGCATGTTCCCAGCCAATGCACCAAGATGCAATGCTAACTTGAACCCCAGAAACTTGATGATAAAGTATGTGGCCAATGAAGACACAGAAATTGCTACACCTGATAGACCAAGCAGGTGTCTCAGAAGGACTAAGAGCCCAGTCTGTATTCAAACTGGGGATTTTATGGATATGGGTGTGGGTGTCTCATTTCTTCTCCCCTCTTTCCTCTTCTGGAAAAGTCTGGGTGAGGGATTTTTGGATGTTGAATTCCCCTTAAAAAAAAAACCCTCTGGCTAATATTGGCCATCAGGGTTCTTATCTATTAGAGAAATAAGTGACTCCTTCAGTCCAGTATGGCTAGCTGTGTTACTCCATCAATTCAGTGAATTCCCTTTGATGAAGGACTGGGCTTGGGGAGACAGACAAGAGGCTGGGTCCTGCTTTCAGGACTTGATTCTCGATCCACTGCACACAAGTTTGATTTCTTTAGAACTTCTCATTTCCTTTGGTCCCTCTTACATGCATAAGCTGCTGTAACAAAGGGAAAGGACAGCTTAGTTTTACAAGGGTCCCGTCCCTCCATTGACAAAATAGCTTCAGCGGCCACATCAGACCACCTCCATTACTCAATCCTACACAAAGGGGAGGAACATACCCAGGTGAATACTGGCAGGTAGATTTTACTGACCTGCCCTCGACAAATGATCATAAATATCTACTAGTCTTTTGACACTTTGACAGGATGTATAGAGGCTTTTCCAACCTGAACATAAAAGGCACAAGAAGTGTCTGAAATCTGGCTAAAGGAAATCATTCCTAATTTTAGAGTCCAGAAGTAACTACAAAGTGACAATGGACCTTTTATGTCTAATGCAAATCAGCAGATGGTCACTGTTTTAGAGATAGATATCCTATCATCTCTATGCCTCTTGGTGACCTCAGCCTTCAGGTGAAATCAAGAAAGCTAATAATAATCTTAAAAAGACCCAAAAAATTTAGCCAAAGACCTCAGAATCATGGCTGAAGCTATTACCAATTGCTCTCCTTAGGGTGAGGATAACTCCTAAGACTGCTTTAAACTTACCTCTTTTGAAATGTTATCTAGGAGACCCTTTCTCACCTAGGATGTTCTCTTTGATTGAGATACTCAGGATCTGCTAAAGCATATTATCAATGTAGGTCAGGTACAGAAGGCTCTAACTGAATATCATAACAAATTCTTAGTGCCAGATTCCAAAAGCCATTACCAGCCAATCTCTCAGGAGATCTAATTTTGCCAAAAATGTGTAAGGAAATCCCCTTCTCACTGACTACAGACCCCAAAAAGGACTTTACCTGGTGCTGCTCAGTGCTCTTACTGCAGTGAAATTACAGGGGAAATTGAGCTGAATACATGTGTCAAGAATTAAAAAACAAAATCGTTTCTTTTGTCAAATCAAGGCTATTGCACTTTATGGCAGAGGTACTTTATCTGCTTGATCTCCTGAATCTTTCAAGAAGTTGCCATTGACAGGAAAACTCCCTGGTGAGTTCTTCTACCATCATAGGCAAAAATCCTCCTACATCCGTGAAGTCATTTAAAGAAATCTGTCTTTTGCCTAGAAGTGGCTTAGCTCAGATTACAGGCCAGATTTTACAACAAGTACATTAGTCTGTGGATGCTCGAGCTAAAGTAGTCACAGACAATTGATGAGCACTGGAATATCCACTGTTAGAACATGGTAGATATGTGCAGTAATGAATGGAATCCGTTACATATACTTTAATAACAGTATTTTCACTGAAAGAGACATTTCAGGGATTTATAACCAGTTTTAATATACTTTGAAAAAGAAAAGCTTTCCAGCCCTCATTGTTTGGGAAATTCTCAATTCCTAAGAAGTAGCCCATCCATAATGTGTCTTTTTCCAATTATGCTCATCCAGACTGACACACTTGTTTCCTTCAGAGTTTGAAAGCTTCTCAAAGCAATGATGAATACAGAGACCACAACCACTGTCAGTAACTGACTCAAATCTTTTAACTTTTGAGGTGGATCTACTGGATCAGATAGAGATTTTCATTCCTGGGGTAGTCAAGATCTATGCCTCTGTGTCAGTGTGAAGAATTTTCAGAAGATGGACCTTACTCCTTAAGTCTCCCTTTAAGATTAAGGAATTGAAATATTTGAGGGGGAGAATAATATGCTGTGAACAGGCAAGCAGTTAGTTAGGCCTTGAGCTGGAATTCTTGCCAGACTTGAAATACAATGTTCTCTTTATCTATCAGTCTGAAACACTCACCTTCCCAGGATGTACCTGTGTCTCATCTGGAACCAGGAAGGAAGAGATGGCCTGATGATCCCATAAAAATCCCAGATGATATTTTTGCATGCTAAGACTTCACCCTAGTTGTTCATTCAACTAAGGCACCACCCCCTACCTCATAAAAGATGATGAGGATGGAGCAGAGCCCACTTTTTGCTCCTGACTGTGGTTCAGAGTACTATTAAGGCTTTCTCTCTCCTTCTTTAAGCAGCTCTTCAGCTCAATCATGATGGGTGTTTCTCCATGTGGAGTGGTCCATACTCATGTGTGAAGGTATGCTGACTGTTTCACCTCCAAATCAATCCTGTTCTCACTTGTGCACCTATATATGTCTCTGCTAATAGATCTTATTTCTGGAGGGAAAAGCATGCAAGAATCTAGATAGTTATTTAAGGTACTAAGCCCATATCAAGATTTCCTACATAGCATGATTTAAATTCCACAATCACTCCAATTAAAAAAAAAATCCAGTAGTCTATGGATACTAATGTGCCATAAAACCTAAAGTTACCTACTCTATCCAGGTCAGGAGCTCCAATCTTTCTGTTTATGTGTTTCTCCAAATCTCATCTTTTGCTCATTCTCCAAAGATACAAAACTATATATACACAGTGTATATTCTGGTCAGATCTCAATACACAGCTCCTACTTTGGGTTGGATTATACTGCACCACATTGATGTTTGAACTTTGAGCCTGAAACAAGATGTCTTTTTGCATAAAAAGAGCATATTTGTCTCCTGGTATAGAAAAGTTTCCCATTACATTATCTATCGATATAGATAAAGTCAAATTTTATATTTCAGTGAGGCTTAACCACAAGTTCAGTTAGGCAAGAAATTGAAAACCTAAACAGAAGCACTCCTTATGTGATGGGATGAACCAAAAGGATACTGATCAGACCCTAGATTTTGACATCCATAGGAAAAAAAGATAGCAAGCATAGACAGTACAAATGCGCTGTTGTTGCTGTCAACAGAAAAGACCCTGCAATACTGCAAAACAGAAATGGAAATGAGAAACAAATACACTCATAGAGCAGGTGCTGACATGTGGCTTCGTATCAGATGGAATACTTCCTTCTCTTGTGTGGCAAGGAAATTGAGGACAGAATACCCAGCAACATTACACAAAAACAGAATCTCAAAAAAGGAACACCAAGAGGCATCAAAGTGAAAGATGAAGGGGCCATTAGAGGCGGCCTGATCAAATGATTCCAACACCATGGTGACTGAAGATGTTGGGATGGTGCTTCACTTCTGGCCTCTGTCTTTGTCCTCTGTTGACTTCTCCTCAGCTGGCTCTTGCATTGAACACAGTCATAATGCAGAGTTCTTTTTGGTAAACTAAAAAGGATCTTTCAGTTGAAAAGTGGATTTGAAGAGCCTTGGATTTCTAACTACGAAAAAAGGGAAAAACTAGGACTAGGAAACTTATTTTAGCCCATTATAATGTCATGTTTTATAACCCACAAAATTTTCCAGAAAAGATATTAGTCTGAAATTCTCACAAGTTGATCTAGGAAACTCTAAATATCCCTGAAATGCTTTAGGAGGGCTCCACGCAGTTGAAAATATTTACATAACAACACAAAAATGTTATTTTCTTTTTTAACTCATATTCCCCTATGAATGTAAAATTGAGTTTTCCAGAGGCTACCTGAAGTGCTATGGCATCCACATTTTGATAGGTAATGGGATGCATGTGTACATATACATCCTAAGATTTTCTAAGGTAGCAGATTTATGTTACAAATATATACTCTCAGCAATTAACTTGGTTCTCTGTGCCTTTATTTTGCTTTCACTAGCTATCTGCACTTATGACTCTCATAATCTCTAATTTAATGTCAATTTAATAAATAATTATTCTGAAATTCCAAGATAAGTCATAAAATTTTAGAGACATCCAAAGAGAAAATTTTGGAATTTCAAAATAATAAGTTATTAGACAATAATTAGGTTAGAGAAATTATGAAAAGTAAAATTGTTAGTACAGTAGCATTAAAAAGTTGTAATAGTAGCTTTTCAAAATCACACACTTAAAATTCAAAATCATGCCATATTCATGTCCTTGATGATGTTGTAAAGGTTTCTGACTTCATTAAATATTGACCTTTGATTACTTAATTAGATTGTTTTGTGTGGCACAATGAGAAGTACATATGAAGAAATTATCTCAAGGAAAGTTGTGTGACTTTTTATGAGCGATCTCCTTTTTTTTCAAGGAACAACAGGCAGAACATCTGGGGTTGTTTGGATTTATGTATTTTGTTGACATTTTGTAAAAAGCAGGACAAGTGAACTGGTCACTTTACAAAACACAGCAGTGGATATTTGTCATGAGTGATGTAATTTGAGTTTTCCAGAAATAGTAGAATTTTGGCAAGCCTGTATACACCAGTGTGAACTTGTCAACTTCATAATACTTAAAAATTATATTAGTATTTGTAATTATATTAACAACTGTGATTTATTGATGAAGTTGCCTAATGAAATATGTCCATATTTGGAAAATATTGATTATTGAATATCAATCAGTATTTTCCAAATGCCCCATGCAGGATGTTACAAGATCATGCATGAGTAAAATGTTCATTTAGACTACTGAAAGACTAATGGAATTTAATGTAACAATTCATGGATGTGATTTCAGAGTCCACATTGCAAATAATTTGAAAAAACTACAGCTGTGGCAATTTGGGATAGTACCAAAGAATAACATTTATAATTATCTGAAAATGCTATTGAAATACTCTTTTCAGCTCACATCTGTGGGAAGCTGAATTTTTTTCTCATACATCATCTAAAGCTATATACTGAGACTCTCGATGCTGAAGTAGGTCTATCATTATTAAGCAGACTTGAAAGGATACTGAAAAAATATAAAATTATGCTATCGTCACCTATTTTTGTATGTTTTAGAAAGAAAACTTTTGATATTAACAAAGAGTGGTTTTATTTTTATTATTTTTAAATTATTGCTTTTTATAATACAGTTAACATAAATATATGACAAAAATTAATCAAACTTTTTGGGATTTTCAGTAACTGCTTATAGTACAAATGTAAAAGGAGACCAAAAAGTTGAGAACTTCTGACACAGGAATTATTTAAGAGATCAGAATTTCAGGTAAAATTTGTCAAACAAGTGTTTAAGATGCCTATCATTAAGTTAGTAAAGAAAATTTTGGGAGACATCATACCTTTTTACTTTACCACTAATGTGAACTCTGTATTAACATATAGCATTATTTAATGTCTGCATGTGTCATATTCATTACATGTCATTTGTAATTTATCAGTATGATTTATTGATTTTGTATTCCTTGCCCTTGAAACTCAATTGGGTCTCAAACCCTATTACCTTCATTCCCCACCCTGCATTATTTTCCAGGTTCCCAAGGGCCCCCCTGCCCAGTTCCTGGAATTCCCCTCTGTTGCTGCCCCCTACCCCCACCCCCAACCCTACCCCTCCTTAAAAAGGCCAGGCCCCTGGCAGTCCAGGCCTCCTGCCACATGCTCCATCTTGTACATGCAGGCAGTTGGTCACCCACTCTGTGGACTTATTTTCTCTGAATAAATTCAGTCTGGCTGTAAATTTGTACACTGCCTCCTCTCTATTAGGTGACTCTTTTCCTAACACTTTGGTGCCCCATGTGAGGAGGCACCAATCTGCAACTCTTTTCCTAACAGATTTCAATAAGGATAAAATTTTAGCTCTCATCATTTTCTTTATAGTTTTCCATTTTCTATTAGCATTAAATTTGGCTTATAATTTCTATTACTTCTTCTATATACTTTGCTTTAATTCCCTCTTCTTCTAGCTTCTTAAAAAAGATACCAGCTTTAATCATTTGTTTCATATTTTTCTTTTTTTCCTAATGTAAAAGTAGAAAGATACAAATCCTTTCCCAAAGTAGGCAGGCATACAGGTTAAATTGATTAGGTTTGTGAGCTGGAAGGCAATGCCTTCGCCACACCCCTGTGTGACCTCTACTTGCCCCTACTTGGCCACACCTGAATGCCCATGGGCCAATCAGATTAATTAGCCACTCCCCTTTGAGAGTGGATTAAAAGCCTGGGACAGGGTGTGTCCAGCCCTTGTTCCTCCCTCCCTTGCCCTGGCCTATTGCCAGTAGGGGGCTGACTGTAGCCCTGCGCCTCCCTGGCATGTGGCCTTTGGGCCACCAGCCCTAGGGTTCCTGGCCTAGATGCTCTTCCACGTGGCTGGTTCCTGGTGCTCAGTATGAACCCTGATTCACCTCTCTCTGTTAGATAAAGCTCTCACTCTCCTATGCATCTTTCTCACTAAATAAAAGCTTAAAATGTACCATGCTGCCTTGTATTTAGAATTCTTCTCTAAATATTAGGCAAGAACACACTTGGGCTTATTAATATTGGGGATTTATTAATAAGCATATGGTCATATCATATGGAACCCCAAATTTTGATAACATTTCTGGCACCGCAGACTCAACCTCTGGGGAACTTTAAGGGGCCACATTCCGATATATTTTTAAGGGATCAAATTCCGATATCAGTCACTGATCTGGCATCATCCCAAATTTGATTTGTATCTTCACTGTCACTCAATTCCAAGCATTTTCCAGTTTCCCTTGTGATTTTTCTTTGATTCACAGTCTATATAAATGATGTCATTACTAAATATTTGGAGGTTTTCTAAATTTTTTATTGGCAACTAGTTTACTTTCAATGTAGTCAGATAAAACACTCTACAAGATTTTATCCCTTTGAAAATATTACAACCTCATATGACACCAAAAATGAGTTGCTTTGGTTAACATTCCATGTACATTTGAAAATAGTTTTATGTTGTGGTTGTTGTTGGGAGCAGTTTATTGTAAATATTAATAAGAGCTCAAGGTAATTGATAATGTTGTTCAGTTCATTAATATCCTTACTGACATTCTATTATTCCATCAGTTACCAACAGAAGAAATTAAAATATTTGATTTTGAACTTTTTTCTTTAATTTTTCTAATTTTCACTTCATATATTCTGAAACTGTTAATTAAGTGAATAATTGATGGAACAGAGACATAAGCCTCAGCCATTCTCGCTCAATGCCCACCAAAAGATAGATAAATATAAAAGATAAAGCCACCTGAAAGACCAGTCCCAGGAATTCATCTCTGCCTGCTGCCCCTACCCCACCCCCATCCCTAGCCCTCCTAATGAATAAGACCTGACCTGGCCCCTGGGGTCAGGGCCTTACGCCATGTGTTCCATCAACGTGCATGCTGGCAGTTGGTCACTCACCTCTATGAATTTATTTTCTCTGAATAAATTCAGTTTGGCTGTAGATTCACATACTGCCTCCACTCTGTCTGGCACCTCTTTTCCTAACATTTTTGGTACCCCATGTGAGGAAGGGAGCAAGGATCGGGTTTTCGGTAAGGGCTGAGACTCCCTTTCCTCTTCTTCCAAACTCTATCACCTTCTCTCTGTGGCATGCTGAATCTTTATTTTCTTTTCAAGAGAGAGACCGTGGATACATGGAAGTAATAACTTCGGGAATAACTTTGGGGCTGATTGAGAGCCTCTGTCCAGGGTGACTCTCTGGTGAGGTTTGAACTTCCTCGGGTGAAAACTGGATCCTGATGGCCCAACTAGGCATTGGAGAGTCTATCTCCCTTTCCACTTTCATTTCCAACCTGGCTTTTCCTAGGTGGAGGGGGGAGGGTGCAACTTCCAGGATTCCCCCAGCTGTCCTCCGTGGAGTGACCCAGATTGGCCCGAGAGGCACTCCACCAATAACTTCCCTTGTGAGTCAAGAACAGCCTTGAACTTGCACTCTCATCTTGCACTCTTCATCATACCCTTTGCTGTATCTCATCGCTGCACGCAACATCGGATTTCATTCTCAACCCATCAGATTGGTAAGAAGGCCTCTGTCACCTCAAGCATGCTGGGGCGGCACTCATTACTAGTGCACCCCCCCCCCCTTTTGGGCCTGGGCTGTTCGGTTAGGCTGTATCATCCCCCCTCATAGGGCCTGGGGTGTTCAGTCAATTTCCCTTGCTTTGACCTGGATGCTGGTCTAAGCTTAGGATTTCTTGTTCTCTCCTCTTAAGAGGACTCAGAACTGAAGTTCTCAGCTGGGATAATCCTTTCCTGGGGGATGCCCTGTGAGTGAAAAGGACCTCCCTTCCCTCAGGCCATATTTTGCCTAACTCACGGGTTTCAAAATTTCTTGCATTTCACCAGACTCCCCTTTGGCCTGCTCTTACAAAGCTTGTGCAAGTTGCCCTAAAGGGAGCGATAAAGCGAAAGCAATTAATTAAACTCTGTACTGAAATTTGGCCTCAATATGAATTAGACAATGACTCAAAATGGCCAGAATTCACCACCTTTGATCTCCAAATTCTCTGCAACAGTAATAGTTTTACACAGAGAAAAGGCAAATAAAGGTCTTTTATGTCCAGGATTTCTTCCTTCTTCGGGGTCAATTTTCCTCACTCCAAGTTCTCATAGAAGAAAAAGGCTTGGATCCTCTCCTTAAACTTTCTCCCTCCCAAACCTTCCCTTCTCTCTCTCCACTTGAGAAGCCAGCACCTCCCAAACACAGACCTTTGCTCACTCACCCCTATGTCTTTCTGGCCCCTACTCCTCTTCCACCCAACCAGTGGCATCAGGGGCAGTTGCCACCATCCCACCCTCTTCTCAAAAGTCTCTTCCCCAGTTCTCCCCAACAAGAAAAAACTCTTTGTAAGCATTCTGCTCTGCCACTGTTCCCTCCCTATCTCATCCCCTCTTACTCTGACCCTAGATGAACCCCAACCCTAACCCCCAACCCAGGGAGTTCTGGAGCCTCGGCCTTCGGACTCCTCTCTGATGGACCCACCTAATCCCCCATGGGATTCCACCATGCCTCCTGCCACTACCCTATCCCTCTCAACCCCTCGCCCCTACCCTATCTTCTTCTTGCATGTGCTCCTGAACTATGCAACCCAAACCCCTCCTCCCCTTGAAGGAGGTGGCTGGAGTGAAAGGTCCAGTTAGTGTCTATGTGCCCTTCTCTCTATTAGACCTTAGCCAGTTTGAGGAACGTCTAGGCTTGTTCTGAGAAAATCCCTCCAAATACCATAAGGGATATCTCCACCTGACTCAGTCCTATAGCTCAACATGGAATGATCTGTATTTAGTTCTATCCTCTACCCTAACTCCAGATGAATTTGAACGTGTCTGGCATGTTGCTGAGCAACATACAGATGAGATGCACCACCAGGCCCAGACAGACACTCAGAGGCTGCTCGAGTTGTCCCCAGAGCCAACCATAACCTGGATTGGATTTACAAACCTAGGGGCCCAGGACTACAGGCCTGAGACCATATAATCTCATACCTGCTTGTGGTTATGGATAAGAACAACCATAAATAGGTTAATTATGATAAGATCTGAGAGGTCACCCAGGAACCCAATGGAAAGCCTGCTCTAGGTGTGCCCTGCCTTACAGAGGCAATGACAATGTATACTGACACTGATCCCAATTCCCCATAGGGATGACTGTTTTTAAATCCCACTTTATGTCCCAGTCCGCTCCAGATATCTGTTGCAAACTCCAAAATTTACAAGATGGTCCACAAATCCCCCAGAGGGATCTCATAGATGTGGCTTTTCATGTTTTAAACAAGAGATGAGGCATTAAGTAGTCACAAGGGAATAGATAGAAACCTAAAGTTTCAAATGCTTGCCTCTGTAATCCACCAAGACTCCAATTGCAAGCTAAGTCCCAACCCTCAGGGGCCCTGTTATCAATGTGGCAATGCTGGGCACTGGGCCAAGGCCTGCTTCAACTCAAAGTCCACCTTAGTTCAAGGCTCTAACCCTCCTGGGGCCTGTATTAAGTGTGGCAGTACCGGACATTGGGGCAGGAGCTGCCCTAGCCTGAGGGCCCCCTCCGCCTTCTGTCCCAAGTGCGGACAATGAGGTCACTGGAAGATGGACTGCCCCCAGGGAGGGAGACCCCCATTTCTGGCAAAGCCCTCTGTGCAAACCCCTCTGACACAGGATATCTCATCTTCTTTCTTCACAACTCCTCTTGACACATCTTCCCAACCACTGTTTGTATTTACCTAGTCTGACCCAGACACTTGCCTTACTCAACTGCTCACTTGTACCCCAAGGTACAAGTTACCCCCAAGGTTTCTGGGACAGTGGGCATGTTTTTGGACAGGCCCTCCAGGCAGATATAGCCTTATCAACATTACATCCAGCATCCTTCTTCAATATATTGATGATCTCCTACTCTGAAGCCTCTCCCAAGAGACCTGTCTCCAACATACCTCTGGTCTTTTAAACTTTCCAGCTGAGAAAGGTTATAGGGCATCTCCTAGAGTAGATAGGTTATAGGCTCAGCTAACTTCCACTTCTGTCACCTTCTTGGGATTTCTCATAACACCAAAACAGGTAATACACTCTCTTCCTTTCCCATGCACTAAGCATGACCTCCTCTCCTTCTTGGGACTCATGGGATATTTTCACATCTGGATTTCAAACTTTTCTATTATTGACAAACCTCTATATGAAGCTACCAAAGGTAATATAGATGAGCCGTTGCAAGAGATTTCTTCCCCAGAGACACCATTCCAAACCCTAAATAAGGTTCTTCTATAAGCACCTGCCCTGAGCCTTCTTAAACCGCTTGAACTGTTCTTCCTCTATATCCATAGCTGTACGGGGCAATCACTTGGTCTCCTGGCCCAAAAGGCCAGAGACTCTATTACACCTGTGACCTATTTCTCCAAACAATTAGATGGGATTTATCAAGGCTGGCCCCAATGCCTGAATATCCTGGCCATGGCAGCCTTTCTCATAACTGAGGCCCAAAAGCTAACTCTTTATCAACCCTTACAAATCTGGTCCTCTTATGGATTGCAAGAGGCCTCCCAAGTCATGAGGCTTTTCAGTCTATATCACCATCTTGCACACAAATTATTCACTCTACCTTTCTGCAGCCCCCCATTACCTTTCATCACTGCTCTTCTCCCAGCCTGGCTACACTCTTTATCACCATTGTCTCTGGTCCCCTCAAACCCCATTCCTGTCCTGACTTCCTTGATTTTTCCCTGACTACATTTCACCATCTCACAGACACTCCTATTCCCAAAGCCCCAGATCGGTTCATTGATGGTGAATGAATGAACTTCCCCTTTTCCTGTTGGATACACGATAATTGAAGGGGACTGTGATGACACCTCCTCTTCTTCCCCATATAGGGTCATAGAGGTTAGGCCCCTACCTCAAGGCACTATCATCTCCCAATAGGCCAGATTGTTAACATTGATTCAAGCCTTCACTTTAGCCAAAGGAAGAACAGTCACCAGATACAGATTCCTGATATGCCTATAATATCCATTCCAATGCCCAGATATGACAAGAAAGGGGCTTTCTGACAGCTCGAGGGACCCATATGATAAATGGCAAGCCGATTACAGCTCTTTTTGATGCTGTCCAGCTGCCAACAAAGGTCACTAAAATTCACTGCAAAGGCCACCAGAAAGATAAACAATACCTGTGTGAAGCTAACAATCAGGCTGATCTGACAGCTAAAGCATCGGCTCATCTTTTCTCTTTAACTTAGCTCCTGTATATTCAGACTTAGAAATCTCTCAGCTCCAATGAGGGGCATCTAGAAGGAATCCCGGTGGTTTCTAGATGAAAAGCTAATACTCCCTTCTCTCTAAGTTACTTTCTAAAAATCTCCATTCTCTCTGGCACTCAAACTCTCCTCTTCACTTCCTGAAATCACATATACATCTAACTCCTGCCATAAGAGAAACTCTATATAACAGATCTCAGATATGTAGCATTTGTCAAACCACTAACCCCAACTCCAATGTCAGGCCATCCCATTCCCCACTCACCAGGCCTGTGGGTCACTCCCAGGGGAGGACTGTCAGATTGACTTCGCCCATATGCCACCAGTCAGGTGAACACGTTACCTTCTGGTGATGGTAGATACCTTCTTGGGGGTGGGTGGAAGTTTTCTTTCTCCACTACTAATAAAAGAGCTTCCACTGTTTCCATGATACTATTAAATGATATTATCCCAAGATTTGGATTATCTGCTTTCATTCAGTCAGATAATGGACCAGAGTTCACCTCTCAAATTATTCAAATAATATGTGCCTCTCTTCATATCTCATGGCATTTTCACAATCTCTATCATCCCCCATCTTCAGGAAAAGTAGAATGGATGAATGGAATTTTAAAACAGGCTCTAACTAATCTCTCTGCCCAGGTCCACTTAGACAAGGTAAAACTCCTTGCTTTAGTTCTGTTAAAAATGAGATCTCTTCCAAGGAAGCCCTTAATGCTTAGCCCATTTGAAATTCTCTATGGAAGACCTTGTCTTTCACCTAATTTCCCTCCCTTACAAATCTCTGAAGCTATTCCTCCTCCTTTCACTTTATCTCTTCTTACCAAAATGTGCTCTCATTTATAGACCTACACAGACACACATCTACCCAAATGGCACTCTCTGCCTCCTGACTATATTCCTACTTTTTTTAACCTGGTGACTGGGTTTACCTAAAACAGAATGTGGCTGCTTTAAAGCCAAAATGGAGCAGTCCTTACCAGGTGATACTGACTACCCCCACCACTGCTGAATTCAAAGGGCAACCCCCCTTGGATACAATTTATTTCATTAAAACTAGTACCATCCCCTTCATATAAGTCTACTCCCACAGGACCCACCTCTCTCAGGTTGATGTGGCTCCCTGCAATACCATTAGAACCACACTCTCATGTCCCTGACAATTCCTGGATCACAGAGATTTCTCCGAATCATTCTACAGGAAAGCTATTGGTATTCATCTCCACCAATCTACCTTCCCGACCTCATCTCAGAACGCTGGCTCCAGAGAGATCTCTGGGACTCCACACCTACGCAGATATCCTTTTTTACCTTCGTTTATGCTTCATATTCTAATGCACTGTCCCCCTCTGTTATTGTCTACAGCTGTAATCTTAGCCCCAATTTTGGCAGTAGGCTTTAATAGCCCCCTCTGACTAGACCTGTGATAAAAAAAAAAAATATGCTTAGCAATCTTTTATCTCTTTCTGATCGGATAGTTTTCTGTTATCTCCTGCTTCTAACCTGGTCCCCTATCATGGCTCCAAGCCCCCACATACTTCTCATGAGCATAATTCCTACCAAAATTTTTATATAACTCTCATTAACATTTCCTGTAGCCTGTTCTTTTGAAGATAATCCCAATGTTTATTCATGTTGGATCTGCACACACTCTTCCCCAGAGGGCTGGCAAGCCCTCCCCACCCCTACCCAGCTCTGGGAAATAGACTTGTTTATATTACAAGAACCAGCACTCTCCTAGCAGAGCCCCAGGACATATATCTCTTCTGGAATTCCCAAGAGGAAACACCAGCATGGCTAAAAAGGAACACTTGTATTGTATAGGAAAATAAAACTACTGGATCCATCTGCTAGACCTGCCCAAGGCATTTTTGCTATGGCTTGGCTAATCAGTCAAGCCCCTTTATGCATCATGCATGCTTCCTTTCCTTCTTCCCATAACTGGGTTCAATTGCCCCACGATGCCTGTGGCCTAGTTGTCGCTCTCCCAGGCCCACCCCCTATTAGTCATCACTACTCACACCCAGTGGAAGCCACTGCAGTGGCATTTACACATGAAGGCGTAAAGGTTGTTTCTTACAGAATGATTGTGTGTTTAGGACCAAAACAGGGTCTTTCTTTGTGGGAACCAGGCAAACATCTGCCTCCCCACCAACTGGACAGGGACCTATGCACTCGCCTTCCTGTTTCCTCCTTTGTCCTATACCCTAGACAAATCTCTATTTTTTGTTAATATAACCCATATATATAATACTGTTATATTAATATACAATATAATAATCTGTTATATTAATATACAAGATAATGTAATATATATAATATCATATATTTGTTAGTTCAAGGTTGATCTCTCAGTCCCAAAGAAAACATAAATGGCCTAGCATAGCAACTGTCTCACCTCCAGGATCAGGTGGATTCACTGGCAGCAGTAGTTCTCCAGAACCCTTGGACATTAGACCTCCTCTCAGCACCAATAAATCAGATGTGGTAAGAGATGGGATCAGACACATAAAGACACGCTAACAAGGTGTTTTCACAAGGTAGTGCCGCCTCATTTTGGCCATCTTTTCTACCATGGGCAATGTCTCTATATCTCCAGATAAAACACTGGTTTATTCCTTGCCCTTGAATCTGAATTGGGTCTCACATCCTATTGCCTTTACACCCTACCCCCACATTCTTCCCCAGGTTCCAAAGGCTCTGCATGACCATCTGAAAGGCCTGTTCCAGGAATTCACCTCCACCTGCTTCCCCCTACCCTCACCTCTATCCTTAGCCCTTCTAAGACATAAAAAAGCTCAGCCCCTGGGGTCATCAATGTGCATGTCAGCAGTTGGTCACCCACCTCTATGAATTTATTTTCTTTGAATAAATTTGATCTGGCTGTAGATTCATATACTGCTTCTTCTCTCTTCTGTACCTCTTTTCCTAACAATACTTACTTATAATTGTTGTATTTCATTGATCCATCAACACTTTTGTTATATTCAAATGCTCTGTTTTTGTTTTCTCTGATATTTTTATTACACTGTGTTCTGTCTGACATTCATTGCCACTATCAATACCAGAAAGAACTTTCCATTTTCTGATGAACTGACTTTGCAACTTTGTCGAAAATTAGTACAATATATTTATATGGATATATTCCTATATTCATGATTCTGTTTCACTAATCTTTGTCAATTCTTTCACCAACACACTCTCTTTTCCATTGCAGATCAAAATTAGGTAGTGCTTTCTTCAAAGTTTTTCACCTTTAAAAATTGTTTTGGCTATTTTGTATCTTTCAGCAGAGTGTGTGTATACTTTTTACAGTTCTACCTAAGTATTTCATTGTTATAGAGCTATTGTAGATAGCATTATTTTATTAAGTTTCCAATTTGCCATTTTAATATATAGAAATATGGTTAACATTTGTTGATTTTGAATATATGATATAAAATTTGCTAATCCCACATAATAGCTCTATGAACTTTTTTGATAAATTTCTTGGAATTTTCCTCAAAGATAACTGCTGTTGTAAAGTATGAGCAGTATTATTTCTTTTTTTCCAACCTATACTACTTCAATTCCTTTTCTTGCCTTACTGCTCTGTGTAGGATTTTCAATATGATGTTGAATAGGTGTAGTGAGATGGAAATTGATTACTTTTTTTATCATATAACATTATGTTGATTGTAGGGTTTTTTTTTTAACAATTTATATTTTTGGTTTGCTGACAGTTATAATGAATGGATATTAAAACTTGTCAATAGTATTTGCTGCTTCAAAGATAAGATCTTGGATTTTTTTTGGTTTGTCTCTAAGGGTGGTAGATACCATTCATTGACTTTAAATTTTCAGCCAATGATGAATTCTCAGGGTAAATGTCACTTGATTGTGACACATTATTATTTTTATGCATTTTAGCATTGGGCTCACAATATTTATTGAGGATTTTTGTGTTTGCATACATAAGAAATGTGTTTCTGTTTTTGTCTGTGACACTTTTGTCTCTTTTTTGTCTTTGTGACGGTTTAAATTTGGTTTTAGAATTTGTATAATGCTGGATTCAAACGAGTAGGGAAGTTTCCCACCTACTTCCATTTTCTAAAAGATATTGTGTTGAACTGGTGTTACTTTAGCTTTTAAATGGACTATTCCAATTATTTACTTTTTGTTGGATAATTTTGGTAATTTGTGTCTTTGAGGAATTGTCTATCTTATCTAAGTTATTGAATTTACATGCATGGATATTTTAAAATGTTCTTCTATTTTTTAAATTTCTGCATGGTCCATAATTATTTCATTTCTTTCACAAGATCAGTAATTTATATCTTTATCTCTTCTCTTTCTTGCTCATATACTTGCTAGGTATTTATTAGTTTTATTTATCTTTTTACAGACATCAGTGTATTAATCTGTATTAATCACAGTTCTCCAGAGAAATAAGAACAAGTGGAACTATTTATTAATTTAAAGAAATTGATTTACATGGTTGTGGAGGCTTGGAAAGTTCAAAATTTGGTGGAGTAAACTTACAGACTAGAGACCCAGAAAGGAGTTATAGTGCAAATTCAAAGGGAGTCTCACAGGTCTTCACCATATCAGTCCATGGAATCCCTGTGGAAAAGATATATATTTATAGAGGAAAATGAATTTGAACTCATCCTTGATGAATCAAAATGATTGGAATATACCGAAAAAATGGAAAAACTATTGTTGGTGATTATAATATCCTGCAACCACACTGTGAGACTGTAACTGGTGATTCCTTTATATTCTTTATAAACCAGACTTTTATTTAAAGAGTTATCTCTGGGTAAAATATAATATATCCTAGAACATAGATTTCATCATAGCAAGGGTGAAGATACTGGTTTGTCTCACAAAACTGGAGCATTTACAAGTACTCCATGACATTCTGTGCCTACCTACCTTCTTAATCTGCTTCTTAGCCATTCTCCATTTTGTCTGCTTCCCTGACAGATATTCAGGACATGTCTTTAACTCTGGCTGCTTATAAGTTTGAGAAAGCAAACTGAAAAGTTCAAATACAACTGTGATGAATTCAATTTAATTCTCTTTCCTGGAAGATTTGCCTTTAAAAAGAAGCCAGTAATTAGCATATAAAAATAAATATGATGGTATAATGTTATGACATACTGTGTAATAATTCGGAACGGAGGTAGGCCTTTCTTCTCTTTTATTTGTAATATGAGTGTATGGAAATATTATGCCCATCTAAAGAGAGCTAAGCCACAGATAAATACATGATAATATCAACACAACTATTCAAAAAAAATTAATCCATACAACTTTTTTGCATACTCAGAATGAAAACGAATATTTAGACATGTAATATTTTCTTGAGAAATATTTGACTCATCAATGAATCAAAAACCTATTTCATTTTTTTATATATAAAGCTTTTATTTAAAGAATATAAATTTCCAAAGTACAGCTTATGGATTACAATGGCTACCCCCCCATAACTTCCCTCCCACCCGCAACCCTCCCCTTTCCCTCTCCCTCTCCCCTTCCATTCACATCAAGATTCATTTTCCATTCTCTTTATATACAGAAGATCAGTTTAGTACATATTATGTAAAGATTTCAACAGTTTGCTCTCACATAGGGACACAAAGTGAAAAACACTGTTGGAGTACTGGTTATAGTATTAATTCACAATGTACAGCACATTAAGGACAGAGATCCTACATGATATTTTTTAAAAAATTGATTAATTATCTATGCATTTTCCAATTTAACACCAAGGTTTTTTTAATCATTTTCAATTATCTTTACATACAGAAGATCGATTCAGTATGTACTATGTAAAGATTTCATCAGTTTGCATCCACACAGAAAAACAAAGTGTAAAAATACTGTTTCAGTGCTAGTTATAGCATTACTTCACATTGGACAACACATTAAGGACAGATCCCTTATGAGACGTAAGTACACAGTGACTCCTGATGTTGTACAGTGTAATACTTTATCCATTTTAGTATTTTTTTTTATCCTAGTACTAGTGGTTGAACTCTGTAATTAACACACAATTATTCTTAGGTGTTTACATTTTAACTGAAAAGTAATCCCTGTGAAATATAAGAGTGGGAATAAGAGAGGGAGGAGATGTACAATCTGGGACATGCTCAATCGGACTTGCCCCAAATGATGGAGTTAGAATCGTGCCAGGGGATTCCAATACAATCCCATCAAGGTGGCATGTACCAAGGCCATCTCACTAGTCCAAGTGATCAATTTCAGTTCACAATTGATCACACTGATAGGTCTAAGAGTCAAAGGGATCACACAAACAAGACTAGTGTCTGCTAATACTAACTGATAGAATCAAAAAGGGAGAGAATGATCCAGCATGGGAAACGAGATACACAGCAGACTCATAGAAGGGCAGATGTCCTAAATAGCACTCTGGCCTCAGAATCAGCCCTTAAGGCATTCAGATCTGGCTCAAGAACCATGAGAATATTCTAGGCATGGAAAGCCTAGACACTCTGGAAAAAAAAGAAGACCTAAATGAAAGATCTCTGTGAGTGAGATCATTTCCCCAGCAGTGGATTAAGGTACCTTTTACTCCACATCGTTGCCAGCATTTGTTTGTTTATTTCTGTATGAGGGCCTTTCTAACTGGTATGAGGTGAAACCACATCAGGGTTTTGATTTGCATTTCCTTGATAGCTAATGATGCTGAACATTTTTTCATGAGTCTGTTGGACATTTGGATTTCATCTTTTGAAAAATGCCTATTCAACTCCTTTGCCTGTTTTTATCTGGATTGTTTGCCAGGACTTAAACTGGCACACAGGTAGAATGTTGGCACTGCAGGTGGTGCCTTTACCTGCCACACCACAGCATCAGCCCCCGGATTGATCTTAGAAATTCTTTTTCAGCCATGGCATTGTCTGTGTATACAAAGGCTGTTGATTTTTGTAGGTTAATTTTATATACTGGCACTTAACCAAACTTTTTTTACAAGTTCCAGTAATCTCTTAGTGTAGTCTTTTGGATCCCCTATATATAGAATCATCACATTCTTGTGCTGAGTGTGCAAGACCTACCTTCTTATGTCCAAAATGGCACCTGTCCTGCACCATTGTAGAGTGAATGGGGAGAGAGTGACGTCCCCTTTTCTTTTAAAGGTGAGCGGCCACCTTGTTCCTCAGGGTTTGAGGCTGGATAGTGTAGTCATAGGCTCTCCTTCTGGGTATATCACCAGTGGCAGGGGCACTGCAGCCTGTTCTCACCTTGATCTCCAAAGATGAGGTGTTCTCTGGCCAAGGGATTCTGGGGTCATCTGTTGTGCATGCCTGCACTTACACACAGGTCCACAGTGTCTCCCCTACTTCCACAGAATCTCCACTGCAGTTTTCCCTCCAACTCTCCTCTAACAATGCACTTTTTCGATTATTATTATTATTATTATTATTATTATCATTGCCTAGCCTGGAGCAGACTGCCCTGTCACTATTCTACCATCTTGGAATCCTTACATCTTATTCTTTATAGAACATTTTATTAACACTGAAGCATGTAATGGAAGAACATTCATCTTCAAAGAAAATCTGGTTTTGTTATTAACTTCTGTACTGTGAGTTAAGGAATAAATTTCATCTTCAAAATTATAAGTAAAGGAACTGTATTGTGGGACAGTGGGCTTAGCCACTGCCTGCAATGCAGATATTCCAAATGGGTATTTTTTTTTTAAATTTTTTTTTTTTTGACAGGCAGAGTGGACAGTGAGAGAGACAGAGAGAAAGGTCTTCCTTTGCCGTTGGTTCACCCTCCAATGGCTGCCGCGGTCGGTGCACCGCACTCATCTGATGGCAGGAGCCAGGAGCTAGGTGCTTTTTCCTGGTCTCCCATGGGGTGCAGGGCCCAAGCACTTGGGCCATCCTCCACTGCACTCCTGGGCCACAGCAGAGGGCTGGCCTGGAAGAGGGGCAACCGGGACAGAATCCGGCACCCCAACCGGGACTAGAACCCGGTGTGCCGGCGCCGCAAGGTGGAGGATTAGCCTGTTGAGCCACGGCGCCGGCCTCCAAATGGGTATTGATTCACAACCTGGCTGCCCCACTTCAAATCCAGCTCCCTGCTAATACACCTGAGAAAGCAGCAATGGATGACCCAGAAGGAGTTCCAGGCTCTTGGCTTTGGTCTGGAGAGAGCCGTGGAATCTGGCCTAAGTGGCTGAGCCCTGCATCCATATGAGATGCCTGGATGAGTCTCCTGACTCCTCACTTCAGCCTGGCCCAGCCCCAGCCATTGTGGCCATTTGGGGAGTGAACTAGCAGACAGAAGCTCTCTCTCTCCACCCCCACCCCAGCTCTCCATTCAAATAAATAAGTAAAATCTAAAAAAAAAAAAGTCAGGTCTCATGTGGGTAGTCAGGAAACTCACTGTTGGTCTTCAACAAGGTCTTCAACAAACATGACAGAAAGTATTATATGAGCCATCACCACTGCATCCCAAGGTATAATAGGACTGGGGTCAGAAGTTGGAACTGTGAATCAAACCCAGGTACTCCACTGTGAAATATAGGCATCTTAACCACTAAACTAAATGCCCTCATCCTACTGTTTTTAACAGATGAGGAAATTTAGGTTCACAGACTTAAAGTGATTTACCCGAAGTATTAAATTTGTTAAGAAAAGGAAGAATGACAATAAGCTCTTGTTATTTGACTTTGAATCATGTATTTCTTGCATTTCTCCTTTTTTTTGATCTTTCTGCTACCATTCATGATGCAAAGAAATATACTACACTTCTGCTTAAAAATAATTATATTTTGTTGCAATATAAAAGCATAATATGATACATATGTCCATAAAATTTTATACATATCCATTTGTCTCTAAATGTGTGCATGTGTATTTGTATTTTAGGAAAAAAGTGTGAGGGAAAAGTAAAATAAAATTAAACCATCATGGTAATGTGCTAAAAACTGAGAAACAGTTTTAAATTAACTCTCTGTACCTGAAGTCTAAAGAGAGAAAAAGTGAGAGAGACAGAGACAGAGACAATAAATAAAATTTGCTATCCCATGAGAGAAATTTGGAAATTTCAAAAAAAATTTAAAGTACAAATAATATTTACACTGAAAATATTGCTTTTATTCTATTTTTGTCAAAATTATCCATATTCTTAACATCATTATTTATAATCATTTTCAATTAAATGTATGTTTTTAGTTTCCATGACATGAAAATAAATTTTGAGAATGCATTTTTTCTAAATATTTATTTATTTGAAAGGTAGAGTTATATAGAGAGAAGGTGAGAGAGAGAGAAATAAGAAGCAAGCTCTTCTATTTGTTGGTTCATTCTCCAAATGGCTGCAATGGGCAGTTCTAGGCCAGGCTGAAGCCGGGAGCCTGGAACTCTACCCAGGACTCTAATGTGGTTGGCAGGAGCCCAAGCACTTGGGCCATCTTTCACTGCTTTCTGATACACACTAGCAAGGAGCTGGATTGGAAATAGAGCAGTTAGGACTTGAATCAGTGCTCATATGGGATGCTGGCATTGCAGGGGGTGACTTAATCTGTTAAGCCACAACACTTGCTCCTCAAGAATGTATTTTTCAAGCTACACAGTTTTTTAACCTAGATATAGGCTGTAATTTGTTTTTCTCTTGGAAATTTGTTTCTTTTTCTTGGATTTTATTTACTTATTTCCATTTTATTTGAAAGTCAGAGAGCCAGAGAAAGAGAGATAGAGACAGAGAAAGATGGAGAGATGTCTTCCATTGCTGGTTTACTCCCTTAATGCCCGCAACTGTCAGAGTTGGACCAAACAGAATCAGAAGCCAAGAACTCTAACAAGGTCTCTTACAAGGGTTTCAGGGACCCAAGTACCTGAGCATTCACTGCTGTCTCCCAGGGTGTGCATTAGCAGGAAGCTAGAATTGGGAGTGGAGACAGAACTCAAACCCAGGCCCTTCCTGTACTTGTGGGCATCCTAACTATTTACTTAACCGTTAGACATAATGGCTTTCCCTGGAGCCTCCACCTTTTAACAACTTCACTTTATTTACTGTTTAAAGATATTCATTCTTAGATATGATCATATTTGAACGTGAGTTGTTTCATAGTTATACTAAACTGTAACAAAATCTTATTCTCAAGAGGAAAGGATACTTCTCTTAGGGATAGGGGGTATGTTTTGGTCAGACAATGATGCTCATGTATGGGATGAAGCTTTTTATTTAGCTTATATTGATTCAAGTTGTATAAAAATAAGACCATCCAGATTAAATATAGCAGGTCCAGGTCAGAAGCTACTTCATTTTCTCCTCTGAGTCACTTTACAATGGGGCTATTTTATTGGAGAGACATATTCAATTCTGTGTGTCCTACCTTTAGAACAAAAAGTACTTTGCTGGTCCAAAAAATAGTCTTAAAGATGCTGAAATGCAATAAAAATAGAAGTGAAAAACCAAGAATGTGTTTTCTATAAAAAGAAAAAAGGTCATTATTAGTTCTCTAATATCAGTTGTCCAATAACATTAATCTGCGAAATTTATTGTAATTATGCCTCTCAATTTTCCTTTACATTTTATGGTATTCCAAAAAATGAAAGTATCAACTTTTAAAAATATTTTCAGCAAAATTTCTGTCATTGCTTTTATCCTAAGAAAGCCATTTCATAACCTAAATTTATTCAAATATTCCCCTGCTTATGTTAATATCTATAACCTTATAATTTACATTTTCTTCTTTGTGACATGCAGAATTCATTGTGGTCTTGGCAAAAACTAATAGCATTAACTAATTGCTTTCTAATATCTTGGAAACTTTTCTAAGAGTAGTTAGTTTGTGGCAGTGTGCGTTAAGTTTAGAAGTTTATTGTGTTATGGTCAGAAAATAATAAGTCTTACATACTTTACTTCTGAAAATTGATTGTGATTATATTTAATGTTTTATATATATATAAAGCTTTTATTTAAAGAATATAAATTTCCAAAGTACAGCTTATGGATTACAATGGCTCCCCCCCCCCACAACTACCATCCCACCCGCTACCCTCCCCTTTCCCTCTCCCTCTCCCCTTCCATTCACATCAAGATTCATTTTCAATTCTCTTTATACACAGAAGATCAGTTTAGTACATATTATGTAAAGATTTCAACAGTTTGCTCTCACATAGGGACACAAAGTGAAAATACTGTTGGAGTACTAGTTATAGTATTAATTCACAATGTACAGCACATTAAGGACAGAGATCCTACATGATTTTTTTTTAAAAATTGATTAATTATCTATGCAATTTCCAATTTAACACCAAAATTTTTTAATCATTTTCAATTATCTGTATATATAGAAGATCGATTCAGTATGTACTATGTAAAGATTTCATCAGTTTGCATCCACACAGAAACACAAAGTGTAAAAATACTGTTTCAGTACTAGTTATAGCATTACTTCACATTGGATAACACATTAAGGACAGATCCCTCATGAGACGTAAGTACACAGTGACTCCTGAAGTTGATTTAACAATTTGACACTCTTGTTTATGGCGTCAGTAATCTCCCTAGGCTCTAGTCATGAGTTGCCGAGGCTATGGAAGCCTTTAGGGTTCGCCGACTTCGATCTTATTCCGACAGGGTCATAGTCAAAGTGGAAGTTTTCTCCTCCCTTCAGAGAAAGGTACCTCCTTCTTTGATGGCCCTATTCGTTCCACTGGGATCTCACTCACAGAGATCTTTCATTGAGGTTCTTTTTTTTGTTTTTCAGAGTGTCTTAGCTTTCCATGCCTAAAATATTCTCATGGGCTCTTGAGCCAGATCCGAATGCCTTAAGGGCTGATTCTGAGGCCAGAGTGCTATTTAGGACATCTGCCATTCTATGAGTCTGCTGTGTATCTCGCTTCCCATGTTGGATCATTCTCTCCCTTTTTCATTCTATCAGTTAGTATTAGCAGACACTAGTCTTGTTTGTGTGATCCCTTTGATGTTTTAAAATATTAATGCTTAGCAATATCACTGCATATATATATGTATATATATATGCATACATTTGGTGTGTAGTTAACACTATCATTAAGATCATGCAAATATTCTGTTCTTTAGGTTCTATTCATCTCTTAACATTGCACTCTATGAGAAACTAAATGAGAGGCTTTTAGTTAAATGGTATTTTCTGTTAAAGAAATAGAAAAGGTTCTGAAATTATATAGAAATAAAAGTAAGTTCAAACCTAAATAACAGATTCAAAATAAAAGAATGAGAGGAGGTTAAGCTTAGCAGTTATATGGGACTGGGTAATCTGAGGTCTTAAATGCTGTAGCAGTGTTAAGACATTATTCCTTCAGCCACTCATTCGTGCTCTACCTGCATAAAACAGCCTGAGACTTTGATAAATAGACATTGAAGCTATAATTTCATGAGAATTAAGTTCTAAAAATAACTTTAACAGGCAAAATGCACATACCATCAAAATGATTCCTAAAAAATATTTTAAATTGCCAATCAACTATAAAATACAATTTTGAGCATTCAGCTTATACAGTAATTCCTATTAATAAAGTTTTGAGCATAAGCAAAGAAGGGACAGCAAAGAAGGAAACATAATTTTAAGATGACTTGAAATTTAAATTTGTCTACACTTAATAAAATTATGAACATGAGGGTACTTTAAGAAGTTCATGGAAAATAGAATTGAAAGGTGGCCAGCGCCTTGGCTAAATAGGCTAATCCTCTGCCTGTGGCGCCGGCACACACCGGGTTCTAGTCCCTGTTGGGGTGCCAGATTCTGTCCTGGTTGCTCCTCTTCCTGTCCAGATCTCTGCTATGGCCCAGGAGTGCAGTGGAGGATGGCTCAAGTCTTTGGGCCCTGCACCCACATGGGAGACCAGGAGGAAACACCTGGCTCCTGGTTTCTGATCAGCATGGTGCACCAGCTGCAATGCCAGCCATTCGGGGTGAACCAATGGAAAAGGAAGACCTTTCTCTCTGTCTCTCTCTTACTGCCCACTCTGCCTTTAAAAAAAAAAAAAAGAATTGAAAGGTAATATACACTTTCTTTTTTTTTAATTTTCATTTAATGAACATACATTTCCAAAGTACAGCTTATGGATTACAATAGCTTCCCTCCCCATTTCTTCCCTCCCACCCACAACACTCCCCTCTCCCACCCCCTCTCCTCTTCCATTCACATCAAGATTAATTTTCAATCATCTTTATATACAGAAGATCAATTTAACATATTTTAAGTAAAGATTTCAACAGTTTGCACCCACACAGAAACACAAAGTGTAAAATGCTATTTGAGTACTAGTTATAGCATTAATTAAGCACCTAAGAATAATTGTGTATTAATTACAGAGTTCAACCAATAGTTTTAAGTAGAACATAAAAAATACTAAAAGGGTAAAGTATTAAGTTCTTTTTTTTTCTTGTTTTGCAACTTTTGTATTGTTGTGGCTTTCCCCCCCACAACCTCCCTCCTTCCCGTGGCCCTCCCCTTTCCCACTCCCTCTCCCATCTCACCCTTCATTGAGTTTCATTTTCAATTACCTTCATATACTGAAAATCAATTTAGTATAAACTAAGCAAGGCTTTCAACAGGCTGCACTCACACAACCGCACAAGGTATAGGGTATTGTTTGACTAGTAGTGTTTTTTTTTTTAAGTTTCATAGTAAAACATATTAAGGACAGAGATCCTACGTGGGGAGCATGTACCCAGTGACTCCTGTTGTTGATTTAACAATTGGCACTCTTTTTTATGATGTCAGCAATCACTCGAGACTCTTGCTATGAGCTGTCTAGGCTATGGAAGCCCCTTGAGTTCACCGACTCCGAACTTGTTTAGTCAAGGCTGTATCACAGTGGAGGTTCCTTCCTCCCTTCAGAGAAAGGCGCCTCCCTCTTTGATGGCCTGTTCCTTCTGCTGGAGTCTTGTTCACCAGGATCATTCATTTAGATTTTTTTTTGCCACCGTGTCTTGGCTTTCCATGCCTGTGAGACTCTCATGGGCCTTTTAGCCAGATCCGAATGTCCCAAGGGTTGATTCTGAGGCAGGAGTGCTGTTTTGGGCGTTTGCCATTCTATGAGTCTGCTGTGTGTCCTGCTTCCCCCGCAGGCTCATTCTCTCCCTTTTAATTCTATCCTTCATTATTTGCTTACACTGGTCTTATTTGAGAAATCTCTTCGACACATACCCTATCTGTTTGATTGGTTGTGTATTTATAATTATCACTTAACCAAGTGTGCTGGCATTGGTACCTGCCTCCTTGGTAAGATTGAGTTAAGATCCCCTGGCACATTTCTAATTCCACCATTGGAAGTAAGTCCGAGTGTGCATGTGCCAACCTATATATCTCCTCCCTCTCTTATTCCCTCTCCTATGTTTAACAGAGATCACTTTTCTGTTAACTTTAAATGCCTAAGAATGATTGTGCATTGATTACAGAGTTCAACCAGTGGTCTTATGTAGAACAAACAGAGCAACAACAACAACAACAATAACAAGGGCTGATCATGTCATTGTCTCTCATAGTGTCCTTTTCACTTAGCAACAACAACAACAACAACAACAACAAAAATACTAGAAGGAATAAAATAGTAAGTTGTTCCTTGACAGTCTAGACAAGGGCTGAACATGTCGTTGTCTCTCATAGTGTCCAGTTCACTTCAATGGGTATCATTTTAGATGCTCGTTTAGTTGCCATCGATCAGGGAGAACATATGATATCTGTCCCTTTTGGACTGGCTTATTTCACTCAGCATGATGTTTTCCAGCTTCCTCCATTTTGTGGTAAATGCCTGGATTTCATTGTTTTTTACTGCTGTATAGTGTTCCATAGAGTACATATCCCATAGTTTCTTTATCCAGTCATCCGTTGATGGACATTTAGGTTGCTTCCAAGTCTTAGTTATTGTGAATTGAGCTGCAACAAATATTGAGGTGCAAATGGCTCTTTTTTTCTCCCCTTTAATTTCATTTGGGTAAATTCCAAGGAGTGGGATGGCTGGGTCCTGTGGTAGTGCTATATTCAGGTTTCTGAGGACTCTCCAAACTGTCTTCCATAGAGGCTTTACCAATTTACATTCCCACCAACAGTGGATTAGTGTACCTTTTTCCCCACATCCTCACCAGCATCTGTTGTTGGTTGCTTTCTATATGTAAGCCAATCTAACCAGGGTGAGGTGAAACCTCATTGTGGTTTTGATCTGCATTTCCCTGATGGCTAGGGAGCCTGAGCATTTTTTCATGTGTCTACTGGCCATTTGGATTTCCTCTTTTGAAAAATGTCTGTTAAGGTCCTTAGCCCATTTTTTATTGGGTTGTTTGTTTTGATTCTGTGGTGTTTTTTGATCATTTTATAGATTCTAGTTGTTAATCCTTTATCTGTTGTGTAATTTGCAAATAGTGTCTCCCATTCTGTTGGTTGCCTCTTCACTTTCCTGTTTCCTTTGCTGTAAAGAAGCTCTTCAATTTGAGGTAATCCCATTTGTTTATTTTATCTCTGATTACCCGTGCTTCTGGGGTCTCCTCCAAGAATTCTTCACCTGTTCCAATATCTTGAAGGGTTTCCCCTATGTTCTCAATTAGTTTCATGGTGTCATGGCGCATCTCTAGATCTTTGATCCATGTTGAGTGGATTTTTGTATAAGGTGTAAGATAGGGGTCTTGCTTCATACTTCGACATGTGGCCATCCAGTTTTCCCAGCACCATTTGTTGAAGAGGCTGTCCTTGTTCCAGGGGTTGGTTTTAGGTCCTTTGTCGAATATGAGTTGGTTATAGATGTTTGGATTGATCCCCAGTGTTTCTATTCTGTTCCATTGGTCTATTCATCTGTTTTTGTACCAGTACCAGGCTGTTTTGATTATAACTGCCCTGTAGTATGTCTTGAAGTCTGGAATTGTGATGCCTCCAGCCTTGTTTTTATTGTAAAGTATTGCTTTAGCTATTCTTGGTCTCCTGTTTCTCCATAGGAATTTCAGCATCGTTTTTTTTTTCTAGGTCTTTGAAGAATGACTTTGGTATTTTGATTGGTATTGCATTGAACTTGTAAATTGCTTTTGGGAGAATGGACATTTTGATGATATTGATTCTTCCAATCCATGAGCATGGCAGGTTTTTCCATTTTTTTGTGTCATCTTCTATTTCTTTCTTTAGTGTTTTGTAATTTTCATCATAGAGGTCTTTGACATCCTTGGTTAAATTTATTCCAAGGTACTTTATTGTTTTTGTGGCTATCGTGAATGGGATTGATCTTAGAAGTTCTTCCTCGTCCCTGGCATTATCTGTGTATACAAAGGCTGTTGATTTCTGAGCATTGATTTTGTATCCTGCTACTTCACCAAACTCTTCTATGAGTTCCAGTAGTCTCCTTTAGGAGTTTATTGGGTCCCCTATAAATAGTATCATGTCATCTGAAAATAGGGATAGTTTAACTTCCTCCTTTCCCATTTGTACCCCTTTAATTTCTTTTTCTTGCCTGATGGCCCTGGCTAACACTTCTAGGACTATATTGAATAGCAATGGTGAGAGTGGGCATCCCTGTCTGGTGCCAGTTTTCAATGGAAATGCCTCCAACTTTTCCCCATTCAGTATGATGCTGGCCATTGGTTTATCATATACTGCCTTAATTGTATTGAGGAATGTTCCTTCTAACCCCAATTTGCTTAGGGTTTTCATCATGAAAGGGTGTTTTATTTTGTCAAATGCTTTCTCTGCATCTATTGAGATAATCATATGATTTTTGTTTCTCAATTTATTAATGTGATGTATTACATTGATTGATTTTTGAATATTGAACCATCCCTGCATACCAGGGATAAATCCCACTTGGTCTGGGTGAATGATCTTTCTGATGTGCAGTTGGATTCGGTTTGCCAGAATTTTGTTGAGTATTTTTGCATCTATGTTCATCAGGGAGATAGTCTGTAGTTTTCTTTCTCTGTTGTGTCTTTTCCAGGCTTAGGAATTAAGGTGATATTGGCTTCGTAGAAAGAATTTGGGAGGGTTCCCTCCCTTTCATTCGTTTTGAATAATTTGAGAATTGGGGTTGGTTGTTCTCTAAATGTCTGGTAAAATTCGGCGGTGAAGCCATCTGGTCCTGGGCTCTTTTTTGGTAGTGTGTTTATTACTGATTCAATTTCCTCTATGGTTATGGGTCTGATTAGATTTTCTATATCTTCACGGCTTAGTTTAGGAAGGTTGTATGTGTCCAGGAATCTATCCTTTTCTTCCAGGTTCCCCAATTTGTTAGCATACATCTCTTTGTAGTGGTTTCTGATGATTCTTTTTATTTCTGTTGTGCCTATTGTTACATTTCCATTACTATCTTTGATTTTACAGATTTGGGTCTTCTCTCTCCTTTTTTTGATTAGTTGGGCCAATGGTGTATCAATTTTGTTTATTTTTTCAAAGAACCAGCTCCTGGTTTTGTTGACTTTTTGTAATTTTTTTTTTTTTGGTTTCAATTCTGTTTGTTTCTTCTCTGATCTTTAGTATTTCTTTCCTCGTTCTGGATTTGGGTTTGATTTGCTGCTGTTTTTCTAAATCCTTGAGGTGCATGGAGAGTTCATTTGTTTGGTTCCTTTCCAGCTTCTTGATTTAGGCACCAATTACTATAAACTTTCCTCTTAGCACTGCTTTTGCTGTGTCCCACAGGTTTTGATAGGTTGTGTTATCATTTTCATTTGTTTCTAGAAATCTTTTGATTTCTCTTTTAATTTCTTCAATGACCCACTGCTCGTTTAGGATCATGTTGTCCATTCTCCATATATTTGCATATGGTGTAGAGATTCTTGGGTTGTTGATTTCGAGTTTCACTGCACTATGGTCTGAGAAGCTGCATGGTATATTTTTCAATTTTTTTGAATTTGTTGTGGCTCCCTTTATGGCCTAGCATATGGTCAATCCTAGAGTACGTTCCATGTACTGGGGAGAAATACATGAACTCTGTGGCTGTGGGGTGGAAGGTTCTGAAGATATCTATTAGGTCTATTTGGTCTATAGCATCAATTTGCTTTGATGTTTCTTTGTTGAATTTCTGTCTGGTTGATCTTTCCATTGGTGAGAGTGGGGTGTTGAAGTCCCCTGTTACTATTGTATTTGAATCTATATCTCCCTTTAAATCCTTTAGTAATTCTTTCAAGTAGCCAAGTGCCCTGTAATTAGGTGCGTATACATTTATAATAGTAATGTCTTCCTGTTAGATAGATCCTTTAATCATTATATAGTGCCCTTCTCTGTCTCTTTTAATAGTTTTTATGTTAAAGTCTATTTTATCTGATATTAGGATGGCCACACCAGCTCTTTTTTGATTTCCGTTAGCTTGGAGTATCTTTTTCCATCCTTTCACTTTCAGTCTGCGTGCATCTTTGCTGATAAGGTGTGTCTCCTGAAGGCAGTATATAGAAGGATTCTCCTTCTTGATCCAATCAGCTAGTCTATGTCTTTTGGTAGTAGAATTAAGACCATTCACATTCAGTGTGATTACTGTTAAGTACTGTCTTTTCCCATTCATGTTTCCTGAAACGAGCTGTTTATGTATTTTGAACTTTGTTTATAGGTTACTCTACATTTGCTTATTTTTGTAGTGAAGTTCTTGTTTTTGTATTTCTGTGTGCAGCACGTCTTTCAGCAAGTGTTGTAGGGTTGGACGCATGGATACAAATTCTTTAGTTTCTGTTTTTCTTGGAAGATCTTTATTTCCCCTTCATTCATAAATGATAGTTTTGCAAGGTATTGTATTCTAGGTTGGCATTGTTTGTCTTTTAAAACTTGAAATATATCATGCCATTGTCTCCTTGCCTGTAGTGTTTGTGATGAGAAGTCTGGGGTGAGTCTGATTAATTTACCCCTGAATGTGATTTGTCATTTTTCTCTGGCACATTTTAGGATTTGTTCTTTGTGTGTCACTGAGCTGAGTGTTGCCACAATGTGTCGCGGTGAATTTCTCTTCTGGTCTACCCTGTTTGGAGTCCTGGCTATCTGTAAAATTTGGCTGTTGTTACCCAGCTGCCTTTGTTTGAAGTTTTGTGATATTATTTCATTGAAAACACATTCCAATCCATTCTCTCTTTCCACCCCCTCAGGGACTCCTATTATCCAAACATTACACCGTTTGATTGAATCTTGTAGGTCTCTGACCGTATTTTTAAATTTTTTAATTTCTTCTTCCTGTGTTTGAACTAACTGTATTATTTCTGGAAGTTTGTCTTCAAATTCTGATATTCGCTCTTCTATTTCATCTGTTCAATTTCCAAGGGATTCCATGGTGTTTTTTATATGGTCAATTGAGTTTTTCATTTCCAGCATTTCATTCTGGCTTCTCTTTAGGATCTCTAATCCTTGGGCTTGTTTTTCATTCAGCTCTTGACACTGTTTCTCATTATTATTAAGTAATCTGATTATTAATTTTCTGAATTTTTTTCTGTCATGGTTTCAAATTCTTCTTCTTCAGCCTCTGTTATGGTTGGTTTAGTCTGCTCCATTGGTGAGTTTATATGTTCTTCTATATTCTTATTGTGGGTTTTTGTTTTGTTTTTTGGCATTCTGTCTGGGTTGTTTTTTAAATTGATTTCCCTCTGCTATAGACTGCTGTGAGTCTGTACCAATATCCAGTGTAAGCAGGCTGCTCTGCCTTCTAGAGTTTGTTTATTTATTTTTTACTTATTTTTTTTTTTTTATTTTTTTATCTTTTGTAACTTGCGTGGGTTGGTGTCAGGGCTTTGAGGTGCCTATCTCTGCCCCTTGGGGGCCGGTTTCCTTGTTCCTATGTTCACCCTTACTTGTCTGTGCCTGGGGTTTCTTGTTCAGCCACTCTCTCTTGCTGCACCTCCGGCAGGTGGAGTGTCAAGTAGCTCCAGACCACCTTTGGACTCCGCCCCTGCTGGTTCCTCCTTTGGAGCAGAGGCCAGCCTCCTTTAAGCCTGAATGTAAACAAACAGGATGGCTGCACTCTGCCCACTGCACTCTGATTGTGGGTTGGTAGATTACTAATGATCGGGGTTTTTGAACCCTCAGTTAGTGCCCTGGATCCTGCTCTCTTCCCACGAGCACTATTCACAAAATTTTTTTTTCCTGGTAACTTGAGTAGATTGGCATTAGGGCTTTGAGCTTCCCTCCCTTGCTGCCCGCCCCTGCATAAGAGTGTAGTGTTGCACCAATCCACCTTTGGGCTCCGCCCCCAAAGGTTAGTGCAGAGGCAGAGGTAGTTCTTTAAGCCCGAATGTAAACAAGCAAGATGGCTGCTTCCCGCCTGCTGCAGCTCTGATATGGGGGAGGGTGGAGGTACCAAGGGCTCCTGGCTTGCTTAGTCCCTCAATTAGTCTCCCTGAATCGTGCACTCTTTCCGCAGGTGCTACTCACTCTGTTCCATTTTCTTTTTTTTTAAAATTTTTCTTTTATTTTTGACAGGCAGAGTGGACAGTGAGAGAGAGAGACAGAGAGAAAGGTCTTCCTGTGCCGTTGGTTCACCCTCCAATGGCCACCGTGGCCGGCACACTGCGGCCGGCACACCACGCTCATCTGATGGCAGGAGCCAGGTGCCAGGTGCTTTTCCATTTTCTATTTCCTCCCCCGCTCAGTTGTGCATGTCTCAGTGTCTGTCCCAGAGTGGGTTGGGGGAGGGGTGGTGGCGGCTGGTACAGCAGTGCTGGGTGAGCACCCTGTCTCACCTTGGCTTCCAGCACTGGTGTGTACACAGTCCCACTGGTGTCCTGTGCTTCATGCATCCTCATCCTCCTTGCAGGTCCACCCCGTCTCCCCAGTTTCGGAAGAGCCTCCCCTTCCCCAAGACTATAGATTCTCACCACTGTTTGAACTTTCCCTTCTCGGACCATCGGTGTGCTCCCTCCCTATTCTGCCATATTCCGCCAGCCATGGTAATATACACTTTCAACAAACTTTTTAAAATTTCCTTTGTATACATTTATGAATGAAGATTGGAGTTTAATATTGGTTCTGCTCCAGTCTTTGTCTCAATTAAATCTCTAATTTACATATGTTAAAATCCTTATTAACATAATCATACTTTTATCAAGCCCTTTGCTATATTATCAATCATCATGTGTCTCAGTGATTTTTTTCTAGATACATTTTTGAACCACCTTCCAGTTTACTAAATCTTTCTTCATACATCTAATATTCTCTTATAGTCATAAACTGAGCTTTAGTTCAGCCATTATAATTTTTAGTGCTAGGCTTTGTATTTGAATTTTTTAGCATTTCTGCTCCTCTTCTTAAGTTATCCAACTTGTACTTTACTTATTTGAACTTATTTACAAATTTTAGACCAAGTTTGAAATTTGAGTTATGCATATATCTCTGTTGGATCTGCTTCTCTTATTGGCCTTGTTCTTACATTTTGGATTATGTCTTTTATCTTTGCATGTTGGCTTATATATTTTAAACTAGAAGGAAGATACCAAATATAAAATTTATAAAAATAATTTAAGATTCATATGAATATCTCCCCCTCAAAAATACTTAATTTTGTTTCTGATTTCTATAAAGGCTAAACAGTAGTGGTGCCAGATAATCTTAATCCAATGACAGAATATTTGAGGCTGGGATTTAGTCCTTCTCACTGATGTCACCCTTATTCCCATGTATATTTTGCCCTTTATAGACTCAGTGGAAACATAGATATGTTACAGAACCCTTCCTGCTTGGTGGGTTCTGATGTCCAGTCTTGGTTCTCTGAGCACATCCAAGTTGCTAAAACTCTGTTTATATGCTCAAACACCCCACTAATTCTCTTACCTTTAGAAACTGCCACGACATAATTGTTATGATCATCTATTGGTTTCTTTTCTTCTCTAAATCCTAGTCTGCAAATTTTGTGCTCTGGACTTTTAAAATCCTGTTTGCCCAACTTTTCTAGTAAGTGTAAGGATTTTTTGAGAGTCCTCCAAGAAGCAGAGGACAAAATGAAATTAGCTGTGCAAGAGATTTATTAGGAGCAATGGCTATAAAGATACAAGTGAGATGGAGAAGAGTAGACAGGGAGATTCATTATACCATAATGCAGGTCTGAGCCTTGGAAAAGAGGAGAGAGAAAGAAGAATAATTGATAAGAACCTTAGACTGCAATGTATTTCTAAAAATGTCTCAGCAAAAAAAAAAAAAGTCTAGGTTAAAAAAAATAAGAACTACAAAGTAAACATTGCCATTCAAAGGAATCCTGTTACAGAAATGGCCCAGCTATAGTAACCCCACCAGTTTCACTCACTGGATTTAAACAATTTAGGGCAACTTTGGGGAAACACTGTAGTAGAGGCAGAGATATGATAACTGTAAGATATTTACCAACCAGCATCATAGCAGGTAAAAATATGTGGCAAAACATGCTACCACAGATCCAATAGTATGAATTTGCTGTATAAACTATGATTTAACCTCTAATCTATTCCCTCATTATTTTATTGATTGATACATAAGGTTGCTTCAAAAAATATTGGAATAGATTAAGTCATAATATTTTTTAACTGGCAGACTGAAGAGTCTAAGAATAAATGTTGAGATATGCTTAAAATAGAGTGGATTTTGTTTTGTTTACTGGATAGTTTATTACATTATTTATGTATTTCTATCCATATATTGTGTTTTCAGAGTCGGCTTATTACCTATAGATTTTATTTACTGATTTCAGAGATTGTAGAAAGCCCAAATATGTTTCCTTCTCTTCATTTGTTGCCAGGTACTTTAAAAAACACAGATAGCTGGTATATCCTCTTGTGTTTCATGCTTTCTTGTACCTTTCCCTGGAGTGCCTTCCAATGCTTTTTTCTGTGGTTATCAGTTACGCATCTTTGAAGGATCAGTTCGAGCATCATCACCTGCAGAAAGCACTTCCACATAACCTGTCTACGTTGCTGTAACATTTCACCTGCAGGTTGGTCAGATCTCTTGACTATTTTACAATAATTATTCTATGTTTTTTATAATAGTACTTTGTGTTTTCATTGTGATAGTATTCCTTATAATTTGCACTTTGGAATGAACATATGTGGGGAAATTAGTTACACGAAGCAATTCAAAGATGGTGCCCAGAGGAAGTAAGCTGGGCAGAATCCAAAGTTGTTTACCACTAAAGCTAATTGGCTGCGCAACATCAGGGGAGGTAAACTAGTAACAAGTGTATAGGGATATGGCTAGTCCTATAGAAATCACCCCGTAAAGTGACCCTTTAAGTGACTGGTTGGTCTTTAAGCCTTGCCCCAATGACTCTGCAGTTTTGTGCTATAAAAGGCTCTGTTACACGTGAAATAAATTAGTTCTTGCTAGACTTGACTCCCCGCTGCATCTGATTGTCTCCGGGATCAGGAGGCTGGGGAACGAGCGAGCGGTGCACTTACCTTTCCTCGGACCCAGTCCATCCTTCTACGGGTGGACTAAGACCCTGCAAACAGAAAAGATTCTTAACAAATATTTGTTAAATTAAAAACAAATCTAATTAAAATAGACTGTCATACTACGGTTTGGCTTAAATTTTTCAACATCTTCATTGTGAGAAAGCAATATGTACTTATTGTAAATTGTATGTTTAAATTTAAATTTTGATATTTTTCCATGCTAGTGATATTCTATATATATAGTACTTTTTTGCAATGCTGGCCAGTGGCAGCAGGAGCCATATCTACCAATCAATAACACACTCGTAGGGGGTAAACAACTGATATACCTCAGTGTTCTGTGTTTTCAGCATTTTTGATATAGAAAATCAACAAATTGCATGGAATATGCAACACTTTATTATTCAGTTGGCTTTGTGTTAGATGATTTTTGATCAACTGTAGGCTAATGTGAGTGTTCATTGAGAATATGCTGTATATTTCAGGTAAACTGGATAAGCTATAATGTTTGCTAGGTTAGTTATATTAAAAACATTTTAAACTTAATGATATTTTCAATTTAAAAAGGTTGTATCAGATATAAATTTATCATAAGTCAAAGAGCATCTTTATACATACATACATAAAAATATACATATTTCATGTATATACAATAGGTTTGTTTAGCACTTTAATTTACTCACTTTCACTAGAAAGTGATAGATGGTAATGGGTTTTGACAGAGGCTGGGGCTGGTCAAGAGACTATTGGTGGAGACACTGCATATCAAAGAGAGTATTTAAAATGACTACCCCAGGGGCTGGCACTGTGGCATGGCAGGTAAAACTACTGCCTGCCGTGCTGGCATCCTGTATGGGCACCAGTTTGAGTCCCTGCTGCTCCATTTCCAATCCAGCTCTCTGCTATACTTGGGAAAGCAGTAGAATATGGCCCAAGTTCTTGGGCCCCTGAACCTTTGTGGGGAACTTGGAAGCTCTTGGTTCTTGGCTTTGGATCGGCACAGCTCCAGATATTGTGGCTATTTGGGGAATGAACCAGTGGATGGAAGACCTCTTTCTCTCTCATACTCTCTCTGCCTCTGGCTCTGCTCTCTTAACTCTACCTTTCAAATAAATAAATAAATCTTTTAAAAAATAAAATGACTGCTCTTTTAAGATTATAAAAAGTGTTCAGAATTGGAAAGCTGATGCTAAGTTACTCAAAAGAAACATTTTTATACAAAACTGCCTAGTATTTTAATTTAATTTTAATTACTTTTATTGTTAATATTGTTAGCCTAAGTGGACTGGTTTGGTAAAATATGTTCTCTGAGCCATTGCAAAACAAGTGGCATTCACACATCTGCTTATGGGGAAAATTGCTTTGTTGGTTTCCTACAGATATGTCCTCAAAACAGCTTACTGGAACAAAGAAATCAATATCACATGTGAAGTAGCATTTAAAGGTTTATGTCATTGCCAGTTTTTCTTTTACTCCCAGCTTGAATACTCTCAGCCCTAAAACCTCTGGGAGTTTTCTGATTTGCATGGTTATCCTCATCTTTTCTCCATTGGAATATTCACTGACCTTTTGAAAATATCCTCAATTCCTCTTATTTCTGTGAAACTCACTCCAGGACGTTCTTTGGGTTGAATGAGAACTAGGCTTGAGGAACACTATGTCTCTGCCTTGTGCATATTGCACTTAAGCAACCATGGACATAATCACCACATTTTAAAAATTGATGGTGAGAATTATGGCATGTGAGATTTTATAAATAAGCTCATTCTGAGAGATATTTATAAATTTAGCTTTTCATTTCTTATAGTGAGTTTCAAATACTCAACTATGGAATATCTATAAGAGTAAAAAAGTATAATTTCTTTTATTTATTTATTTATTAAATATTTATTTATTTGAATAGCATAGTTACAGAGTGAGAGATATATATATGTATCTTCCATCTGCTGGTTCACTCCCCAAATAGATGCAACAGCAAGAGCTGAAACCATCAAAACCCAGGAGCCAGGAGCTTCTTCTGAGTCTCCCATGTGGGTGCAAGGGCTCAAGGTACTTGGACCATCTTCCACTGATTTCCCAGGCACATTAGCAGGGAGCTGTATCAGAAGTGGAGCATTTGAACAAGCACCCATATTGGATGCTAGCAGGTGGTGGCTTTACTCACTGTGCCACAGTGTCAGCTCCTTATTTATTTATTTAAAGGAGAGAGAAAAGGGAGATACAAAATGGCTGAATAAGGAAAAGACATACTGATTCTGACCATAAGAAGATAACAGAAGGAAAGAAGAGTAACTGCATTTCTAAGGATGCAACTGGAAACCATTATGCTTAGTGAAATGTTAGTCCCCCAAAGACAAATATCATATATTTCCTTTTATATGTAGTAGTTAATATAGATTACAAAAAAATAAAAACTGTATAGGGATGAAACGGACATCTTGTGATTTGATTGTTGTTTTAGCTCTTGTATGTACTCCTGTGGAAATGTGGTCTTTATGTTTTTTACTTGTTGAATATAATGGTAGTGGTGCATTAAGCCTGAGATTATAGAGTGTGCTAACATTAAGTTTTCGCAAAAATTCAAGAAAAATAAAGGAAAAAAAGAGGGAGTTTAAGGGTGGGAGAGAAATATCTATGAAATACATGAAATCTGTTCTCCTTATATTAACAACAATTTTTTAAAAGGAGTAACAGAGAAAGAGACTAAGAAACTGAGAGAGAGAATGTTCTATTGACTGATTCACTCCCCAATGCCCACAATAGCTGGGGCTGGACCAGGCCAAAGCCAGGAACCAGGAACTTGATTTCAGTCTCCCACATGGGTGGCAGGGGCCCCAGTATTGGGCTGTCATCTATGATCTCCAGGAAGCTAGATCAGAAGTGCAGGGTAACTGATAGTCAAAACAAGCACTTGGACATGGGATGCAAATTTCTCAAGTGGCAGCTTAATTCACTTTATCACATTAGCTGCCCTTTGATTTTATAATGTAGTTTGTTTAATCTAATGCATCAATAACACACTCATGTTTGACTTATAATCAATACTGAAATGTATTCATGTTATAGTTTACATATTTCATGCTAAACTATTTGTGGTTGTGTGCATTTTACATTTATAGCACATTTCAATAAGGTCTAATGCTGGTAGCCATATGTAGCTATTGACTGTCTTACAGGGGAACATAGCTGTATGCAGATCCAGTGAGCACATATCCATATGTTCTCACAGACTAGTTTTTGGGTGATTATTTAAAGCCAGTTTTAAACTGAACCTATTGATATCATTCACTAATTAATAAGATTTTTCACATATAAAAATGTCTCATTCCAATTCATCATTTACAAATACCTAGTGTAGAGAATGTAGTAGCGTCTCAAACCCATCATGAATGCATGAATGGAGTCGTGAAGAAGCAGTTAAGAGAAAAGTTGAAACTTGCAGTGATGAAAAGTTTGCCAGCGGAATGATGAGAAAAGGTAAGAATGTGGGGATACCTCGTTAAAGTTGCCCAAAGGAGAATGTTTAATTTTCTGAACTTCCATTCTCTGTCCCAGAGTGGTAAATGTTACTATGATCTCAGAAAGTTCATCAGATTTAAGGGAGTCTGGATGAAGTATATTTTAGATTGAGTAAATATGTTTACTCTTGCTAGGTAAGAAGGTAAATATGAGCCTATATGTGGGGCAAATAAAAACCAAGAGGTTCATGTGGGCAGGAATATAGCAACTTCAGAAGAACGCTTTGGAAGCACAAGAGTATTTACACATCAAAAATCTTACCCATTTCAATAACATTGTAGAAGGGTCCCAACTGCCTCTCCTGGGGACATTGCAGAGGAATTTTCCTGGCCAGGTTCCAAGAGGGATTTTGGCCTCAAAACATTGCATGATAAAGTCCCAGGAGTAATTTCACAAGTTTTATGTCCAAAAGACTTTTGATCAGCAATATCCCAAAAGAAGAGGGATGGGAGAGGAGACATGGTGGAAAGAAGTGGACTCCATGCCTATATAAACCCGAGTAAAAATGCAGATTGGACATCTAGTTTTTTGCTTAGTTGACTACCTGGCCTGTGGATACACTTCATTAAGCTTTTCGATCTTGCTCACCACCAATCTCTGTCTCATCTGAAAAATATTTTCTTAAAGCGAGACAAAAACTTCTGTTCCAGCCATCTCCATTAACATATTTTTGACAAGACAACCTAGAGAGATCCAGAATGGCAGTAAATTCAAACAAGTTCACCTATGAGCTTGAGGAATGCTCAATGTCTAGCCTACTTCTACTCTGTTTCCTTCCTTTTCTATATTGTTCAATGGGAGCCACAGTCTGTTTTCACTGCGCTTATGCAGACATGGGTTGAGCAGTTAAGTACCACTTGGGCATTTGCTACAAGACTTCCATGTTAGGATAAGCTGGGACTGGAATGGGGAAGATTGCACTATCCACTGGCCTGAAGACAGTGTCCATACTCCATAGAACATACCTTCCACTCCTAATGACCAGTCCCATCAGGAATATCTATGGAGACCTACTCCTCTCTCCTCTTCAAAACTTGCTACCTCATCTCTCCTGACCAGTGTTCTTGTGACATGACCAATGTCTATCCATATCCTACTCCTGGTTTTCAAATGTTGGGTTGGGAGTAGCAATGCTGCAGCTGAGGCCAACACCCAGATTAATTTGACCCTATTATTTAAAAGAATCCAGGCTTCCTGTTTATGCTCGCAGAAGAGTTTCAAAATCTGTTTTTCCTTAACCCTTTCAAACCACCTACTAGACTGCAGCTTTTCCTCTTCTCTACTGTTTGTATTTAATTGACTCTTTTTTTCATCTCCTGTATCTTAGAAGTCCACATAACAAGATTACCTGATTCTCTACCTCTGGATTTTGAGTCTAAGTAATAGGATGATGTTATGTGCAAATCCCATTATTCAAAGTTTAGCTTTGTTTTTTTTTTAAAGATTTATTTTATTTATTTGAAAGAGTTACAGAGAGAGGTAGAGACAGAGAGAGAGGTCTTTCATCCTCTGGTTCACTCCCCAGTTGGCCACAATGGCTGGAGCTTTGCCGATCCGAAGCCAGGAGCCAGGAGCCTCTTCCAGGTCTCCCACATGAGTGCAGGGGCCCAAGGACTTGAGCCATCTTCTACTGCTTTCCCAGGCCATAGCAGAGAGCTGGATCAGAAGAGGAGCAGCCAGGATTAGAACCGATGCCCATAGGGGATCCTGGTGCTTCAGGCCAGGGCTTTAACCCACTGAGCCACAGCACAGGCCCTGCTTTGCTTTTCTAAGTGACTGGGGAAACAAGGATTTTGTGTATCATGTTGAAGGTTTTTCATGTTCTATGTTGTGTTTTTTTTAAAAACTTTTATTTAATGAATATAAATTTCCAAAGTACAGCTTATGGATTACAATGCCTTTCCCCCTCATAACTTCCCTCCCACTCGCAACCTTCCCCTTTCTCGCTCCCTCTACCTTTCCATTCACATCAAGATTCATTTTCAATTCTCATTATATACAGAGGATCAATTTAGTATATATTAAGTAAAGATTTCAATAGTTTGCACCCACATAGAAACACAAGGTGAAAAATACTGTTTGAGTACTAGTTATAGCATTAAATCACAATGTACAGCACATTAAGGACAGAGATCCTACATGAGAAGTAAGTGCACAGTGACTCCTGATGTTGACTTAACAAATTGACACTCTTGTTTATGGTATCAGTAATCACCCTAGGCTCTTGTCATGAGTTGCCAAGGCTATGGAAGCCTTTAGGGTTCGCCGACTCTGATCATATTTAGACAAGGTTATAGTCAGAGTGGAAGTTCTCTCTTCCCTTCAGAGAAAGGTACCTCCTTCTTTGATGACCTGTTCTTTCCACTGGGATCAAACTCGCAGAGATCTTTCATTTAGGTCATTTTTTTTTTTTTGCCAGAGTGTCTTGGCTTTCCATGCCTGAAATACTCTCATGGGCTTTTCAGCCGGATCCGCATGCCTTAAGGGCTGATTCTGAGGCCAGAGTGCTGTTTAGGACATCTGCCATTTTATGAATCTGCTGTGTATCTTGCTTCCCATGAGAACTGAGTCTTCAACAAGTTAAGAGTATCTGCCTATTTGAAAATATTTGAGTAATCAACTTATAACTGATTAAAACCAGTCTGCAACTCTAGCTAAAACAACCTTATTAAATAGATTATTACTTCTGCAATAATCTGCGATAGTATTTAACCAATTATTTTAAACATTTGACACTATTTTTTAGATTTAATGTTCTAGATTGAGTCTTTGGACTTTTAGATTTCTAGCAGGATCCCTGGAAAAGGCAAAGAACATGACTCTGTCCTGGAGAGACAATAGATAGTTAAGCAAATTTGATTGTATGCAATGCTTTGTCAGATTATAAAATGATACAAACATATATTGTATTTATATAGATATGGTGTTGATGTGATATAAATTTGTTAGAGAATGTATAACATATATAAAGATCTGATTTTTATGGTGAGACTTTATCAGGCATCATTGTAATCTTAATAGACCTGGAGCCTTTTACAATCTTCCAGACTCATCACAACAACAATGTTGCCTATCTGCCTGGGTCAGTCAGCACTCTTGAGACCTGGTTTCTTTTTTTAATTTTTTTTGCTTTTTTGCTTTCATGTCCTTTATCGTATCATTGAAGTTTTATACCAGATATACACAAAAATGCAAATAAACACAGCCTTCTTCAGTGTTAAATGAGGCAATAACAAAAACGATAATGTTAATGATAAACAGTACTGAATAGTGATTCTAGTTTGAGCTTCATGTTGATGAATAATATATAAGTAATTGAATTATTATTCTGTGCTGGATGGTATTCTTAACAGTTTTCCATTTTACTTCTATGATGTAACTACTATTTATCTTCAGACAAGGCCATAGTCAAAGTGGAAGTTCTCTCCTCCCTTCAGAGAAAGCTACCTCTTTCTTTGATGGCCCCTTCTTTCCACTGTGATCTCACTCACAAAGATCTTTCATTTAGAGACCTAGTTTCAAAGTAGACCCCTCCTCCACAGAATCATCGATTGCCCTGCTTTACCTTAGCATTTATGCTGCAAACTCAGGAGAGAAAAAGAGCAATTTTAGTGAGCTCATGTTGTGTTGTGTATGTGTATGTGTGTTTGTGTGTTTGTGCGTGTGTGTGGAGGGTTGCGGTGATATGTGCTCCTCCCATCATCTCGGACCTGCTTGTAGCCAGGTTAGCATGGATGAGTTGGGGGTCTGGCATATTCCCATGTGGCATCCCCATCTTCACCTAAAACCCCTCTCTGCCCTCTTCAGGCACCTACTGCCTCCTGGTGCAGAGGTTTAGAAGTCCGAGAGGGGAGGATGTTACTCATCTGCCTAGGAATCAGGATGATGAGCCCATGGGAGTCAGTCACAGGGACAGGACAGCCGTGTAGAGAACAGGAGTTATCCAGAAGCTATACACATGCTATGGTTCACTTATCTACCCTTCTTAAGCTGGCAACCACATGTCAGCTTAGAAGAAATAAAAACAATTGAATAAATGAGCATATCCACCATCTAGTTCCAAGTAGGCTGGATTCTTTTATATTATTATCTGAGATTGACAGAGGCTCAGGTATAGCAAGCACTAAATAACCACTTGGTGCCACATTAGACTATGCATCAAAAGATGGGAGGAAAAGCTCCCAAAAGAAGGGATGTGGAGACAGATGCTGTCATACTACATAGCAAGATTTATTATGTCTGGAAGCCCAGGAAAAGAACTGAGCCAGGTTATTTCTTCCCCAGGTGAGGTGGTCAAAACAGGGATAACTGTTCTCCCCTTTTTTTCTAGGGAATGGGCAGGGTTGCCTGACTCATTGCCTCCTATTTCTTCTCTATGCTCTTCCAGATACGAAAGTGGCTTTATACCATGAGCCTCTCCACTAGGATGTATTGTCAAAAATTGGCCACAGTTTGATCTCTCAAATTTTAAAAAAGAAGTGACTAATCTTTGTCTGTAACATGGCTTGCTCACAGTATAAATTAGGGGACCAGGAAATGTGACCAGAGAGTGTGAGCATATTTTATTTTTTGATGTTTCATTTTCTTTCCAGAAAATTTTATTTAAGGAATACAAGCTTCATGAATTTCATAAACACAACTTTAGGACAATGGTGGTTCTTCACATCATAACCATCCTCCAACCCACAGCCTCACCCCACTTCTTCCTCTCTTTCCTATTCCCAATCTTCTTTTTAATAAGATCTGTTTTGAATTAACTTTACACACATAAAATTAACTCTATACTAAAAAGAGTTCAACAAATTGCATGAAAATAAACATACAAACAAAAAAACTCTTCCTGAACAATAGAGACAAGGGCTATTCAAAGTCATTGCATCTCAAAGTGTTAATTTCACTTCCACAGATTACATTTTAGGTGACCTATTAGTCATCACAGATCAGGGAGAACATATGGTAATTGGCTTTTTGGGACTGGCTTAATTTACTAAGGATGGTGTTTTCCCATTTCATCCATTTTGTTGCAAATAATAGGGTTTCATTTTTTATTTACCCCTATGCAGTATTCCATGGTGTGCATAACCCATAAATTATTTATTCAGTCTTTAGTTGAGAGGCATTTGGGTTGATTCCTTATCTTAGGTATTGTGAATTGAGATGTGGTAAACATGAGGGTACAGACAAATCTTTCATATGCTGATTACATTTTCCTTGGGTAAATTCTCAGGACTGAGATGGTTGGATCATATGGTAGGTTTATATTCAGATTTCTCAGGTATCTCCCTTCTGTCTTCAACAGTGGCTGTACCAGTTTCCATTCCACCCAACAGTGGATTATGATACCTTTTTCTCCACATCCTCACCAGCATTTATTGTTTGTTGATTTCCGTATGAAAGGCATTCTAACGGGGATGAGGTAAAACCTCGCTGTGGTTTGGATTTGTATTTCCCTGATGGCTAGTGATTTTTTTTCTTTTGTCTGTTCGCCATTTGGATTTCTTCTTTTGAAAAAAGCCTGTTTAACTCTTTGGCCCATTTTTTAATTGGATTGTTTGTTTCTTTATTGTTGAGTTTCTTGAGCTCATTATACATTCTTGTTATTAATCCTTTATCAGTTACATAGTTTGCAAATAATTTCTCCCATTCTGTCAGTTGCCTCTTCATTTTATTGAATGTTTCTTTTGCAGAGCAGAGACTTCTCAATTTGATGTAATCCCATTTGTCAATTTTGACTTTGATTGCCTGTTCCTCTGGGATCTTTTCCAAGAATTCTTTGCCTATGAGAATGTCTTGCAGAGTTTCCCCAATGTTTTCTAGTAATTTGATGGCATGGGTTATAGATTTAGGTCTTTAATCCATTTTGAGTGGATTTTTGTGTAAGGTATGAGTTAGGGCTCTTGCTTCATACTTCTGCATGTATAAATCCAGTTTTTCCAGCACCATTTGTTGAAGAGATTGTCCTTGCTCCAAGGATTGATTTAAGCTTCTTTGTCTAAGATAAGTTGGTTGTGGATTTGTGGGTTGATTTATGACATTTCTATTCTGTTCCATTTGTCTGTTCATCTGTTTTTGTACCAGAACCAGGCTATTTTGATTATAACTGCCCTGTACTATGTCTTGAAATCTGGTATCGTGATGCCTCTAGCTTTGTTTTTGTTGTATAAGATTACTTTAGGTATTCGGAGTCTCCTGTGTTTCCACAGAATTTCAACGTCATTTTTTCTATATCTGAGAAAAAATGTCCTTGGTGTTTTGATTGGTATCACATTGAATTTGTAAATTAATTTTAGAAGTACAGATATTTTGATGATATTGATTCTTCCAATACATGGACATGGAAGATTTTTCCATTTTTTGTGTGTGTATGTCTTATGTGTCTTTCTGTAATGTTTTGTAATTCTCATCATAGAGATATTTAACATTCTTGTTAAATTTATTCCAAGATATTTGACTTTTTGTAGCTATTCTGAATCTCATTGATCTTAGAAGTACTTTCTCAGCTGTGGCATTCTCAATAGCTGTGGCTATTGATTTTTTTGTATTGATTTTATATCCTGCTACTTTACCAAACTCTTCTATGATTTCCAATGGTATTTTAGTGGAATCTTTTGGATCCCCTATAGAATCATGCCATCTGAAAACAGAGATAGTTTGACTTCCTCCTTACTAATTTGTATGCCTTTGATTTCTTTTTCTTTCCTAAAGGCTCTGACTAAAACGTTCAGGACTATATCGAATAGCAATGGTGAGACCGAGTATCCTTGTCTAGTTCCATATCATGGTCAGAATGCACCCAACTTTTCTCCATTCAATAGTACACTGGCCATGGGTTTGTCATAAACTGCCTTGTTTGTATTGAGGAATGTTCCTTCTATACCCAGATTGCTCAAAGTTTTCACCATGAAAGGGTGTTGTATTTTATCAGATGCCTTCTCTGCATCTATTGAGATAATCATGTTGTTTTTATTCTTCAATTTGCTAATGTGATGTATTAAGTGATTGATTTGCAGATGTTGAATCACCCCCAAAGACCAGAGATAAATCCTACTTGGTCCTAATGAATGATCTTTGTGCCATGTTGTTGTATTCAACTGGCCAGTATTTTGCTGAGGATTTTTGAGTCTATGTTTATCAGGGAAATTGATCTGTAGTTCTTTTTAACTGTTGCATCTATTTCAGGAAATTAAGGTGATGCTAGATTCATAGAGGGAGTTTAGGAGGTTCCCCTCCCTTTCAATTGTTTTGAATATCTTTAAAAGAATTGAAGATAGTTCTTTAAATGTATGGTAGAATTCAGCAATAAAGCCATCCAATCCTAGGCTTTTTGTTTGTTTGTTTTTGCTAGGAGGGTCTTTATTACCAATTCAATTTCCATCTTGGTTATTGGTCTGATTAGATTTTCTGTGTCTTCATGGCTCAATTTAGGTAGGTTGTATGTGTTCAGGAATCTATCCCTTTTTTCTAGGTTTTCTATTTTGTTGGAATACAGCCCTTGGTAGTAATTTCTTATGATTCTTTTTTACTTTTGCAATGTCTGTTATTACATTTCCGTTTTCATCTCTAATTTTATTGATTTGGGTTTTCTCATCTTTTTTTTTTAGTTGGGCCAATGGTGTGTCAATTTCATTATTTTTTCAAAAAAGCAGCTTTTTTGTTTTCTGGTCTTTCATTTTTGTTTGTTTGTTTATTTCAAATTTGTGTATTTCTTCTCCAATTTTAATTATTTCTTTTCTCCTACTAGATTTGGGCTTGGATTACTGTTGTTTTTCTAGGTCCCCGAGATACATTGATAGCTCATTTATTTGATGCCTTTGCAATTTCTTGATGTAGGCACCAATTGCTTCAAACTTTCCTCTTAACACTGCTTTTACTCTAGCCCATAAGTTTTGATATGTGTATTGTCATTTTCATTCATTTCCAGAAACTTTATATTTCTATTTTGATTTTTTTCAATGACCCAAAGTTCATTTAGGAGCATGTTGTTCAGTCTCCATGCATTTATATATGTGCTAGAAATTTTTTAGTTGGTGACTTCCAGCTTCATTACATGTGCTCAGAGAAGATACGTGGTATGATTTTGATTTTTTTAAATTTGCTGAGACTTGTTTTATGACCTAGTATGTGATCTATCCTAGAGAACATCCCTTGCATTGGTGAGAGGAATGTGTATTTTGCATTTATAGGATGAAAAGGTCTGTAGATTTCCATTAGGTCCATTTGGTCTTTAGTGTCAATAAACTCTGTTGTTTTCCCTGCTGATTTTCTGTTTGGTTGATCTGTCCATTGTTGAAAGTGGAGTATTAAAGTCCCCCAATACTATTGGAGTCTATGTCTCCCTTTCGAACACTAACATTTCTTATAAATTGCTAGGTGACCTGTAATTCAGTGCATATGTCTTTATAATAGTCAGATCTTCCTGTTGAATTGATCCCCTAATCATTATATAGTGCCCTTATTTGTCTCTTTTAACAGTTTTTTTGTTAAAGTCTATTTTGTCTGATATTAGGATTGCTACACCAGCTCTTTTTTGGTTTCTGTTAGACTGGAATGTCTTTTTCCATCTTCTCACTTTCAGTGTGCACCAACTTGTGTTGGTGAGATGTGTTCTTTCTAGGCAGCAAATAGATGTGTCTTATTTTTTAATCCATTCATCCAGTCTCTATCTTTGAACTGGAGAATTGAGGCCATTTGCATTCAAGGTGACTATTTATAAGTAAGGACTTTGCCCTGCCAGTTTACCATAAATATTATTTTTGTTTACTTTGGATTTCCTTTGTACTTTTGATAGGAGATTTTCTGCCTTCAAATCCTCTCATGTTTATGTCCATATTTCTGTATTTCTATATGTAGCACATACTTAAGCAAGCAACTTTTGTAAGGCTGGATGAGAGGTGACAAATTCTTCCAATTTCTGTTTATTATGTAAGGTCTTTATTTCACCTTCATTGATAAATGAGAGCTTTTCAAGGTACAGTATTCTGGGTTGGCAGTTTTTTTTTTTCTTAAGACTTGGAATATATCTCGTCATCCCCTACTAACCTGTAGAATTTCTGATGAGAAGTCAGCTGTGAGCCTAGTTGAAGATCCTCTGAAAGTAATCTGGTGTTTCTCTTGTGCACATTTTAGAATATTTTCTGTTTTACTGTGGAAAGTTTGACTATAATGTGTTAAAGTGAATATCTTTTCTGGTCCTATCTATTAAGAGTTCCATGTGCTTCTTGTACTTGACATCCCTTTCTCCAAATTAGGGATGTTTTCTGAAATTATTTCACTAAAAACTGCCATCTAATCTGTTTCTCTTTTCATGCCTTTAAGAACTCCTAAATCCCATATGTTGGTTTATTTAATAGCATTCCATCAATATCCAACACTGTTTTTTAGTTTTCAAAATTTCTCTTCTTTTTCTTGGTGTGACTGTAAGAATTCCAGAGATCTATCTTCTAACTCGGATATTCTTTCTTTTGCCTCACTGAGTCTGTTCTTAAGACTTTCCAGAATACTTTTATTTGTTCTATTTAATTATTCATTTCAAATATTTCATTTTAATCTCTTTTTAAAGTCTTGATTTTATGGGAGAAATTTTTATTCATGTCATATACAGATTTCTTTAGTTCATGAGTTTGCTTCTGATTATTTCAAAGTAATCCTACAACCAATTTGTTGAATTCTGTTTCTTGCATTTCATCAGTCTCTTCATCTTCACATTCTATGAAGTGTTGTGTTCTTTTATGGGCATCATATTTTCTTGCTTATTCTTTTTTAATACTATATTTCTCATTAGGAATGTGTGTTGATACTATTTACAGTATGGCATTCCCAGGTGGTTCAGGGAGAGAGAAATGTGCCACTTTTTTTTTTCCCCTTCTAGGTTGGCAGGTACACCCATGTGGTTCCAAGCTAGACTCTCATCAGGCTCTTCCTGCAGCTTTATTGCCAGTGGCTTGGGCTACTGCAGTCTTATCTCACCTCACTCTCCAATGCTGGTGCTGAGGCTCTCAACTGCTGGGGTCCTGAGTTGTACATGTCCAAACACTGCACTTAGGTCCACATTGTTTCTTTAATCTCCTTGGAATTTTCTCTGCCATTTTCTCCCTAACTCTTCCCTGAGATTGCACTCTCTCCATTTTTTAAAAACTATCTTTGCTTAGACCAGAGCAGTAAGCTCTCTCCCTCTTCTACCATCTTGGAAAATCAGGAAGCATATGTTATAATACCATGTTACAGCTAGATCTATTTTTCTGGGCACAATAAATGGACAGAATTCTTTATCTATAAGTCCTTTTGACAGTTAAAGAAAATCGTAAAATCTGTAAATGTTGTAGGCTAGACCCAGGCTTGTTGGCTTTACTTAATCAACCACTGTGATTCAGAGCCAAAAGAACTACAAGAAAATGTGGCTGTAAGAATCAAAGACTCCCTGTACTTTCTCCTTCCTGATGCAAGGTCTGTTCCCTCTTGGGGATCAGCCCATGCCACCAAATATAAAAGCCAGTGGATTATATCCCCGATAGGAGGCAGCAGGAACAAATGGCCCTGTCACAATACAAGTCCCCCTTTCAATTCAAGACTTAAACCAAATTAAAAAGGAAATGAAAATTTTCACTGATGGCCTTGAAACACTATAGGTATAAGGTGATTGCCCTGTTTTACCTTATGTGACAGGACATAAGTCTCCTCATGGTCACTGTCTTAACTCATAGGAAAGACAGTGTCCCAGCATATCTATAATTATGCAAATATCTTAAAATGGCAAAATCAAGGGTATCCAATTTAAAATACGGCCCTGCCAATGGATGACCCTAAATGAGATTATTATACTCTTGAATAACAAGGTCTCAAAGATTATAGATGGACTTGTATACTATCAGGATTATGTGCCAGAAAGATGTGCTCAATAAACTTTAATAAACTAGCAGCCATGAAACAGGAATCCAGGGAAAATCTTACTGCCTTTTTAAGAAGGCTTAAAGAGAACTTTACAAAATATGCAGATCCCCACTCCTTGCTGAAAGATATAGTGCTAAAGGATATATTTATAGCACATGTCATCACTGATATTAGAAGAAAACTTGAAAAACTTGGGTTGAGACCAATTATTACTGGACTGACATCCTAAGGCTGCCTCCATGGTGCACTTGAACAGAGACCCAGGGAAAGAAGAGAGAGATAGGAAAAAGAACAATGAAAAGACAGGCCTCTGGTTCTATTGATAGCTGCTCTACGTGGTGCTCAGCCATTAGAAAAACCTGACAAGTCCAGTTCCTGCCTAAATGACACTTGTGATTAATGCAAGAAGTATGTGTATTTGGCAAACAGCTGTTGTGACAAAACTTGTACTCCAAAAAAAGCCTTGCCCACTCTATAAAACTGGACTACTAGAAATGGAACTACCTTGAGATTTGAAGAACTCTCAGGTCTGAACTACAGACCCCTTAGGCCCTAAGCTGAGGAAGTGCTTTGCTCTGCCTGGCTCCCAAGTTGACCATTGCTATTGAGGGGACAGAGCCTAAATCATTTTCTTTTTGATACAGGATCTGCATACTCTTCTTAAAATGTTTTTGGGAAAGCTCTCTTCCCAGCCCAGACAAATAATGTGTCAATGAAGTACCTTCCCTAATGAGCTTCAAGATCCCTTTATATTGTCTCTGAGACCAGACATTATTCCCCCACCAGTTCTTGGTAAGGGCTAAATGTCCCATGCCTTTCTGGAAAGGGACATTATAAGCAAGTTAGGAACTGGTATGAACTTCTCCACACATAAAGACAGTTGAATTCCCATTATTGTCACATGCCATCACAGACCACCTTGTAGCTTCATTTATTTGAAGAGATATACAAGTCAACCCAACATCTGGGCATTAGAAATCCTGGCTTGGCCTTAAAAGTCCAAGATTATTATTGTTATGCTTAAAGTCCCTAATAGTTTCCCAAATTCTCCAGCACAGGTTGTTAAAATCATGCAAGTCTCATTGAAATACACCCATTCTACCAGAAATAAAATGACAACAGCAGCAGCAATAACTACAACAACAACAAAACCATGGAATATAACCTAGTTCAAGATTTGCAAGCTGTTCATGAGGCAGTAATACCCATTTATTCCATAGAACTCGACATCCACAGGAGTTTAGGGGAAATACCACCTGGGAATAAGTGGTTTTTCAATCTTAGATCTTAGGATGCCTTTTTCTGCATTCCTATAGATCTTTCCTGTCAGTTTCTAATTGCCTTTTAATGTGTTAGCAAATAAAGCTTAAAGCAATAGCTAACGAGGACAGTGTTGCTACACTTACTGGTGCAGGCCTTTGTGGAGTGCCTCAAAGACAATCCAGGATGGAGATGGCTTATGCATCTGTTCGCCTACCTGAGACTTCAATTTTGGACACTTAACTAGTACCTTTTAAATCCCTGGCAGAATGTGGCTACCAAGTGTCCAAGGAGAAAGTACATCTGGTCTATCAGGAAGTTAACTGTTTGGAGCTTATTCTCTCCCTTGGGGAATGAACACTGCCTTCAGAGAGGAGACAGTGTATACAACAAATTCCTTCTTCTACAACCATAAGGAACTCCATACATTTCATCAACTAACAGAATATTACAAACTATAGATCTTTAGGAATGGGAAAATGGCAAAGCTCCTATATCAGTCCCTCAGAGGCAAGCAAATACACATCTCAACCTCCGTGAAGTAGGCAATATATGCACACCAGAGGCCATCAAAAGGGGTCGGATGACATTTCTTCAGGTAATTCTTTCACAGACTCAGTGGCTAATAAGAATGTCACCACTCAACCTGCCCTTTTTGGCATATAATCCAAACAGTCCCCAAGGAAAACTGAACCTCTCGATATACCCTAGAGGAAGAGGCCTGGGCCAAAGTGCAGGGATACCTCAAAACAATGGGAGATGGAGTTAGTGAGAGGACATAGCATATCTTCTTTAGGGCTTACAATGAAAACATAAAAGGATTTCATGATTTTTGCCATTTTGAGAGATACAAATTAAGGAAATATTTGGTAAATTCTTTTCTGGAAAGGGCCCTACAAAAACTGTCCATTCTGCCAAAATTACACACTTGTGCACTATAAATAATCTCCAGTGATTCCCAACATCCACCCTTAATTAAACTTGAGACTTTCTAACCAGGAGAAGATTGGCAAATAGAGTTTATACAAGTTTTTGCTCTACCAAATCTAAAAATACCTGCTTCTTCTCATAGGATCTTTACTGTATGGACATAAGCCTTCCCAATCCAAACTGAAGGAGCTCAGAAAGTAGCCAAAATATTCCTTAAAGAAGTTAGCCCTTTCCCATCTCAAGGTCACTACAATGTGATAATGTCTTTCTTTCATTACCCAAATTCTAGTAAAATTGAAAGAGTCAACAAAAACCTAAAGGCAAATCTAAGAAGACATTGCCAGGAAGCCAACAAAACTGGCTTTTAATTCTCCAAATTTCCCTGTTCAGAATTAGGACAGGGCCCACCTCCCAGTTATCCATAAGTCCCTTTGGGGCTCCTTCTGGAAGCCCTTCCTCCACTTAGATATCAGCTAGATACAGAAACGAATGATGTTGTCAAATACTTTATTTCTTTAGCTCTGTTTCAAAATCCAGTCTTAGACTATGGACATATAGCAAGGCAGAATTCCAGTCTGTGCATTTATTCTAATCTTCACCCCAAACCCTCCCCACCCCAACTTCAGGTGCCAGCTCACTCACTCCCATATGGAAAGGACCATACCCTTCTTTACTTTGCATATCTACAACATTAAATGTACTTGGAATCTCAGGCTGGATAAACATTGCTGGGGTGAAGCCATACTTCCTTAAAGACAGACACCTCTGTACCAAAGATGAATCGGTCAACAGAAGCCCTGGCATATTTTAAATGGAACCCAGATAAGTAAAGAAGCCCTCATACATTCTTACTGTTCTCTTTCTGCTAATATGCTTCCAACCTGCACTTCTAGCAACACTACTCCCTTTATTGGTCCACTTCAGGCTGCAGTAGAGCTACTAGCAAACACTTTCTTTTTTTTTTAATTTTTATTTAATTTTTTTTCCTAGAGGCTGCCTGTACTTCTTAGCAAACACTTTCTATAGTCATTCTTGTTGGATTTGTTTACAAACATGGGGCTCATCTCAAGAGGCATGTCTGACCTCCCTAAGGGAATGGGATCAGACTGATGGGTTCATATATTACTCAACTTTTGATAACAAGATGTACACGCACCAGTCAAGAAAGACATATCACATTTTGTAATGGAGCTTATTTATATGAAGTTCAACCTGAAGGCTCATCCCTCCTTGACCTCTATTCTCCTAAGTTTTCTCAGGAATATCCTTTGGGATCCCTAAATAACTCTTTGCAACTTCATGGTAGAATTGTGCTTTGGAAGTAGTCTGTTTTTTATACATCTAAAGTCCTGCCAATTTCTGATAACCATATAGAGGTGTCCCAGGTGCTTCTGTTGGGAAAATCCTAGGGGAACCTTTCTGGTCTGGTCCAAGGGGTCTACTTGGTCTTATATCCCTGTGTGATAAAGCCCCAGAAGGAATTTCACAAATTTCATTTCCAGAAACCCTTTTTCCAGCAGTATCCCAGAAAGAAGGGGGAGGGGAAAGGGGAGGGAGAAACAGTGAGAAGTAGACTCCATGCCCATAAAAACCCAGTCTAGATGTACATTGGGTTCTTGATTCCTTGCCAAGTTGCTCATCTGGCCTGTTAGGTGCACTGCTTAATTAAACCCTGCTAGTTTGCTTATTTCTGATTCACTGCTGAAATTCTTTTCTTATAGGGGAATAAGAACCTCTGTTACAGCTGTCTCCAGTTGTCCTCTGATTTAATGTCTAATATATATTGAGTATTTAGAGCTATGTTCTGGGCTTATTTGTTCCTCACAATACCTGAATTAGTTACTGTTATTACACTGATTTTGCAGACAAATCATTAATATTGAAATTAATTAATATCACAGATTTAGCTGGGATTTAAACTCCAAAGTTAACATCCATTAGCTCTGTACTATTTTATTCTTGTTATGCTTTATGTGTTAATGTAATCAAGGTTTTGAAAAATAATTTAACTTCCTCTGTACACTGACACTAGAAAGTTAGCCCCATGAAATCTTAAACACAATTATTCTAGTCACCAACAACTACATTCTTCCATGAAAGTTAACACTTAGGATTTCAATTTATATGTTGATGTCTTATAAAATGACTAACAGGAGTCAATCTCAAGACTCAATCAACTCTGGGTATGCTAAAAAGAAAAAATGTTACTTATTTACAGTTGAAGAATACAGTGGAGAAAAAGGAATATGTTAAAGTTCAGGCTAATAACTCTTTAACAAAAACACTCATTAATAAGAGAATTTCATTTTAATTTATAAATAATATAAATTTTACACAGGAGCCTTCTGAAATCAATACACAAAGACCTAGAAAACCATATATTTTTATGGATAGTCACATAGAAGTGTTTGGGGGACAAAAGAGTATGATCTAATGGTAATAAATTCGGATTGCAGAGAACTTAGCAAGACCTGTTCAGATTCTTCCTGGCATCTATGGGATGAGAGTCTTATGATCCACTTTCCAGGGAGGTTCAGATAATTCCTTTATGACCTGTTTCAGGGCAGAGAGGGAGATCAATGACCTTACCACTTCTGAAATTTTCTCAATTTCCTTCCTTTTAAAATATTCAAGATGCTTAGATGTCATATTTTGGAGTATGTCATTCTGAGGTCTGACAAGACCAAATCCTGAATCTTGGGGACTTCATCATACCCTACCTGAATAGTCAGTCTGTCTTTGTCTTTATGGCCTCTCCATTTCATCTTTCAGACAATTCTGTATAGTTTTCAGGAAGAAATTGCCCTGGGATAAATAAGGAAGCACTCGTCATCTTAATGTGACAGGTGGAAAAGCAGCTCAGGACCAGAACAATAATCATTTAATTGTTCTTGATTGCTTGGGAGTTACCACTGAGCCTCAAAGTAATGCCTGGGGAATGGTGTGATAAAAATGTTGTGGGAGTGTGAGTTATGATTCCAACTCCTAAATCTAGTTGGAGCCACGAAAGTCTGACACAAATAACTAAACAATGCAGAAAGAAAAATCAATAGCCTGAGAATGTGAAAGTTTTCATGTTTCTTCATTGCTAATAATTTTGAGTCTTCAGTCAGAAGTCTGATCGCTAACAGGTCTTTGACCTTGAGAAATTCACCTAACTTCTTTCATTTTTGAAATGAAAAAATTCCATGTAACCAAAAATATGCCAAGCACTTAATAATTGTTCACTTGAAAAATATTAGGGCTTATCTTTGAACAGAAGCATGGTGAAGGTACATGAAATTATCATATGAAGCCATCATATAGGAACACTTATAAGATATTCAGAAAATAAATGTAGCTGTCCATTTACCTGTGCTACCATGCTTCTGGTTTGGTAATAATGGGCAAAAAAATTCTTATACATAATATTTATTAACAACCCAGAAAATGATAAACAAACTCAGAGTTTATGACAGATAAGCACAAGGTTGGGCAGAAAAAATCTTAAGGTTTAAAATGATTAGGTTTCATAAAACTACAGCTGTTTCTTCCAAAGAAATGTTTTGTTGAAATGTAGGAAATATGTTTACCAGATGTAAAGAGATGGAACAGAGTTTTTCAGCATTTTAGACATGGTGCCCAGGGAAAGCAGGTAATATCCTTATGTCTAGTACTTTAGCATCCTAACACAATGTCAGGGAGAGATGCTGTAAAGGGGCTTGGGTCCAGTGACTATGTTATTCTTGGGCACTATACCTTCAGGGTATAGTGATAAGACATATCAAAAGTTTTGTTATGTATTGAATGCTGCTGAATAAATGAGCTGTCCTGTTGTTCAGGGGGTTCATCAGTGATATGATTGGTATCACATATAAACTAATAGATCTCTTGGTTGAAGAAATTCGGAGAGGATCAAAGCAGGTGACATTAATGTCATTTTTATTCTTGAACATCTACAATTTTAAACCATTCAAAGGCTTTCAATCTCGTGGTAAAATAAAATATTTAGTCCTCTTAGTCTCAGGATGTATTGCTAAAGCTAAATATTTACAATAAATTATATAAAACAACTCCCAAAACTGGCTGGAGGGATTGCTGTAGAACCCACAAAACTCAATCTTCTTGCCCAGTGCACAATCACTGACATCAGGGTGGTAGAAAGAAGAAGATGTTTATTACAAAACAAAGAGCAAGGAGCTGGGCAGCAATTCCTCAGTGCCCAAGGGATTAGAGCCAAGTATTGAATTGGGGCTGAAAGGGGCACATTCAACATGTGTCCATGTTCCTGGTTGATCTGCTGTGCTCATGGTCATCCTTCAATTGGTCAGTGATATCATGTCCTTTAGGGAATTTTGATGATGGTAAAGTGAGTTCCAGTAGTCTGGGGGTCCCAATCACATGATGGTTGCATTCTGCTCAGGGCTGTGTGTTCCTGGAAAAGAAATCCCTCAAGACAAGTCTGTACATCAGATTGTTATCTACAGGAAGAGAAATGACCTCATGTGTCCGAGTGATTAAGAACTTTGTAGGGCTGGCTGTACCATTTCCTCAATTCAGTGAGCTAATTGTAACAGAGGTTGATTTGCTATTGTAAAAGCAGGACAAGCAAGCTTTAAGCTATGGGAGGGAGGCTGAGAGAATTTGAGAAGAGATTAGAACATGATATTTAGTATCTACATTCAAGGGATCGTATAGAGGCTCATATCAGAAAGGATTGCTCCAGTGCTTCAGATACAGGCTGGAATACATGCTTTGTTTAAGGCAAATCTAAAATCAGGGACTCCAAATAATTTAAAATTTTTCATCATCATATTTAACTCAAAAATAATCTCATCAAAGAGATAGCTTTGGAATTCTCTTAACACCCTTAAGCTCCAGGGAGCTATTTGAATCTGGTAGGGTGCATAAGACCTGCACTTAATTGGTTCCTCATTTGGCTCCTCTGAGACCTTCACTACCTCATCACAAATGTAGAGGTAATGACACTTGTTGCCTTGCATTCATTAGTATAATAGCTTTAATGATTTGATTTCCTTCTATAAAAGGTGCTATATAAATGCAAATGATCACCAAGCATGATAATTAGTCATGTTCAGCAGCAAACCACTCAATCTAATGTCCATATGTCAGAGATTGAGAAATGCAGAAGCATTAAGAAAACTATCTCCTTTTTGTGATAGATATGGTGACAGGCATATGCAAGAGTTGTGCCTTTCATTTGTTAAGAGCCTGAGTATCTGAATATTTTTGCTGACTGAAGGAAATATGAATATAATTCATTTTTCAGCAGTGTTAATTCTAGGGTGGCAAGATGCTTTGTTAAAGATGGAGGAAGGATGAAGAAAAAGAGTGAGGCGAGAAGCAGGGAGTCTATTTCCAGGTAGGAAAACATAAAGTTCCCAAACCCTAAGTGTATTTAATGGAAAGAGATTTATCATGGTTTGTGCTCTGCCAGCAGTGAACACAAACAGCTTTACAAGACGAAAAAAATGCTCAAAGCAGTCCCAAGCATCTCGTCTCTCTAAGTATTGCTTTCTCTGTCGTAACCAGAAATTGGCTACTGCTTCTTGATGACATTGATTATCTCCAAGAAACCAATGATCTGATTAAATAGCAAAAGCTTCAGCCCTTGGTCTCAGTCAGGAAGGAAAAGGGAGTGTTGCTGCTAGAGATGATCTTTGCTCACCATGTTCTTCTGCCCATTGTACTGTTACATTGCAAAGCTAGGATATGAAGCTAAATGAAGGATAAAGGCACTGACACTTGCATTCCTTTAATAAGTCAGCTCTCTTATTCAAAAAGAATATGTTTCATGTGAGGTTTTGATTTTTACAATGTAAGCTGGAGTAAAATCATTTGTTTTTTTTTTCTGTTAAATGATAGATTTCTTTAATAACCCTAGTACTGATGAACATGTGGCAGTATTCTATTCTCAGCATAGAGTATTATTTATAAATGAGAAATCTTTACCAACAACTTGGGCTCCTTCTCTTCCTTGGTTTGCAAGGGATAGTTATTTTTACATTTTTGGGGTGCTTATTAACAACCTCTAGTGTTGCAACATAACCTGATTTTAAATCCTTACCTTCTCTTTTTAGCCTATGCTTTTCTAAAGTTTGGCTCTTCAAGCTATATCTTTCTTTTTTTAAAAAAAAAAGATTTATTTATTTATTTGAAAGAGTTGCACAGAGAAAGGAGAGGCAGAGAGAGAGAGAGAGAGAGAGGTCTTTCATCTGCTGGTTCACTCCCTAATTGGCCACAATGGCCGGAGGTGTGCTGATCCAAAGCCAGGAGCCAAGAGCTTCTTTCAGGTCCCCCATGTGGGTGCAGGGATCCAAGGACTTGGGCCATGTTGTACTGCTTTCCCAAGCCATAGCAGAGAGCTGGATCAGAAGTGGAGCAGCCGGGATTAGAAACAGCTCCCACATGGGATGCCAGCACTGCAGGTAGCAGCCCTACCTGTTATGCCACAGCGCCAGCCCTGTTACCGCCTTTTAACCAGAAGCCATAAGCCCCTGTTCTGTTGTTCAAAATTCTGTTTAAGCTCTAACCATCTGGCCCTTCGTTGAATCTTATAGTTTATGAGGCTCCTGTGCCTAGGTACATAATAATTTTGTGTGCCTTTTCTCCTATGATCTCTCTATAATCTGTCCATGATTGATTCATTTCATGGAATAAAAACATCAAATCTTCTGAGAATGTAAGAAAAAGTGCATTCAGTCATACCAGGACTTTCAAATACAAAATGTTAATGCAGTGAAAAGTTCAGCGAAGATAAGAGACTCACGTACTGTAGAGTAAGACATTTACGACTCCTATAGAAAGTTCATACTCCAAATCAAGGTGCTGGATTTTATATAGGTACAAAAGCAAGAAACTCATGAACTGACTTCCAAATTACCATGTGTTTGCTTTTTAAAAAGAAGCAGATCATTAGTCACTTGAATTCAAAATAGAGTTCAAGCATGACAGAATCAATATTGAACTTTAAAAATATTCCTAGAAGAAAGGGAATTTTATAAATGTAAATTTCTTTATAAAATGATAGCCACTATTTTAAGAGCTTTCTTTTGTGTCTGATTTTTTTTCAAACTTTTATTTAATAAATATAAATTTCCAAAGTACAACTTTTGGATTATAGCAGCTTTTCCGCCCATTATCTCCCCACCCGCAACATCCCATCTCCTACTCCCTCTCCCATCCCATTCTTCATCAAGATTCATTTCTAATTATCTTTATATACAGAAGATCCACTTAGTATATACTAAGTAAAGATTTCAACAGTTTGCACCCACACAGAACATAAAGTGTAAAATACTTTTTGAGTACTAGTAATAGCATTAATTCACATTGAACAACACATTAAGGACAGAGATCCTACATGAGAAGTAAGTGCACAGTGACTCCCATTGTTGATTTAATAATTGACACTCTTATTTATGACATCAGAAATCACCCGAGGCTCTTGTCAGGAACTGCCAAGGCTATGGAAGTCTTTTGAGTTTGCCAACTCTGATATTATTTAGACAAGGCCATAGTCAAAGGGGAAGTTCTCTCCTCCCTTCAGAGAAAGGTACCTCCTTCTAAGATGGCCCATTCTTTCTACTGGAATCTCACTCACAGAGATCTTTCATTAAGGTCATTTTTTTTTTGCCACGGTGTCTTGGCTTTCCATGTCTGAGAAAATCTCATGGGCTTTTCAGCCGGATCCGAATGCCTTAAGGACTGATTCTGAGGCCCAAGTGCTATTTAGGACATCTGCCATTCTATGAGTCTGCTGTGTATCCCACTTCCCATGTTGGATCGTTCTCTCCTTTTTAATTCTATCAGTTATTATTAGTGTGTCTGCTGTTTTGAAAAAAGTCAGCTCAACCATTTCCTTATTCAAGAGTCGTATTTGTGGTAGCAAATTCTGGTCTCCTACAGTCATTTTTGGGGTAGCATATTCTGGTCTCTTTTACTGGTCATATTTTTAGAACATTTTAAAGCAGTCCAACTCCACTTGAGAGATTAAAGTTATTTGAATCTTCACTGAGTTTTCAAAATTTTCCAATGTGTTTTTGCTTTCTTTCTGCTATTGGACTATTTGTAAAAAAAAAAAAAAAATCTATAAGAGAAAATGTTTATTAAAACAACAACAGTCTCTAAGTGATATGATGGATCCTTCTGGCTTTCCCATTCTAGGCAACAGAATTTTGCCTTCAATGTCTAGATAAGAGCTCCTCAATGAAACTACTTAGGAAACCAGAAATGGTGAATGGATCAAAGTACAAAAGCAAAGAACCGGACAATCAATGAGATATCTTCCGTGGATGTGGATATGGGAGTGGTGGTCCTAAGGCCACATATTGCATTCTTTACGTTCTGAATTATGACAAGAAAACTATGCTTCAAAGCAGTTAAGGCTTTTAAAGGAAGTAGTGCCTATGAAGTACTTAACATGACAGTTCTCAGCTCCAGCTGTTCATCAACAACACTGGTTCATACTGAGATTTTGATTCAATATATCCAAAGTGATTAAAACAGCACAGCAGCAACCACACTAACATCAGCAACTTACTAGATGGTAATGATTTTCCACTGGGGTTGAGACCCATTGGCTTTTTCCCTCAGTAAACAATCAATATATATTAGCTATTATTATGAACATGGGAAGCAGTTCCTAAATGGTATGCTGGGAGCATCAAAAAATCAAATGATCTGTAAAAATACAAATTGCTATTATGTATGTGTGGCAAATACTACATAATCTATCCCTGACTTCAAAACTAAAGAACCATTTTCTTATCGAAGTTAAGAAGTACTTTGGGCCAGCGCCGTGGCTCAATAGGCTAATCCTCCACCTGTGCCGCCGGCACACCTGGTTCTAGTCCCAGTCTGGGCGCTGGATTCTGTCCTGGTTGCCCCTCTTCCAGGCCAGCTCTCTGCTGTGTCCAGGAAGTGCAGTAGAGAATGGCCCAAGTGCTTGGGCCCTGTACCACATGGGAGACCAGGAGAAGCACCTGGCTCCTGCCTTCAGCCATTGGAGGGTGAACCACCGGCAAAGGAAGACCTTTCTCTCTGTCTCTCTCTCTCACTGTCCACTCTGCCTGTCAAAAAAGAAGAAGAACAACAACAGCAACTTTGGTAAATAAATCTATTTCTAAAAATTTTGTCAGTATAAAAATCTATCTCTGGCTATCCACTGACATTCAGAATTTTGAAGAATACGCTGATATTCTAAGCAAAGATCCCAAAAGTTTCACTTACACAGGAATACATAAAGTAGCTGATGTATATACTTTTTTAATGTATATTTCTTATATTGTGATACTGATTCATTGATTCCCCTGCTGAATAAAGTGCAGTATTATACAACATAAGGTCACGTAAGCCATTACAAAAAAGAAGACAACCGAATGTTTTTGTTTTTTAAACTGAATACAAGTATCAATCTGAATCTCTGTTCCCTGTGTTGCATATCTCTTCAAAATAATTGTCCATATATGCTGTGTCATGGACTGACCTGTGCCTCTTCCTCAATTCATATTGAAACTAACTCCCTCTACCACAGAATGTGGGTATATTTGGAGATAGGGCCTTTAAAGAGATGATTGAATTAGAATGAAATTATTAAGGTGGTTCCTCATCCAATTTGGTATTCTTAGGGAAATATGGTTATTTTCATAGAATTATACCTATGAAATACATGAATTCTATTCTCTTATATTAATAAAGAATTTAAAAAGAATTTAAAGGGAACAAAAGTTAATCTTAAAAGAGAGTAAGAGGAAGCTTGGACCCACAAAGAAATACCAGGGGCACATGGGCAGAGGAAAGACTGGAGAGTCAGTGAAAAAGCAGACATTTGCGAGCCAAACAGTGAGGTCTCGGGAGATATAAAACCAGCAAACGCCGTGATCTCCATGATCTTGGACATGCAGCATCGAGAACTGTAAGAAAGACATTTTTGTTGTGTAAGTCACCCAGCCTATGGTATTTTGTGCCAATAGCCCTAGCAACCACACTGCCACCAATGTGTCTCTCCTGTTTTCTCTTGAACCTATTGTTTTCATGTTTTTACCTTCCCTACGCTTCCATAATGGCCCATGTCAAGGACCATAGCAGTTGATTCTTCTTTTCTCCTCGAAATTCATGTTTTAGTTGGCTTCTAAGACTGCAGACTCTGCTGGTTTTCTTCCTCCTTCCCTGCCCACACTGTCTCAGCTTCACCTGGTTTCTCTTCACCTCCCTTGTCTCTTGACGAGCCTCCAGCTCTGGACCCTTCCTGCCCTTTTTTCTCTGACTCCCACCTCTCCACACACGTGCCTTATCTAACCTCAGCTTGTGAACTCTTAATTATCGTCTGATTCCCCCTCTCCCCCAGCAGTAGCACAGGAATTTTTGTCTGTTTTATCTGCTTATATATCAACAATCTTTAAATCATATACTAAGAAGAAGAGAACAAACACTTTTTGAATGAACACATTGGATGCTCTTAGAAAAACTGTCTCTTGTGTAGAACGTAGAGTCTCCTTTCCTCATTTAGTCCTTTTCTGATATACTCTATTGTTTCCCATTGTTTGGAAGGAGCAGAGGTTTATCAGCAGCAGTTCCATAAGTTCTAGGATAGTCTACAGGTTAAGAGAATGAACTCCAAGAATGGAAGCTCTGGCTTCACTGGTTGTATGTAATATTATGGGTGCATTCTTTAAGTTTTCTGTTTGTTGCCTCAAACTTGAACAAAAGATAATGTTTTTTCCCTTTAGGATTATCCTGGAGCTTAAGTGAGAGAATATGTGATGTAGATACTTAACACAGTGCCTCACACCTTGTGAACACTCAGTGTTGTCTTTCATTGTCAATACCATCGGAATTTTTGCAGCAACGCTACACATCTCCTTAAATGCAGAACTGACTCTTTTGTTTTTTCTAGTTGCTAGTGCTGTAATCTACATAGCAGAGCCACTAAGAAATGCCCTCAGTAACCTGACAGCACCACCTGACTAGCCCCATAAGAATAAGGAGAAATCAGAGTCCTAAGGCTTACCTAGATTTATCTGGGTAGAAAAGTGGAAGCATTCAGTGTTCTTCTATAAGGCTTAACAAAATGTCCAAAGTTTTTCTAATAATTCTGTGCAGAAAGGCAGAAGACAATGTAGGATCCTTTTCAAATTTAGGGATTTACGGGAAAATAGGTCCCTTTTGTTATGGAAAGGTAGTATAAAATAGTTAAATGACCAAGGTGTATAATATAGAAGTTGTGATTGTGTCTACATCTCTATTCAGTTGAGAAGGCTGTGTCTTTATAGGAAAAGGACTGCTTTAAGCTCACTCCATGGAAAGACCTTGAAAGAATTGCCTATTTGCTTTAATCCCTCTTGTTTGCAGGAGGAAGCAAAAGGGTTAGTTCACAAAGCTATGGGCCAGAGATCTTGAAGTATAACAAGGGGACAAGCTTCACCATTAAACACACAGATAAGAAAACCCAAACACAGATCATTAATATACTCAAGAAGCCTGCATTTTTAACAAAGCTTAGAAGGGAGCAAATCTTAGCCACATGGATAATAAATATGCTGTTGAAAATGTACAGTAAATATTAGAATAAGGAAAGGCTTGACATTTTATAAGTTTTGAAAGAATTATAGGCATCAGACGAGCAAGTATAAGACAAGATTCAGTTAAAGTTATAAGTGGTTTGGTATTGTTGAAACATAGTGTGGGGTAAGGTTTATAATTTTTTTTTAAGATTTATTTATTGTATGTGAAAGGTAGAATTAGGGGCTGGTGCTGTGGCGCACTAGGTTAATCCTCTGCCTGCAGCGCCGGCATCCCATATGGGCGCTGGTTCTAGTCCCAGTTGCTCCTCTTCCAGTCCAGCTCTCTGCTGTGGCCTGGGAAAGCAGTAGAAGATGGCCCGAGTCCTTGGACCCCTGCACATGGGAGACTGGGTAATAGCACCTGGCTCCTGGCTTCGGATTGGTGCAGCTCCAGCTGTTGTGGCCATTTGGGGAGTGAACCAAATGAAGCAAGACCTTTCTCTCTGTCTCTCTCTTACTGTCTGTAACTCTACCTGTCAAATAAATAAATAAAATCTTTTTAAAAAGGTAGAGTTAGAGAGGGAAGGAGAGATAGATTGATTTTTCATCTGCTGGATAATTAATGGGCTAGGCTGAAGCCAGGAGCCAGGAACTTCTTCTGGATCTCCCATGTGAGTGCAGGGGCCCAAGCACTTAGGCCATCTTCTGCTGCTTTCCCAGGCACATTAGCAGGAAGCTGGATCAGAAATGGAGTATCTGGGACTCGAACTGGTGCCCATATGGGATGCCAGCATAGCATATGATGGGTTACTCTGCTTCACCAGGGCACCAGTCTCACAATGTATTTTTATTTATAAGATATTTTTGAGATTATTGCAAAGTCACTACTATCCTTCACAATTCCTTATAAACTAAAATGGACCATATGCGGCAGCACTGATTGCTGAAACTTGAACTAAAATTGAGCCATGATTTTCCTTTGCTTGATATTGCACACAGGACTTTTGTCACTAGAATGCATAGCTTTAATAGGAAAATGCATTAAAGTTGCTTCAAAAATTTAAATTCAACTCATGTGAATGATACAGTATGAAATCTAAGAGATAAGTTTTGAGTTCAGGCTATTTGGTTCAAGTTCCAGATCTGTGACTTGCTGAGTAGATGATTTTGGGTAAGTTAACTAATGTCTTAGAACCCAAATTCCATTTTATATCCATGGCAGATGATATTGCCTTGTGGTGGTGGTGGGGAGGGATAAAATGAAATTAGATATAGAAAGCATTGAGCACAGCATCTTCCATGTATTTAGTGTTTGGTAAGGATAAATGAGGCCATTGAAGTTGACAACAAGAATGATTACAAAGAGTCTGGAAAGGAGATGTTAGATATTTCAGAAAGTAGACATGTGCTTTGTTGTCATCAGTTGGACAGCTAACATTGGATCAATGATAAACTCAGTGAAATCTACAAGTCTGTTTCTGGAATTTTAGAATACTGCAATTGTCTTTTACTGGGGCAAGTCCAGTCATAGTTAAGTACACATATTTGATTATCCATGCCTGAAAAACACATGTATATATCCTTTTCTAAATCCTTTTGGGAGTCCAGTGTTGTGATGCAGTGGCTTAAGCCTTGGCTTTAATGCCATCATCCAAATGGAGAGCTGGTTCAAGCCGCAGTTACTCTGCTTCTGATCCACTTCCTGCTGATGCACATCTTGGGAGGCTCCAGGTGATTCTTGAAGTACTTGAGTCCTTGCTACTCAAGTGGGTTTGGCCTGGCCCAGCCTGGTTATTTGAGGGCATTTTGGGATTAAATCAGCAGAAAAATGATCTTTCCTCAATACCTCTATTGCATCCTCTCTCTCCCCCCAACACGTCACTCAGTCTCTTAAATTAGTAAATATGTAATAAATCAATTAGAATCCTTTTGGGCTGTAAGAGAGGGTCTTTGTTGTTCTGGCAGTTGTGCACCACAGTTCAACGAGGCTGTCCGTGTCTTACAGTAGAAGGATGTAAAAATGGTGTCAGAGGAACATTCCTGCTGCTCTTTGTTCTCAATTTTACCACGTGGCCCTTCATTGCAGACTATGCCACCTAGGAAAATATTATATAAAGCTTCCATTTTTCCTGGACCGTTTATCAACACAGTTTTGTATAAGGTTGAAGTTTTTTTTTTTTTAATTTGTGTTTTTGTCATTCACATCAATAAAATCTTTTCCTGCTGATTCTCTCAAGCTGTAGAGCAAGGCTTCCTGTTCCAAAATGCAGCCTAACTCCTGAGATGATTACATATTATGCTGGCGCATGGCATAAACTTTCAAAACCACCAGCTGAGTTGTCATTGTAGTACAACTGATTCCTTGATTGATATCCAGTGTCTGAGATGTCTTTGTACTCCTGGCTTCCCACTGGTTAGCAGATAACAGATAAGAATAAAAGAAAAGGATGGAACAATGAGACCAACACTGGAGTCTCTAATGATGTTGGAGGCCACCTTCTCTTTAAGTGATTGCTTGTTATTTGAAAATGATTGGATCACCTAAATATATCATGCAGGGCAAGTCAACTCAACTAGAGACTGAGGCTTTTGAAAGTTTTCTTGCCTGCTCTGGAGTTTGTCTAATTTTTGGCTGCAGTAAGTCTATGTCCTGAGAAATTAGATGTCTAGAACAATCTTTCATCTCAGGGGATAGCTTGTTTGTTTGAGTTATGCCTAATTGTGAGAAAAAAAAAAAACACCATTTTCTTCACAATGCAGGAAGATAAAGTTGCTTCCTTTTGATTTTTAAAAATGCTTTATTTATAGGAATTTAATCCTAGATTATTAAATTGAACACAGACATAGTACTTTCCACCCGCTCTGAGAAAGCTTCCGCTATTTTCTTTTCTTTTCTTCCAAGACAGAAGGAAATTGACATACTAAGACATTATTTGGAAGCATAAGACATTCAGAGTTGGCTTCCAGTCAGTAAATACTCAGCCTGTCAATAGATTCAAAACTAAGCCCTGGTTAATCAACCAATTTTACAGTTTTGAAAACCTCTTTGAAACCATTCCTACATGAAATGAAATTGCTCTTCTTTTCAACACATTTTCTCACATTCACTGTGCTTCAATACTAGTCAGAAGTAAACTTTCTAAATGCCTATCTATGACTCTGCTTAGAGAAATGAGAGCCCCACCACCTTCTGACCTTCTCCTCTGCAACTTCCAACAGGATAAACTCAGACAAATCACTGTCAATTGTGTTGGACTTGGTGAAGCCTGAGCCCACTAAAGAGGAAATGTGCAGTCTCATTCAAATGGCCAAGAAACTCACTGGGCTGACAGCATTCTCCTTGGCAGTAAAATTTGAGTTACCCTTCTGTCTCTATAGACAGTCTCATCTTGTCAGTTTCATATTGTCCTTTTCAGCCCCATTGCACCAGGCTTAGGGGCACTGGTCCCAGCTCTAGCTATTCCATTCAGCTTGTGTTTCTAGTAGGTAAAGCTGTTCATTCGTGCATTTATTTGATGATAGAAAATCTCTCCTTTCTTAAATGTAGATCTGGAGGGCTCTGGTTCCTTCAAATAGCTCAGGCAGGGGCCAGCGCTATGGTGCAGCAGGTGCAGTGCCAGCATCCCATATGGACACCAGTCAGAGTCCCTGCTGCACCTGGAAGAATCTCCTGGCTTTGGTCTGGCCTAACTTTGCTCACTGTGGCCATGTGAGAGAGTGAACCAGCAGATGGAATATCCCACTTTCTCTCTCTCTCTCCCTCCCTCCCTCCGCATTTCATGTGTGTGTGTGTGTGTGTGTGTGTGTGTCCCTCTCTCACCATAACTCTGAATTTCAAATAGATAAATAATCCTTTAAAAAAAACAGGAAATGTACTGGTCTGATTAGGCATGGCGGGAGAGGTGTGGAGCTAATCCCTCTGATCATGCTCACCAACAGTGCAGATTCCAAGACTGGCTCTCTCGTTACCTTCTACCTTTTTAACCAAAAACTGTCCACAGTTAATGGGCAGGCAGGCTCTGACAGCTGTAGAGAATACAAGAGGGAGCCAGCATGCGAATATTTCAGAATATCCTCACCCTGTCTGAGGAGAGGGAAAAGCAACCAACAAGATCAAGGGAGCTTGGAGAAAAGCACCTTCACTAAGGAGAGATTTTCCTGAGTTCTCCTGGTTGCCCTGAGATCAGATTCCTGTGCTGAACCATAAGCTTTGTTAGTGCCTATGCCTTCCCTGCGTCTCTTTTAAATGACAGCCATTTACTGAATGTCTCACTATATACCAGCACTGCTAACATTGACAGAAAGACCATCCTGTCAGATACAATTATTATATACTTCCTGTTTTACAGATGACGATGTAAGGACCAAGAGATTAAGAAATTTGCCCCAACTCACAGAGCTACGGCAAACATGTTATAATTCAGACCCACATGTGTCCAATTCCTGTGTTTCGTTATTTGTTGTTTTAAGTTATTTGAGAGACACACACAGACACAGAGAGCATCTATCTCTGGTCCACTCTCTGGATACCCAGAAAAACTGATGGGGGTTGAAGTTAGGAATGCAATCCAGGTCTCCCACACTGGTGGCAGAAAGCCAATTACTTTGAGTGACAACAGTTGCCTCACAAGTGTCTTTGTTAGCAGGAAACTGCAATCAGTAGCTGGAGCCAGGAATCAAACTCAGGTACTTTGATATGAGATGTGGGTGTCTCAATTACCAGGTTAAAGTCCTGCTCCAATTTGTGCTGTAAATTATAACACACAACTTTCATTTCTTTGCTATTTTGTTTTCCTGAAAATTCGCTTGGTTATCAGGTTACTTTCCTAGGGCAAGATTCTACTTAGAGCATTTTCCCTAAAGGGATTTTCTGCACTGCTGGGAAGTAAGACAAGGATATCCACTAGGGACTGGTACCAATTGCTCTCTCACTGGTTCCAATACATGTTGTTAATGCAGAAGTGGGGTTAAAAATAACTTTGTGCAAATAAATAGCAGTTACTGTGACACTGACTGAAGTCAAATTATTTCCAACTATAATGCTGAATGAAAAGCAGAGACATAGAGCTATTCTCTGGTGATGATATTTGAAGTAGACCTGTTAGGTCTTTGCTAGTTTTAGGAACATGTTTGCTTATATAATACTTAGAATATTCCATGCTGTCATGGATTTTGAATTACTGATGCTTACTGATGACACATTTTCCTAGAATCTGAAATCTTGAGCTAAAACTTCAATATCATCTATTTCTATTGTGTGCTGTTCATTGTGAGTGTAGCAGAACTTGTCTCCACAGAAGGCATGCAGATGTTTAAACTCTGATGTATTGATGCTAATGTTTGTTGAATTATTGGTGAAGACTTGATTTAATGGTGGCATCTAAGAGGTGGGGCAAGTGGAAGGCCTTTGGTTTATTGGGGGTGTGCCCTCTGATGGTGGTTCTCCAACAGATTTTATTTACTTGTGTTCAAGGTCAGCCTTCATTCTCCCTCTTCTTCCTGGCTCACCATGTGATCAGGCATGACACATGCCATGAACAGACTCCACAGACACCAAATTATGGAAATATCCATTCCTAAATTATAACCTCTGAACAGCAAATTGAAATAAAATTTTTCTTTCCCAAGTAGTTTTCCCCAGGTATTTTAGTTATGCTAAGGAAATGCAGACAACTCTACTGTTGTTCCAGGAAATATAGGGTATTTCTGATAAACAGCCTCAAATCAACAGTGAAAGGAGCCCACAGGAAGAGGTAAGAGAAGAGAATTTAAGACATCACACTGGCTTGGAATAGATTTGTAAGGTCTGTCTCTATCCATAAATGCCCAGCTGATAGTACATTCGCCGTACAGCAACAGCATTTTATTTTATTTTATTTTATTTTATTTTAAGTTTTTAATTAATTTTTAACAGATTCAGTACTCTTTGTAGATATAATTCGAAGAACATAATAATATTCCCTTCCTCCCTCCATAATTCCCTCCAATCTGTTACCTTCTTTCCTTTGTTTTTTTTTTTGTTTTTGAGATAACATATTTTATATTTACATCATAGTAAAAAGGGTTAATATTTTACCAAATAAGAAGTTTCACAAGTAAAAAACAAAAAGACCTTAGTTTGATGGGAATATTGACAATGGCTATAAACCATAATTGAATGGAAAAATGATCATTACAAGCATATACAGTAACTTTTAAAGTAATCACAGATCATTAATATGACATTCTTAACCACTGGTTTTGCAAAGGTATAAAATGAAATTTTATAAAACTATACCTGCAGCAGTACTGATATGTGAAGAAATTTCTTCTTTTATTCTTTGTTTGATTCTTAAATTTTAACTCCCGTGTACAGGTACAACCTGTGGTATTTGTCTTTCTGGGTCTTGCCTATTTTGCTCAATGTGATATCCTCCCAAATGCATCCATTTTGCTGTAAATGGTAAAATTTCATTCTTTTTTATAGCTGAATAATATTCCATTGTGTATATATACCACATTTTATTTATCTATTCATCTGATGATGGACATCTTGATTGGTTCCTAATCATAACTATTGTGAACAGTGCTGCTATAAACATGGTAGTACAAGTAGCTCTTTGATATATTGTGTTCAAGTCTTTTGAGTATATACTCACTAGTGGAATTGCTGGATTCTATGGCAATTCTATTTCTAGTTTTTTAAGAAACTTCCATACTTTTACCCACAGTGATTACACTGATTTACATTCCCACCAACAGTGTCTAAGTATTCCCCTTTGTCCATAGCCTTGCCAGCTTTTGTTACTCTATGTGTTTTGGATATTAGTCATTCTTAGAGGGGTGAGGTGATATCTTATGGTGTTTTTGATTTCTGTTTCCCTGATGACTAGTGATGTTGAGAATTTTTTCATATATTTGTTGGCTATTTATATTCCTTCTTTTGAGAACTGTCTATTGAAGTCCTTTGCCTATCACTCAACTAGATTGGTTGTTTTTTGTTGTTGTTGTCAAGTTTTTAATGTTGCTGATACATTTGGGATATTTGTCCTTTGTCAGATAGGTGGTTTGCAAATATTTTTTCCCATTCTGTTGGATGTTTCTTTACTCTAGTGACCATTTCTTTTGCTATGCAAAATCTTCTGAGTTTGATACAGTCCCATCTGTTTAGTTTTGATTTTGTTGCCTGTGCTTTGGGGGTTTTGTTCAAGAAGTCATCCCCTACATCAATGTTTTTAGTGTTTCTCCTATGTTTTCTTCCTGCAGCTTCCTAGTCTTGGATCTTAAATTTAGATCTTTGGGCCGGCGCCGTGGCTCAATAGGCTAATCTTCCGCCTTGCGGCGCTGGCACACCAGGTTCTAGTCCCGGTCAGGGTGCCGGATGCTGTCCCACTTGCCCCTCTTCCAGGCCAGCTCTCTGCTATGGCCCAGAAGTGCAGTGGAGGATGGCCCAAGTCCTTGGGCCCTGTACCCGCATGGGAGACCAGAAGAAGCACCTGGCTTCTGGCTTCGGATCAGCACGATGTGCCGGCTGCAGCAGCCATTGGAGGGTGAACCAACGAACAAGGAAGACCTTTCTCTCTGTCTCTCTCTATCACTGTATGCTCTGCCTGTCCAAAAAAAAAAAAATTAGATCTTTGATCCATCTTGAGTTGATTTCTATATTTGGTAAGAGATATTGATCTAATTTCATTCTTTTACATACATAAATCCAGTTTTGCCAGCTGCTTTGATCTCGTTGCTTTTTATTGGTAGGTTTAAATTGTTTATATCTTCTTGATTCATTCTTGATATATTACATGAATCCAGGAATTTATCCATTTCTTCAAGGTTTTCCATATTATTAAGTTATAGTTCATCATAGTAGTTTCTTATGATCCATTGTATTTCCATATCAGTTGTAATGTCTCCTTCTTCATCTCTAATTTTATTATACTTGAGTGTTTTCTTTTCTCTTTATTAGCCTTGCTATAGGTTTATCTATTTTGTTTATCTTCTCAAAAAAACAATTTTCTGTTTTGTTCATCTTTTGCATTTTTTAGTTTGAATTTTATTTATTTTCACTCTAATCCTTATTATTTTTCATCTCCTGCTAGTTTGAGGTTTGGTTTGTTCTTGTTTTCCTAAGTCTTCAGGCAGTGCCTAGAAAAGCAGGACTTTGAGCTTTGTGATTTTACATTCAAGCCCTGGTTGTTTTTATTTAATTAGCAGAATTCTCTTCTTGGCTTACTGAGAGAAAGAAAGTGAGAAAGCAGTAGACTTAGGAAATTTCACATATGATCTCTAACAGTAAACACAGTTGGGGGGAGGAGAGATAATAGACAGGAGCACAGGGAGTATGTGTGAAGTAGTTACAGTGTTAAGCATAGGTACTAATAAATAGGTGGGTGCTGGAGTTGTGGGGTGGAGATTCAGAGGCAAGGGAAAGAATGTGGTCTCATACACTATGTTCTAACTGCAAACATAATAGCTCATACATATAAGAAAAATTTTCAGAGGTCATATACCTATTTATAGACACACATATGAGTTTGTACACACACACAGAGATACATGCACATATGTATAATATAATCCCCTCCATACCTCGGTACCCTAGAGTCAAGTTTTCTGGCTTTGAAATGTACCTTCAATTCTTAGTAACTGAATTATCATGTCTGAGCTATCTGCCTCTATTGATTCTGATTCATTAAAAAAACTACTACTAATTATAAACATTGTATTAAATATGAGGAGTAAATTGAATAATTCATTTATACCACTCAGTTCAGTGTTTGGCACATGAGTAATTATTAAATAATACTGTAGCAAAAATGTTTGAAAGGTTTATTTATTGGTACTGGCATTTTGGCATAGTGGTTAAAGCTGCTGCTTGAGACACCGGCATCCTATATGAACACCAGTTCACGTCCTGACTGCTCCACTTCCAAATCAGCTCCCTAATGATGGCCTAGGAAAAGCAGCAAAAGAGGGACCAAGAACTTAAACCTCTGTCACCTTGTGGGAGGGCCAGATGAAGCTCCTGGCTCCTGGCTTCAGCCTGACTTGGCACTGGCTATTGGAGCCATCTGGACAGTGAACTAATGGATAGGAGATCTCTCTGTCTCTCCTTCTTTCTCTGCCACTTTGACTTTCAAAAATAAATAAGCAAATCTTTAGAAAGATTATTTATTTATTTCAAAGAGTGACAGAGAAGGGAGGAGAGACCAAGAAAGTGAGAGAGACATTCCATCTGTTGGCTCACTCTCCCAATGTCCACAAAAGGTAATTCTGGGCCATGCAGAAGTCAGGAGCCTAGCATCAATGCAGCTCTCGCATGCGGATGGCAGGGATCCAACTTCTTGAACCATCACTTGCTGCTCCACTATGTTGCACATTAACGGGAAGCTGGAGTTGAGAGCAGAGCTGGAACCTGAACCCGGCTGCTCTACTGATATGAGAAGTGGAAATCTCAAGCAATGCCCTAACCAGTGCTGGAAACTGGCAGAAATGTTTTATTGTTTACCTGATACTAACTCTCCTTCTAAGCTGAGGAGCAGTGTGCCTACGCAAATGCTCACTCTCCAGCCTTCCTTGAAATAAAAGTAACCACATCAGAGCACTTCTGGTCAATGTGCAGAAAGTAGAAGTCCCTGGGAGTTTCCAGAGAAGGTGTTGCTCTCTTACTCAAAGAAGACTAATCTGTCTGGCATCACACCTTCCTTATTTTCCCTTTGTTGAATTCAGATCTGATGTTTGGTTCCAAATTCATCAGCTGTGTCCAAAGCAGCAAGCAAAGAGAAATTTCAAGATAATTTCTGAAATGTCAGCCCAAACAGGATCAACCCTCCAAATCAGCTCCACAGGCACCTAGTTCCAGACTTGTTGTTTTGTAAGAGAAATAAGCCCTGCTTTTCACTGCTTTTGCATTGACTCATCCAGAAAGTCTTCTGTTATTTGCAGCTGAAAGCATTCCTGATAGAATTAACTTTCTTTTGTTTTACTTTTTTTGTGTTTATTTACAGCCTGGCATTATTTTACTTCATAAAAATTCAAGACAGTAGATATTATTATTCCCAGAGTTTACTTTGTTTCCTTGTTTGTTTCTTATTTTAGTCTTACAAGAAGTTAGAGCTTACCAATAAAAAGTAACAATTTAATATTACAAATAATAACAACAAATAATGGGGCCAGCACCATAGCTCACTTGGCTAATCCTCTGCCTGCGGTGCCAGCACCCCAGGTTCTAGTCCCAATTGGGGTGCCAGATTCTGTCCTAGTTGCCCCTCTTCCAGTCCAGCTCTCTGCTGTGGCCCAGGAGGGCAGTAGAGAATGGCCCAAGTGCTTGGGCCCTGCACCTGCATGGGAGACCACGAGAAGCACCTGCCTCCTGGCTTCTGATCGGCACAGCGCACCAGCCATAGTGGCCATTTGAGGGGTGAACCAACGGAAGGAAGACCTTTCTCTCTGTCTCACTCTCTCGCTGTCTAACTCTGCCTGTCAAAAAAATAATGAATTAGAAGAAAATGATACTAAGCAAAAGCTGAGAGATTTTGAGTACTTATTATGTGCAGTTGAACAAAATTTGCTAAATGCAATAATTCAACATACAAGAGATGTATAGAAAAAGATGAAGAAGCGGGGCCAACATTGTGGCATAATGGGTAAAGCCAATATGGGAAATGGTTCATGTTCTAGTTGCTTTACTTCTGATCCAGCTCCCTGTTAATGGTCTGGGAAAGCAGTGGAAGATGGTTCAAGTGCTTGGGTCCATGCTACGCATGTGAGCTCCTGGCTCCTGGCTTCTTTCTGGCTCAGCCCCTACTGGTGCTGCCATCTGGGGAATGAAGCAAAAATGGAAGATTCTCTCTCTCTCTCTCTCTCTCTCTCTCCCTCTCCTCTGTCTCTCTCTGTAACTCTGCCTATCAAGTAAATAAAATAAATCTTTATTAAAAAAAAAAAAGATGAAGAGGTGCCAGCATTGTGGTGCAGTGAGTTAAGCTGCAGCTTATGATGCCAGCATTCTATATCAGTGTGCCAGTTTGGGTACTAACTGCTCTATTTCCTATCCAGTTTCCTGCTAATGTGCCTGGGAGAGCAGTGGAAGATGGCCCAAGTGCATGGGACCAGTATGCACATGGGTAACTCAGATGAGGCTCCTGGCTCCTGGCTTCAACCCAGCCCAGCCCCAGCCATTGTGGCTATTTGGGGAGTGAACCAGTGGATGGAAGACCTCTCTCTCTGTCTCTCCCTCTTTCTTTCTCAGTAACTCTTTTTCAGTAAGTCTTTTTTTAAAAAATACAATAAAACTGAGATACAAAAACATTAAGTAATTATCTCAGAGTCTTAGAATTGAGAATCAGATCCAGATCTTTTTTGACTCCCACGCTTATTTGTCTAATTATCTAACTTACCCTACCTGCGTTCCTGCAGTTCCAAATGCTTTCTCTCCCCTCTAGTGTTTGCACCTGCTGTCCTTTGTAACTAGAAGAGCTTTTTCTCTACAATCTTTCCTTGGTTAAATCTCATTTATATCTTCATACCCCAACCCAAGCAGACCTTATATTTGGAAGCTTTGCCTTTCATGCCTTCTCCCCTGTGCAATTCATTGCCTCTATCAGAGCACTGAGTCCACTCTTGCTTTATTTTTTCTGTCTTGCTGAGCCACCAGAGTATTGTCTTCCTGGGCACTGAATCTCTTCCTGTTCACCACCATTTTCCTAGGCTTTGGCTTATAGTAGACACTTGGTCAGAAGGTGTTGGGTTAGATCATTTTGTTTTAGTTTGATTGCTTGAGAGAAGTGATGGTATCTGCTGAGACAGGAACAAAAGCAAGCTTAGGGGGAGAGGAGAATGGGCAGCAGTGTGCTAGGGCACCTAAGAGCCTGCATGCATTTCAGCTTATGGCCTTTCCGTGAACTCATGCTCATTGTTTTAGCATTTACTGTAGGCTTCTGTAAGAGGGAAACCTAATCCATGGCCAACAAAAGAAAGAGAAAAAACTCTGAAACGGTACCAATGTGTGTCTCTGGAAGGCAAGAGTAGACATGTGGTGGGAGTTAAAGAAATGTAGAATTACAGAAAAGAATCCCTCCCACGGATGTCTAAAAATGATGTTCCTAGCAGCTTTAGGTATCACAGTTGTGCAGGCAGAAAAGTATTTGATTAACTCCCTGGCATTATCTCCAGGGTGTGGGTGTGTTGGAAATCTGCATGCACAATATTCCTTTCAGATAAGCTACTGGGCATTGTTTTGCATGTGCTACGTTGCAGTCCTTCAGCTCACTCTACATGGCTGAAGTCAGACGCAAGAAATTGCACCTCTCAAGGTTTAGAGAGCTGTGCTGTGGCCATTTTGTGCCTGGCATTTAAGAACAATATCATGAAATTTAAAGTTGGCCTAAAATGGAATCTGAATATGCCAGAGTGGGCAGCATACACTACCATTCCTCCTTTCTTCTCTCCACGATGCTTTCTCCTGAAGGTTTCTTATTTGCATTCTCCTTCTGTATTCAGGTGTGTGGTGAATCAGTACTGGTTCACTTGGGTGACAGACTTGGTTATCATGTTACATGGAAACTTACAAGGGCTTCATATGATAGAATATCCAGAGACAACGGAATAAGGATGTGGTTGACCCAGAATCCACATCAGGCTGCCCCCTTCCTGCCCTTGGCTTAGATACACTGTGTTTTGTTTTTTGTTTTGTTTTTGTTTTTTTGTTTTGTTTTTGTTTTTTTGTTTTGTTTTTGTTTTTGTTTTTTTTTTAGAGAGAGGCAAAGAGAGAGGTCTTTTATCTGCTAGCTCTCTCCCCAATTGGCTGCAATGGCTGGAGCTGCGCCAATCCAAAACCAGGAGCCAGGAGCTTCTTCCAGGTTTCCCATGTAGGTGCAGGGGCCCAAGGGTTTGGGCCATCTTCTACTGCTTTCCCAGGCCATAGCAGAGAGCTGGATGGGAAGAAGAGCAGCCAGGTCTTGAACTGGTGCCCATATGGGATGCCGGCACTGTAGGCTGCGGCTTTACCTGCTACAACACAGCGCCGGCCCCTCAGATACACTCTTTAATAGAATGATTCCCATAATCGAATATGGACGCTTTCTATTCCAAGTTTAAGAAGGAGATACACAGAAAATAAGACATCCAAGTTTTCAAAAATGACTAGGGTTCTTGTTACCTGACTTGAATCTAGTATTCATCAGTGATTCTATTTCTATATAAGATTTAATATTAATGATAGCAAGCATTTTTAGATTACAGAAATTCTTTTATCTTTGTTTCTTTACAAATTTCACTCAACCTGTAGGGTACCAGGGGGCAATTTGTAAATAATGGATCTGAAGATGCATATTGGTTGTACATAATTATGTTCTAATCTAGGGGCTGACAACCTTCTGCATAATCCTTGATAGTAAATATTTTAGGCTTTGCAAGCCATATGATCTCTGTTACAAATATAGCAGGCCCCGATTATCCATGGGGGATATATTCCAAAATCCCCAGTGGACGTGTGAAACTGCAGATTGTACAAAATCCTAAATATACTATAGGTTTTCCTTTACATGCATGCCTATGATGAAGTTTAATTTATAAAATAAGCACAATAAATAATTAACAACAATTAATAATAAAATAGGACAATTATAAAAATACAGTTTAATAAAAAGTTATGTGAATATGGTCTCTTGCTTTCTTTGTCTCTGTCTCTGGAATTTTCCATTTACTATTTTCCAACTAGAGTTGACTGAGGGTAACTGAAACTGCATAAAGAGAAACCGGGGACAAGGGAGGATTACTATCTTCTGTTCATTCGTTTTAGTCCACAAGCCACCAAGATAATAAATAACTGGCTATGGCTATGTCTTCAAAGAACTTTCTGTATGAAAAAATATTCCAGGATTTGATCCACTGTTGGGCCATAGATTGTTGACACAATCAGCAATGACTTCAGTGGAAGGGGAGGGAGGATCAGTGACATGGATATCACTTGTTTTCCATCTCTGATAACAGAGATTTACTGCATCCAAACTATCCTTTTTACAATGACACTGGCTCCACTCAACAAATATGAGAAAGTGCAGCAGCAAGTCTTTATAGGGTTGTGAAACATGCTGGTTAGGAGTATAAGCTTTGGAAAGAGGCCTGGCTTGGGATCAAGTTCTGTTACTTATGAGTTGTACATATTTGAGTAGAACATCGCTATTTTACTGCCTCAGCCACCTAATCTGTTACATGAGTATCTCAGTATCTGCGTCCAGCATCAAGGCCCTTCAACAGATGCTTGGAATGAAGATAGTTATTACATAATTTTCCTTTTCCAAAAACTGGAGTTAACCTCACATAATATTTATGAATTTTAAATAAAATAGCATAAATAAATTTAAATTATGATGCTTAATGCAGTGTTTAATGGATAACTACTACTTCTATTCTCATTTCACAAATAAAGTTTAAAATAATCAAATAGTCTTGCAAAACCCCTTACCATGCTTAATAGCAGAAATGGGGTTGAAACCTGGTCCTTTTTTTTTTCTTTTTTTTTAATTTTTTTTATTTTGACAGGTAGAGTTATAGACAGTGAGAGAGAGAAACAGAGAGAAAGGTCTTCCTTCCATTGGTTCACCCCCTAAATGGCCGTTACAGCCGGAGCTATGCCGATCCGAAGCTAGGAGCCAGGTGCTTCCTCCTGGTCTCCCATGTGGGTGCAGGTGCCCAAGCACTTGGGCCATCCTCCACTGTACTCCTGGGCCACAGCAGAGAGCTGGACTGGGACTAGAAGAGGAGCAGTCAGGACAAGAACCCAGTGCCCATATGGGATGCCGGCGCTGCAGGCGGAGGATTAGCCAAGTGAGCTATGGCGCCAGTCCCAACACCTGGTCCTTTGATTCCAGAGATCATTTTAAGTTTGGTAAAATGAGCAAATGTGTGTTAAAACTCCTTGAAAAGGCATAAAATGAAACTCAAATTGGAACATGTTATCAGAAGTGGTAATAAACATGTTAACTTTCCATGCATTTGTTTATTTATTCTTAGTCATCTATTTATCTGTAAATTACCTGGACTTCAGACATTTTGTTTAGAGGTTAATCAGAAGATACTTTGGCCCCAGAATAAAGCACAAGCTGGGACCTATTTCCAGGAAGAGATATTATGTTGTTTTTTCTGGCTGATACATTTCTTTGTGAAACCATTGCCTTTGTTGTACACATTCCTGTTTTACTCCATTTTGGTCCCTCATCTTGATTCTAGCTTAGTAGGGAAAAAGAGCCAAGGTAGGGGAAGGGTGGGCTAGAGACCCAGGGTTTGTGTGCTTCTGTGACTCAAAGTGATGCCCTGGGTCAACAGAAATAAACCCTCTTGCTCAGAAACTTTTACTAAGAAACCCAGAATAAAGTGGCAGGTTTCCTGTGGCACACAAATTTTAAGGTCAGATAGTTAGGGCACAGGTAAGGGCAATATAGGCCATATTAATTATTGGTAAACAGGAAGAAAATCAGTAGAGAGAAATAGAGTGATTCAGATGGGCAGAGAAGAGGAGCACATTTCTTGGTTTGGTCTGCATTGGGTTGTATGTCCTCAATTCCTGTCCTTGGATCTGTATGAAAACCTACTGAGCAGCCTTGTATTACTAGCCCCAGGTTAATTGAGCTGGCTGAAGAACTCTCACTGAAATAGTGAGGTCACAGAAGCATTGTCAGTGGGACAGATTTTTGAATTGTTTCATTTATTTTCTATTTCACGTGAAAGGATGGAAAGAAAAGAAGTGTGCATATCCTTAAGTATTGTTTTAAATATTAGCCTAAAAGCAAAAATCACAAGATGTAGCAAACATAACTGCATATTAAGGGCTGACTGATTGCTGGCAATAGTTCCTAAAGAAAGCCACATATACTATTGCTTCGGTTTTTCCTCTCAAGTGAAGTGATTTACATTCTTTTCTTGCCTCATTTCACATTTATGATTATCCTAAATATTATTGTATATTATTTGCACCTAATGATTAGTTAACAGTGGATATTTCAAATACTGTTTTAGTTCTTATAGAGTTTCCAATAAGGCTGCTTGGAGTGTCACGGTCAATTTATCAGATGTTGAAGTTGATTCTGTTCAGTAACTCAGGTCATTAGTTACCTTACCCACCTCCCAAATTTCTTTTTTTTCCCCTTTAAGATGGTGTTCCCTTATTTCCTTTGCCAATTCTAAATTTACCCTCAGCTTTCCTATCAAGTCCACATCTAGAACTCTTGCTATCAGTTTTAATGCCTCCAACAATATTTCATATTCCCCAATGTTGCCAAGATTCTAGAGAAGCAAAAATTGGGTGCTTCTCACATACAGTTCACAGAATCCAATTCTATTTTATGGACACTACTACAGTTATTCTATGATTGGTACACATTATAAAAAAGAAAAATCCCTCTCTTCCCAATGTAAGTTGATCTACTATTTGATTACATGGTGGCCATTTTATGAATTGGAAAATAAAATGGTTAGACATGATGCATTTGTTGGAATTTTTTATGATTTATTTGTTTAAAAACAGAGTTACACACACTGAGAGAAAGAGAGAGACAGAGGGACAGATAGACAGACAGACAGAGAGCTATCTGCTGGTTCACTCTCCAAATAGCTGTAATGGCCAAGGCTGGGCCAGGCTGAAGCAAGGAGCTAGGAACTTCTTCCAGGTCTCTACGTGGGTACAGGGACCCAAGTACTTGTGCCATGTACTTCTGCTTTCCAAGGCACATTAGCAGGGAGCTGGATTGGAAGTGGAGCAACCATGACACAAACCTGTGCCCATATGGGATGCTGGTGTCACAGGTGGCACTTTAACCTGCTATGCCACAACACCAGCCCTGGTTTGTTGGTATTTTGCCCAAAGGAGTACTGGATAGGAAGTTTGGTCAGGAAGGAATTTCCATGAAATATGTATTGCTGTTTTATTTATTTATTTTTTTTTAATTTGAGAGGTGGGGGTTGGGTGGGAGAGAGAAAAGAGTTTTCATCAGTTGGCTCATGTCCCAAATGTCCACAATGACCCAGGCTTTGCCAAGCTGAAGCCAGGAGTGAGGAACTACTTGGATTATTTGCCTGCTGCCTCCCAGGATTTAGACTAACAAGAAACTGGAGTTGAGAGCAGAGTCAGGAATCAAACCCAAGCATTCTGATATGGTTTGCAGGTATCTCAACTTGCATCATAATCCCCAGGCCGAATGTCCACTTTGACATGAAGTGCTTTAATGGTGGTAGGTGGCACACTTAGATAATAACAGCAATTGATGGCATCAGAAGGCAGGTTGAATAATATTCAACTACTTATTGCGGGTCCTTTTGTTTCAGACATACTGTGACCATACCCAAAATGATAAAGTGAAACCTCCAAAGGCAATTTAAACTTCATATATATTTAGCAGGCAGGTGCCAGAGATTATAAAATATATTTGTGATACATCAAATGAATTAGTAAGTAAGTAGCTTGAGGATCTCAATTTTGATTCTAAAGATACTGACAGGCAAGTAAACCAATGATTATGGAAGGCAGTGGGGAGTTCTGTGGATGGATCAATGTGGACCAGACAATGGGAATCCAGAGGAAGAAGCCATTACTTCAAGAAGTCATTACATCATCACTCGCAGAGTCACGAACGGTGGATAGAAATGGAGAAAGGGAAAGATCCTGTAAGCACAAAGCACAGGCTGAGCAAGGAGGGTTGACTAGAAAGGGAAGCAAGATGGTAAGGAACACTGCCAGGAAGCTTTGGAGATGGTTGCTTGGTAACCAGCTAGCACAATTTTGTGGCTGTGGCTGAATCACTCAAATACTCCTGGCTGCCCAGCCCTTTCTCCTCCCCTGTAAGGCTGAGTATTTTGAGTGGAGTCTAATTCTAAATAAGCTGCTGATACAGGCATCAGTGATGGGAAATAAGGTATCTCAGGGACATCTCTTTTCAAGTCATGGGGTAAGTTCTTACCTCCTAACCAGGGGCACCCATAATCTCTCTGAACCATCCACAAGCTGCCCTGGGCTAAGAGGGCTGTGCTTGACTTGAATGCAACTTAACCTTTGCAAATATTATTTCCATGAATAATATTTAGCTCAAGAAGAAACCAAACAGAAAATGGGAGGAGAATGAGAAGGAAAAGTCCCAGGGGGAAGGGGTAGAGGAACACTTTCAAAAATAAAAAAAAAAAGAAGAGAGAGAGAGAGAGATAGAAAGAGAGAGAGAGAGAGAGAAGGAAGGAAGGAAGGAAGGAAGGAAGGAAGGAAGGAAGGAAGGAAGGAAGGAAGGAAGGAAGGGAGAGAGAGAGAAAGAGAGAGAGAGAGAGAGACAAGCACTTTCCAAAGATTTCACTTTCAGCACTGACGGGCAATGGAGGAAGAAATTTGTAAAGATTCCATGTGTTTTCTTGATGATACATTTCTTCCCTCTGAACAAATTGATGCAATATCAAGAGCTGTTCTAGAGATAACAGGCACAAAAGGATTTACAGTAGGTGTTGCACTTTTCAGCAGTCACTGTGTCTATCAGATTCTACCCAAAACATTCCCTTTTTTGCATACAGAGAAGGGTAGAAATTCTGGCCGTGAGTCACAAGCAGTGGCCTGCATGAGTGCACCACTGTGCCTCAGCAAGCCCCAGGAATCACGTGAGTGATTTTCCCCCATCTGCCTCCATTTGCTTCTCACTCTCTCCACCCCCACAAGCACACGCACACACTGGAGAGGAGAGGCTATTTCTGGCCGGCTTGCAAAGACAGAAATCACACCCAGACACAAAAAAGTTAGAAGAGGATACTGCTGACAGAGCAGATCACATTTCTGAATAACTGAGTTGGAAAAGGGGCCCTTCAGAAGGAAACAGATCTGTAGGCAACACTTGGTTCCTTCCTTTTGATCAACTTTTTTGCTTCAGTGGTTAAAATTCTTCCAAACTTTGGCCATTAGAGGTTTCTACGAAAGTTTCTGAAAGCAGAACATGGTGACTCCACGAAATAGAATTCCTTCCCGAAAATCCACTTGAATGTTTAATGTGCATTTCCTTGATTTCCTGGAAGACTGATGTTATTAAATAATGCTTGTTGATCTGACCATGTTCTATTCCTTTTGATTCATGTGTTGGGAAGGAAATGAATCATGCTTGAATAAGGGATTAATGCCACCTACGCATGCAAATCATGTGTGGCCAGAGCAGACATGAAGCGTAATGCCATGGGGCAGACAACATCGCTCCCTCAGATTGAGTGTTGGCTTCACAGGCTGTGACTCCCAGCATCTTGTTCCATAAGTTGTTGGGTCTGTGGCCAATGCGGCAGAGATGTGTGACTGTGTGTGTGTACCGGAACTCTGATTTCTCATAAATGTCAAACTTACATGATCCTTATTAACTTTGTGGAAAACACTGAATGCCAAATCAGACTGCCAGATACAAATTATGATAATGACAATAATAGTTATTTAGTATTTGTTTTGTGCTTGGCAGGGTACAGAGTGCATCTCATTTAATCCTCCCAATATTCCCTAAGTAGATATTTATAGTCTCTACTATAATAATCTCAGGGAGGTTAAATGAGTAAACTCAACCTCATGCCTGCTTAGCTCTAAAATGTGTGCTCTTATATTGCCTTCCCAGTCTGATTGTAGAATTTCACTTTGAAACCCACCATCACTTGAAATCATTCCTATAAAGTTTAACACAAGGAGACAGAATGTTTTATTTCATAATGTATGACAAAGCTAGAAATTCAAAATGCTTAAATATCAGTACTTCTTAATTTACCACATAATTTTGTATTTTTCACAGATTAATCAGTTTATTTTATGAAGATCAATAGTTGAGGTCAGGTTTGTTTTTGGGTGTGTGTGTTCTTTTTTTCTTTGTATTGTCCATCAAGCTTAACATAAGATAAGAAATCTAAAGATAGCAAAGACTAGGGAGCAGACAAGATATTAATTAACTTGTGTATGCTCCATGCAAGTTCCTATGCAACCAGACTTTACATCAAGATTGGATTCTGAAGTCAGCACACATGGTGATTCTTTCCCTAGCATCAAGTTGCCTATCTAACACAACTCCTCATTTCCTAGCCATGTGGAATTTGGATGAGATTGATTTCATCTCAGCTCTAGGCTGGGCCTTGATTGACTTACATTTGTCAGTGAATTCTTTCTCTTTGGTTACATTTATTAATTCAGGTAAGTCACATGACCCAAGTAAAATCAATTAAGACCCATTTCTTGGGCTGTAGTTTGAGCCATAAAAAATGTCCATTTCTTCTGTACCTTCAAAAGCCTTTTAAGGACCAAGAATTAAAGATCTTCCTATGAACCCAGCCAATACTTAAAATGCATAGCAATGAAATCTTGAAAATGACATTTGTCTAAGGAATACTGTTTGACTCTGAAGTCGTCTCTAACCCAAGACAAAGAACCAACAGAATATTTAATTCTTAAGCCCATTTGAGTTGGATTTTCTGTTTCTCTCATGAGTGCTATCTCATTCTCCAAGGAAGTTAAAGAATTTTTTAAGTCATTACATCAGATATAGTTACAAAATCTCACAGTACGGTGGGTAAAACCAAGTTTCTTCATTACTGAATCATGACTGTTTTGGAACTAAGCACATGAAGTGGCTGGCTTTCATTTAAGATCACGTTAGGAAAAGTGCACTTGGTCAAATTGTCTAATAAGACACTTTGTAGTGAGATGCTAAAAATGTGTAGGGCAAGGAGGAACTGAGTTCCTCCCAGGAAAAAGCATAGATTTTTGTGATTGCTCTAGAACATTTGCTCACTGGGAGAATGTTGGATAATATGACAGTCACTATTTAAAATTTTCTCTCTTTCTGCCAAGTACAAGGGGTCTTCAAAAATTCACAGAAATGCATATTATGGGGAAAAGAAATCTATGAATTTCAATTTTTTGAACAAAATAGTTTTTATTATATTTTGCACAAACTTTTGGAAGTTCCCTCATGCATGTATTTGAAAAAAAATAAGAAAAAATAAGTGTATTTGGGATATGACTCCATGATATTATTTAACATTTTGTCTTCAGGAAACCACTTTAAGAAAGATTCAAAGAAATTTAGTACTCTCTTCAACATTACAAAGGTTTTAACTAAAGCCAGAATGTATAGCAAGATTTGTCAGCTGCAAACTTCAAGAAAGAAGAGCCCAATAAACTCATTTTGATTGAAAAGCTCATTGGATCTCAATTTAATGAAAGTTATGAATATAGTAACAGATTGCTATCACTCAGGAATCAGCAACCTTTGGCTTATTCTATCCTTGCTTTTATCTCTAAATTACAGAATGTACAGGGGTCATAGAACAGTGGATCTTTCAAGTAGTTATAAGGCTATAAACCAATAATTTCCTATGAAACAAGGAAGTTCTTCCTTGTGATATGTCAGGAAGTAGTCACCAGAATTCATGAAGAATAGAATAATTATTCTCTGAAAGAAAATAACTAGAAATAGAAATCACTTCACCAATTAACAGGAAAGAAAAGGTAATCCAATTAGTTTTTTTCATCATCCAGAAATGTAGTAGATAATGAGAAAAACAATATATTTGAAGCTATGTGTGATTAAATAGTTTTATTTCTATTTATTTGAGAAACATACACATAAAGAGACACACAGAAAGAAACAAAGAAACAATTTCCTATTTGCTGATTTATTCTCCAACTGCCCATGATAGCCAGAGCTAAGCCAGGAAACCAGTCACTTGAGCCATCATCATTGTGTCTCAGGCTCCACATTAGGCACTTCAATATGGGATGCTGGTACCTTAACTGCTAGGCTGAACACCCACTCCAAGAATAACTGTTTTTACCTTACATATTGTGTATGCTGTTTGGACTAAGGGAGAGCAATAGTAGAAGAGCCAGGCTCTGCTTCTACTTCTTCAAGCCTTAACTTTAATGAAGTTTCTTTTTCGTGGTTTCTTATTAGCAGAGTGTAAAAAAAGGGACTAACTTTTATTGAGGGCCTATATAAACCCCCACCCAGCTTTCCCATTATTAACATATAATACTAGTATGATAGATTTGTCACAATATTTTCTCTCCAATTCTCACCCTCCTTCATTGGTTAAGTTTGATAAAAAGGATACTGTCAAGCACTCATTAGACAGATACTGCAATCACCTATTACATTCCAGCAAATGAAATTTATCCTGAACCACCAGGATATTATGTTGCCCTTTAAAGTTTTCAACAACTTGTTGGTTTCAATTTCTTTTTGTGATTCTCAACATTGACTGTGCATTTGAATAGTTACTGGGTTTTTTAGAAACCCAGGCGTCTCCATGACTCCAACTCTGACACATAGACGTCTTGTTCAATAGATTAGGGATCAGATGAGGAACTTGGTCATGGGTGCTCCTGGAGCTCCACGGGAGATTCTGTGGTGCGTGCCTGAATGAGCACCTGCAAGTTCAAGCCACGTGCCCTGGAACAGCCACCATAGACCACTCTTGCAACCTTGTGGAAATGGCATTCTTGAAAGGTTAACTATGCTGAGCCATTTCTTAAATCTCCAAAGTTTTGCTTCCTAAAGTGCTATCGCAAACGTGTGTTTGTCAGAAATACCTGATATTTTTCTTGTGAGGTCAGCTTCCTAGGCATGATTCTGGATGAGAATTCTCATTTATGGGGCCTCAGTTATATGTGTTAAACACATTCCCAGATGATCCCCAAGTACACTGAAGTCTGAGTTACTGTCAGAGACATTCCAGATCACAAACAGTTTGAAGTCTGAATGGAGAGTAAGGCACAAACCAGAGTGCAATTTCCTTTGAGACTTAACGGTGCTGACTTCTGTAAGCAAAATTGCTTTCACCTTTTTGAGAACTGAACCTGTGCCTATCTATCTAGTGGGCTGACTTCACTCTGCCCTTTATCTTGAGCCAGTCTCCCTTTCCTTCACCCTTCCCTAACTCTGTTGCATGCTCGGAAGGTTACAAAGGTCAAGAATAGACCTCAGCTCCCTTCAGACCTGTGTCAGAGTAAAAATAATTTTTTGCGCTTCCTTCTTAGAACAAAATTGTCCGTTCATATATAGGTCAAGTTTAGGATAGAAACAAAATAATAGGCATTCTTTGATTTCCTTTATACTGTATCATTTTGATGAAAGTCTGTAGATTTGAGTTTATATTGCATCTGAGTGAATCCAGTAAAAAAAGGTTAAAATATCGTTTGTTTTTATACGCCAGAAGGGAAGCTACTTGGCAAAGTATGTAATTCAATGCCCTAGTTTTTGACAGCCTATCTGGGAAAATGTCATATTGCAATGCCAGGGAAATTGCCAATTTCGTACAAAGGAAAACACTTTCTTTTCTCTTGGTAACGAGGGAGGTTTAGTGTGCACTGGGATGTGAAGACTTGAAAGCACTTGGATCTTCTGTAGAAATGCCCGCGCTGTGCTCACCCCCCTCCATGTCCACATCAATCACACACAGTTTTTTGTCAAAGTTGCTTCAATTTAGTCTCTAACTAATCATGACTTCTGCTGCGCTTTGGTCATGTGGACAGGGATTGGAAATAAAAACTGTAATTTTAGAGATTTTGTTCTGTTTTATTTGAAATATATCCTGATTAAAATGAATTGAGCTTCAGCTAGTTTAACAACCCTTGCAATAACTTAATCAAATTCTGAAAACATGGAGTATAGTATTTTATAACTTACCAGCTTAGATTTTTGGCAAACATGTTGTGGCATATCCATTTTTAGTAGTGGACTGAAGAAAATAGAAAAATAATTACCTTATTTTTTCTCAATGGCTTTAATGCAATTAAATCTCTGTGTGGCTTTGGTAGCCAACTTCAGATTCTGTTTCCATTGAAAAGGGAGAAAGATATACAGTGAGTGTCTGGCCCTATACACATCTTAATTTTTATCTGAAATTTTCAGTAAAGTAACAAGAATCAAAAAGCATTTTGATTCTAAAAGAAAAAGATAGGGATCAGTGCCACGTCGTAACAAGTAAAGCCACTACTTTGAGTGCCAGCATCCTATATGGTACAAGTCCCAGCTGCTCCACTTCCGATATAGCTCTCTGCCATGGCCTGAGAAAGCAGCGGAAGATGGCCCAAGTGCTTGGGTCCCTGCACCCACGTGGGAGACCCAAGGGAAGCTCCTGCCTCCTGGCTTCAGATTGGACCAGTTCTGACTGTTGCAGCCATTTGGGAAGTGAACCAGCAAATGAAACACCTATCTCCACCTCTCTCTCTCTGCTCTCTCTCTCTCCATCTCTCTCTGCCTCTGCCTCTCTGTAACTCCACCTTTCAAGCAAATAAATAAAATTCTTCTTTTTTTTTTTTTGACAGGCAGAGTAGACAGTGAGAGAGAGAGACAGAGAGAAAGGTCTTCCTTTGCCATTGGTTCACCCTCCAATGGCCGCCATGGCCGGTGCACTGTGGCCGGCACAACGTGCTGATCCAAAGGCAGGAGCCAGGTGCTTCCTCCTGGTCTCCCATGCGGGTGCAGGGCCCAAACACTTGGGCCATCCTCCACTGCCTTCCCGGGCCACAGCAGAGAGCTGGACTGGAAGAGGAGCAACCGGGACAGAATCTGGCGCCCTGACTGGGACTAGATCCTGGTGTGCCAGCACCGCAGGTGGAGAATTAGCCTATTGAACTTCGGTGCCGGCCAATAAAATTCTTGAAAAAAAAAAAAAGAAAAGAAAGGGGTGAGTGCAAAGTGTGCTACAGGCAAGGCAAGGCACTTAAAGTGTCCACTTTAACAACCCACTCAAAGACCTACCTAAAAGGTCTGCAAAGAAAGCAGGAGAGGCAAAAGAACAACCATGCCTGAAGATTTAGGGTGGAAGATGAGAGGGAGAGAGAGAAAACAGAGAGAGAGAGAGAGATTGATTTAGAGGATGGCTGGTTATCTACGGGTTGAAGTAATCATTAGTGGGTTTGTCCTGATCCTTTTGATTTGCTTCTTTTTATCATCAGCATCCCAAAGTGGAAGATTAGGGCCTAGAAGTCACATTTTCTGATACCCATTCTGATGTCCATCTGATTGCACTTTATTGTCATTTTCATGAATGTTTTTAGCTTAGGTTCCATATGTGTAAGTCATATCTCCCAAAATTTTTAAATGGATGGAGAATAATTTTGTTGCTCAAAAAGGAAGTGCCACTAAAATACATAGAAAATTTGCCTTTTGATTTGGAAATAAATATTTAGTTTTTTAAAATAACACCACAGTAAGTTTTCTGAAAGGAAAAAAATTAAGAAGTAGTTCTTGAATTCAAGAAACGTATAAACTTCATGATCCTTAACTTGCATCTGTGGCCCAACTACTTCCAACTACTTCCTATTTGTCCAGCTGAGTTCCTGTCACCCTCCAATAAATTCCAACAAAATTGAACTTTGTGAATTTCCTATTTGCCCCATGCTGGAAGGGAAAAAAGAGTAGGTGGTTTGTCAGAGTCTAGAAACCAGGATTCGCCTTCAAGATTTAGAACAATAGTATAGCTTGCCACATGGGACCTGAGACCATAAAGAAAGGGGCTGCCTCTTGGGAGCTGAATGAAACAAAGCACAGTATTTTATAGAAATGCCACTGCAAAATGAGAGGCATATAAATATCCTGGCTTCCCTTTGGTTCAAGCCCTTTGTTTTTCTGTGGGTGATCCCGTGAGACTGCCTCCCTGACTATGCTGGAGGTTGAGAGGGTATGGTGCACCATGCCTCCCGGGAGGTAGCCCGCAGCCTGGCTGCTGACAGGCAGCATGAGCCCCCGGGCACATTTCCCCCCACCCCCACCAACTGGGTAAACTGCTCCCAGGTGTGGCCCAGGCCCATCAGGAAAGCTACCATAGCCTATGTGACCTTGAAGCTTATTGGAACACAGTGGCACCAATATCGGCTCCATCCTATAGAATTGGTGATGCCCTGAATTAGCTACATCCCTTCTGCTTGCCCTTTCGAAAGTGTGTGTGGTCGTTAATAAAGCAATCATGTTCACCGAAACTTATCTCTGCTGCTTTTTGCTCATCCCACATGGGATGAGCCCATATTTTTCTACTGGTGACTTCTGTGGCTCAAATTATTTAGATTTCAGTTAGCAAAGGTACCTAGGAAATACAGTTGACTAACAGACAAGGCAGAGAATGGATCTTAAACAAGGAAATGAATTAATTTCACAACCTGTCAGGGTTGGTGTACCCCAAAGCCTCTGAAAGTAGAACTTGAATTCTGGTCATTCACTTAGGAGATCGTGCACAGGAATGGGAGTGGAAAAACAATGGAAGACAATGCAGGAAGCATTAACAAACACGCTCCCACCGTGGGGAAGTAGGAATGAGTCATACAGGGATATCTCAGGGGCTACATAGAAAACAGCTCAACTATCGTAGGGAAGCCCTGGAATCAGCTCCTCCTTCATTGGTTTAAAACCGCTTGCTCTTGGGAGAAGATGGACCATTACCTAAGTGGCACTTCCAGCCTGTCCTGGGCTTGGGCTGCATCTTATGGCCATGGTTTCAATGCAGTTCATCCCCCAGAGGTCCACATGGTGGGAGGTTGGTCCCTAGGGAGCTACTACTGGGAGGCGGTGGAGGCTTTAAGAGGTGTTGCTCCTTGGGTCATTGGAAGCTTTTCCTTGGGAAGGGATTAAGGTGGAGCTCACACTTAGTTCTTACTGAAAGCTTGCTATAACAGGAGCAAGCCTAGCTGCACTCAGCTCGCTGGCTTTCTTTCTGGCAATGTGATGCCTACTGTGCTCCTGCCATTCCTGTCTATCAGAAGGTGACACAACTGGGGAGTAAAGGAGGGCCTTGACAGAGCCTGCATTATGCTGTTTGAACTTAAGGCTTCCAGTGCTGTGAGATAAATGAATCTCTCTTCTGTATAAAGTTAGCCTGCCACATGGGTTTCATTATAGTAATGCACAGCTGGCTAATATAATCCTCCTCTGTCATCCTCCTCTGGTCAGACAGTGTCCTCAGGCAGAGAACCACAGGTACTCACAGGAAGAAACTGTCAGCATGTACAGGTGTCAAGCAGCAAGGATAGCACCGGCTGCATTCCCAAGATGGAATGAAGAGCTTCTCTTCTATGTCTTTTGTGCTTTCCTCCTATATCTACCATTGTGTTTACTAGATATCTGCTTTGAATCTAGACTTTTGCTCTTGAACACAGATCCCATTTCTTATTTTTTTAACTAATTCCCACCAACCAGCTGTAGATATGCTTAATACATTCAAGGTGTTAAATCAGGATTTCTTAGCAGACCAACTCCTCCCTTTTTATAATAAATACTGTGAAATATCCCCTTTACTATCCTGAAATCAAAAAATGTAATTTACTGTCATATGTTGAATTACGGGCTCCCCATACTCATATGCTATATGACTATGTTGCAATGTGTCTATATTGAGAGATAGGATAGTCAAGAGGTAATTAAAGCTAAATGAGGTAAAAAGGTGAGTTATTAATCTGATAGGACTAAACAAGAAGAGATTTCTGTCTCTGTCTCTTTCAAAGAGAAAACAAGAAATTAACCACCTGCAAACCGATAAGGGAGCCCTCACTGGGACACAACACTTTGATCTGGTACTCCCAGTCCCCAGAACTCTGAGACCAAAGATTTCTATTCTTGAAGATACTCTGTCTACAGTGTTTTGTTATGACAGCCCAAGCTTACTACTATATCTATCTAACCATATGTTTAAACTAAAAATCAATATATCCTAACTCTAAACAATAAGAAAAAATAAGAAACAACTAATTTATGATTTTAAAATACATATTTCATGTTGAGAAGGTAGGCATGAGTAGGCTAGAAGGCTCATGATTGTTACATGTTTATGAAAAAATACACATAATTTAACAGAAAATGAGAATATTCACATGAATATCAATATTCTTGATATATTAAAATGTTTCTTAATAGAAAATACAGGCTAATACATAGACCAAATGTATCCAATTTTTGTTTGCATGTATGTGTATAACATATATTATATGTGTGTGTATCATGACTCAAAGTGAATTCAACACCTTAAATGTTCAATGACACAAGAATGCCATACTGACAACTTAAGTTATGTAAGAGTATTATGACATATTTCCCAAAATGATAAATATTAATAGATTTATAAAGAATGTCCTTTTTAGTGATTAACATGGTATTTCTGAAAAGAATTAAAATGGAATGAAATATAGATATAGATAAAAGGCTTAAAAATGTTAAGAAAAATATTCATTATTTTTTAATCCCATTTTTCCATGAATGTCTTGAAGCATTGTGTGTGTGTGTGTGTGTTTGCCTAGAAAACAGAGTTAGGATATAGGCTCAGATATTATGCTGAGATTATTCATTAACCTGCATTTCCAATAGGGTATTTGATGATTGTGAGCTGTGGCACACTCCTGTGATGTGCAGGCCAGGATGAATATTACAGGCTCTGCAGTCTCCCTGATCATCCCTACATAGTAATTGCTGGAATGGCCTCCTAATCATTGTTCAATGTTTATTAAATGAATTGGCTTCTTGAGTAGATAGGCCCTGAGTATCAAGTTAATTTTGGATAAGACACCAGGAACATGAAATCATCTAGGAGATTAAAAGTAGACACCATGTCTTGGGGCTAGGGTTGTGTGCCACGGGTTAAACTGCCACCTGCAATATCAGCATATGGGAAACATATGGGCATCCATTGGATTCCAGGCTGTTCCACTTCTGATTCAGCCCCTTCTTCTTTTTTTTTAAAGATTTATTTATTGTATTTGAAAGGCAGAGTTACACAGAGAGAAAAGGAGAGTCAGAGAGAGACAGAGAAGTCTTCCATCTGCTGGTTCACTCCCTAATTGGTCAGAATGGCTGGAGCTGTGCTGATCAAAAGCCAGGGGCTAGGAGCTTCTTCCTTGTCTCCCACACAGGTGCAGGGGCCCAAGGACTGGAGCCATCTTCTTCTGCTTTCCCAGGTCATAGCAGAGAGCTGGACTGGAAGAAGAGCAGCCAGGACTCGAACCAGCACCTGTATGGGATGCCGGCATTGCAGGTGGAGGCTTTACCCACTACGTCACAGTGCCAGCCCCTCAGCTCCCTTCTATAGCACCTGGACAGGCAGCAGAAGGTGACCGAAAATCCTTGGATCCCTGCCACCCATGTGGAAGACCTAGATGGAGTTCCAGGCTCCTGGTTTTAGTTTCACCCATCTTCTGTTTTTGCAGTAATTTGAAGAGTGAACCAGTGGATAGAAAAATCTCTCTCTAACTCTGCCTTTGAAATAAATAAGTTCTTTTTTTTAAAATCATTTCTCCACTATAAAAATAATAGATGGTTGCTTTGGAAATAGACATTCAGTAACCTATATACTTAAAGCTATCTTCCAGAAGAAAATATGATAAACTTGGTCTTTTCAGGTCAGTATTTTTATAATGGCTTAGAAAAAAAAAAGACGTAGAAGACATGCTTGTCAGATGTGGAGATAACACAAAGTCGAGAGGAATAGGTAATGTGGTAGGGCACAACTGTCATTAACCGGTGATTTAAGACAAATACAATGAAATTCAAATTCAAGTCCCAGAATATGACTGCATCAGTATTCAATAATGTATACGATCACTTATACACATTGGCTCATTATTAACATCAGTAGAGTGGCATTGGCCTCACCTATTTCCATGCAATCTTTAACTATAGAAGATGTCTAGTGTTCAAACAAGCAAGCTATGGCTCCATTGTATTGCACCCACCTATGGTAACGCACTTTTTTTGAGCTATCTGCTTATAGGAAAAGCATTGACCAATTCATTAGCTTTTGGAGAAGACAAGGATGTTGAAAGATCTGAAAATTCTTCCACTTGAAAAATGTTGGGCAGGGCTGGCGCTGTGGCTCAACAGGCTAATCCTCCGCCTTGCGGCGCCGGCACACCAGGTTCTAGTCCTGGTCGGGGCGCTGGATTCTGTCCCGGTTGCCCCTCTTCCAGGCCAGCCCTCTGCTGTGGCCCGGGAGTGCAGTGGAGGATGGCCCAAGTGCTTGGGCCCTGCACCCCATGGGAGACCAGGAAAAAGCACCTAGCACCTGGCTCCTGCTATCGGATGAGCGCGGTGCGCCGGCCACAGCGTGCCATCCACGGCAGCCATTGGAGGGTGAACCAACGGCAAAGGAAGACGTTTCTGTCTGTCTCTCTCTCTCTCTCACTGTCCACTCTGCCTGTCAAAAAAAAAAATGTTGGGCAGAATTGGAGATGTTAAGAATTGAGAAGAAAATATTTAGAGAAGATATAGTTTACACAGGAGTGAGAGACTTAGAGAGGTTAAGTAACTTGTCCAAAGTCAAAAAACTAGCACAGATTATAGTTTTTGTTTTTTAAAGACATATTTATTTACTTGAAATTCATAGAGAGAGAGAGAGAGAGAGAGAGAGAGATCTTCTGTCCACTGATTCACTCCCCAAATGGCCACAGCATCTAGGACTGGGTCATTTCCAAGCCAGGAGCAAGGAACTTCATCTGGGTCTCTCACATGGGTGGCAGGGGCTCAGGGACTTGGGCGATCTGCTGTTTTCACGGGCACATTAGCAGGGAGCTGGATCTGAAATGTAGCAAATAGGGGCCCATATTGAATGTTGGCATCACAGGCAGCTTAACCTATTGTGCCACAATTATGGCCCCACTGCTAATGCCTTCTTTTGATTAATCCCTCACTGCCAGGTAAGTGAGTGTGCATCCTTTTCAATGTTCACAACAACCACAGGGGCTGGGTATAGTAATATAAGCTGCTATAAGAATAACTCTTAAATTCTAACAGCGTAACACAAACATTATTTCCACATATTCAATCTTGGATCTGCTTTCTTCCATTTGGTGATTCTAGAATCTGGGTATCCTTGATCCTGTGGCTTTTCTCTCTCCTTAAGGCCTCTGCATCCTACATATTTACCCAGATATCAGGGAGAGGAAAGGATATGCAGCAGCACAGTTTCTTCTTAAAAACTACCTAGGAAGTGACATGTATTCCATTAGCCAGAAGAATTCACATGATTGAATTTTGAAGCAGTGGTGGCATGGGACATTGGGAAGTGGAGTCAGAGAGGGCCTGAGAAATATAGACCCCAGCTGTGTACTTACCTCCCACAGGATCCTAACCAAGACAGAGGGAGAATGAATGTTGGGGTGGATGACTAATCTCAACCACAACTAGTAAGGTGGATGTTTTTTACGTAATCTTACAGTTGAGGATACCAAAGCTCATAAAAATTTAAGAAAGGCAGTCATTTATTCTAGCAGTTAAGATGCCCATAATTCATATCATAGAACCTAGGTTTAATTTCTGTCTCTAATTCCCGTGTCCAGCTTTTTGCTAATGCAAATCCTGAGAGGTAGCATTGCTGGCTCCAATAATTGGGTTCTTATCACTCACATGAGAGACCTGAATTGAGTTTCCAGCTCCCTGTTTTGGCCCCAGCCCAGTCCTTGCTACTATGGACATTTGGAGATTCTCTCTGTCTTTGTCTGATTCACTCAGTGTGTCTATCTGTATCTATCTTTCTATCTATCTGCCTCTCAAATTAAAAAAAAAAAAATCCAAGAAACTTTCCTGAGGACTTATGGCTTTTAAGCTACTATTCATTTTTTGACAAATTTAATTTTTTTATTTATTTGAAAAGCAGACAGAAAAAAGACAGATCTACCTATGTAACATGCATCTACCTGTGTGCTGTGTATCCATCTATCTATCCTCTATTGAGAGAGGCTTTGTCCAGTAATTAACCCCTTTAATACCCACAGTTGGGTCAGGCTGAAGCCAGGTACCTGAAACCCAACCCAGGCAGGACGAGAATCCAGGCACTCTAATCTGGGGTGTGAGCATCCCAAGAGGTTTCTTAACTGCTTTAGTTAATGATCTTCCCCTTGTCTAATTGTATAGTTTAGATGTTTTAACATTTGATTAAACCTTATCTACCGAGAGACAGTCATTACTCTTGCTATTTTTTGTTCTTCCCGAATGAGTTCATCCTTCATATTTTTCACTGGCTTTTGATCAGCCAATGGACTCTTAGCTAGTTCTAGCTTTCTTAAATCAAAAGTTACATTTCCTTTATAAAAATACATTCTTCAATGAATACCCTGAGACATGCCACCCACCAGCTTTCTGCTAGGAGTGGTTAAAACACAGACATGCATACAGGTATGCACTCAGAGGCATGCAAGCCCCACCACCGACCTTTTCCAATGCACACATTTTTCTCCTTAGGTGGATTAAACTACTCCTGGCTCCACCTCTGTGGTATTTAAATTAGCCTGCATAAAATCCCAAAGTCACTTATCTTCTAGGCTTTGCTCAGTCTCCTTAGCAACCTCCCTAGCAACAGATTTCTTTAAAAAGGAATCTCAAAAAAGTTGCACAGGACCAGACTCCTTGCAATATTCTAAAATTCAGAATAAAAACCAAAAAACCTTTCGTCACAACTTAACTCTTACTTCTCTCCTGTTCAATTATTCAACATCTTGTGACCCAATGGCCCGCATCTGTACCTGCCTCCTACTCTCCATTCTCCACATGGCAATCAGAGTGATCTCCCGACAGAAGTTTGTATCCGCTTTCCACTCAAATCCCTCTTCCCAGTGACTTCTGCTCCCATTCTGGTAGAATCCAAATGTTGACAAGGGCCTGCAAAGCCACGCTGTCACTGCCTGTCTGCCCCTCTTGAATCTCTCCCACTCTTTGCCCCAGCTGTCCTGTCTGCTTGTCAGTCCGGTATGCCGAGCTCACTCCTTCTTGCTGCCTTGATAGATGCTATTTGTTCTGCCTGGGCTGTTCTGCCCCCAGATTTTACATGATTCATACCTCCTCATACTCACTGACCATTGTAATTAGCTCACATTGCTTTGTAATAGAATTTGACCCTACTGGAAATTCTGGTCTTTATTTGTTGATGCTTTTATAGTGCCTGCAATTTCCATGAGGCAAGTTACTTGTCTCCTTTACTAGTTTATTCCTAATACTTAATACAGGGTTGGTTAAATAAATTAAATAATGTAATTGCAATGTGTGCTTAGTGCTTCCTATATAAGAGTCTTTCTTGAATAATTTGCTTATTGTTTGAGTGTTGATAAAATGACATTTAGAATGAGGCCCGATACCACATCCATCTTGGAAGCCAGCACTCATGCATCAGGGACATCCCAGGTTTAACTGAAGAGCTGAGCTGGAATTCTGCAAGTCACTGGAGCTGACCGTAATTAGTCTACCAAAGCGAGAAAGGCACTGTCTATGTGGTTTTGCTGCTTACATTCATCTAGCCTTCAAGATCATGCATAAAACATGTTTGCTTTCACTTTGGGCAAAGTTCAGCATACTGGAGTTGAAGGGAAATTCATCTTTCAGACAGGTGGTATCCAAGATTATAAGATTGAGCACAGTGACAGAAGAGGTTTGCTTAAGAGGCGGGAAGGATTCTTTAGCACTTTTTATGCCTGCACCTCTCCTGCTTTCCCTGAAATGGTGCTCCATAAAGAACCTTGGCTAAGTGAGTGCTTTATGGATGCTGCACATTATTCCACAGGAAATAAATGCAGTGTATAAGTTAATCAAAAAGAACTTCCCCTGCATTGACTTTCCCCCGTAGCTCTTTAATTAGCTATTCAAGAGCAGCACTCCTGCACATGTCTAAAAATAGACAGAAGCCTGGTCAGAAATGTAAGGCAAACTGTTTTCTGCATTTTTCTGTAGCGGTTCAGATTTCATGTTAGTGTCATGAAACTGGTAGACCTGTGTTGCTTTCTTTTAAAATTGCATATTTTTGTGAGAAAGGACATGCCCAGAGGTTTTGTTCATTTTAAAACCATAGCATTACCTTACTTGTGCATTATAGTTTACTGAATACCTTCATATAAATTATCTGAGTTTTCTTTCCTGAATACAAATAGGTTATATTCATGTTAAATGTCAACTGTGGAGCTAGCTTGCCCCATGTGCACATAAACAGGCAGTGCTTCTCATCCTGGTGTTTCTGGCAGTCTCCAGGAAATGTTTGATCTTGTCTCAGAAAATTGTGTGTTAGTTATTTCTATCTCAAGATGTCCAGGGTTTTCTTACTCATCTGTAGTTGTTTGCTTTGTATGTTTTCTGTTCTCCTACATTGAAAATGCCTCATCATGGCTCTATTCACCATGATAATGCTAATACCCACACTCACCCTTGACATGCTAGAGGGGTGCTGCATTCCCCATACAAGTGGAGCAAATGTTTCGCTTTCACCCTTTATATGCTACATTTTCCTCCCTTCTTCTTCCACCTAATAGGGCAGTCAAGCCAAGTAAGTAGATGGATTCTTTGAGCAGACCTCCCATTAACTCACAAGGCATGCTCAGAGTAACACAGTGCCCAATTTAGTCTGAAGTGGGAGTCTGCTATACATTATTTCACTTGGTTTCCATGACAACCCTATGAGATAGAGTGAGGCATTACTGGTCCCATTTACTATATTCAAAGCCAAAATACAAGGAAGTTGATTCAGTTTTATGTTTTAAAAATTATCAAGAATTATCTGGTTCAATTAGGGCATCAAAATACCTTTCTATTTCTCTTAATCCAAATTTTTTCTGTTGTTTCTTTATCTAAGACCAAAATGTTCTTTTCAGCTCCACAGTGTAAGTGCTTCTGATTGCTCCTACGTGAGAAAAGCTGCCCAAGCATAGATGAATTTTATGTGAGTGTAGTTTAGCAGACTGGCAGGTACCTTGGAGTGATCAGATACCAGATAGGGAATTTATGGTCGATAATCTCCATGATCCTGTTCTAATCATTCTGTGATCTTAAATGACAAAGCTAAACCCCAAACTAAACAAGCAATAACGTGACTGCAGGGGAAGGGCAGGGTCTGGGCCTTATTAAAAGAGGCAGGAGGGGCAGCAGGAGAAATGCACAATACACAGTAATGAAATCCCATGGAAAATCAGGAAAAAAAAAAAAAAAGACAAGTGGTGTCTTGGTTCAGGCAAGAGCAAGGCAGAGAGAAGCAGTTTGGATGACTAACTGGATCCTAGTGCCAAGGCAGAGAAGGTCTGATCTGACCTGAGGACTTCTGTAGCTGTAGGTGTTTGAACATGGAAAGAACGAAATGGAAATAAGGTGACTGCCAGTGTGCAGTAGCTGAGCAGGAGCCGAGTGTTGCGTTCAAGAAGCAGTTCTGTCCCAAAGAGGCATCTCAGAAGGCTCTCTCTCTACTGTCTTAACCCCCATGCAAGTCAGAGGGCGGCTTCACCCAGTGGTGTCCAGATAATCATGCTGGTGGTTGCAGGACATCTTGCTCTGGTTCATAATGGCCAGTAAGGGGAATCCAGCCTCTTCTCTGACTCTCATTGAATAAAGGTGACTCAGAAGGTTCTTCTGTAAAGAACTGTGACAGGACCAGTGACACCAGTGGTGTCTTGGGGGAATTATCTGTTGCTCTCCGCATAGCTAACAGACATTTCTCTTATGGTGCTCATCATTCTCCTTCCTAAAGGTGCTCCCGCATCTGAGCTAGCGGTGAATTTGATTCCTCGTAGGACTCTGGGTACCATCCATCACCTTGTGAGTCCATGATGCTAAAAATGATTCTGAGATTGTCAATATGATGACTTTATTTGAAACTATTACAATAGCTGTCAAGACTATCCCAACAAAGGAGAGAGAGAGCGTCAATTATGAATATCGAAAGACAGCTGGGGCTTTCTAGCCAAAGAGCAGGGTAATGGATAAGTGGATGAAACATTTCGAAGAGGAGACTTCAATGGTATGGAGATGTCTTCCTAAGCCAACTTAATGATTTCAAGAGCGAGGGATAAGGGATTTGACCAGATACTGAGGATGATTACATGTAAAAGATGGAGCAACCACACTAAATGGACTTGGACTTAGCAGAACTCTTGCTAAAACTAGATCCAGTAGGCCAAAGGCAGGGCTTAAGGCTGAAGAAATTGTCTAAAATTTGTCCAAGGAGAAAGTCTTCTTTAACAGGATGGAGCACACTTGTCATGGTCCTATCATCTTCCCCTGAAAGGAACTGTTTCTTGGCTTTGACCTATGAGCTATGAACATTTATATTGTTAAGTTTTTTAATCATTAGGACAGCCATCTGACAACCCCCTACAAATGGTTTTATGTGATTTATCTCAGTTGTGGAAATAGAACATCCTAATAAAAACACAGTTATGAATGATATGTTTATTTTTAAATTGTTTATCTTTGTCTACATGAGGAACAACAACAACAACAAAAAAAAAAATCCAGAGAGTTTTAATAATCTGAGGAAGGCTTATTTTAGAAAAGAAAAGTGGTTTTCCTTTCCAGAAGGGTAAACTGAGACAAGTAAATGTATTTCTACTGTTAACAGCAAAAAGCAAGAGTTGGAAATATAATTCTGCAACTCTGATTCCCAGTGTGCTGCTGTCATCAATAAAACACAGTCTAAACCTCACTCCCCTGCTCTGATTGCTGTATTTGCATGACCCAATTCTCCCATTAAATTTAAATTGTATTTGTATTTTAATGGAAATTGTATTAAACATCTTTAGCAGAAGCTTTAATTTTGAAAATACTTCTAAGAGCTCTGGGGGAAGGGTAGGTTATTAGAAATCAGTCTTGAGAGTCCAGGTGAAAAGTTAATACAACCATTAAACGACTACAGGTTATACACAAATTACTATTGCCACTGTAACAAAGAGTCATAGGCTATCCTTCCTTCCACATTTGTGAATATTTAAAATTTTCATAGCAAAGCATTTAAATTACAATAAAATCAAAAGATGACTGCATGAATATAACGGATTATCTGTTTACCCCCTAAGCATACTTTTAAACATAAAATTTTTACTATTTAGTTAACTTTATTTGATTGATTCATATATTTTCTGAACCCCATTGGCACCTAGTGATGAATTTGCATGCACATAATGACTTTTGTGTTGAATAGCTCTAAGAAAAAATAGTAAAGTTTAGAAATCATATGTTGTCTTGGCATATGTGGTCTATCAATTGACATTATTAGAAGCTTGGTTCCCTGGGGTATGCATGGAATCACTGTTTAGGATGAAAAACACTGGATATAGGCTGGGAAGGAAATGGACATGGAATTTCCCAGTAAATGGGAATATTTGCATGTGGAAGGAAATTGAAAATATTACTATCTCTAGAAATCTGTTCAAATTCAAAGAGTGTGGGTAAGGAACAATGTGAACCCCCAGATTCTAATACAAACAAGTCAATAAAACTGTACAGATTTCCTCAAGACTTGTAAGTGGAACCCTACATTGGAATGGATCAAGGAAGGTGTAGAATTTGAGAAAACTATAGAAGGAAGGAAAATTTGGAAAATCTTTTATATGACTAATATCCTATGAAAGAACAGTATTTTAAGAAATTTAAGCCTAGAAATAACATAATTAATTTGAATATTCTGAGGACAGTGTGTAGTGTGAACAGAAGACGAAAAACAGGAGTCCTAAAAGCCAAACTGGGGAATATCCAGTAATGTAGATGAGAGGTCATAGATACCCAAACTTAAAGATGGTCAAAACAAGGGACCATACTGGAGAGATACTGAAGAAGTAGAATTATTTGGAAATTTAAGACTTCAAGGAGTCTGCCCTACAACATTAGATAGATGGTGACTCCACACATGTACCAGGAAGGAAGAATGCAAAGCTATTTAGAAAACATTGAAATTTGGAAATTTTGATTTGAAGTTGCTCTGGGACTTTTAATTTAAGATGAACAAAAGCCCATGGGAAAATCAAACCTGGAGCTCAATCTGAATCCTGGGGAGAAATATTTGTAGTATTGAGATTACTGAGATATAAGGTAACCTGGAGAAACTGTTTCAAATAGGAAGAGATCAATGATTTGAACCTGAGGAATTCCACATGTAATTAAATAATAATGATTTGTAGTTAGTGTTTTAAAGCACTAAATATAATATTGAAATATGTTTATATGTATTTAAAAGATATTATATTAAATATTTAACTATATTTAGTATATACTATGTATTAAATATTTTTTACACATACATACATTTGGCCTTCTATGTCCTTGGGTTCTACATCTGTTGATTCAACCAATCACAGTTGGAAAATATTCATATAGAAACCAGATTGCTTCTGCTGAAAATGTGCAGACTTTTTTTCTTGCTATTATTCACTAAACAGAGCAGTGCCTTACCTATTTACAAATCATTTCCATTATATTAAGTTCTAAAAGTAATCTAGGAATAATTCAAAAGATACAGGAGGTTAACATAGGTTATGTACAAATATTACACTATTTTATGTAAAGGATGTGTGCATTTTTAGATTCTGCTACCCTCAAGAATCCTGTAGCCAATTCCCTACAAAAATGGGGGGACTTCTCAATCAACCTCCATACATATACAAAATACTGTGGAGCACAGAAAATGAAATGCCAATTCTTAGCTCTTTTCTGGTAAGGTAGATTGTGGGAATGTCAGCTAAAAGGGGAAGGAGACCAGAACTACATGGTTTAAAAGGCTAAAGGGGAAGTAGACTAGAACTACACGGCTTGAAAGGCATAATCAAGAATAATGAAATAAGAGTTAACATTCTAACAAATTGAGCCATGCCGCATAGGATGGTTTGGTTAGGCAGAGGCAAATCTCCAAACACTGAAGCTGTGTCTGACATAAATAAGACACACAATAAACATTTGTTAAATGAATAGGATGCCATTTTACTGAAAATTGTAAATGAGGATGAAATATTAAATGAGGAGCTCTTCCAAATGCCCTTCAAAATGGATCTGTATTCAATCTTACATCTCTAAGATTTTACACTGAGTAGCTCCCTAATCTGTTGAGATTTTTAAATATAACTGCTCACATTAAGACAAGATTTCCCTATAGATACAGCTCCATAAAATTAGCTTGTCACCCTTCTCTAAGAAAATATTTCCCCTAAATGTGTTCAAGACAGCTCAGTCCAACAAAACCTGAAATCTAATAACATATTTGTATAGAACTATCACTTTGCCAGTATCTTTATTCTGAACACCATTATTTCCCTTAATATTTTAAGATTTCCAGCTTCTTTCATTCACATTTCTCTTTCATCATTGTTATACCCATGTAGAATCATAGAGTTAAAAATGATCAGAAAGTGATTAGTCCATCTTCCTGGATTTCAGCAAAATAATTATTAAATAATTTTGGACTAATTCAGTCATAAAATTATCATCATAAATATTTCAAGGCTTCTGAGTTCCATAATTCATGTTTTATATTTTAAGCTTTTTATTATTGTGTGTATTTGTTTTCATTTTATTTGAGAGAGGGAAAGAAGGAGAAATCTCACTGCTGGTTGATACATGAAATGTCCACAATAGCCCTCCTGAGTCACGCCTAAACCAGGAACCAGAAACTTAGTCTGGGTCTCCCACATGAGTGGCAGATACTCAAGCACTTGGCTATCACCTGCAGCCTCCCAGGGTGACAGTAAGAAAAAGTTAAAATTAGAAATGGAGCTGGACTCAAACTCAGGCCCTCTGATGTGGGATGTGGCCAAGCCAAGCAGCATCTTCAGTGTTGCACCTAACACATATCCCATGAGTTTTATAACTGGAAGTGTGAAGTACCTAGGAACATGTTAGTTATTTGTTCCAAGTCTTTCTCCTAATCTGTCTACATACTAGCTTACTAGTATATAGATGTCAAAACTTATTTCCTGATATTATTCTGTTTCATTCCAAAAATATCTCCCCCATTTTTGAGCAGGTTACCCAATTTTTTCCCATCATGTTATTTTTATTAATAGTGCATTCACATTTTAAATTTGGTGTCTTTTTTAATAAAGTCTTTAATGCTGCTGCAATACTTTAGAATTACATTGATCACTCTCAAAGACATGTTTTTTTGTATTCCAACTCTCTGGATTTTCTGAAGCCCAGAGCTAATGGACAAAACACATTCTTCAATTGCTGTACAGACTCTCTCTATATTTAAAACACTGCAGAACCTTATATTTCTGGCTACAATTTGGGCAGAATATATGAAAAATGCCAACAAGAATAACAGTTGGATTTTTGACATGAAACATGTGCTAAAATCATTTTAGGGACAAGACTAAATTGGAAAAACTAGCTAGAAAAAGGTCAACCTTTCTAAGGAAACAAGTCAATAAAGAAGCCCTAGTTTCTTTCAGAATATTGCTATTATGGATAACATATGTACATTATTTTTGAGTTCTGTGTGAACTTTGTAGTTCAATACCTTATCTAACATACTAATGGAAAAATAGAAGTAGCATATAACTCCTTTGTGCATAGCACAGAGTATATAGAAGCCTAGTCCTGCCATTTAATTTGATAGTAAAGGTGTATGACTTGTCTGTCTTATCCATACAGATATAAATAATGATCAATAAATTATTTTTAAGTATTTATTTGTCCCTGGAACTTTCACATTTGTCTTGAAAGATGAATGCCATCAATTAGAATTAGAAAGGTAATTTGGGTGGACAAAGGCACTGTATCTTTAGATAATCTCAAAGGCACCATCTCTTTAAATAATCATTCCAGGTTGGATTTAACAAATATTTAACATAAATAATATTTAACACATACATATCAAAAATTGATATATATATAACTTAGTAATAAGTAGCAATAAATAAATTTCTTTCCTCACATATGTGGGAAAATAATATTATTGTACCAGATTTAGTACACTCCAAAGAGATAACTAAATTATTATATGGTTTTACACAGTGTGTTGAAATGGCATTAAGTTACAATGCATCATGCTATCAGAAGGCTTTTTCATTTCCCTTCCTAACCTTTTAATTCTCATCAAGCAGAATACTTCTGTCGGCTGTGCCTATGTCTTAGACTCATCTTAATACTCACAAATATCTTTTGTTTTTAAAAGATGTATTTTATTTATTTGAGAAGCAGGGCTACAGACAGAGACAGAGAGACAGACAGAGAGAGAGAGACAGAGAGAAGTCTTTCATCTGCTGGTTCACTCCCCATATGGCCACAATGGCTGATGCTAGGCCGGGCCAAAGACAGAAACCAGGAGCTTCTTTTGGTTCTCCCATGTGGGTGCAGGGGCCCTCCACTGCTTTCCCAGGCACATTAGCATGAAGCTGGATTAGAACTGGAGCAGCCAGGACTCAAACCAATGCCTCTATGGGATGCTGACACCACAGGCAGAGGTTTAACCTACTATATCACGGTGCTGTTCCCAAATATCTTTGTTTGAATGAAAGAGAGAAGCATCAGTCTAAAAGCTTGGGGTACATAGCAATTTCATTACAACTCTGTACTATGAGTTTTATGTTTGTCATCTTATTTTAGAATTTATTTCTTATTATTTTTTAATTTAAGCTAGACAGATTTCATGTTTTTCATATATATATTTAGGAACAGAGTGATACTTCCTTTTCTCCAGCCAAGGCTCTCACAGTTCTTCCTCCTCCCTCTCCCAGTCTCATTCTTAATATTTTTAAATTTTTTTTATTTAGTAAATACGGATTTCCAAAGTATAGTTTATGGATTACAATGGCTTCCCCCACCCATAATTTTCCTCCCACTCACACCTCTCCCATCTCCCACTCCCTCTCCCATTCCATTCACATCAAGATTCATTTTCAATTATCTTTATATACAGAAGATCGATTTAGTACATATTAAGTAAAGATTTCATCAGTTTGCACCCACACAGAAACATAAAGTGTAAAATACTATTTCAGTACTAGTTATAGCATTTCTTCACATTGGACAACACATTAAGGACAGATCCCACATGAGAAGTAAGTACAAAGCGACTCCTGTTGTTGACCTAACAATTTGACACTCTTGTTTATGCCATCAGTAATCTCCCTAGGCTCCAGTCATGAGTTGCCGAGGCTATGGAAGCCTTTAGGGTTCGCCAACTTCAATCTTATTCTGAAGAGTCATAGTCAAAGTGGAAGTTTTCTCCTCCCTTCAGAGAAAGGTATCTCCTTCTTTGCTTTGATGGCCCCGTTCTTTCCACTAGGATCTCACTCGCAGAGATCTTTCATTTAGTTGTTTTTTTTTTTTTTCCAGAGTGTCTTGGCTTTCCATGCCTAAAATACTCTCATGTGCTCTTGAGCCAGATCCAAACGCCTTAAGGGCTGATTCTGAGGCCAGAGTGCTATTTAGGACATCTGCCACTCTATGAGTCTGCTGTGTATCCTGCTTCCCATGATGGATCATTCTCTCCCTTTTTGATTCTATCAGTTAGTATTAGCAGACACTAGTCTTGTTTATGTGATTCCTTTGACTCTTAGACCTATCAGTTTGATCAATTGTGAACTGAAAGTGATCACTTGGACTAGTGAGATGGCTTTGGTACATGCCACCTTGATGGGATTGTATTGGAATCCCCTGGCACGATTCTAACTCCACCATTTGGGGCAAGTCAGATTGAGCATGCCCCAAATTGTACATCTCCTCCTTCTCTTATTCCCACTGTTACATTTAACAGGGGTCACTTTTCAGTTAAAATTTAAACACCTAAGAATAATTGTGTGTTAATTACAGAGTTAAAACAATAGTACTAGAATAAAACAAAGAAAAAATACTAAAATGGATAAAGTATTACATTGTACATCATCAGCACAAGAGCTGATCAAGTCACTGTTTCTCATAGTGTCCATTTCACTTCAACAGGTTTCCCCTTTGGTGCTCAGTTAGTTGTCGCCAATCAGGGAGAACATATGATATTTGTCCCTTTGGGACTGGCTTAATTCACTCAGCATAATGTTTTCCAGATTCCTCCATTTTGTTGCAAATGACCTACCGGGTTTCATTGTTTTTGACTGCTGTATAGTATTCTTTTTATTTATTTATTTATTTATTTGTTTGTTTATTTATTGACAGGCAGAGTGGACAGTGAGAGAGAGAGAGAGAGAGAGAGAGAGAAAGGTCTTCCTTTTGCCATTGGTTCACCCTCCAATGGCCGCCGCGGCTGGCACATTGCGCTGATCCAAAGCCACGAGCCAGGTGCTTCTCCTGGTCTCCCATGCGGGTGCAGGGCCCAAGCACTTGGGCCATCCTCCACTGCACTCCCAGGCCACAGCAGAGAGCTGGCCTGGAAGAGGGGCAACCGGGACAGAATCCAGTGCCCCGACTGGGACTAGCACCTGGTGTGCCAGTGCCTCAAGGTGGAGGATTAGCCTATTGAGCCACGGTGCCGGCCTGCTGTATAGTATTCTATAGAGTACATGTCCCATAATTTCTTTATCCAGTCTACTGTTGATGGGCATTTGGGTTGATTCCAGGTCTTTGCTATTGTGAATTGAGCTGCAATAAACATTAATGTGCAGACAGCTTCTTTGTTTGCCAATTTAATTTCATTCTTAATTTTTACAAAGATTTATTATCAGTTTACTTAACTATCATAAAGTTAACCCTGCAATAAGTAAAAGAGTTCAACAAATAGTATGAAGAAAAAAAAATGTTCCTCAACAGAGGAGACAAGGGCTGTAAACAATAACCAAATCTCAAAATATCCGTTTCACTCCAATACATTACAATACAATACAATAACATTAGTTACCTCAGATCAGGGGAAACATATGGTATCTATCTTTTGGGACTGGCTTATTTCACTAAATATAATGGTTTCCAGTTGCATCCATTTAGTTGCAAAAGACAGGATTTCATTTTTTAACAGATGAGTAGTACTCTATAATGTTTGTGTGTGTGTGTGTGTGTGTGTGTGTGTGTGTGTAAATACCATAATTTCTTTATCCAATCAACAGATGATGAACATCTGATGAACATCTGGGTTGATTCCATATTGTAGCTATTGTGAATTGTGCTGCACCATTTATCTTTAGGAAAAACCTATTTAAGGCAAGAAGCAAAACTTTTAATTTAACTTAAACCTCTAAATACTATTAACAATATAGTGATACGCCAATATGGGGAACTTGTAGCCTTTGCTCTTGAGGACCATCATTTGGATTATTTTTCAATGGGCAAACTTCTGCTTTCGAGAGTTCATTTTTTGCTATTTCTCTTTAAAAATATTCATTTTAGTTATTTGAAAAATAGAGCTGGGTTCACTCCCCAAATGGCCACAATGGCCAGGATTGGGCCAGAGAGAAGCCAGGAGCCAGGAGCTTCTTCTGGTTTCCCACGTGGGTTTAGGAGACCAAGCATTTGGACCATCCTCCACTGCTTTTCCCAGGACCATTAGGAAGGAGCTGGATTGGAAGTATAGCAGCCAGGATGCGAATCAGTGCCCAAGTTGGATGCCATGGCTGAAGGTGGCAGTTTTACCCACTACTCCATAATGCTGGCCCCTTTTCCTATTTCTTGGGTAAGTGCTGTGATATACACTAATGATGAAATGGGGAGAAGATTATCACCATCTTGGGGCTGGCACTATGGTGCAGTGGGTCAAAGCCCTGACCTGAAGCGGCAGCATCCCATATGGGCGCCGATTCTAGTCCCAGCTGCTCCTCTTCCGATCCAGCTCTCTGCTATGACTTAGGAAAGCAGTACAACATAGCCCAAGTCCTTGGGCCCCTGCACCCACGTGAGAGACCTGGAAGAAGCTCCTGGCTCTGGCTTCAGATCGGCGCAGCCCCCGGCCATCATAGCCGTCTGGGGACTGAATCAGTGAATGGAAGACCCCTCTCTCTCTGCCTCACCTTCTCTCTTTGTGTAACTCTGACTTTCAAGTAAAAATAAATAAATCTTTTTTAAAAAAGATCATCACCATCCTAGAAGCCTATGCTATTATTAATAATAACAGAACTACACTCTGCTTCTAATACATTTTTTTAAATCACACATGAGAGTTGAAGGTGTTTCTTATCTTTTTCTATGATGCTTTACTCTATGGTTGTGAATTTTAAAATTGAGGGTTTGTTCCCTTTTTGGTCACAAAATCGCTATCTAATATTCTGTACTTTGGGGGATTTTCAGGATGTAGATAAGGCGTATATTAGAAAGCATATACTAGATGTACAGGTGTGTATTATTTTGAGTCATGATTATGCTCCTCAGTCAGAACTGGCAAACAAGAAAACTCAAGCACTTAACAAATCCTGTCACTGCAAATATTTGATTGTTGTTTTTTTGTTCTCCATGAATAGAAATAATAATGGCTTTTTTTTTCCTTGTCAAGAAAAGAAAAAAATGCAAAAATGAGGATCAAACTCAGAAACCATGATTCCTGGCCACTCTTCTAACACTCACAGTCACAGCATGTGTCCTCCCAGACAAATGCTACACCCACACTGTAAGGAGCAGAAGAGAAACACCAGAGCTAGTGCTTAGATTAAGCCAGAAGATCTTTGACAACTTCAGTTGTTGGAGCCTCATTTTCCTTAACTGTCAGCCATGAAAGTTAATATTTCCATGTGTGTCTTATCTGTTTGCTGTGAAGCTTAAAGAAAATGCTGTATATGAAGCATTTGAAATTCCTCCCTACTATGAAAATGAAAATGCAAGACATGATTTTTTTTAACTTTATTTAATAAATATAAATTTCCAAAGTACAACTGTTACTGGTAAATGGCAGGGTTCTTGTCTTAGCACAAGAAAGAATTCAGGCCTGAGGCAGAGAGTAGTGGAGAGTAAAATAGCAAAGTTTATTAGGGAAGGGACATCTGTAAGAATGGATGGGCACCTCTCCAGACAGAACCTGAGAGAGAGTGCCCAGTCGCTTGGACTGGGGGAAGAGTGAGGTTACATGGTTGAGTGGAATATACTTGGCCAGGCCAGGCGGGTGGCTCAGCAGAGAGGCAGAGGGCTGAGCACACAGTCTGGTTGAGGCTGGGGTTTTTTAAGGAGATGGGTCTTTGTCTTCACACATCTCCTCCTGAAACAAAAGACTTTATGGATGTAAATACTAAAAAACTCCTATCTGAGTTTTCCCCCTGAAGGTATCAGACAGGAGGAAGCCTAGCTGGCACCGCCCTGGGTATAGAGGAAGGGTGAGCAAGACCGCCTGGAGGATCAGGATGGGAGCAGGATATTTGAAATGCAGATACTTGGCTGCATCTGGAAGATTATCAGGCAGAAGGAGTGGGGACCCCCACCTGGCAGGTTATCAGGTAGAAGGAGCAGGGCAGGATGCAAATACTGGGCTGCCCCTGAAACGTTATTGGGATGACTTTGAGATGCATATGCTGGACCTAAAGTCTCCATAGGCCTTTGTCACACACAGATAAGCTCATATCTGACTTCCTACCAAACACAACTTTCACAACTTTTTGGTGTTTTTTCTTTTCTTTTCTTTTTTTTTTTTGACAGGCAGAGTGGACAGTGAGAGAGAGACAGAGAGAAAGGTTTTCTTTTTCCGTTGGTTCACCCCGCAATGGCTGCTGCAGCCAGCATGCTGCAGCTGGCGCACCACGCTGATCCAAAGCCAGGAGCCAGGTGCTTCTCCTGGTCTCCATGCAGGTGCAGGGCCCAAGTTCTTGGGCCATCCTCCTCTGTACTCCCAGGCCACAGCAGAGAGCTGGACTGGAAGAGGAGCAACTGGGACAGAATCCAGCACCCAGACTGGAACTAGAACACAGTGTGCCAGCACTGCAGGTGGAGGATTAGCCTATTGAGCTGCAGCACTGGCCTAAACACAACTTTTGAATTATAGCAGCTTTTCTCCCCATAAACTTCCTCCCACCCGCAACCATCCCATCTCCCACTTTGACTATGGCCTTGTCTAAATAATATCGGGGTTGGCGAACTCAAGAGGCTTTCATTGTCTTGGCAGCTCATGACAAGAGCCTCGGGTGATTACTGACATCAAAAATAAGAGTGTCGATTGTTAAATTAACAACGGGACATGATTATTTTTATATATTACTTCTCTTCCCTTTGTGATATTGATCCCTGTTCCTCACCCAGATCCTTAACTCACATTTTTTCATATTTGTTCATCTGTATCTATACTTCCTATTTCCTGACAGATGGAAAAAATTAGGCAAGATGCCATGAAGCCACTGGGTTTTGGCAAACAACCCTTTCCTGCCCTTTCTTCTAATAGGACTACAGACTACGGTTGCTCCACTGGGTTTCACTGCCTTGCACAGAGCCCTGTCACATCATCAGCTGTCTTGTTTTCATGAAGTAGGGAATGCCAGAGTTGAGAAGACTTGAGATCCTAGATGCAATTAGTGAGCCCTTCTTCCTTGTCTGAGAGCAGATGAATGAAAGTAGGAGTAACAGTGAATTGGAAGTTCCATTCACATTTCATGATCCTGATCAGATACCATGGTCCCTCTGAAGCCCTTGCTGATATCTCCAGGCAGATGACTGAATCCCAGGATCTTGTGTGTTCCCCTTCCATTTTGATTAAAAAAAAAAAAAAAAAAAAAAAAAAAAAAACCTCTGTTATTGCACCTTGGCTGTACATTGGGTCAGTTTCATATGTTTAAGTTTGACTTCTGCAGCTGACCTTCTGGAGAGGAAGAATCCATTTTATTTATTTCTGTCACCTCAATACCTTAACTCAGTCTGTTATATAATAAGCACAGAACTTTTTTTTTTTTTTTGGTGGTGGTGGGGAGAATACAGGAAAGAAGGAAGAAGCGAAGAAAGAGAGGAAGGGAGTTTTTTTTTTTTTTTAATTCTCTGAGTGGAAGACTTTGCTTTTATCATCCCTGAATACATATAGCTGTAATTTTAACCTAGATTTTAGCCCAAAAATATGTAACAAAGATATATTTTCTCTCAGTGGTCAGATAACTGGGCAAACTGTGGGTCAAAAGATGCTTCTTTCTTAGCATGCACTTTGACTAAAGGTTTTTCTTTTGATCAGAAAAAAAATTTTTTCTTGAAGTATTTTCTATATAACATGGCAACTATATATAAATGGCAATCTGAAGACATCCTAATCAGTTTTTCTTTTGCTTACGGTATTATTTTTGTTTCAAACTCCAAAATGGCAACAGAAAAAGTAATACATTTTTTTTTAAAAATCTGAACAATTTTTCTTTTTGATTTGAGATCATGGTATCCATCTTATTCTTGTACTGCAATTAGAATCAAGCAAATCCTTAAGCATCCTAAGAGGATATTCTATGTGAATTTAAATAGCTTATATTTTTAGTTCTGTTTTTCCAGTGTTAAGCCACTGTGCAACAGATAAAAAAGGCATTTCTAGGTCCATTGTTTACAAATTTCTTGGGACACTTTTATTGTGATATAAGCAACATTTTTTCTTTTAACCTTTGGTAGCTGCTCCATAGATCCTATTTGATTATGGAAGAACAAAGACAGAAGGAAAAAGAAGGGATAGAGAGAGGAAATAAAGGAAGTGGGGACTGTTTACTTAGATTCTTTTTTTTCAAGATATTTTATTTATTTGAAAGACAGAGTTACAGAGAGAGGTAGAGACAGAGAGAAAGATCTTCAATCCGCTGGTTTCACTCCCCAGATGGTCGCAATGGCTGGAGCTACACCAATCCGAAGCCAGGAGCTAGGAGCTTCTTCTGGGTCTCCCATGCAGGTGCAGGGGCCCAAGCACTTGAGCCATCGTCTACAGCTTTCTTATGCCATAGCAGAGAGCTGGATCAGAAGAGGAGCAGGAGACTAGAACCTGCGCCCATATGGGATGCCGGTGCTTCAGGCCAGGGCTTTGACCCACTGCGCCACTGTGCCGGCCCCTACTTAGTTTCTTAAGACATATTCTTAAAGGTAATATTTTAAAGAAAATTCTTCATTGCTGGGATAAAATTAATCAGAGTAGAGAAAATCTTGCACCACCATAAGAATAAAAGTAGAGTTTATGATTTTCTGCCACGTTCTAGGAAGCCTTAATGAATGGCCTTGTTTATTGTTATGTTTTTAAAAAACATACATTTATTTGTAAGGCAGAGTGACACACACACACACACACACACACACACACAGATCAGAGACAGAGAGAGCAAGAGAGATCTTCCATCTACTGCCTCACTCCATAAATAACCACAACATCTAAGACTGGACCCGGCTGAAGCCAGGAGTAGGACCAGGAGCCAGGAACTCCATCTGGGACTCTCCTGTGTGTGGCAGGAACTCAAGTACTTGAGCCATTATGTACTACTTCCCCAGGACATTAGCAGGGAGATATATTGGAAGCAGAGTAGCCAGAACTTGCATGGTGCTTTGATATGGGATGCTAGCATCCCAGGTGGTGATTTAAACAACCTTATCACAACACCAGCCCCTATAATTTTCCTTTATTATATGCTAGCCCTCCCTTATCCATGGTTTCTTTTTCCAAGTTACTCTCAGTCAACTTGGGTCCAGAAATATTACATAGGAAATTCTAGAAACAAATAATTCATATGTTTTAAACTGCTCACTACTCTGAGCAGCAAGAAGAAATCTCACACAGTTCTGCTTCATCTCACCTGGGACATGAATCATCACTTTCTCCAGTGTATTCATAGTTTATATGCTACCCACCCATCCATCACTCAATAGTTTGTCTTGGTTACCAAATGTGCTATCACAGTATTGCAGTGTTTGTGTTCAAATAGTCCTATTTTACTTAATAGTGGTCCCAAAGCACAAGACCAATAATGATGGGTATTTTACTGTAGTATACTGTTATAATTGTTCTATTTTGTTTTAGTTGCTGTTAATCTTTCACTATGCCTAATTTGTAAATTTTTCAGAGGTAGGTGTGTTTAGGAAAAATACAACATTGGTACTATTTGTAGTTTCAGGTATTCACTGAGAATCTTGGAATATAACTCTCTTGGATTAGAGGGGACAGCTATACACCTTGAACATCTTCTCCCTCCATTGCTTTTGACGTTTTTGAATTTTCTTATTTTCTTCTTAGTATTTTATTAGTCTCTTTCGACAGTTCTTATCAGCACTGATAAGACAGCTGGCATAATGGGTGGGCATTTCTTGTAGCAGTTAAGATGCCTCTTAGGACAATCCTACCCTGTATCAGAGTGCCTGCTGTGCTGATTCCATCTTCCTAGTAACACACACTCTGGGAGGCTGCAGACGACGGATCAGGTAGTGAGTCCCTGCCACCCGCAGAAGAAATCAGAATTGAGTTCATGCTTTTGGCTTCACCTGGCCCATCTCCAGCTTTTGTCGGCATTTAGAGAATGAATCACAGATGGGAGTGTTAGTTTCTCTTCCCTCTCCCCTCTCCGCTCTCTCTTCTCTCCTCTCTCTTTCTCTCCCTGTGCCTCTCTTTAAAAAAATAAAATAGTTAACTCTTTTTTTACAGAGCAAGATCTATATACACAGTGGATTTAATTGTGGTGAAGGGCTAGTTGACATATACTTAAAAAAGTGTGCAAATGATTAATTGATATATGAATGATAAGGGTCAAATTTATAGCAAAATAAAACAATACATCAGACTGAGTAATTTAGTTGAAGATAACAAATATTTATTGTGTTTGTGTGTCTGCTATGGCTAAACACACTGAATTTACTAGTGTAAATTATATGAAATTAGTTGTCTGATTTTCATCAAATACTTTTCATATTAGCTGCATATTCCATCATAGTGCCTTGAAATAATCAGCACCATTTTTCTTAATTGACATAACTGTGACATTTATGCATTGATTACTAAGAACATCATGACTAATTTTCCTAATTAGATTTTTGGTCTTTTGTCCATCAAGCAGAAACTCAGATTCATGAGTAAAACTTTGGACCAGGAAAATAGATTTCTTTCATCGATGAGAGCATGCCCTTTATATTTTTAGGTTATACACGAACCTTAAAGTAATCTCATTTTAGTTTCAAAATGGTTCATTTTTCAGTCCCTGGTTGCAGAGGAACCACGAGATGGTCAATCAGGACATGAGCCCAGCTGAGAGTAACAATCAAGTTCCTGTTCACTTCCTGTGACAGCAATCAAGAGGCAAAAATTGGCACTGGCTTCCCAGTGTTCCGTTTCTTCCTGTGGGCTAGCATGAGGTGAGAGCCAGGTGGATGAGTACAGTCAAGGATGGGGGGCAGAGGAGATGGGCTGGGGTAGGAGAATTTCCTACTGTTGAGGAACCCTGAACACAAAGCTTTTGCCTTTATATCTCCAAGGAAGAGAGATGTGAAGATCTAGGAATAGTGAAGTGCTAAGGATAACTTTGAGTTAAGGTGCTTAGGCTAGAATGAAGACACACCACCAGCCGGGGCAGGGAGATTGCATCCTTTACTGCAACAGCTTCCAGAAAACTGCGGAGCACTGGCTGTGCGCCCAGTCTGGTGTAAGGAAAGCAGTTCCCCCTCATGTGGTCTGTAAGGCAACACTTTACAAGTGTCCATAGTTGGGCCGGAAATACCACACGTAGGATTTTGGCCTCGAGTCAGAATCCTCACTGACATGCCATCTCCCCTCAGTGCTTCTCACTAACTCCCTTGTAGTAGCAACATTCTGCTCAGGATTCCTCAGGATTTGGCTCAGAAATATGCCTTTCTATGCACTTGCCATCATTCAGACATTTGGCCTCATGGTCAATTACCCTCTGCCTCTGTTAACCTTCATTTCCACTTCATAATGGCCATGTGCCACAATAACAGAATAGAGGACTATCCCTGAATTATTTTGATATATTCAAAATAAAAACATCCTGTCTTCTTTCTCTTGCACAAAAGTTGTTTTCCATTCATGTTGATTTTTTAATGTTATTCTCTTTATTTATTATATAAGTTTTGTCATCGCCAAATGATAGCTTTTTGTCAACCCAGACATCAACATTCTGTTATTTCAATTGATGAACTCCTCTCTCGTCCAACCCACCCCCTTGGCATTCCAATAGTAAGTCGTGCATTGTCTTCACATGTTGTTTTCTCTACTGTTTCTACTTCTGGGCTAAAGTATTTGCCATAGCCATCAAAATTGGTTTATTAGACATTTATGCTGTCCAACCACAACTTGGCTGTGGACGCTTACTTGGCAACCATCTTTTTCATCCCTCACTGATCTGCTGGCTCCTCTTCAGTGGCAAGTCCAGGCTTTAGTCTTCAATTGCTTTTCTTTTCCACCTCTCCTTACAGATGACAACTTTCTCTATTCCTTCGGAGAGGCATCAGCTCTCTATCCACCTTTATAGTACTTCCTTTTATATCATTATCATTCCCTGTTAGGAAAAATGTTTCTATTTTTTGCCTAAAAGTAACATAGTGGTATCTACATTACTGTGGTACATACTAATGAGTAAGCACATTGACTATTTTAGGGAAATATCTGAATTATACTGTATTCCCTTCTAAATTAAAATCATTACAATGGAATAACAGGGTCTAGATTTACATTCAAACTGAAACCATCCATAGAAAGCCAAGAAAAAGAAGGTAGACATATGTCTGGAACAATAATTTTTAAGATATTGAAATCAGATTATAAATGATGATAACCCAAGAAAGACAGGAAACAAATGAAATAAGCCCTATAATTACCCAAGCTTTTTGGCTTCAGAGTTTCCAGGCTGCAACTCAGTGTGGGGGTTCTCAGGAGAAAACATATGACTGCTGGCAGTGAAAGATGAAGTTAGCCTGACAGACCACCAGGGAGATGCATGAAGAAAATCGCTGCCGAAACTTTTAGAAGATCCCTCTCAAGTACTCAACTGTGTAGTGATTAGTATGTGCACAAGAAACAGCTTGAGGATAGGGAAAATAGAGGGGTACTACCTCCATCACATTCAAGGCTGAGAAGAGTATCTTTTCCCATTTATTTAAATGAAAAAAAATAACTCATAGGGCATCAGGTAGACAATTAAGAAAGTTTTTTTTTCTCAGTAGTGAGAAATAGCTGGCTCTCGTCTTGAGATTTCTCAGGAGCCAGCTAACAAATCATAAATCAATACTCAAAAGGATGAAACTGTTTCCCAGTGACTAAGCTATTTTCCACCATGAAGCTCAAGAATAGGAGTACAAAAATAGTGAGTATTCCATGAAAAATATCCCACGTGTAACATCTAATCCAATAGTCTCAGTTACACACAAAAACATGTAACATGACCCACAATGAGAACAATCAATAACTTGAAGTGGACCCAGAGTAGAAATAGAAGTCACAATTAGTGGACAAGGAAATTGAATTAGTTGTCATGGTATAATCTACATTTTCAAAAAGCTTAGAAGAGATATGGAAAACATACAAAAGTCAAAAAATCAGGACAGGAGTGTCAGGATGTCGGTTTCCTGCAAAATCAAGCTTTCTGTTACCACATGATCCAGCTATCACATCCCTGATGTTTAAAAAAGTTGAAAACTTATGACCACACATAAATTGTTTATCTGAATTGTATTTATAATTGCCCAAACTTTGAAACATCCAGGATGCACTTCCAGAAGTGAATAAATAAACTGTGGTGTATCAAGATAATGGAATTTTTCAGCACTCAAAAGAAATGAACCAGCAAGCCATGAAAAGACATGGAACAAAATAAGTGCATATTACTAAGTGAAAGAAGCCAAAAACAAAAGAGAGCATATCATGATTCCAATGATATTTTGGAGAATGCAAAACTATGGAGACAGTAAAAAGATTGGTGGTTGTTAGGATTGAGAGCACAGAGGATTTTTAGGGCAACAAACCTAATCTGTATAATACTTTAACACTGGATACATGTCATTATGCAATTGTACAAAGCAATAAAGTTTACAACATCAGGAGTGAATCCTAGTATAAACTATAGACTTTGGGTGGTAATAATGTGTTGGTGTAGGCTCACCATTTGTAATAAATGTACCTATCTGTTAGGGGGTGTTCATAATGAAAGAGGAAGTTATACATGTGTTATAGATGGAGGCATGTGAGAAACCTCTGTATCTTGTTCTCAATTATACTGTACATCTAAAACTGCTCTAAAATTAAGGTCTACTAAAACATTATGCTAAGACTCTTGTACTATACATGAAGTAGAATAATATCACCAGTATACTATAACAAGTTAAAGACGATTTTGGGGATCAGAAGGTGATACCCCAAAGTATGACACTTGCATAATATTTTGAACTGAAAGAGATTGGAAAGCTTTAGGAACAGCCTTCGAAGCAAAGCTTCTCTTATCTTCCGCCATCCTGTTTCCTATCTCTCTTTCTCTCCCTAAAGTGATTCATGGAAACCAGAATTCCATTTCCTCAACATAATTTATCCCTACCTTTCTGTGTAGGAGTTGGTCATAAAGAAATTCTCTAACCCACCTTGGTATTTGGTCAAGACCTTCATTCCAACGGGATCTCACCCCTTCCTCAGGAGGAAAGAATGCCACACAAAGAGTAGAAAAATCAAGAGGCTGAGATGAATATCCAGAGACAAGCCCTGCTTGATGTTCCTACTCTGTCCATTAGCATTAGATCGTACCCTTCCATCCAGTTACTCTTCTGCAAGCCTGTCCATTCTTCATCAAACCAAAGCATGAAAATGGACAATTTCCATGTGTCTTTGGGTGTTTATAGAATTCTGAAGGCTGCCATGTCATAGAAAACAGATTATATTAGCATACCATGCTTTTCTCCTGTTAATCAGTCATTTGGTATAGAAGTGTTGGCAGGGACCCTCATAATGCTGAAGAAAGGATCATATCTTTCTGACTCTACAAAATGTGTAATGTAAAAGTGAAATACAACTACTAAAAAGTTCAGTGAATTCAAAAGAAAAAAGAAATAGGAAACAATAAAATATAGAATATAAAAAAGCAAGTTGACAGACTTAAACTTAACTTTACATTGACTGTAAATGAGCTAAACACTCCAATTGAAAGATAGGGATTGTTATTTTGGATTTTAAAAGGCTCAACTGTATGCTCCTATAAGAACTGAAAATGCTTCACAGAAAGCTCCAGATGACTTCATTGATAAATTGTTGCAAACACTTGAGGAAAAAAATGCCAATTTGATACAAACTTCTGGAAATTTGAAGAAATATTGTATTCACTGGATAAACAAGGCCAATGATAGTTATTATTGCAGTATTTATAAGGGATTTATAAAATCTACATGAGGTGATCAAAAAAACCTTGAATTTTCATCCAATAAAACGTTGTTGATTTTACATGTCTATAAGTTGAAATAATACCAAATATCTTTGCAGTTAGTATCATAAACAATCTATGGTAACCTAAGATACGGCTATGAGAGGAACAAATATAAAAATGCATCCTGAGCAGAATGTCATCTGTGAATCCATTACATTTAATATATTTCTAAAATCTTGATTTATCATTCACTGTGAAGCCTTTTAAAGGTTATTGTAAAAATGCAGTGATTTTTCTTGATAGAAATTTTGTATATCATTTCTTGAACGCAAGTTGCTCCAATTATCATTTAGCTAATGAACCCTTCAAATTCTATTTGCATAATTGGTGCCAATTTTGACAAGAGGAATTTATCCTGCTGTGATAAAAGCATCATCGGACTCACCACTAGAGTGATGATTATTTAGTTTGAAATCAGCATGGACATGCCACTGAACAGACACGCAGAAATGCTAGCATGACATTCTGGGTTTCTAGAATGCTTACGTTCATTCTGTCTTCAGAGCCTCGGACTCAAAATGCGACTTACTACACACAAAGTCATATTTAGTGATGAAGTTTTCATTTGGCTTGCATCTTCAGATGAACCAAATATGCCAGTTTTCAAAACGGACTGCTTCCTTTTCAAATTTGAGAATACTTTATATATTATGACTTATGTAGTGGCGATGCTTTCAAATCTTTCTACATGTTGTTTGTAAGCTCAATTTCACATATTAAATTATATACTAGTGATCTTCATTTGGATCTTCTGTACTATGCTAGATTCTGTGCTAAGCGCTTCCCATACCTTGCTTCCTTTTAAAGGAATTAATATTATCCTCATTTATGCATAAGAAAACTCAAGGTCACAAATAAATACTGAATTTCACACAGCTGATAAGTACAGGATGCAGAATTCAAATCAAATGACTCTGAGTCTTAAACTCTTTTATACACCTCCTACTGCATATCACATCTTAGAACTAATCTAAACAAAAATGGAGTGTTTAACTGATTAGTATTTGGATCAGACCTTTAAAATACAAAAGACTCCACCTTCTTACACTGTTTATATATATATATATATAAAGATTTATTTATATATATTTATTTATATATTATTTTTATATTTTATTTATATATATATATATATATAAAGATTTATTTATTTATTTGAGAGGCAGAGTTACAGACAGAGAGAGGGAGAAGTAGAGAGGGAGAGCTCTTCCATCTGCTGGTTCACTCCCCAGATGCCTGCAATGGCTGCAGCTGAGCTGATCCAAAGCCAGGAGCCAGGAACCAGGAGCTTCTTCTGGGTCTTACACTTGGGTGCAGGGGCACAAGCACCTGGGCTATCTGCTTCTACTTTCCCCGGCCATAAGCAGGGAGCTAGATTTTGAAGAGGAGCAGCCAGGGCACCAATCAGCACCTATATGGGATGCTGGCTCTGCAGGCGGAGGCTTAACCTGCTATTGCACAGTATTGTTTATATTGATGACCCTCATGACACCCTTAAATGAAACAAAAATGTCAGGTCTACCCTCTGCTGTCCTGTAAGTCAACAGTGATAAACTATTACAAAGACTGTGTTTTGAGGATTTTCCTTTTGTAGAATGCAATCTGATTGCTTGGGAAATAAGGCAGTGGTTAGATGAAGCAGCCTACTAGATAGAATTATTCTCAAACTGCCCACTCTCTCAGAGCAGAGCGTACTTAACCAGAATATGACAACTATGGTAATTCACAAAGATTATACAAGTACATAAAATTGACCCAGACCCACCAACTACTTGTTTGTGTCTTTGATCTGCCTTTTGTATACACAACTAAATTCAGGTATTTTATAAAACTCATAGGTCTTTAAAATACCACTGAGTTTGATTACTATGGTAAAAAGTCAAAGCATAAACCCAAGCTAATATTTCTTGTCTCTTATTAAGCTCTATGAAACCTAGTTTCCTCCTGGAATTGCTATAGAGATTAAATATGGTAAGACAAAATCCGTGATAACAATATTCCATGTATAACCCAATTAATTATGCTTCAATAAAGCAGAAGTTCACTATATTTTCACTGACAGATAAATTAATTTAAGAGTCCTAAATACCACTGGATGGAAAGTTTCCATTACTGCAAATTAGAGGCATATGTGAACAAAGAAAAAAATTACATTTGAAAAAGAATCAGAAAGTCACCTGGAAATTAGAACTCTGGTAGTCAGAGGAGTCAAGAATTTGACATTTGTAAGTTTTGATGATGTGTGTGGAGGAGTGTGCACAACACTTAGTATGTTTTATTACATTTGTCCCACAAGGATTCACGAAGAGCCCGGGGCCTATGCGTTGTGATCCAGGCAGAGTGCTAGCTGAGATGTCTCTGATTGCAGTGTTGTTTCATCTTTTCTCTCCTTTGTAAGTAAACCGTATAATTAATTTGTCCAGTATTTTCACCCATGTAAGTTAACAACTGAACTTAGATTTATTTTACTCCTGTGTACATATTCTCAAACCCAACACTATACTAAATTGTACATTCCAAGACAATTTCCTTGCCAAACAGAGAAATTAGTATAATAGAGCATGATTTCTGGATGGGAAAAAACAGAGTCAGGCTTAAATGCTGGTTCCCATGATTCATTAATTTTAGAATCATGGACAAGTCCAATGCCATGAGCTTCAGTTTCTTAACCAACCTAATAAGTAGTAAAAGTTCGATTTTATCTGTATTTCAATGACAATTACATAAAGCGACTGGGTGAAGCATACATCGTATGCATGGATTTCAAAATTGTTTTGCATTAAAATGGATTTCTTTATATTTTATTTTGCATGGATTTTTAAGTGCCTCATAAAGTTCTGTACTCAGAAAAAAAGATGCTTTCTCTATTTTAGAAAATTGGTGTCTTTTCCACTCTGCATTCTCAGTATCTAGCACAATATTTTAGATACTGAAGGAATGCTTATAGAATGAATAATGGATAGGTATATGAATGATGTATGTAGGGTGTCCAAAGGATACACACCTCTTTCAATATGATTTTCTTATTCAAATGGTCAAGATATACTCCCATATTATCGTGTTTGTGCTTATCTGTGTACTTCTGCATGATTCCTGCTGTAGGAGAACATAAATAATACTTCACTTGGTATTTTAAAAGCATGTCATGCTAGAAGATATAGCCAGAACTGAGTAAGGACAAGTCATATCCATACTAGGACCAGAGAAAATGATTTGTTAATCCAGAATTTAACCAAAATTACAAGAGATAATTTTTGAGAGCTATCTAATTTTATATATATATTTCATAGAATAATATGCTTTTAAAAAACTTCAAACATAAATAGGTATTTAGACCTGTGCTTGAAATGTATCCTGTAACCCAGAAATGAAACCAACTTTTGCACTGTATCCGGGTATGATGAAAAGAAGCATTAAAATAAATACAGAATTATTTTCATGCAAACAGACACAAAATTATACCTGGAAGAATTGAAGTTGGAAGTGTTATTATTTTAGGAATTGCATTTAAATTTAACTGACATAGTTTTAGGAAACATATTTATGTTGAATTTTCTTCTGTAAAGTATGGAACAAAGATACTGAAATTGATAATACTTTTTGGCCTGCAAAATTTACAATGCCATGTAATTGTGCTAACATTTACAAAGGTTTTTTTCAAAATTTAGTAAAATAAAGCATAATTTTTTTTCAGAAATCCAAAATCTTAGATATCTGGCTTAAGCCTTATTGATTCATTTTCCAGACTGGACAAATTGTGGTAAATTAGATTATTCCAGGAAACATTCATTCCTTCCTTTCCATGCCACATATGTACCTGACCCTCTAGAAGCTCTGCCACCTTCCTTTGGCCAATGAAATTTGATTAGTAGTAACGATAAGCCGGTTCCAAGTCTATGGATGAAGAATAGGGTTGCCAGGGGCTTGTATTGTGGCACAGCTGGTTGAACTGTCTCTTGTGATGCCAGCATCCCATACTAGAATGCCAGTTTGAATCCTGGCTACTCTGCTTTCCGATCCACCTTCTTGCTAATACTTTTGGAAAGGCAGCAGATAATGGCCCAAGTACTGAAGTTTCTGTTACCCACGTGGGAGACTTTGATGGATTTCCTGGTTCCTGGGTTTGGCCTAATGTAGATCTGTCTGCTGTGGTCAGGTTGGAAGTAAACCAGCAGATGGAAGATCTTTGTCTCTTCCTCTCTCAATCACTTTGCTTTTTAAATAAATAAACACATTTTTAAAAAAGAGGAAGGTTGTCAGATTTAGCAAAGAAAAATATGGAGTATCTAGTTCAATTTGAAATTCATGTAAATATATTTAGCTTAACTTTATCTGATGCAATATTTGAAACAAATTCAAAGTAAAATGCATTCATTGTTCATCTGAATGTAAAACTAATAGAATTCTTTCTTTTTTTAAATTTATTTTAATTTTATTTGAAAGGCAGAAAGACACAGAGAGATTGTTTTATCTGCTGATTCATTCCCCAAATGCCTGCAACAACCTATGGGTGAGCCAGATGAAAGCCAGGAGCCCAGAACTCAATCTGGATCTCTCATGTGGGTGGCAGGGACAAAATTTTTTGAGCAATCACCTGTAGGCTCCTAGAGTGCATGTTAGGAAGCAGCTGGAAATAGAGAAAGAGCTGGGTCTGAAATGCAGGCACTCTGCTGTGGGATGTGAGTCCCCTGAACAGCATCTTGACTGCTATGCCAAATACCCACCCCTTACTGAACACTTTCTTAAAGAAGCATATTGTCTGCTTTACTTGCAACCTTGTCTCACAGCCATCCTTACTCATTATCCATAGACATTCCCTAGTCTTGCCTTTATTATCACATCACATTATCTTGTGATTACAGACTTCTGCAGTTTTCCTCTTTCTGAGTGTTAAGAGCTCTGCTTGACACTCAGTAGGTGGTTATTGAAGTTTCCATGAAACACTACCTTTTTTAAAAGACATATATTTATTTAAAAGTCATAGCAACAGGGAAAGAGAGGAAGAGACAGCGAGAGAGAGAAGAGAGAAAACCTTCCATCTGCTAGTTCCTCTCCAGATGGCTGTAACAATCAGGGCTGAGCCAGGATAAAGTCAGGAGCCAGGAGCTTCATTCAGGTCTCCCACAGAGGTGGCAGGGACCTAAACGCTTGGGTCATCTTCGCTGCTTTTCCCAGACCATTAGCAGGGAGCTGGATTGAAAGAGAAGCAGCCAGACATGAGCCTGTGTCCATATGGAATGCTGACGTCGCGGGTGGCCACAAGGACTGGCCCTGAGACTGGTCCATGAAATATTACCTAAAAGATGAGTGGTAAAGCCCTTGCTCAAAGAGCAAACTCCTGGAATGAGAATGCTGTATTTTTTTTGAGTGTGTTCCAAAAGTTCACATAATGTTCTCCACAGAATAATTAATCCATATATTTCTGTCTATATACAACAGAGCATTGTCAATGTCAGAATGTTAATAGAAATTATGTTATTTATTGAGTGCATGGAGATTTTACCATATGATTAAAGTTGTTTTACTTTCATTCAGTGATGTAATTCTTCTCAACAGACATTTTTGTCTATGAAGGAAACATCAAGCTACTTGAATATTTATCCCTATGATCTGTGTTTGATTGCCTTTTGTAAATAAGATTATGGATTGGTAGCTGTGTTGGAGAGAAGAGAGAAGAGGTATGGGGGAGAGAGGGAGGCTCTGGGGGGAAGGGAGTGCTGGACATACCTGATGTGTGGCTCTCTTCACGTCTTATTTGAAATATCACAACTTGAGTTACTTAAACTCCTTTACTCAAAACATCCTATAACTTAAGCAGAATACTCCATTTACCCTTACTGAGAAGTTGTAATTAGTGTTTGTGGAGGTAAAATGAGTTTAGTTGAAAATCATTCTTCCGAAACTCTTCTATCGTGAGCCAAGTCCATTCTATAGCTGAGGCAAAGAAATGGAAGCTCGAAAATCCCAGAGAATTATAACAATTTTATTTCCAAATTCTGTCTCTATCGGTCCCTTGCGACCTTTTTCCATTGCCTTATAAACACTTTCCTAACATTGTTTATAAATCTCCCATGTGGAGCAGCAGCAAGGGGAGGCAATTCACAGATGGAAAGTTAGAATTTGGGCCAGACAGCTAATGTATTCATGCACTGTCTTCCAGAGTTAGTCAAGTGTGTCCAGCTGGTTTAGCATAATAGGGGACTTATTAATACAACACAGCATCATAATCAGTGAATTGAGACTACATTTTCTTTCAACAGAAATGAAATTCTACAGTCACAGTGCATGTTCCACAGATTCTTTGGAGGAAAGTCCAAACCAGTTTGAATTTAGGATTCTTCAATATCTAACAGGATTTTCATCCTAGTAAGCTGGATGTATATTCACATTTGCCTTATAGTGCTTCTCACATCCCACTTCTTTGAAACTTTTCAGTCCATAGTCAATGATAACTACACAGGATAGATTTGTAGGGCACTTAAAAATAGACAAACTATATAACATTCAAATCCAAATATTTTGAAAGTGACATGAATTCTATGATGCTACAAGATGGAAATCCTAGGAGGTAAAATGTACAGTGCCATTAAAATTCTGATTTTAATAAAAAGCACCTATTTCCATGTACTTTACAGGGACTATCTTAACACTGTTATCTAACTATAAGAACAATTTTCCTTCATATTGTCCCTAACTGCACACATGTTTAATGAAACTGGTAAGTGAGACAATTCTAAAACTAAATTGAACACTTAAAAATATTTAAAAGAGTCCGCATCTCAACTTATACAGATATATTTTTAAAATCTTTAAATTATTTGTCTCTTTGGGTTTTGGTCTGCAACACTACATTATTAATTAACCTTAATTCTTTGGGAAATTTATTGGAACTATAAAAATTCAGAAATGATCTTGGGATGATGAGGTCAGCAATGGTAACCTGGTGAGTGTCAGAAGGGTGCCATATTGGATAAGCGGAGTCCTTAAAGGCAGCAGGATATGCTAAGAGTTTGAATAGTGGCCCAACCAATTACCAGTTTTTAAATAGCTACTTGGGCTATTTTAAAACCTAGCTATTAAACTTGATATAGGATAGTAATAATATCTACTTAACAGAATTCATATAAAAATGTGTGGTAAAATTTAAAGCTCAGACTTCTGGCATACAGCAAAAATCAATTATAGACGTTGTTATCACTGTAATTATTTTATTGGTTATAATATCACATGAATATAGAAAGAAAATGTATTAAGATCACATTTGTTACTTATTAGTTGTGTAGAATTGAGAAAGTTATTTAGCTGCTATAACTCAAATTTTTTGTAGGCCATAAAGGTATAATATTGCCTCCTCATGAAACAAAGACTTTGTTAGCAGTTTAAACAATGTAGTTTCTGGCATTGCAGTTAATAAGCCATACCAGTTATCATTATTGTCTCTATTTCTTACATGTTAAAGAATATTCTAAATAAAATGTTCAACAATTAAAAAGTCAAAACACCATTGTTCAGTGGAAATACAGGCAATAATTTGTCAAATACATAAAACAGAGTTTCCCACCTTGCGGCGCCGGCACACCGGGTTCTAGTCCCGGTCGGGGCGCCGGATTCTGTCCCGGTTGCCCCTCTTCCAGGCCAGCCCTCTGCTGTGGCCCGGGAGTGCAGTGGAGGATGGCCCAGGTGCTTGGGCCCTGCACCCCATGGGGAGACCAGGAAAAGCACCTGGCTCCTGGCTCCTGCCATCGGACGAGCGCGGTGCGCCGGCCGCAGCGCACCGACCACGGTGGCCATTGGAGGGTGAACCAACGGCAAAAGGAAGACCTTTCTCTCTGTCTCTCTCTCTCACTGTCCACTCTGCCTGTAAAAAAAAAAAAAAACAAAACAAAAAAAAAAAAAAAACAAAAAACAGAGTTTGACAAAATTATATTTTCAGAGTACTCTTTTGATTTTGTATTTTTTTAATTGTTAGCTCTCACAAGGGAGAGCATGCAGTATTCTGTGTTTGGCTTATTTCACTCAATATTGTATCCTCCAGTTGTAACCATTTTCATCTAAATGGTAGAACTGCAGTCTTTTTTATAGCTGAATAATATTCTTATCCATTCATCTGATGATGGACACCTTCGTTGTGTCCAGATTTTGCTGCTATAACCATGGTGGTGCAGGTATCTCTTTGATACAACATGTTCAGATCTTTTGGGTAACTATTCAGTAGTGAGACTGCTGGATCACATGCCAAGACTATTTCTAGTTTTTAAAGAAATCTCTGCACTGTTTTCTGCAGTGGTTGCACTAATTTATATTCCCATTAACAGTGTATAATAGTTCCCCTTTCTCCACATCTTTGGCAGCATTTGTTACTCTCTGTGTTTTGGATATTAGTCATTCTTGGGTGAGGTGATATCTTACAGTGTTTGATTTACATTTCCCTGATGGCTAGTGATGTTGAGCATTTTTTTCATATTTTTGTTGATTATTTGTATTTCTTCTTTTGAGAACTGTCTATTGGAGTCATTTGCTCCTTTATTAACTCTACTAGTTGTTTTTTATTGTTGAGTTTTTTGACTTGCTTATATATTCTGGATGTTAATCTTTTGCAGGATAGTGCCTTGAAAATATTTTTTCTCATTATATTAGCTGTTTCTTCATGCTGTTGCTTATTTCCTTTGATTTGCAGAGCCTTTTGAGTTTAATATAATCCCATATGTCTAGTTTTTCTTTTGTTTCTTGTGCTTTGGGGTTCTTATCAAAAAAGGTATCACCTATACCAACATTTTGAAATGTTTCTCCTACATTTGCTTATAGCAACATCATAGTATCGGGCCTTAAATTTAGTTTTTGCTGAACTTGTTATTTAGTGGTACATTAAGATTTTGACTAAAATACAATTTAAAAGCATGTTATCTCAACAACAATAAATAAAATATTTCTTTAAAACAATTGCTAAATATATGTAGTAAGATTTGCTCAACCAAATATTCAGTCAACATAAAGAGAGTAGACTAATAAATGAATTACTCAAACACTCAAATTCTTTTGATAACTGCTGCATATCAGTAAAGAAATTGGGCTTCTGAATATGTACTTATTTGTTATAAAACAAAGTACATGATTTATTGCACTAGTATAATGTGAATATTATATAATATTTATAAATAGACTAAAGGAGGGAGATAAATGTTATTTGAGGCATAAAATCATTTTTACTTAAAATAATTAGTTTTGATATATAATTCTATCATAATGAGATTGAATAGGCTTTGCTTTAAAAAAATAAAAAAGAATTTATCTTTCATTTATTTGAAAGCCAGAGAGAAAAAAGAGAGAGAAGGAAACAGAGATCTTCCATCTTCTGCTTTACTTCCCAAACGTCTGCAAAAACCAGTGCTGGTCCAGGCCACAGCTCAGAGTCAGAAACTCAATCCAGGTCTCCCTATTGGGTATCAGGACCCAGTTGCTTAAGCCATTGCTGATCACCTTCCAGCATTCGTGTTAGGTGGAAGCTGGAATCAGAAGTGGAGCCAGGACTCAAGCGCAGGAGTCTGATATAGGAGTACAAGCAGTAGCTTAAGTGTTGTACCAAACGCTTGTCCTTCATTTGTTTTTTAATCTTTAACATTCTGTGACATAGCAGTATCAAGATCTATTTTTGGCTTCCCTTTTCAAATTTCATTTATTTATTTTATTTTAAAGGCAGACAGTGAGAAATAGAGAGGGAAAGAAAAAATAAATCGCCCTTCTGCTGGTTCATTTCCCAAGTGCTAACAGCATCTATGGCGGGGTCAGGCTGTAGTCAGAAGCTGGGTAATCAATCTAGTTCTCCCACAGATGGGCCATGGACCAAACTACGGAAGCCATTACCTGCTCCTTTCCAAGGTATGCATTATCAGGAACTAGGAATCAGGAGAAGAGCTGTGCCTCAGGCCAAAACACTCTGATCCGAGATGCAGACATTCCAAGTGGTGCCTTAACCACTGTGCCAAATGCCCATTCCTGTTCTCACTTTTTTAAAAAAAGATTTATTTATTTATTTGAGAGATAGAGTTACAGACAGTGAGAGAGAAAGACAGAGAGAAATGTCTTCCATCTGATGGTTCACCCCTCAAGTGGCTGCAACATTCGGAGCTACACCGATCTGAAGCCAGGAGCCTCCTCCCCGTCTCCCACGAGGGTGCACGGGCCCAAGCACGTGGGCCATGCTCCACTGCCCTCCTGGGCCACAGCAGAGAGCTGAACTGGAAGAGGAGCAACCAGGACTAGAACCTGGCATCCACCTGGGATGCCAACGTCACAGGCGGAGGATTAACCTAAGTGCACCACTGCGCCGGGCCCCACTCTCACTTTTTAATTACTTTTTTTTTATAGCTGTGATAGCTGAAAGATATTTATAAACTCGAATAAAGAAAGGCATCATTGATGGTGATGGTACTTTAAAAATTACTACACAAAAAATTTATTTCCCAATTATACTAAGTTTGTGTTGAATTTCATATTGTAAATTTCTTGCTTTTCTGATTCAGTTTGCTGTTTATCTAACTGCAAAATGTTACAGTTTTACACTTTTTAAAATAGGATTCACCATTGAGTATATTTCCAAGTGAAATAAAACTAGTCTTTTGACAAGACAGCTGCAAAATCAATATGTTGAAAAGACATCAGCAATCCCATGTTTATTGCAGCTCCATTCACTATGGCCAAGAAATAGAAACAATCTAAATGCCCATCCTCTGATGAATTGATGAAGAAAATTTTGTACATATAGACAATGGAATACTATGCAACCACAACAAATAAAATCTGTCCATTTGCAACAACATGGGTAGAACTGGAACTTATCATGTTAACTGAAACAATTCAGGTACAGAATAAGAGCATGGCCTGATTTCACTCATATTAGAATCTCAAAAAGTGTGATCGCACAGAAATTAAAGTACAATGATGCGGGGCCAGTGCTGTGGCATAGCAGGAAAACACTATGTTTAGGTTTGTGACACCAGAATTCTATATGGGCACCTGTTCAAATCTTAGCTGCCCCACTTCTGATCTAGCACCTTGCTAATGGCCTGAGAAAAGCAGCAGAAGATGACCCAAATATCTTTGGCCCCTGCCAGAAGATAGGAGGGAGGATGGGGGAAGTTTGTTAATGGGTAGTAGGTTATAGCTAGGTAGAAGTGTGAAGTTCTGGGGCTTTAATAAACAATAGGATAACTATATATAATGTTACTAGTCTGTATATTTCTCTATAAACAAGAAATCACACTAGAAGGTAGGATTTTTGATGATGTAACTGTAAGGAAATATTAAATGTCTGAAGATATAAATCTATTTGCCTTGATTGGATATCATACAATATACATGTATACCAAAACATCACATTTTACACCATAAGTATAAACAATATTATGTTAATTTAAAAAAATTACACACAAAAAATAGAATTCAAAACCTTGTAAAATGTCATATGTGAAAATTTTAGAAAGGCTAAAAGGTTGTGTTTTGAGGTTTTAGAGTCTGCAGATAAAAATGTCTTTTTATGTGCCATATAGCATTTTTAGCAGCAACAACTCATATGTATGGAAACAATAAGTATCTATTTTGCACAGTCTCTTCACAACAAGAGTTTCTTTTGAAAAGTGATCATTTTCTCACTTACTGTTGAAACATTACTTTTACCTTGAATTAATGAATTGAAAGAGTTTATTTTTTTAATTATATGATTGGATAGATATCAACTACATGGCAGTCACTTCACATACCAAGGAAGATTAACAAATTTAGATCTATTGTCCTTTGTAAAATAAAAAAAAAGCATAATTCAATCTTAGGCTATTCACTCTTTGTGAAAGATAGCCAAGTAAATTGTGTCAGTAGGAGACGTTTTACAAAAAATTCTAATTTTTTCACATAGTGCAATAAACATTTTGCTGTTTTAAAAAAATTTTTTTTTTGACAGGCGGAGTGGACAGTGAGAGAGAGAGACAGAGAGAAAGGTCTTCCTTTGCCGTTGGTTCACCCTCCAGTGGCTGCCGCGGTTGGCGCGCTGCGGCCGGCGCACAGCAGCCGGCGCACCGCGCTCATCTGATGGCAGGAGCCAGGAGCCAGGTGCTTTTCCTGGTCTCCCCATGGGGTGCAGGGCCCAAGCACCTGGGCCATCCTCCTCTGCACTCCCGGGCCACAGCAGAGGGCTGGCCTGGAAGAGGGGCAACCGGGACAGAATCCGGCACCCCGACCGGGACTAGAACCCGGTGTGCCGGCGCCGCAAGGCAGAGGATTAGCCTGTTGAGCCACGGTGCCGGCCAAAAGTTTTACTTTTCAGTTTAATTAAGCATATGACAATATCCCATAAATGCAATATGTAATATGTTACAATGTACAACATCATCCAGTGAGAACACCACTGTCAAGCCCTCTGTGTTGTGCAGTGTCCATTTTTATAGGGATGATTTTCTGATACAAAAGCAGAATGAGGATGTCAGCGTTGATTTATTTATCAAAAATTGAAAACTTAATTTCTTTTCTCCTTAACATTTTATTTCAGAGCAGTTTTAAATTTATAAAGCAAAAATTGTGAGGTACTGTTACAAAGATTTCCCATAAACCCCCTATCCCACTTCCCTTATTAACATCTCACATAAGTATCCTTGTCACAATTAATGAACCACAGAGAGATTCCCTTATTTTTTAATCTGAACTCATTTAATCCTTCCACCCCTCCATGCCTCTATCAATCAACATTCTCTACTCAGGTGATTCGTTTTTACTGTATTTCAAGTATGAGGGAGAACATGCAAGATTTGCCTTTCTGTGTCTGGCTTATTTCACTTATCATGACATCCTTCAGTTACATCCATTTTGTTGCAAATGCCAGGATTTTATTCTTTTTTATGGCTGTGTAGTATTTGATTATGTATGTCAAATTTTCTTTATCCATTTATCTGTTGATGAACACCTCCACTGAGTCCATATTTTGGCTATTATGAACAATGTTACTATAAATATGGTAGAGCAGGCATCTCTTTGATACACTGAGTTCACCTCTTTTGGGTATATACCCAATAGTGAGATTTCTGAATAGTGTGGCAGGCCTACTTCTACTTTTTAAAGAAATTTCCATACTGTTTTCCCCAATGACTGCGCTAGTTTGCATTCTCACCCATGGTGTTTATAAGCCCCCCTTTCTCCATATCTTCACTAACATTTGTTACTCTGTCTTTTGACAATAGCTAGTCTGACAAGGGTGAGGTGATCTGGGTTTTGACTGGCATTTTCTTGAGAGCTAGTGATACTGTACAGTTTCATTTATTTGTTTGCAGTTTGTATTTCTTTCTTTGACAATTCTCTATTCATGCCCTTTGCCCAATTCTTAACTGGTTTGGTTGTGTTTTTGTGTTGTTCTTGAGTGTTTTGAGTTGCTAACATTTTCTGGATGCTAATAACTTGTCAAAAAATAGTTTACAAGTATTTTCTACTATTCTGTCAGTTTCCTATTTGCTGCATTGATTGTTTCCTGTACTTCTCAGTTTGATACAATCCCATTTACCTAGTTTCACTTTCATTGTTAGTGTTTTTGTGGTCTTATCCAAGAAGTCATCACCTACACCAAAGTCATGAAATGTTTCCCCTGATTTCTTCTACCAATTTTGTATTTCTATGTCTTAATTTAGGTCTTTGATGCATCTTGAGTTGAGTTTTCTGTATATGTTGAGAGGCAGAGATCTAGTTTGATTCTTCTACATATGTACATCTGGCTTTTAGTACATCCCATTTTAGTGGGATGACTAAAATGACTATCCTTTCCCAATGTATGTTTTTGATACTCTTGTTAAAAATCATTTGACTGTAATGTACATGGATTTCTGGGATCACTCTTCTGTTCCATGGATTTTTGTGCTGTTTTTATGGCAGTACTCTGGTATTTTAATTACTATTACTTTCTGGTGTGCTTTAAAATCAGATATTGTGATGCCCCCTGATGTATTATACACTTGATTTTAGCCAAAATGCTGAGGAAAAATATGGCTTGATTTTTCTTTTCTTTTCTTTTCTTTTTTTTTTTTTTTGTTTAGGGTGACTTTAGCTATTATAGTCATTTGAGATTCCATATGAGTTAGGATTGTTTTTCCTAATATTGTAAAGAGCATCATGAATATTTTGACAGAGATTACACTGAATCTGTAGATTACTTCATGAAATATTGATATTTAATTGATATTATTTCTTCTGACCTAATGCAAGGGATATCTTTCCCTAAGTTGTGTGTCTCTGATGATTTCTTTCATCAATGTTTTATAATTTCCTTTGTAGAAATATTTCACTTAAGATAAATTTATTCCCAAATATTTGATTTTTTAGATACTATGAATAGGATTAGTTTTCAAATTTTTCTTTCATAGATCATTGTTGGTGTATAAAAACATTTTGAAATTGTTTTCTGCTATTTTACAGAATTTTTCTATCAGATTTTACAGTTCTATCCGATTTTGGTGATGTTTATGGGGTTCTCCATGGATAATATTGTGTCATATGCAAACATGGATATTTTTATTCCTCCTTTCCAAATTTGATGGCCTTTTTTATTTTAAAGATTCATTTATTTATTTGAAAGAGTTACACAAAGAGAGAATGAGAAGCAGAGAGAGAGAAAGAGAAAGGTCTTGTATCTGCTGGTTCATTCCCCAGTTGACCACAATGGCTGGAGCTGCACTGATCCAAAGCCAGCAGCCAAGAGCTTCTTGTGGGTCTCCCACATGGGTGCAGGGCTCAAGGACTTTGGCCATCTTCTATTGCTTTCCCAGGCCATAGCAGAGAGCTGGGTTGAAGTGGAGGAGCTGGGACTCGAACCAGTGCCCATATGGGATGCTGGCACTGCAGGTGATGGCTTTACCTGCTACGCCACAACACTGGCCCCAATGACCTTTATTTATTTCTCCTCCTTAATTGCTCTTACTACTACTTCCAATACTGCATTGATTAGAGTGGTGACATGAAAATCCTTGATCTGTTCCTGATCTAAGGAAAAGGGCTGTTGGTTTGTCACATATAGCCTTTATAATTTTGAGGTATGTTCCTTCTATACCTAATTTGTGAAGGTTTTCATCATGTACAGATGTTGAATCTTATCACATGCTTTCTCCACATCTCTTGAGATGATCATATTATTTTTTCCCTCTGCATTCTATTCATGTGATTTATGACCCTTATAGTTTTTGAATGATGAACAACTTATAACTCTGGGCTAAATCCCATTTGCTTATGATGTTTGAACTTGTTGATGTACTGTTGGATTTGGTTTGCTAATGTTTTATTGAGAATGTTTGCATCTATGTTCATTAAGGATATTGGACTATAGTTTTCTTATGGTGTATGTGTTTGTTTAATTTTCCTATCATTATGATGCTGAACTTGTAAAAAGGGATTTTTGCAGAATTCCATCCTTTTCAATATTTTGGAATAGTTAGAAAAGTATTGGAGTTTATAATTCTAATGTTTTTTTAGAATTCCACAGTAAAGCCATCAGTTCCTGGAGTTTGATTTAATGGCACACTTTTTAATTACTCTTCAATATCCTTGACTGGTATGTTTTTGTTGAAATTGTTCTATGTCTTCTTGATTTAATCTTGGTAGGTTATATATATCAAGGAATTTACCCATTTCATCTAGGTTTTCCATTTTTTTAGTATATAGTTTGTTCATAAGTTTCTTATGAACTTTGTATTTCTGTGATATCATTGTAATATCTTGTTTTTCACCTCTAATTTTACTTATTTGACTGTTTTTAGTTTATTTTTTGTTAGTGTGAATAAGGTTTGTCCATTTATCTTCCTAAAAAAAGCTTCTTCATTTTGATTTTTGTATTATGTTTGTGGATCTTAACCTGTGAAGTGAGTTTCTTACAGGAAGCATATATTTCAATCTTGTTTTTTAAATCATTCAGCAAACCACCATCTTTTAACTGGGAAACTTAATCCATTTACATTTGAAGTTAATATTGATAGAAAAAACTAACTCCTGCCAGTTTTTTGTTCAGTTGCTAATTGAATCTACTGTGCTATTTTAGTACTGACACATTTTCATGATGTTTACTTCCAATAAGAGACTACCTTCACAATTTATTGTTCTTTTTAAAGATTTATCTATTTATTATAGTTATTTATTTATTTAAAAGGCAGCATTACAGCAAGATAGTAAGATAGATACACACACTGACACACACACACAGGTCTTCCATCCATTGGTTTACTTTCCAAATGTTTAAAACAGCTGGTAGTCTGGAACTCCATCTGGTCTCCTACATGGGTGGCAAAGGCTCAAACATTTGTGCCAACTTCTGCTTTTCCTGGTGCATTAGCAGGGAACTGGTTGGAAGAGGAGAAGCTAGGTTCCAAACTGGTGCTCATATGGGGTGCCACGTTTGCAGACGGCTGCTTAACCAGCTGCACTACAATGCAAGTCCCATTTACAATTTCTTTTAAGGATGATCTGGTGGTAATGAATTCTGTCGGCTTTTGCTTGCCTGGGAAATAATTCATTTGCCCTTCACTTCTAAAGGATAGCTTAGCTGGATATAACATTCTTTGTTGGAAGCATGTTCTTTCAAGGCCTTCAATATATCAGCCCTCTCTTCTAGCCTGTGGAGTATTTGCTGAGTAGTTCCTGCTAGTATAATTGATTTCCCTCATATGTAACTTGATGGATTTCTGTTACTGTATTTGGGATTCTCTCTATGTCCTTATCCTTTGACAATTTGTTTACAATATGCCTTACAGAAAAGGAAATTTTTGGTTGGGATCATTTGAATGTCCTGTATCTGATGCCTTTAGCTCTTTTAAGACAAGGGATGTTTAAAATTATTATTTCATTCAATAGGTAACTAATACTTTCTTGCTTTTCTTCTGCTTCTACTATCTATAATACAAATATTTGTTGATTTATTGATGTTCCATATATCATGTTCACTTTCTTCATTCTTTTTAATTTTTTCTCTTTATTTTTTGCATGTTTGGAGTATTTCAAAAATCAGGTACTCAAATCAGAAGTGCTTTCCACTGGTTGGTCTGTTCTTTCTTTGAAGCTCTCAACTGTATTTTTAGTTTGTTGATTAAAGCAGCTCCAAAATGTCTGTTCAGTTCTTTTCGACTGTTTCTCTTTCTTGAATATCTCATTCCAGTCATCTGTTTCATCACCCCTCTAAACTATCAGTATGCTCTTGCTCTGACTGAATTTCATTATGATCATTATATTGAATTATTTTTCATCCATTACAGATCAAGATGTATTTCTGGAGAACAATTTTCTTCCTTTGGAGACGTCATGCTTTTTTGTTTTTTCGTGTCTCCTGTGTCCTTACTTTGTTGTTTGTGCAACTGGCAGAATAATCTTTTTATGAAGTCAATTATTTTGGAAAAAAATCTTTGATTAGATGAAATACAGGGTGACACTTGGGTTATTGATTTGACTTTAGTTCTTGGTGAGCCCAGAAATGCAACCTCTGAGTGATTTCTTTAGTGGTAATCAGTATTAGCAGTGTCTCTAAGAGCCATGGTTGTCTAGTCTGCAGCCATTTCTAAACGTAATAACATGACTTTGAAGTGGACATGAATTTCCAAAGGTGTATGCCATTAGTCCCCAGAAAGTAGGATGCCATTCCCACTAGGGATTTTTAATGGCCATAGTCACACATCTGATGCTGTGGCACACAGAGTATGAGTGCTGCTGCAGCTTGCATCACAAATAGCTATGGTCCTCTTATATAATGGGGATAGAATGTTCTCCATGTGCTGCTGTGAGAGCATGAATACTTCTGGGACTTATAGCACCATTAACTTAGGTCTCAGCACTGGCAGATGTTAATGATTCTTCCCAACAGGGATACAGTCCCACAGAGTGAGTACAGGTCATGCTGAGGATTGTTCACTGGCAGCTGTGTGTCTACAGCATTGGAGTCTAGGTGTGTGTCGAGCACCAGGTCCTTCACGTTGTCCCAACTAAGAAATATGCTATTAATTGTCACACTGGAGCAGGATACAGTGTGATCTTTACCCAGGTTTCACAGAATGATTCTCAATGATTCCAGGGATGTTGAACTGACAGTCACCACCCTGAAGCAGAGGTAGTCAATGAGACCATCCAGATCTTACATGGGAGTGAAAATTAACTTAGAGTTATAGCACCAACACAAAAATCCCAAAATTGCAGGGTAGTTCCCGCAGGACATCCAAGGGTGATGCTGGGGCTCTGTTACCCAGCACCCTGTGGTGAGATGCAGAAGGGATTTCCTCAGGTCTTGTCCTCTGAGATTGTGTGTGGGCTGCTGCTGGCAGCATGGGACCTTACCCTAGGTGGCACACAGCTACAACAGAGTGAAGCTCCAAGGCTTGTGCCCAGAGCTCTCATGGCTGCAGGATTCATAGGAACCTGCTCTCTGCCCTGGAAATTCCACTTGCTTCTGGTAGCAAGGAGGCTACTTGCTCCTCCTAAGATTGGTGATGTTTAGTAGTTTCTTAGTGGCAGTTCCGATCTGGCACTTTGAGGGTTGTGGGGAGGCAGTGTGAGCTCCATCTTTGGAGCAAAGTAGTTACTTAGCCCTCTAGATTAGATTTAAAGTCAAGGAGGACTGTGTAGTTCTCCTGCACTTAGGGCTGCCCTTCTGCAGCAGCGGCAGGGGCCTCAGCACCTCATGCCTACCTCTTCCTAGCAAAATGGCATCACCTGGCAGGGGAGGTGGAGAAGGAGCTGTGGGCAGTGGCAGCAGGCGGCCATCTTTTTCTCTCTCTACTGGCGTTGACAGTCGCCATGTTGTTTATAGATCTAGTCACTTCCTTACCAAAGTATTTCCTTCACACAATCTAGTTCTGATATTTTATATATAGAACACTTTTCCCAGCAAGATGGCATCCCTGGCTGGGGAATTAGGGTAGGAGTGGTGGGAGGCAGCAGCAGGAGAGGCATGCTTTGTTTCTCTCCTCTGCTAGTTTTCACAGTCTCTGACATTTGTAGTTTCTGTCACTTTTTATTGAAACTTTTCTTGGGATAATCTTCACAAAACTTAATTTCTTCCTCTTATTTATATTAAAAATAAATATCAAACACCATAACTACATTTTCTTCTTGCCCCCAGGAGATCATCTTGCACATCCCTGGGTAACTGGCCCCTACTCCAGAGATCACTGTAAAAGCTGAAAGCTTTGGACTTTATCTGCATATCAAAATCAGGGAAAGCTGGAGTGCTCAGATACGTCTTGTTCTTTTACTTTGGTCAGGAGGAAATACTCTTTATTGGACACATGTTTTGTGACAAATCTTTTGGAAGGCATTTTCATATCTGTAATCCTTCTACTCCATGGCAACACAAAATCATATTCTTGGGATTCTGTACCTGTTGGTGTGAGACAAAGTAGCTACTGCCTATATATGACTATTTAAATTTAAATCACTGAATGAAGAAAGTTAAAATTTTCGGTTCCTCGATTGCATTCACCACATGTCAAACCATATGCTTGTGGTTACCATACTGGACAGCATAAGTTATAGAATATTCACAACATTACAGCCCATCTTCTGTTGCTGAACCAGAATACCCGATGCTGGGTAATTTGTATGAGAAATATATTTACTTAGTTCACTGTTCTGGAAGTCCAAAAAAGTTTGTTGTCAGCACATGCTCTATGGAGATCTTATGACCTAATTTCTTTTTAAAGTCCCCACTTCCATTCACATTAGGGCCCTTTTACATAGGGACCCAACTCTCATCATGAGTTTTAGCCACATGTCGTATCCAAACCATCCATCATTTCAGAAAGTACTGTTGTATAGAGCTGGTCTGCAGTTAGACCTTGTGGGAGGCCTATCACAGCGATTTTCCCTGATGATAATAGTACTATTGAAAATTATGAAAAATACTTTACTTTGGTCTATATTATCATAAGATGAAGAATTTTCCTTCCTCATATTCAGATACGATTAAAACTCTAAATATAATTAGCTAATATTCATGGAGAACTTATTTTGTCCCAAACATGATACTGTTTCAGAACGTTTATTTCAATCAATTCTCACAGTACATCTTTGAAATAAGATTTTAAGGAAGTTAGTAATCCAAATAAGCATAGAGTTGATAAATGATACAGAAAAGTCAGGTGACATGAATTGAGTTACCAGGCAATTAAGTGGCATCTTGTTTGCTGATGCTACAATTCCCTGTGTGGCAAAGAAAAGAGTAATATGAAGTAACACAGGAGCCAAATGTAATGGACTTACATGTGCCAACAATCTCAGTAATCAAGATAAGTAAGAGTTTAATGCATTGTTTTTTCTTTAAAAGAAATAGGTGTTTATCCTGGTGTTTAAGATGCTTACACCCCACGTTCGTGTACCAGGGTTCAATTCCCTGCTCTAGCTTCTGACTCAACTTCCTGTTAATGCAGGTGCTGGAAGATAGCAATGATAGCTCAAATAGTTGGGTGTCTGTCATCCATATAGGAGACCTGGACAGAATTCCTGGCTCCAGGCTTGTGACCTATATAGTCCAGTGTGTCTCAAACCTATCAAGGGTGAATCAGTGGAACTCGCTCTGTCTGTTTATTCCTTCCTCTTTGCTTCCCTCCCTCCCTTCAACCCACCTTTCAAATTAATAAATTAAAACATAAAAAATAAAAATCCAAATATTTAACCTGGATAAGATCAGTATTAGTGATGTTTTTCTTTTTCCTTGGGTTCTAATATGGCTCTGCATGGAACTTTATTTAAAATTGTAATATTTTGTTAATCATGGCATTTTTTGTATTAATTCGGTTTGTAAAAATAATCTCATCATAAGCCTTTCCCATCGCTTCTTTTGATCCTTGCTAGAGCCATGACTGAAAACAAATAATTGATCAGAATCTTTGAGAGTATGAACTTGGAGAATAAATCTTGACAGCTTCAGAAGTTAAATTTGATAATTCTATATTAATGTTTCTTTTTTAGGCTTTATTTACTGGTGATGACTCCAAATACATTAACCATTTATTCATGGCGGCTTCATTATCCTAGCCTTTTGCCATAGCACAACCCAACTTGCTATCTTTCTTGATTTTTAGAATAGTCTCTCTTCCAATGTAACCCTATGTAAGAATGATAAGTGATGCTTGTTTTTAGATATGGAAATCAATAGATAAAAAGCTCTTTGATATAGAAATATTGAAAGACCATAGTTGAGAGTGAATAAAAATAGAACTTTTTTTAGATGACATTTGTATTTCCATCTTTTTTATAATGTATTCCTTGAGAAAGGAAGAAGTTGACATAAGATAACAGAATTTATCTTTTTTAGTCATTCAAGGAAAGAACCTAGTCAAGGAAATCACTTCATTAAATGTTTACAAAATTAAGAAAGCATCTTTCAACAGTCATCTTAGCCATAAACTGAAATAGAGAATGCTGCCTACCTGAGTCAGCAGGTAGGAACTGCCAACTCTGGAAAATCTTTAGGCTATTTCAAACCCTGAGCTCAAGCTGAGCAGTGTTCTATTCCGATTCTGCTCTCACATTCAAGATTCAAGCAAATTCCTTTAGAGGTAGGGCTATGTTGGGAGAACATACTATTTCAGATCTCAAGAGTAAAGTTTAAAAATGTATAATAATCAACATCAAATGACATAAGAGGATCTTGAAAGCTAAAGGCCAAAAGTTGTGATGTGCATTTCAGTAACAAAAGTCTGACTGTTAACTATTGTACTAATAATCATGCCATCCTAAAAGAAGATGGAAAAAATTCAGATCCTGCTGCTTCTGTAACCTGTAAAGGCAGCCCCCAGGGTATGCTTTCCTCAAAGGGCTATTTATAAAGATTCTCAGGTCAACATGCACCACTCGGGATGGATTATATAATAGCACAACGTTGCTTTAAAGTCTCCTGCAGATGTTGCTTTATTTTAAATGGAGACAGTAACTCACATGCTTGAACTATGTATAATAACATATTATGTATATAGAATTTTGTGTGCACTACTCAATTAACAAACAAATTAATGAGGAAAGAGAGCCTTAGAGAGTTTATTAAAATGCCAAAGTTCACACATCTAGGAATTCACCAAGTCATGAATCTGACTTCATGCATTCCCATCTGTCTCCCAAAGCCCACATGTATTATCCATTATGACACTCTGATCCTTGATTTATCATCAAATGGCTAATGTCAAAACTTTTTAGAAAGGATTTGATTTGCACCACTGCATTCTCATTAGCAACTGAAAAGAGAAAAAGGCAATGGATTTTCCAGAGTTTCCTTAAAAGAACTGAGGTTATAGATGACCAAGATAGTGTCAATGCAAATGCATCAAATCCCTGATATCTACAAATGCATTTTTGTCTGCTTTTTAAATCAAAATGGAAACTTTTAGTACCTAAGCAAAATAAGGAGACCTTGACCCAATTGGCATAGCTGGCTGGCTTTACCAACTGTAATGGTAATAAAAACCATTCAGCATTCCAAATACAGAAGGCTGAAAAGAAGAGTGAAATAAATAGTCTTAGAAACAAAATCATATGTTTATGAAAAATAAAATCAATCAGCTGAAGAAGAAAGTTACAGTAAGAAAAATCAGCACTTATAGTCTCATAAAGGGTGAAAAAGTCTCTTACTGGTGAAGAGAGTTGCTATACTTCACACCACAGAACTTCACAGAATTGCTGAACTTCAAACAGCTGAGCTACAGACAACTATAGAAACTCAGGAGTGTAGCAATTCTTCTAGGATCATCACAGAGGCTGGAATAGAGAAGAAAGGATTTTACACGCACCACTTTAACCCAGATAGCTTCAAGATAGTCTGGAAAATCCACTTCAGTAATTAATTTGTTCATTCATTTATCTTGCTATGCATAGATTAAATAATTCTTACTCTGTGCAGCAGGTAGGCATATAAACACTGGGAAACACGAGTGAGCAAGACACATGTGGTTTCTGCTTTCAGAACTCACAGCCCAATAGAGCACGAAAGGAGGGCAAGTGAACAGACATTTGCAATGCAATGAAATTGGTCAAGTACAATGTTATATGAGCCCTTGTAGGTATGCTGAGGTTAGTTGGCCTGTGTGAATTGGTGGGTAGTAGGAGGGAATGCATATTAGGGAAAGCTTTCTGGAGATAATTATACATATGATGTAAACTAAATAATGATAGATGACTAGGTTGAGAAGGCTTGGAGAACCAGTTTTAGAGATGCAGAGATAAGTACATCTCAAGTCTACTTTTAAAGAGCACCCACTTTAGACAGAAAAGTATAAATATACACTATTCAATATAGACTGTGATAATTTCTTTTTTTTTTTTGACAGGCAGAATGGACAGTGAGAAAGAGACAGAGAGAAAGGTCTTCCTTTGCTGTTGGTTCACCTCCCAATGGCCACTGTGGCTGGCGCACTGCACTGATCCGAAGCCAGGAGCCAGGTGCTTCTCTTGGTCTCCCATGCGGGTGCAGGGCCCAAGCACTTGGGCCATCCTCCACTGCACTCCTGGGCCACAGCAGAGAGCTGGACTGGAAGAGGAGCAACTGGGACAGAATCCGGCACCCCCACTGGGACTAGAACCTGGTGTGCCGGCACCACAGGTAGAGGATTAGCCTAGTGAGCCGCAGCACCAGCCAGTCTGTGATAATTTCTTTGAGGGGAGTAGGCATTGGGAAACAATAAAGAGACAATCATAATGAAAAAGTCAAAGTAGATTTCTAAAAAGGCAGAGAGGTCAGATAGAGCATAGCATATTAAATTATGTGAAAGAATTTCAGGATGACTGGATTTTGGAAGGATGTGGGAATGTTAAAGAACATAGCTAAATATGATCAGAAGTCAGAACAACAAACAATCTAATGTCAGGATAAGGCGTTTTGATTGTAACTTAAAGTTAAGACTTCAAAAAATTTGAGTAGAGTGATGACATCGCTAGATTTACATGTGGAGGCAGATGTTTCCTACAACCAAATAGAATATTCACAGAGAACAAGATTGAAGACACACAGATTATGTGCAAAGAATTTGCATATAGGGGCCAGCACTGTGGCATAGCTGGTAAAGCTGCCTCCTGCAGTGACCAGATGTGCAGTTATACACTGATTTGGAGCTGTGATCAATGGTTTGGCTGGATGACCAGAGAATTGCAAGGAGCTTTCGAGAAATTTGGGGAAGAGTTATATAGATAAAACCCTCTGAATGGGCCAAAATATGTGAAGATATTTGTGTTCCATGGGAATGTTTAGGATGACCTTAGCAGAGAATGATTTTAATAATCAAGTTGATAAGATGACTTGTTCTGTGGATACCTGTTAGTCAATTTACTCAGACATTCCTGTCATTGCCCAATGGGCTCCTGGCCATGGTGGCAGGGATAGTAGTTATGCATGAACATGAATTTCCTCTGATGAAGGCCAAACTGTTTACCATTGTTGCAGAGCACCCAATCTGCCAGCTGCAGAGACCAACATTGAGTCCTCCACACGGCAGCATTCTCCAGGTAGAAGGCTGATTATATTTAGCTGCTTCCATCACGAAATACATAGTATTCTATTATTATTGTAATAGGTGTTTACTCTGGATATGCATTTGCCTTCCCCGAAAGCAGGTTTTTGTCAAAACTACCATCAATAGACTTACAGAATGCATTGTCCTCAATCATGATATTCCACATCTAATAACCCATTTCACATAGGAGACATGCAGTTTTGGACCCATGCTTATGTAATTCACTGGTTTTTCCATGTTTCCTGAAGCAGCAGTTTGTTACAATGGAAGCAGGCGCTCAGTTACTGTACCAGCTAAATGGTAATACCCTGCAAAGCTAGGGCAACGTTATCCAAAAGGCTGTATTTGTTCTGAGTCACCATCCCGTATACAAAGCAATTCCTTTTATAGCCAGGAGTCATGGATTCAGCAACCAAGGGGTGGAAATGAGAATGGCAATGCTCATTTCTCTATTCCTAGTAGTATATTATCTCTAGTAATGTGATGACCCACTAGCAAAATGTTTGGTTCCTGTTCCCACTACATTATATTTTTCTAGCCTAGAAGCCTTAGCTCAAAGTAAGTTACTGCTTCCACCATGAGATAAAACAATGATTCTTTTGAACTGGTAATTAATATTGTCACCCTGGCCTATGGTGATCTCATGTCTCTGAATCATTGCTGTTGATTACCAAGGGAGGAAACTGTACTATTATTCCACAGTCAAGTTAAAAAACAGTATTACTGGAATATAAGATATACCTTAAGGTATCTGTTAGTATTATCATACTCTATGATTAATGTCAATAGAAATGTACAGAAATTCAATACTTGCAGGACTGTTAATGATCTTTATCATTCAAGAATAAAGATTTAGATCATACTGTCAGGTAAAGAATCATGACCATAAGGCCAGCATTGTGGCTTAGCTGGTTAAGCCACTGTGTTAGGTTCTGTCATCACATACAGGTGCTAGTTCAAGTCCAGCTGCTCCACTTCCTGTCCAGCTCTCTGTTAATGTGCCTGGGCAAGCAGCAGCAGATGGCCCAAGTCCTTGGGTCTCTGCACCCACATAGGAGACTTGGAAGAAGCTCCTGGTCCCTGGCTTTGGTCTGGCTCAGCCTTGGCTGTTGTAGCCATTTGAGGAGTAAACAAAATGATGGAAGGTTTCTCTCTCTCTCTCTCTCTCTCTCTCTCTCTTTCTGTCTCTTCTCTCTCTGTAACTCTACCATTCAAAAATATAAATAAATATTTTTAAAAGGAATCATGGCCAGCTAAGATGGTTGCTGAACATAAATAGAATATGAAATGGTTGATAGATGGAGGTAATTAAAAATATCAACCATGATCTGGTTACGGAAACAAAAACTATAATTATCATAAGTATTTAGTCCTTATTTTTATTAATACATGTGTGTTTATGTGTATGTGATAACTTTGATTTATTTCTTATCTTCCCAGATGTAACATGATTTTTTTATAATGCTTTTATTTAAAGAATATAAATTTCCAAAATACAGCTTATAGATTACAATGGCTTCCCCCCCATAACTTCCCTCCCACCCGCTACCCTCCCCTTTCCCACTCCCTCTCCCCTTGCTTCACATCAAGATTCATTTTCAATTCTCTTTATATACAGAAAATCAGTTTACTATATATTAAGTAAAGATTTCAACAGTTTGCCCTCACATAGCAACACAAAGTGAAAAATACTGTTGGAGTACTAGTTATAGTATTAATTCACAATGTATAGCACATTAAGGACAGAGATCCTACATGATATATTTTTTTAAAAAATTGATTAATTTTCTAGGCAATTTCCAATTTAACACCAAGATTTTTTTTTCATTTTTAATTATCTATATACAGAAGATTGATTCAGTATATACTAAGTAAAGATTTCATCAGTTTGCATCCACATAGAAACACAAAGTGTAAAATACTGTTTCAGTGCTAGTTATAGGATTACTTCACATTGGACAACACATTAAGGACAGATCCCACATGAGACGTAAGTACACAGTGACTCCTGAAGTTGATTTAACAATTTGACACTCTTGTTTATGGCATCAGTAATCTCCCTAGGCTCTAGTCATGAGTTGCCAAGGCTATGGAAGCCTTTAGGTTTCGCTGACTTCAATCTTATTCCGACAGGGTCAAAGTCAAAGTGGATGATTTATTTATTTTATCAAAGTTCATCTCCATCATAATATTTACTCATTTTACATTTATATTCATTCATTTCATATCATAATATTTAAGCTAGTAAATATCAAAGAGAAGAGTAAACATAATTCAAGGTTGCACTTCTTCTGGTGAAGTAGTTATTGCAATTTTGATAGTATGTGATATAGTTGTGTCATGTTAAGCAGAACTTTATCTCTTTGCTGTGTTTTGTTTGAAGTATGTATGATTAAAGGTGTGTATGAAAGGGAGCCAATTTGATGAGGAATGGGATTATGATGGTTAGTTTTGTGTCAACTTGATTGGATTATTAATATCCAAATATCTGGTTAAATATTGTTGCTGCAAATGTCTGTGACAGTATTTCTCAGAAGACATTAGCATTTGATTTGTAGACTGAATAAAGCAGACGGCCTTTCCAATGGGGATGGTCAACCTTCAATTCAATGATGGCCTCAATTTTCTCCATGCCTTACTGTTTGAGATAGAACTCCTGCCTACAGCTCCATTTGTTCTAAGACACTCAGACTCAGGTTAGACTCTACACCACTGGATCTCCGGATTTCAGGCTTTGAACTAAACCACCAGCTCTTCTGTGTCTCCAGCTTGGAGATAATAGATTGTGGGACTTCTGGGTTCCATAACTATGTGAACCAATACCTTACATTAAGTTTCTTCATTATCTATCTATCGTTTATCTATTATTATCTATCTATCTACCATCTACCTCTTATGTATCCTACTGGACTGTCTTGAGAATCCTAATAGAAACATAAAAAGTGTAGTCCCATAATGTAAAATAAAATAAAGGATATAAATAAAACTTTCTATTCAAATTATTCTAAAAGGGGCAAATATTATTCAGTTTCTTAAAAAAATAGAGTCTTAATTCTGATTTTCTCATAGTTCCTGCTTCACGTATTTATGTTATCATTGTGGTCTTTATTTAACAATCTTTACAACAATAATAAATGAAAATATCCAGTCTATTGTTAATGGGCATTTAGGTTGATTCCACGTCTTAGCTATTGTGAATTGAGCTGCAATAAACATTAATGTGCAGACAGCATTTTTGTTTGCCAGTTTAATTTCCTTTGGGTAAATTCCAAAGAGTGGGATGGCTGGGTTGTATGGTAGGGTTATATTCAGGTTTCTGAGGAATCTCCAGACTGACTTCCATAGTAGCTTAACCAGTTTGCATTCCCACCAAAAGCAGGTTAGTGTCCCTCTTTCCCCCACTTCCTCGCCAGCATCTGTTGTTGGTTGTTTTCTGCATGTAAGCCAATCTAACTGGGGTGAGGTCAAACCTCATTGTGGTTTTGATTTGCATTTCCCTGATTGCTAGGGATCTTTTCATGTGCCTGTTGGCCATTTGGATTTCCTCTTTTGAAAAATGTCTATTGAGGTCCTTGTCCCATCTCTTAAGTGGGTTGTTTGTTTTGTTATTGTGGAGTTTCTTGATCTCTTTGTAGATTCTGGTTATTAATCCTTTATCTGTAGCATAGTTTGCAAATATTTTTTCTGATTCTGTCAGTTGCCTTTTCACTCTCCTGACTGTTTCTTTTGCAGTACAGAAACTTCTCAATTTGATGCAATCCCAATAGTTAATTTTGGCTTTGACTGCCTGTGCCTCCAGGGTCTTTTCCATGAAGTCTTTGCAGGTGCCAATATCTTGAGGGTTTCTCCATTGCTCTCTAATAATTTGATGGTTTCAGGTTATAGATTTAGATCTTTAATCCATATGGAGTGGATTTTTGTGTAAGGTGTAAGGTAGGGGTTTTGCTTCATGCTTCTGCTTGTGGAAATCCAGTTTTCCCAGCACCATTTATTGAATAGACTGTCCTTACTCCAGGGATTGGTTTTAGATCTTTGATCAAATATAAGTTAGCTGTAGATGTTTGGATTGATTTATGGTGTTTCTATTCTGCTCCATTGGTCTATCCTTCTGTTTCTGTACCAGTACCATGCTGTTTTGATAACAACTGCCCTGTAGTATGTCCTGAAATCTGGTATTGTGATGCCTCCAGCTTTGTTTTTGTTGTACAAGATTGCTTTAGCTATTGGAAGTCTCCTGCATCTCCATATGAATTTCAGCATCATTTTTTCTAGATCTGAGAAGAATGTCTTTGGTATCTTGATTGGTATCGCATTGAATCTGTAAATTGCTTTTGGAAGAATGGACATTTTGAAGATGTTGATTCTTCCAATCCATGAGCATGGAAGATTTCTCCATTTTTTGGTATCCTCTTCTATTTCTTTTTTAAGGTTTTGTAATTTTCATCGTAGAGATCTTGAATGTCTTTGGTTAAGTTTATTCCAAGGTATTTGATTATTTTTGTAGCTATTGTGAATGGGATTGATCTCAGCAGTTCTTCCTCAGCCATGGCATTGCCTGTGTATACAAAGGCTGTTGATTTTTGTGCATTGATTTTATATCCTGCTACTTTGCCAAACTCTTCTATGAGTTCCAATAGTCTCTTAGTAGAGTTCTTTGGGTCCCCTAAATAAAGAATCATATCATCTGCAAAGAGGAATAGTTTGAGTTCTTCCTTCCCAATTTGTATCTCCTTAATTTCTTTTTCTTGCCTGATGGCTCTGGCTAAGACTTCCAGAACTATGTTAAATAGCAGTGGTGAGAGTGGGCATCCCTGTCTGGTACCAGATCTCAGTGGAAATGCTTCCAACTTTTCCCCATTCAATAGGATGCTGGCCGTGGGTGTTTCATAAATTGCTTTGATTGTATTGAGGAATGTTCCTTCCATACCCAATTTGCTTAGAGTTTTCATCATGAAAGTGTGTTGTATCTTATCAAATGCTTTCTCTGCATCTATTGAGATAATCATATGGTTTTTCTTTTGCATTCTGTTAATGTGGTGTATCACATTGATTGATTTGCGAACATTGAACCATCCCTGCATACCAGGGATAAATCCCACTTGGTCTGGGTGGATGATTTTTCTGATTTTTCTGATGTGTTGTTGTATTCTATTGGCGAGAATTTTAATGAGGATTTTTGTGTCTATGTTCATCAGGGATATTGGTCTGTAATTTTCTTTCAATGCTGCATCTTTTTCTGGCTTAGGGATTAAGGTGATGCTGGCTTCATAGAAAGAATTTGAGAGGATTCCATCTTTTTTGATTGTTCTGAATATTTTGAGAAGAATTGGAGTTAGTTCTTCTTTAAATATCTGGTAGAATTCAGCAGTGAATCCATCTGTTCCTGGGCTTTTCTTTGTTGGGAGGGCCTTTATTACTGTTTCAATTTCTGTCTCAGTTATGGGTCTATTTAGGTATTCAGTGTCTTCATGGTTCAATTTAGGTAGGTTGCATGTGTCTAGGAATCTATCCATTTCTGATAGATTTTCTTGTTTGCTGGAATACAACTCTTTGTAGTAATTTCTGATGATTCTTTTGATTTCTGTGGTGTCTGTTGTTACATTTCATTTTTCATCTCTGATTTTATTGATATGGGTCTTTTCTTTTTTTAGTTAGTTGGGCCAATGGGGTGTCAATTTTATTCATTTTTTTAAAAAAACAGTTCTTCGCTTGGCCAATTTTTTGTAATTTTTTTTGGATTCAATCCTGTTGATTTCTTCTCTGATTTTAATTATTTCCCTTCTCCTACTAGATTCGGGTCTGGTTTGCTGCAGTTTTTCTAGATCCTTGAGATGTGCTGAAAGCTCATTTATTTAGTGCCTTTCCAATTTCTTGATGTAGGCACCTATTGCTATAAACTTTCCTCTCAACACTGCTTTTGCCATGTCCCATAAGTTTTGATATGTTATGTTTTGTCCTCATTTACTTCCAGAAAGTTTTTGATTTCTCTTTTGATTTCTTCTATGACCCAGTGTTCATTCAGGAGCATGTTGTTCAGTCTCCATGTGTTTGCAACTCTCTTGGGATTCCTGAGTTGCTAATTTCAACCTTCATTCCACTGTGGTCTGAGAAGCTGCGTGGTATGATTCTAATTCTTTGAAATTTGCTGAGACTTGCTTTATGGCCTAGTATGTGGTCAACAGTAGACCGGATAAAGAAATTATGGGATATGTACTCTACAGAATACTATACAGCAATAAAAAACAATGCAATCCGGTCATTTGCAACAAAATAGAGGAATATTGAAAACATCATGCTGAGTGAAATAAGCCAGTCCCAAAGGGACAAATATCATATGTTCTCCCTGATCGGTGACAACTATCAGAGCACCAAAAAGGAAACCTGTTGAAATGAAATGGGCACTATGAGTAATGGTGACTTGATCAGCCCTTGCCCTGACTGTTGATGAACAACCTAATACTTTATCCCTCCTAGTATTTTTTTTATTTGTTTATTCTACTTAATACTATTGGTTGAATTCTGTAAGTAATAAACAGTTATTCTTAAGTGTTGAAACTTAACTGAAAAGTGATCCTTGCTAAATATAAGACTGAGAATAAGAGCGGGAAGAGATGTACAATTTGGGACATGCTCAAGCTGACTTGCCCCAAACGGTGGAGTTAGAAACATGCCAAGGCATTCCAACTCAATCCCATCAAGGTGGCATGTACCAAGGCCATCTCCCTAGTCCAAGTGATCAATTTCTGTTCACAATTGATCATAATGATAGGACTAAGAGTCAAAGGGATCACATTAACAAGACTAGTGTCTGAAAATACTAACTGATTGAATGAAAAAGAGAGAAAACGATCCAACATGGGAAGCGGGAGACACAGCAGACTCATAGGATGGCAGATGTTCTAAACAGCACTCTGGCCTCAGAATCAGCCCTTAAGGCATTCAGATCTGTCTGAAGAGTCTATGAGAGTATTTAGGCATGGAAAGCCAAGACACTCTGGAAAAAAAAAAATGACCTAAATGAAAGATCTCTGCAAGTGAGATCCCAGTGGAAAGAACAGATCATCAAAGAAGGAGGTACCTTTCTCTTAAGGATTGGAGAGAACTTCCACTTTGACTATGAAATTGTCTAAATATGATCAGAGATGGTGAACTCAAAAGGCTTCCATAGCCTTGGCAACTCATGACAAGAGCCTAGGGTGATTACTGATGCCATAAACAAGAGTGTCAATTTGTTAAGTCAACAACTGGAGTCACTGTGCACTTACTCCTCATGTAGGATCTCTGTCCTTAATGTGCTGTGCATTGTGAAGTAATGCTATAACTAGTACTCAAACAGTATTTTTCACTTTGTGTTGCTATGTGAGGGCAAACTGTTGAAATCTTTACTTAATATATACTAAACTGATCTTCTGTATACAAAGTTAATTGAAAATGAATCTTGATGAGAATGGAAGGGGAGAGGGAGCAGGAAAGGGGAGGGTCGTGGGTGGGAGGGAAGTTTTTTGGGGGGAAGCCATTGTGATCCATAAGCTGTACTTTGGAAATTTATATTCATTAAATAAAAGCTTTAAAAAATGAAAGTAATAATGACCTAAACTAAAATTAACTATAGCATTAGTTCAGAGCAAAGATATTACAGAAAAACTAGAGAGATACAATGCAGAAGTTGAAATCATTGGAATTTCAGGAGGGATAATTTGTGAGTTGACCTGACTTGCAACAGATGGCTTCATAGTAGATGGGTTTATCCACTAAGGCTTTGCTGACTGGTAACAAAAGCAAAGCAAGAATGGAAGTTTGGAAAACATTGAATTAAAATGATGGACTTAGGGAGGATGAGCTAAGGTGTAGTCTCTGCTTATCTCTGACTTTCTCGAGCCCATAAAATTGACTATTGATCATGAGTAACAGAAAGAATTTGGAAAGAAAATAGCTCCACTATACCAAAAATGTCCAGATTCTAGAGTTGCAGTCAGCTAATTTCAAGCTCCACTTTTTCCAATATAAGAGAGCCGAGCAAGGTCAACATAATGCATGTTGCTACCAGCAGATAGTTAAAAATTTAGCTCCATTTTATCTATTATTGTTTCAATATTTATGTAGTGAAAATGGGGAAGGAATTGATTTCATTAAGTAATTATTTAAATCTTGCTATGATCTGAATGTATGTGTTCATTCAATACTCACATGATGAAAACTAATCTACAGGTGATAGTATTAAGTGGGGCCTTTGGCAGGTGACTAGGTCTTGAAGGAATTAATGGGATTAGCGCATTTATAAAAGAGGCCCGATGAAGCTCCCTGATTCTCTGAATCCATGTGATGACACAGTACGAGACAACTTTGAAGCAGAGAAAAAAGCCTTCACCAGCCACCAAGTCTGCTGGTGTTTTGATCTTTGGCCTTCTTAATCTCTGGAACTATGCGTCAAAATTTCTATTGCTTGTAAGTTATTTAGTATAAATTATCTTACTACAGCAACTCAAATGGAGTAATAAAAATCATCTAAAATGCTTTCATATATTAATTAAATCTTATTTGTAAATTTTGTTTCTGTGATTTAATATACATAAGATTTATCAGTTTAACCATCTTAAGGGTACATGTTAGTGGCCATAAGCACATTCATGTTATCGTGAGCCATCAACAATGCTCATCTCCAGAACTTTTCTTATCTTGAAAGCTTTAAATGCTGTATTCACTAAAAAATAATTTCCCATTCTCCCCTCCCTTTCAGGACCTGGAAATTATTTATGTCTCTATGATATTGACTTAACTCAAATATATGGAACCAAATAGAATTTGTCCTTTATAGTTGGATTATTTCACTTAGCATGCTTTCTTCAAATTCATCCATGTTGTAGCCATTGACAGAATTTCCTTACTTCTTAGGAGTAATAAGGGGCTTACTTTTGTTATTTACCTATTTGTTTTCTATACAACATAGTTTCTTGACCTCTTGTTTTCTGCATTACTGACTTCAGTTTTCTTTTTTCTCTAGTGAAAAGTTTAAATTCCTTTTTCACTTGCAATTGTGTATATTTTTTAACTTTTTTCTTTCTGGTTACCATGGAGATTGCATTTAACATATAGAAAAATTTAGTAAGATTTATTTACTCATCTATTTGAAAGGCAGAGAGAGAGAGAGAACTTTCATCTGCTTATACGTTTCCTAAATGCATGCAACAACCAGGGTTGGGCAAGACTGAAGCCAGGAGTCAGAAACACTGTCCAGCTTTCTCACATAGATAGCAGGAACCCAAGTACTTAGGCCATAATCCTCTGCCTTCCCAGGCACATGAGCAGGAAGCTAATGAATTGGAGTAGCTAGGACACAGACCTGCATTTCAATATGGTATGTGTAAGCAAAAGGGGTTCAGAATAGAGAGGAGACAGGATACAAACTCATAGCCAAAACAAATGTATTCACAGAGGTGGCCAACTGTCAGCATTCTCACAGACCAAACACATGGCAGAGGGCCAAGTCCTCAGTGGACTTCCTCAGTGTATTTCTTAGGGTGGGCTAAGGGTCCAGAGGTAGGGTCGGGGCGAGAGATAGAGATGAGTTTCTCCATCCAGGTTTTTCAGGTATTCAAACCTGGAAAAGAACACAGGGGTTAGGGTGGGGAACAACAGAGTGTGAGACTGAATTGGTTTCTTGAAAGGACTCAGGGATAAGGGGTAAATTCCTATTTTATCTACTGTGGGGAAGGAACTAGAATGGCTGAGCCTATGTCCTTGTTTCTTCACTATGCGGGAGTCCTAAGTAGTGATGTAAGGTGCTGAAGAATATCTGCTCCCTCAGAGACTTTAAAATCAATGAACCATCTGTAAATTAGTTTGTTTTTGTTAAAAATATGTGTTTATTTATTTTTCTTGACTTACTTGAGATATCAAAAACATATTGATTAATGGTAGTACTATTCAATGCTGTGGACTAAATACCCTTCCTACCAAATTGATAAATTGAAGCATAATCTCCAACATGATGACATTTGGAGTGGGCCTTTGGGAAATAATTAGATAATGGCAATGGTGAAAGATTCATGCCCAAATAAAAAGAGACATGAAGGAGTTTGCTTTTCCTCTATTTAACTCAACTATTTGAAGAGACCAGAAAAAGGGCCCTCGCAAGAATCTAAGCATGTTGGCATCCTAATATCAGACTTTCAAGTCTCCATAATGGTGAGAAGTAAATTTTGACTGTTCGGGTCACTCATTCTTTTGTATTCTTCTTGTAGTCTAGATATTTGTAAATTGTTCCTGAGTTCAAAGCAATTTTTAAAACTACTTACCTGTAAGTATAAGTTCTTACTTGTAAGAGAGGTTCTGGTGTATTAATGTTATCAAATAAAAGAAGTTCCCTTCTAAAACTATCTAATATTTTCTTGAATAGGCGTTATATCAAATGCATTTTCATATATTAGACATTTTATTTTTCCATTCCCTAAATGTAGTGGTAAAGGTATATGACTTTCTTGACACTCATCTTATTTCTTGCAAAGAAGCCTTTCTTGATAAGAAAACATTATTCCTTCTCCATTTTTCTTGACCTAAGGTTATTTTGTGGCATTACCTGAAATTGCCCATCCTATTATGTACTCTGGAAAGTTATTCATAATGGCACATATTGATGCTTGCTCTCTATTTTAAATGTAACTATAGAATATGGAAATATATTTCTTTGCAACATATACAACTGTATCTCTGCAAAATGTAATAAAGTGTATGCATGCATTGCCTGTCCTGTCTACCCTGGTACATGTTGTACTTACAGAGAAATAAAGATGGCTGAAAGCTAGAAAAGTAAACAACTCTCCAAGAACAAAATGACTGAGTAGGACCGGACCATACATACAAGTAAAATATTTTAAATTAATTAATTATTTATTTATTTGAAAGGCACAGCAAGAAAATAAGAGTATGTGTTTGTGCTTGTGTGTGTGTGTGTGTATGTGTGTGTGGGGGGGGTGGAGTTTGGAGGGAGAGAGGGATCTTTCACCTACTGGTTCACTCCCCAGATGAATGCAACAGCCATGTTTGGGCCAGACAAGCTAGGAGCCCTGAACCCTACCCTGATCTCCCATGTGAGGAGCCCATGTACCTGGGCCATCTTCCCCTGCTTACTTAGGCAAATTAGAAGGAAGCAAATGGGACTCAAACTAGAACTCCATTATGAGATGCAGGTATTTTGGGAGCAGCTTAACTTGCTCTGCTACAATGTCAGCCCCATGACTGGACAATGATTTGCAAAATCCAAGGTTAGTTAAAAGCAGGATTGGTCAATGTCACATCAACATCTCTCTGCTGAAATGTAGCTCTTTATGTGCTCCTTCCTGGAACCATGTTACAAGAAGAACAAAAACGAAAATTGCTGTTGCTACATTAAGTATGACTCCTTACTCAGGAAGGGTGTGCATTACAAATGGGATAAGCAATAGCCTGGTAGAATAGGAGTTGGCATTAATGATATGGACATTCAAGGGTCATATTCCTTGGCTCCAGGATTTCTCATGCTTTATCTAGAATATAATATCCTCTTTCTTCCAAACATACTCCCTTCCTGTATTTCCTAGCAAATGACATTCAGCAAGATATTGCCTGAACTGGGAGCCTCTGTGGCTTCTGTTTTCCCCTCATTCCTGCACTGCATTGATTTCTATAATTTTACATCTTCAGGCTCAGAAATCCCTTTACTCTGCATTGATTCTATGACCACTCTTATGTTATTATTACTTTTCTTACTGTGCTGTAGGCTGTTTATTAAAAGGCCAGGTGCAAATCAGCAGAGGTTACAAATTAGAATACAAACATTATCTGATCACCCAAGTTTGCTAGGAATTACTATAAAATTTTAGAGCTTCATAACTTTATAGTTAGATACTTGACTATCTTTTCATCTTTTTCCAGGGTTATAATTCTATTCTGACTTTTCAAATGTTCTTGAGTCAATTTTAAGAATTACACATTGCATTGCTAGGCCTCTGATAATTACTTGTGATATTGAAGCTGGTATTTTTGGCCAACAACATCTAACGAAGATCAATATTTATATTCTCTCTCTGGTCAAAATCCAATTTGAGAGCTTAGCGCAATTTTACTTAACACAATCTCCTCTTCCAATTATCATTGCTCAATTTTTTTCATGTAATAATTTTCTTGGACTTTAGATCCATACATTATTACTTGTGTGTGTGTGTGTGTGTGTGTGTGTGTACGTATCAGAGAGAGAGCAAGCAAATAGAGATTTCCCATTCACTGGTTCACTCTCAAATATCCACAATAGGCTAAACTGAATCAGGCCAAAGCCAGAACTCAATTTGTATCTCCCATGTGGGTGTCAGGGAATCAACTACCTGAGCTATCATTTGCTGCCTCCCAGGGTAATGTTAGAAAGAAGCTGGAGCTGAATGTGAAGCCAGCACCTAAATCCAGGCATCCTGATATGGGTTGTGAGCATGCAAGTGGCATGTCAACTACTATGACAAATGCTCACTCCAAATTTATTATTGTTTTAAAGATTTACTTATTTTTTTGAAAGGCAGGTTTACAGAGAAGCAGAGGCAGAGAAAGAGAGGTCTTCCATCACTGGTTCACTCCCCAGATGGCCCCAATGGCTGGAGCTGTGCCAATCCTAAGCCAGGAGCCAAGAACTTCCTCTGAGTTTCCCATGCAGGTGCAGGTGCCCAAGGACTTGGCCCATCTTCTGCTTTTCCAGGCCACAGCAGAGAGCTGGATCTGAAGTGGAGGAGCTGGGACTCAACCAGGGCCCATATGGGATGCCAAAGGCGGCTTTATCTGCTATGCCATGTGCTTCCCCCCAATTTATTATTGATGGACATTAAACAACAAATTTAATTAAAACTTCCATATTTCCCTAGGTTCTTTACTATTAATTTTTAATTTTACAATATATTTTTCTTGGTTTTATGTTTCACTTTTCTATAATATTCTTTAAGTATATCTTAGCATGCCATAATTTGCTCACCCACTTGGTTAGCATGTTGGCTAATTATTGAATTTTAGTTTCAAATGTATTATTCAATTTTTTCTAAAGAAGATTAGATATATTTCTCCATCCATTATGGAATATAATCAATATGAAAAAAATATAATGCAATTTTTTCTTTTTAAAAATTTGATATCTCTGTGGAATGTATTAGGATTGTTTCTCTTTGTGAAATATTTAGCTAAATAGATATATATACATTATTTTTTCTTTAGTTCATTCTGTTTGGCATCCAATTTAAATTGGAGATGTGATTTCTGTTTTAGCTCAGTGGAAAGGTTGTCTATTATTTCCTTTGTTCAATTATCCTATTCTTTCATTTAGAACTTCTTTTAGATGGGGATTGAGAATCCTAAATTGATATCTATTAGTTTTCATTTCTTTTCATTTTAAATTTCCTTTTCCCATTTTTATCCTTTGTGACTTGTCTGGATTTATTTTCCAGGTCATTAATTTGTTCTTCAACTATTTCCTTTCTTGGCCCTCCTACTGATTTTTTTTGTAAAGGTAATTATCTTCTTTCATTTTAGTCATTTGTTCTAGATTACACTCCTCACATTTGTCATTTCAGTAATTATTCATTTTTTCTGAGAAGAGTAATTATAATTTTTTGGAAAATTACTGATTCTTACTGAATTTTATCTTTGCTCCAAATCAACTGTTCTTATTTGTATTGATTTTCTTCAACAGTCTAGATACCTTTATTTGTTTATCTGATCTAGGAATGAGGGATGGGGAACATCAATAAAGTCAATGAGAAGCAATTCCTTTCGGGAATACAGATCTGTGTCACCGAGTCCTCTCTTCTGACTAGTGAGACTGGCTGTAGCGCAATAAGCAAGCTTCACTTTCAGATAGATTGGGGGGGTGGGGAGGATAGGGAAAGAAAGACTATGGTTCTAAGACATCAAACAATTGTTGTAATAAGGAGGTTAGCCTTGGTTCCGCTGTACATTAGCTCATTTTCTTTCTGTCATGATGCCCATCCTCCTACCCTCACTTTTTACTAAATCTGCAAAGGGAAGATTAATCAAACTTGGCTCTGCTTTTCTCAGATCTGCCATAGCCTTCACTAGGAAGGAAGAAAGCAGTGTTCAGTTGCTCCAAACACATGGTCTTTTTAGGTGAATTCTGCAGGATCCTGTCTTCCTGCTTGTGCAATCTGACTCTGAATCTTGGCGATCATAACAGGTCCTTAATTCACATTGTCCTCCTATGCATGGGACTGCTTTTTTTTTATGGTCAGTTTATTATAACTGAACTTCATTTCTCAGTTGGTCTTCAAAATTTCTGTTATGCTTTTGACGCATTGATTTTCTTCCATTGTTTTTCTGTATTTTATCCATTAAAGAATATTTTTCTATAATTTTAAAGAATTTCATGCAGAAAGTAGAATTGATGATTGTATCCTATCTGCATACCTCATCTAACTTCTATGATTTTCAGTTAACACTGAGCAAGTAACTTTTACTTTTTCATGTTTACAATGAGATATTTTACATGCATTAATTGTTCTGTATTTTATAACATTTGTAATTAAGTTTGATTTTATATTTTATGGCGTTCGGAGACAATGTTTGGTCATATTATTAGACAAGGTTCTCCAAAGGAACTACATCAATAGGATGTGTGTGTATTCAGGGGGAGAAATTTACTTTAAGAAATCAGATCATGTAATTCTAGGGCTTGCAATTCCAAAATCTGCAGAACCAGCTAGCTTGCTAGAGACTGCGTGAAGAATTCATGTTATAGCTTGAGTCTGAAAACATTCTAGAGACAGAATCCTTCCCTGTTCTGGGGACCACACTCACTCTCTTCCAGCACAAAACTTATTGAATGAAGCCCACCCACATTATAGAAGAAAATCTACTTTAGAATCTGTTCATGGCCTAGACAGATTGATGCAGAGAATTATCCATTATAGTTATATATATTCACAAACACAGTTACATATGTATCACTATAAAATAGAGTTCAAATATACTTGAAAGTTCTAAAATATGTCTTGAGTTTAAAAAAGGTATTTTAAGAAGATTTATTTTTGGTAGAGATTGCCATGTAATGCTAACATTATTTTCAGAATTTCAGCTTATTACAACAATTGAAATTAACCAAGGTTAAGTGAATTAGTTTCAACATTTCTGGCTTGGATCCTAGTGGTAACAGTCAAAAATTGACCTCAAAAGAGGTCAATTATGCTATAAAAGAACCATATTTGTGCTGTTTACAATTGTTCCTTTTAAATTTTTGTTCAGAAGTTTGTCATCTGTGGTGCATGAGTGAATAGTCTTATCCCAATAATTTATCCTATCCATATAACTTGTGTTCATACACTTTGCCGCGTGCCTTCCAGCTGAATAGGTAAAGAAACACATTCTTTGACATTCAGTTTGTCTCAGTGCTTTGCTTTGGGTAATAGTTATGTGAACACAGGTTATAGTTGCATATTTTGGCTCACCTTTCACACTTTCATTGTTTAGCATCAAGTTTATGAAATAGTTAATACTTGAAAATTAGAAGTATACAGAATAGATCTAAGAGCCACAGGCCTTGTTGGTTCTAAGCTGAAAAGCCCTTCACTCAGCCCAGCTTCCAAAGTAGCCACTGCTGTTGAGGGAATGGCCAAGTAGGGTCAGCAACACTCCAGGGCAGAACTGTCTATTAACTAAAAGTGTTTTCCTTTTAGAAATGCCACGTACTTTCTCTTCAAGCCAGCTCTCCTCCCAGGCCAGCTAGGTAATGAAAGTCAACAGGGTACCTCCCTTATGATGTACCCCACGTAAGCAGATAGATAGATCTAACCTCATAACTGGCAAGGCCTTAATGCCCACCTGATTATTTTCAAGCCTTTTCTATTTGCCTCTCAATGGAAAAAAAAAAAAAGCTTGCTCATGATTTAGACACCTTTCTTAGGGCCTCCAATAATGACTCTGTCCTCCATTTCATATCCATTGATTTTAGATCCTGTGACTTTAAACTGTTCATTAGATTCATTTTCTCTAGACTTGAAAAAGTAAAATTCTAGGTGGCCATGCACCTGCAGCCTCTGATGGAAGCAGTTTCTGCAAGCTGGCACTGCAACCCCTGGAGAAGCCACTCCTGCTGAGAAGCCACCTCCTGCTGGATCCCTGTCTTGACTCCCCTCCCAAAGACGCCCCTTCCAACATGAAGCAGCAAGAATGACCATCGTCCAATCCTCCCCTACCAGATGTCAGGGTACATTCATGTTAAGGTGGGGATGTGAGGAGTCACATGGGTTAATAGGCCCTAATGGAATTTAGGGTGTAAAATATTTGCTTTCTTCCCCAAAAAGGTTGTCTTTAGCAAGAACAAAATGTCTGCCCTCCCTCCTTAGGAATCTCCAAATTTACCATGAGAGCAGCAAGGGAGTGGTGATTTCACTTTCCTGAGCTCATAGTTTATTGTGAAAACAAGTTACCTCTCCTACCCTCTGGAAGGTTTTTTGTTCTAGTTCACTTCACAGGCCTAGATAAGAAAATTTCTTCTTTTTCTAAGTCACTGAAATTTGGCAATTGTTTCTTACACAACAGTGTTATAGCAAATGTTAACTGCAAGTAGGGAAAGAATCAATTTGAATGTTATTGCTGAATTAATTGGTATCATATTTGATCCATTCATTCTACAAATATTTATTGAGAGGCCATTATATGAGTAAGACTACTTTGGGCAGTACTTGCACTTTTCCTACTGCCAATATTTTTCCTCCTTGTTCTATATTTCTAGCTTCTTATGTAATTTGGATCTGGGTAGAGCTTCTGTTGAAGAAAATAAATCTTCATGCTATTTTTATATAGCAGTTTCAGTCACTATGTGGCTTGAAGGAAGAAAAATACAGAATATGATGCTCTCTGATTAACAAAATATCAAGGTTTTTAAAAAATTTTTATTGGTTTAAAGATAACAGATTTCAGATATTTCATGGATAGAAATCTGAGAAGATAACCACACTTGCCTCCTTTCTTCTTTCCCTCAAAGAACCCTTCTCTTACCTTTCTTTTTTTTCTTCAATTTTTGCAATAACTTGTTTTATAATTTATAAATACAGTCTTTCCACCATACACTTTTCCCTCACTCCCACCCTCTCTTCTTATTTTTTTCCTTTTAATTTTTACAATGATGTACTTTCAATTTTCTTTATAATCACAAACTTAACTCTCCACCCAATAAAGAATTCAACAAGTAGTAAGCAAAAAAACCACCATTCCTCAAAAGTGCAGACAAGGGCTATATGCAATAATTACATCCTAAAATGTTAATTTCATTCATACACGTTACCTTTTTTTGAACTCTGAAAATTAATTAGCACAAATAAAAAAAACATATTATGTTTATTTGTCTTTTAGGCACTAGCTTATTTCAGATTCCATAGACTGAAGTTATCAATTGTGTGTTAAACAATGAGAAAGGACAGGTCAGGATAAGCTGCTGTGACAAAGGACTGTAAAATCTCAGTGGCCTGTAATAGCAAAGATCGATTTCTAAGCAATGGTATGTGGCCATCATGTGGCATCTTCCCCCTGACTTCAGGCTGATGAAATACCTAATGTATGAAACATTGATGAAAGCATAACAAAGGGAAAGTATACGTTGGTGTGTAGAGATCCAGTACAAAATGGAAATTAGTCATTTTGATACTTATTTCAATCTAAAACCGGTGGGACATGAAATCATTATCCTACCCCTGGGAGGAACAACAAACAATTGTGAACCATAATATACCTATTCCATGATAAACAACTAGAGTGTATAGTCTCATATTTAATGGTTATTTTTCATAAGAGGTAACTTTGGTCATTTGAAGCACACATGGCTTAGGTGAAATTCTACAAAATTAGCTAAGACATTTCATGATGAGGAGATAGAGAACAGGTATAAATCCAATACAGATCTTACTTTGAAAAGAAATAGGGGGGGCCAGTGCTGTGGCACAGTGGGTTAGAGTCCTGGCCTGAAGCATAGGCATCCCATATGGGCACCGGTTCTAGTCCCAGCTACTCCTCTTCTGATCCAGCTCACTGCTATGCCCTGGGAAAGCAGTAGAAGATCCCAAGTCCTTGGGCACCTGCACCTATGTGGGAGACCTGGCAGAAGCTCCTGGCTCCTGGTTTTGGATGGGCGCAGCTCCGGCCGTTGAGGCCATCTGGGAGTGAACCAGCAGATGGAAGACCTCTCTCTCTTTCTGCCTCTCCTCTCTCTGTGAAACTCTTTCAAATAAATAAAATAAATCTTTTTTTAAAAAAAGAAAGAGTATATGTTCATTAAAAACTGTAGATCAAATACCTTGTAAATGTTCCCAAATTCTACCTATATCAATGAGTAGTAAATAACGAGAATTCAGAGTTCTGATTCTTCCAATGTATCTGAATTCACAATCTTTTATTCAATTTTTCATTAACATTTTAATAAGGTATATTTTAGAATTTTGTGTAAGCATGATTTTATTAGATAGCTCTGAATCAAAAAATAAGGTGCTTATAGGTTTTTATTTTTATATTACAGATTATAGAGCTTATATTTTGCTATCTTCTCAATAAAGCAACTAGCAAAATCCCTAGCATGAAATAACACTAAAAAAAACTTCATCTCTGCCTACATATATACTTTCAGCTGTCTTTAAGAATCATTTAACCTTTATAAAACCTACAAGTAATGATCTAGCATTCATAAAGCACTTTTCAAAAATTCAATTAATTCTCATTACAATCCTATGAAATATGTATTACAACTTTCTTTTCTTTGTGGGTGAGCATATTGAAACTAGAAGTTAAATAACTTTTGAAACATCAAATATCTTATCAAATATTTGCTAAGAAGGTCTTTGTTCAAAATCATAACTCCAGGGGCTGGTGCTGTGGGGTAACATGTAAAGCAGCCGCCTGCAGTGCTGGCATCCATATGGGCACCAGCTCTATTCCCAGCTGCTCCACTTCCTATCTAGCTCTTTGCTATGGCCTTGGAAAGCAGTAGAAGATGATGCAAGTGCATGGGCCCCTGCACCCACATGGGAAACTCAGAAGAAGCTCCTGACTTCATATCAGCCAAGCTCTGGCTGTTGTGGTCATTTGGAGAGTGAACCAAAGGATGAAAGACTCTCACCTCTGCCTCTGCCTCTCTAACTCTGCCTTTCAAATAAATAAATACATCTTAAAATATTCCTATACTCTATTCAGTACATCTGGTATAATGCCTAGAATTTACTTTAAAACATTTGAGTATTCTTAGTGTGATAGTATGTGGGTTCAAGTTATTTAAATTTTAGCTCTAGAGATTATTAGATGATACTTTCAGATACTTTTAGATTCTAGAGGTGGTCAGCCGTATGAGTAAGGGTACACTTCTGCAAGTCCTTTTTCTAGCCAATTAATATGTAACCAACAACTGATACCTTACTAAGTGCATAAGTACAAAAAGTGTGTTTTTATTGGTAAAATAAGCTTATTAAATGCCACCATTTATTTATGAAAGGAATTTATTTTCAAAATTGAGAAAGTTCTAGATAGGCAGTTTGACTAACTCACCATTGCTTATTCAGTAGGCCCTTCAAAAATGGCACCACTGATGTTCATATGCTTATTGATCTTTTGCTGACGTTGTGTCTGCCTATCAATTTGAAGAAGATTTCTGGCTTTCCTGATGGAGCCTCTGTCTCATGAATTTTTCCACAGCTTCATCAAAACCACTTTAGCTGATTGGGACACCCATCATGCCACTAGCTAATGCTCCAAAAAGCTCAAAAGTCTTTACTGGGACTCATTTTTACTTTACTATCCTAAAATTTCTAAAAATCTTGATGTTTTCAAAAGTTGTTTTTAGGTTTTGAGCTACATTCCAGAGAGAAATACAATCATCAGCCACCCAAAATATTTGACTCTACTACAAGAGCAACATTTGGGTAGACTGGTCAAAAATTAGACAAAGATCACACTTTGCTTTATTTTACTGCTAAGATTTCTGCCCCAGGAAGGTCTTACGGTTTATTACCATAACGGGCAATATATGTTAAAACACGATTCTCAACAGCACCTGTGTGAACTTGTATCCACCCCTGCATTCAATCAGAATATTCTCTTTTGCATATTCAATTCTTCCTAAGCTAAGAGAAGCATATTCCCTTGCTTTTGGAAACATAGCTTTGTAAACAATTCCTGTGGTCTCCTTTTTTGCTGCAAATTAATTACTTCTATGACAACTGCTTCTGATGTACTTCTTGACTGAACTCCTCATGAAGTAGATCTGCAATTTGGGGTGGGTAAAAATAAGACATAGAGTGGGGAATTCTTCAAGTGAAGAGAACAGGTTTAAAAACCAATGCTGTGCCAGTTGGTCAGTAAGTACTAATCTAATAAATATGTGAAGGGCAAAACTGAGGAACAATATATGGCTTATTTTCTTTATAACCTAGCAGATACCTCTGGAGAATAACAAGCGCTGACTCCCCTAGATTTTAGCAGCAACTGCTTTTATCTATGACCAAATGGGCTTAGGTCAATCCTCAATCACACTATATATTTTCTCAATAGCAGCATACAGCATTGGGTCCTGGACACTGTTCCTTATAATCTGAGATCAGCTATGCACCAATATTGAGGACAGAAACCAAATAAGTGGAGCATGATTTTTCTTAAGATTTTCTGTGTAAGTAACTGGGCTCCAAATAGTTGTTTAGCCTAGAAATTAACCCTTTAAGAATGTTTCATCAGACAGCTCTGGAGCACTCATTCTTTCATACAGCTATGTACAATGTGAGATCTCCTGCAATTTAAAAATGAATGCTTTTTGTATGCTGGAAGCACACAGAGAAAATACTAATATTTCATAACAAAAAGTGATTAGCAATTATACAAAGCCCATCTATAGGCAGCTTTACAAATATCAGCTAATTAAATTTTACTAAAGATAATTTATTTAACGTAACAAACATATTGTGGAAGAAAAATGAAGTATAGCCACAGAAAATAACACTAAAATTAAATACTGATTGACTAGAGTTATTTTCCCTTCTTACAGCGTACATATCCCAAAGTCATCAATACTTTTTATTATTGATCCAAGAAAATTGGGTAAATTCCTTTGAACATCACAGAATTAAAGACATTGTTACCATGCTTTTGAGATTGTCTTCAATTATCATACCCATCACCTCAAAGGAAAAGAATTCTGTAACAATTGTTGTAAAATCCAATTTTGAATTTAAAAAATCAAGTTGCATTGTTATTGAAATCAAGCATGAAAACTAGTTTCACTTGGTTTTTTTTTACCTTAGAAACTTTGATGCTCTGATTATCACCATTTCTCATCTTTCCTGTTGTGCTTTCCAAACTGGCACAGTTATTTTGATGTTACATTTTTATTGATGGCAGAAAATAAAATTTTGCAGCACTAATTGATCTGAAAGTTTTATATTGCTTTGTGAGTTTGAGGTCAAGTCTTTAAGTAAAGATTTACTTTGATTCAGACTTATAATCTTAATAGTTAATTAGTGTGTCATTAACATTATTGAATAATATAATGTGTTAGGCAACGAATGGACAGAAACAGGTTGTGTTGACACTTAACCCCCGGGGCTGGCGCTGTGGCATAGCGGGTAAAGCCGCCACCTGAAGTACTGGATTTCCATATGGGCACCAGTTTGACTCCTGGCTGCTCTACTTTCAATCCAGCTTTCTGCTATGGCCTGGGAATGCAGTAGTAGACGGCCCGAGTTCTTGGGCTTCTGCACTTGTGTGGGAGACCTGAAAGAAGCTCCTGGCTCCTGGCTTTGGATTAGTGAAGCTCTGGCCGTTGCGACCATCTGGGGAGTGAACTAGTGAATGGAAGACCTCTCTCTCTCTCTCTCTCTGCCTCTTCTTCTGTCTATGTGTAACTCTGACTTTCAAGTAAATAAATAAATCTTAAAAAAAAAAAAAGAGACTGAACCCCTTTACAAATGCCCCTAATTTGGAAGCAAGACCCAGCCTCTCATCTGTCCCATTTGGCACAAATTGTGCTTGCCTATTCTTTAGGATTAACCACTTACCAAATGCAATTCACTGAATTGAGGAAGTTGTATGGCCTGGCCTATGAGATTCTGATCAGCAGACTCAAGGATTTCTTTGCTTCTCCAATAGATAAAAACTTTGATGAACAGTATTGTCCAGAGAGATTTCGTTTAGGGGAATTCCAGATATGGGCAGAAAGTAACTACCTGCATGTAACTCCATAGATGCACTGAAGCACACTTGCTCCCCATAAAAACTCCTTATAGACCATGGCAGTACTGACCAATCAAATGCAGTTTACAAGAACCAGAGACTAATTAGGAATATGGACATGAATGGGTATGTACCTCACAGCCATGATTACAATATATAAGAACCATCCTTGCTAAGTCCTCAGGGATTCTGGGAATTAAGTAATAACTGATCAGCACCTTGATCAGTGCTTTGCAAATAAACCCCTACTTTCTTCCATCACCAGATGTCAGTGACTGGCTTTCTAAATGTTGGGTGAGTAGACTTGTGTTTGGTAGTTCTATACCTATGAGGAGTCAAATGGTTAATAGGCAGCCAGGTTTGTCTCAGTGGAAATTGAGGGTGCAAAATACTTGCTTTCCCCAAAAGTTATCTTTAGCAAGGTCAAATGTTCTCACCCCACTCCTTGGAAGCTTCCAATTTTACCATTTGAATAGTGAGGGTGTGACAATTTCATCATTCTGAGCTTGCTGTTTATTGAAAAAACAAGTTATCTACCCCACCCATCTAAGATTACAAATCAGGTCTTTTGATGAGTTTTTTCCTTGCTTTAATTGAATGTCAAGCTGATAAATTTTCCTCTTCCCCAAATTTGTGTTTAAAAACCTCAGTACCACCAGCACCTTTGGGTTTTGCTTCTCTTGGAGCCCCTCTCCTGGCCACTCTGCCAGGAGGTATGTGAGTTAAATAAATCTTGCTTTTAGATAGATCTTGCTTTTCTCTCTCCATCTTGTCTGCTTAGAAATTCTTCCATGTGAAATGAAGACCCAAAGTAATCTTTTCTCTTCTGCTACTTTATAATCAGTTCCTGTAACTCTTTTCCTCCCCTGTTCTGACTCAAGTATGACTGTACACTAAATGTTTATTTTAAAAGCCGAGGCATTTGTGGAGATACTAGTTTTTTTTTTTCCTCTGATGGCTTTTATCTTTGAACCATCCCTCTGTGGCTTAGTGGAGTGTCTGTTTTTCAGGGAATACCCAGAGGCATGTGCTGGGTGTAAACAAGGAGCTTTGTTTAGTGCTCTAGTTTGGGGCAAGTATTGGGGGTGACACCCAAGTTGGTCATGGTGATATCCTCTTTTATAGCAGGAAGGAGGGTTTGATCAGATCTGTTGGCATAGTCCTACCCTCACCTCCTCTCTTCCAAAGTGAGCAATGCCCTGGTATTAGCCCATGGTGGGTCCAATACTTATCTGCACTGCCATTAAAAACCACAAAACAAATCTTTGCAGTCCTCAGTGTGAACATGGATCTCATTGCAATAATCCACACCAGGCAATCAGGGAGCTCTGAGCATGTGAAATGGCTCACAGTGATTTCCAAGAGACCCAGCTACGTCCTGTGCCTTCTCCTGCAGTCACAATGTTCCACAATCTCAACACACAAGACTCCCACAGTTACAGGTGCTGAGGATCTTCTCTATCCCACTCTGCTAGTTTGTCCCATCAACAGAGAAGCAGAAACACTCACAGACCCAGCTTCCTGTGGATGTTTCACCTAGGCAGTTTGAGTCACAGAGGCTGTGGGCACTTTATAGTCCCTTGTGGGCCCCCAGTCACCTGCCAATCCTCCCAGCCAGACTCAGGCATCTTCTCTCAGCTGGTTGATGGGCCTGTGGACACAAGTTGGTGTAGCTGTTACATGTGTTGAAAACTGCAGCCATCCACTCTCAGCCAGTTACTGGGCACCAGGATGAGGAGAGAGAAACGTGCCCCATTTTTTCTTCTAGGTTAGCAGATAACATGTCTCCAACAGGGCTCCAGGCCACACTCATGCCAGGCTTTCTGACAAGCTATATCACCAGTGGCATGGGTTGCTGCATTCTAGTCTCCACTCAGTATCCAAAGCTGGTGCTATGGTTCTCAGCTGCTGGGGTCCTGTGTTGTGGTTGTGTTCATGCTGCATGTCCACAGCTTCCACACAGATCCACAGCATCCCTCTTCCTTCTGTGGAATTTCCACTGCAGTTTTCTCCTTAAATCTTCCCTGAGATTACACTGTCTCCACTTTTTTTTAACTATCTCCTTTAGCCTAGAGCAGTAAGCTCTCTCTCATTCTATATTCTGCCATCTTGGAATACCAATCTTCTTCTCTGACCACTGAAGCTGGAAATCAATGACTCAAGAATCTCTGGATAATATGCAAACACATGGAGAGTGAACAACATGCTCCTGAATGAACAGTGAGTCATAAAAGAAATCCAAAGAAAAATCAAAAGAATTCTGGAAATGGGTGAAGAAGACAATACAACATATCAAAGCTTATAGGAGGGGCTGGCACCATGGCACAGTAGGTAAATCCTCTGCCTGTGGTGGCGGCATGCCTTATGGGCATTGGTTCTAGTCCCGGCTGCTCCACTTCCATGTCAGCTCTCTGCTATGGTCTGGGATAGCAGTAGAAGATGGCCACGTCCTTGGGTACCTGCACCCACATGGGAAACCAGGAAGAAGCTCCTGGCTCCTGGCCTTGGACCGGCGCAGCTCCAGCCATTGTGGCCATTTCGAGAGTGAACCATTGGAAGGAGGACCTTTCTCTATGTCTCTTTCTCTCACTGTCTGTAACTCTAACTTTCAAATAAAATAAATAAAATCTTTAAAAAAAAGCTTATAGGATACAGCAAAAGCAGTGTTGAGAGGGAAGTTTATAGCAATTGGTGCCTACAATAAGAAAATGGAAAGGCACCAAATAAATAAGCTATCAATGCATCTCACGGACCTAGAAAAACAACCACAAATAAAACCTAAAATTAATAGGAGGAAAGAAATAATTAAAATTAGAGAATAAATAAGTAAAATTGGAAACAAAAAAAATACAGAAGATCAGTGAAATGAAGAGCTGCTTTTTTGAAAATATAACAGTGATACATCATTGGCCCAACTAACCAAAAAAAGTGGGGGGATGACCCTAATCAATAAAATCAGAGAAGAAAAAGGAAATGAGATACCACAGAAAGAAATAGAATCATCAGGAAATACTAAAAAGAACTGCATTCAAACTAACTGGGACCTAGAAGAAATGGATAGATTCCTGGACACAAACATACTATTGAGCAATGAAGATATAGAACCAAAGCAAACCGATAACCAAGATGAAGATTGAATTAGTAATAAAGTCACTCCCAACAAGGAAAGGCCCAGGACCATAAAGCTTCACTGCTGAATTCTAGCAAACATTTAAAAAGCATTAATTTGAATTCTGCTCGAGCTAGTCAAAACAATTGAAAGGGAGGAAATCTTTCCAAACTCCTTCTCTGAAATCAACATCACCTTACTTTGTAAACCAGAAAAAGATACAACAGAGAATGAGAATTATTGACCAATTTCCCTGATGAGCGGAGATGCAAAATAGTAGCCAATCAAATCCAACAACATATCGGAAAGATCATTCACCTGGACCAAGTGGGATTTGTCACTTTTACACAGAGATTGTTCACCATTCACAAATCAATCAATGTCATATATCATAGTAACAAACCGAGGGAAAAATCATATGATTATCTCAAAAGATGCAGAGAAATCATTTGATAAACTACAACATCCTTTCATGATGAAAACCTTAAGCAAATTGGATATAGAAGGAAAATTCCTCAATATAATTAAGACAATCTATGACAAACCCATAGACAGCACCTTATTGAATGGAGAAAAGTTGGTAGCTTTTAAGAACTGATATTAAACAAGGCTGCCTACTCTCACCATTATTATTTAATATAGTCCTGAAAGTTTTAGCCAGAGCCATTAGACAAGAAACAAAAAATCAAAGAGATACAAATTGAGAAGGAGGAAGTCAAACTATCACTATTTGCAGATGACATGATTCTACATATAGGGGATCCAAAATACTTGACAGAGACAACTGAAACTCATAAAAGTGTTTGGTAAAGTGGCAGGATATAAAATTAACACAAAAAAAATCAATAGCTTTTTCTATACAGAAAATTCACAACTGAGAAAGAATTTCTAAGGATAATCCCATTCACAAAACTACCAAAAAAATTAAAACTCTGGACTAAATTTAACAGAGGAAGTCAAAGATCTCTACAATGAAAATTACAAAGCATTAAAGAAAGAAATAGAAAAAGACACAAAAAATGGAAAAATCTTCCATGTTCATGGGTTGGAAGAATCAGTATCAAAATGTCCATACTATCAAGTGCAATATACCAATTCAATGTGATTCCAATCAAACTACCAAGGACATTCTTCTCAGGTCTAGAAAAAATGATGCTATGCTAAAATTCACATGGAAACAGAAGAGACACTAAGTAGCTAAAGCAGTCTTATATAACAAAAACAAAGCTGGAAGCATCACAATACCAAATTTTGACATACCACAGGACAGTTATAATTAAAACAGCCTGGTACTTGCAAAAAAAAGATGTGTAGAACAATGGAACAGAACAAAACTCCAGAAATCTATCTATGCATCTACTAACAACTTATCTTTCATAAAGGAGCTAAAATCTATCCCTGGAACATGGACAGTCTTCAACACATTGTGCTGGGAAAACTGGATCTCCACTTCTGGCAGTATGAAGCAAGTTTCCTACCTTACACCTTACACAAAAATCTATTCAAAATGGATCAAACACCTAAATCTATGACCCAATATCATCAAATTACTTGAGAACATTGGGGAAACCCTGCAAGGCATAGGCAAAGACTTCTTGGAAGAAACACCAGAAGTTCAGGTAATGAAAGCCAAAATTGACAAAAATGATTACATCAAGCTGAGAAGTTTCTTCATTGCAAAAGAAACACTAAGCAAGATGAAGAGGCAACCAACAGAATGGGAGAAAATATTTTCAAGGCATTCAACTGATAAAGGATTAATAGTCACAATCTGTGAAGAGCTCAAGAGATTCAACTATTAATTAATAAAATTAATTATCAATTGACAATGACAATCAGTTAACAAATGGACAAAGGATTTGAACAGGCATTTTTCTCTTTTTTCTTTTTAATAATTAATGTTAATATTTAATAGAACAATATTAAATGTTCTAGTCTGTGATCATGGGATGTCATACCATTGATTCACGTCCTCTAGTTTGTACAAATGCTTTATAGTTTCCAGAGTTTATGTTTTATACTCTTGTTGGTAAATTTCTTAAATATTTTATTCTTGTATATGAAATTTATTAGTTTTATTTTGCATTGTTTGTTGCAAGCATTTGGAAATGGAATTAGTCTTTTTGTGTTGATCTGGTAGCCTATGACCTTGCTGGATGCGTGTTAGTTCCAGTAACTGTTATATTGAATTCCTTAGGGTTTTATGCCACAGGATCTTATCTATAAAGAGAGATGGTTTTAATTCTTCCTTTCCAATCCACATTCCTTTTTGTTTCTTTTATCTTATGCCTGGCTAGCACCTTCAGTACAAGGTTGAACAGAAGGGATAAGAGTAGACATTCTTGCCTCATTCCTAGGGGGAAAGTGTCAGTCTTTCTCCAGTGTGTGAGAAATGAGTTTGTTTTTTTTAAGTTGTTTATTTCTTTCCTTTTTTTTAATTTAATAAATGTGAATTTACAAAGTGCAACTTTTGTATTATTGTGGCTTCTCCCCCAAACTCCCTCCCTCGCGTGGCCCTCCCCTTTCCCACTCTCTCTCCCATCCCGCCCTTCAGCCCTTCATCAAGTTTAATTTTCAATTACTTTCATATACAGAAGATCAACTTAGTATATACTAAACAAGGATTTCAACAGGCTGCACTCACACAATCGCACAAAGGATAGAGCATTGTTCGACTAGTAGTGTTGTTTTTAAGTTTCATAGTAAAACACATTAAGGACAGAGATCCTATGTGGGGAGCATGTACCCAGTGACTCTTGTTGTTGATTTAACAATTGGCCCTCTTATTTATGATGTCAACAATCACCGGAGGCTCTTGCCATGAGCTGTCTAGGCTATGGAAGCCCCTTGAGTTCACCAACTCTGAACTGAACAGGCATTTTTCAAAAGTGGAAATGCAAATGGCCAACACACACGTGAAAAAATGCTCTGGACCACTTGCTGTCAGTGAAATGCAAATCAAAACTACAATGAGGTTTCACCTCACTCCTGTTAGAATAGCTTTCATACAGAAATCAAGAAATAACAAATGCTGTCCCAGATGTGTGGAAAAAGGTACACTAATCCACTGTTAGTGGGAACGTAAACTATTGCAGCTATTGTGAAAGACAGTATGACAATACCTCAGAAATATGAATATATACCTGTTATATGACCCAGTCATTCTATTCCTCAGAATTTACCCAATAGAAATGCAATCCCCATATGAAAGAGTGATCTATACCCATGTTTATTGCAGCTCAATTCACAGTATATAAGAAATGGAATCAACCCAGATGTCTATCAACTGAAGACTGATTAAAGAAATTATTATATATATACATACATATACATACACAGACACACACACACACACACACACACACTACAGAATACTACACAGTGGTAAAAAAAATGAAATCCTGTCATTTGCAATAAATGGGTGCAACTGGAAACCATTACACTTAATGAAATAAGCCATTCCCAAAAAGACAAATACCATATGTTCTCCTTGATCAATGGTATTTAATAGAGTGCCTAAATGGTAATCCATAGAAGTGTGTCTTCTCTTGAGGAACAGTGTTTTTGTTTTTGTTTTCTTCTTCATACTATTTGTTGAACTCTTCACTTAGTGTAGGGTTAATCTTAAGAGTATAAATTAACTAAAAATAGATATTTCTAAAAAATAAGAATGGGAATCAGCAAGGGAGAAGGTAATAAGGTGGGAGTGTAGGTGGGAGGGAGGGTAGGATGGGAAGAATCACTATATTCCTTAATTCATATATATATGAAATATATGAAGTTTACATACCTTAAATAAAAGTTTTCTAAGTAAAACAAAATAAAATGCAAGAATACTGCCAAAAATATATGGATAGAGCAATTTCTATGCTATATATAAAAATTGGTAAATTAATTTCAAGCACATAAGAAGCACAAAAATAATTATATATTTGGCTACAATGGAAGTTTTGAGTAATGGGAATATGATATTAAGTAGATAAAAATTCTATTTAAATCTCAAAAAATCAATATGACTCAAACCACATTCTCTCACCATAATGAAATGAAATTAAAATTTATTGATAAGGAGTCAATCCTGATGTTTCTAAAATTAAAAATCATCACATTGATATATGTACTTAAATGCCTTTTTGAGCTCAAAGCAGATGTAGTTGACTCTAAAGGGGTAGGAAAATAAAAAAAAAAAGTGCATAAATAAAAGCCTAGGTAATTGGATAATTTTATTCTTTCCATAGCTTTACCTTTTGGTAACTGGCCAAGGAAACACAAATTCTGTGTTTTATTAAGGCAATCTCTTGTATTCTCTTTCTTTTCTCACTTCTGACTGCTTAGCAAAGTGCAATCCTAAAAGATTTAAAACTGCTCTGGGGAGTCTACTTATTTTAAACATTTGAGTGATCCCTTTATAACTATGATTAAGTCTGGTCTATCAGTTTAATCACCATGACTGAATGGATGGATAGTATTTCACAGTGATAAGAGATCCCATTTTGACCAAATACTAAAAGCCCTTTGGCATATTTGACAGCCTTTCCCAGAAGCAAATTTCTAAAATTATGATTTTGAGATTTCCAAGTGGGCCCCTGGAGATGTCAAAGGATGTATCTCCTACCTTGTAGAGGACATAGCTAATTAGTTTCCTTGGATTGTATGGAAAGCATTGTCAAATATAAAGTGATGCTAAACTTTAGGTAATATTCATATTGGTATGTTCTTAATGTAACTTCTGCAGATTTTAAAAAATTTATGAGTCTGGTGATCCTACTATCAGTAATGAGGTTTATATTGATGAAAAATATGGGGAACCAAGGTACATTCAAAGATCTTTGAGGCTACCTTTTATATCTCAGGCTCGGAGGTGTAAAAAGACAAAGTTTCATATCTCCTACATGCTTTCTAAAATGCTTTATGCTATGAATATAACAGACTCTGCTTGTCAATAGCTGAGTTTTATAATTTCAGCCACTACTATTTTAAATCTTTTGTCATCCACAGTTGTGTATTCTTCTCTAAAAACACTTGCAATCAAATTCATGAAAAAGACACTAACAACTTTCTTGAATAAAAGATTTTGGACTGCTTTAAGATCAATGGACCAAATAAGTTTTCCCCCAACTCCGAGAAGAAAAAATTCCACAAAATAAGGAATGGAGAAAAAGATGAGAATTTTATATGAGACCAAATAAATACATTAAATATATGAATTTAGATGTCTCTTACTTAAAATATGGTTTGATCTGCATTTGGGTTCAGAAAAATGTTTACCTGTGATTCCCCTTGTTTACAGTGCTTTGGTAAATGATAGTTTTTTAACTTATCTTTTCCCCTACTTAACTCCTCTAAAATTCAAATACTTTCATGAGGTTTTATGGTTTTCAATGGCAATGTGATTGTTTGCATGAGTTCAGTAAGAATCTGTTCTTGACATCACAGGATATAGTTGGAAACATTACCATCTCTAAATTGTGCACAGAAAGCCTGGCTTCAACGGTTTCCAGCCTTGTGGTGAGTAAATGGAGTTGTAACTTTTTTTTTATTATTATTTGACAGGTAGAGTCATAGACAGTGAGAGAGAGACAGAGAGAAAGAAAGGTCCTCCCTCCTCTGGTTCAACCTCCAAAATGGCCACCACGGCCGGTGCTGCGCCGATCCAAAGCCAGGAGCCAGGTGCTTCCCCCTAGTTTCCCATGTGGGTGCAGGGGCCCAAGCACTTGGGCCATCCTCCACTGCTCTCCCGGGCCACAGCAGAGAGCTGGACTGGAAGAGGAGCAACCGGGACTAGAACCCGGAGCCCATATGGGATGCTGCTGCCGCAGGCGGAAGATTAAACAATTGAGTCATGGTGCCGGCCCATTTGTAACTTCTTAGTAGGCCCAGAAATTTCAAGATTAGATATTATACTTAAAAAAAAAAAAAAACTAAGTCTGTCTTGGATCAGCTTTTTGAACTTAGAGAATTTCCTGAATCTGAGACTATTAGATGGTAAAGAAACTTTTGTTGCTGTACTTAATGCAAATAATCTGTAAATAAACTATAATAAACCTATTTAGATTGTAACTCTGTTCATTGTTTCTAGGCTTCCTAACTATTACAGTTTTATAAGTTTGATGGTACTATATGGTTAATCAACCTTTCCTACATCACTTATGTGAATAGTCAATAATAATGTGTCTGCTGTTAGAGTGTAACCCTGTTCATTGTTTTAAGAGACTAACTTGATTTGCTATAGTTTTGTTACATAGTTTCCTTTCTGAGATTTCTGTCATTACCTGTCAGAATTCTCCAGAAGTACAAATCCCAGCAAGGTAATACTGACCTGGCACTCTGAGATGATGACTTGTGCCTACAATAATGATAAAGTTAACAATGGACTCTAGGTAATATTATCCTTAGAACAACTCCTTCCAATGTCTTTGTTGCTCAAATGTGGCTGAAAGGGATATTGACACTGACTCCTGGTTGTCACATATGTCCCTCCTAGTGTGAAAAATGTCATATCCATCCTGGTAAAAAGGGACAAACAGAATCTAGCTGAAGGATGATGGTTCAGCAAGATCCAGAAAAGAATATTGGTCCCTAGAAGGGAATAAAAATAGGGAATAAAAATAAAGATGGTTTCACTAGTATCAACCTTAATTAAAATTAGAAACAGCTAAGATATTATAAAGGAAAGTATCTTATACATGATTGCCTGATATTGTCACAGAGGCTCTCCTAGAACTACACTGCTTAGAGAAGGTTCCCACTTCAAAACAGAGATGCTAACTAGATATGATGCTCATTATTTTCACATCTAATGCTAGAATGTATAGGTGCAGCCACAGTGAGATGCTGGGGAAGTTTTTTGACCTCTTTACACCTGAGAAACAAGGTTTAGGACTAGGAATATTTACTCAAAATTTGGGAAAAATAAAATAGCAGGTAATATATGTTTAAAAAAATCTGGAGATTGCCACCCAAGGCCGGCTGATGTATCTGAGAATGATAATAGTTAATTAGAATGTATTGAAGGAGAGTATACAAAGGCCTCATTGTGTGCTGCCACTTCTAGAAAATGAGAAAGTTATTGGCACACTTCTGGTTATTTGGGAATTACTAAGACATATTATTTGAATGATATTGGACTTTAAAGCCAGTCACCTTACCTCTATGGGAACTTATATATGATTGATTATAGATTATTGAATAAAGGTATCCTAGTAGGCTGGATGTGAGCATTGTCCCTATAGAGACTAAGAACTGAAACATTGATGGATGGAAACAGCTTCATGTATCACAAAAATCACTGGGTTGGATATCAGTAGTAACTCCCAGGAAATTTTGTAGACACAGCTAGTAGAATTACCATCAGGTTTCTTAGCCCAGAAACTTAAACCCAAAACCCTTACCCACTCGTATGACTTAGAGGAGGAAAAAGTCTAAGTAAGGAAAGAGGAATACTGGTGGCTTCAGCTTCCCTTGGGATAGAGAAAAGAGATATATTTTGGGCCTTGCTTAGGTTCAAAGAAGATGGAAAAAAATACCCAGAAGTCTCAATTTCCCCAAATTGCTTTATGGATCAGATCTGTCTTCCATTGGTATGATCACTTGCTATCCATCTTTGTTCTGGAGATGGAGCCTGAGAGTATGATTTTGCACATTACAGCACTGACAAATTATACTCAATGTGTCTTAAAGTGATAGTGTCACACACTACATGCCTAATTTTTTTTAATGGTCGTTAACTCTTTTATGATGAAAACTATGCAGTTTTGGCTGTTTGTTTGATTTTTGTCATATCCCTCAGCACTTCTACCACCAAGTGTAGGATTTTAGGGGAAAGTACAGGAAAAGAAAGCTCAAATTTCCTCTCATTGTTTATGAGGATGAGCATGATTAATCCAGTTATTCAGATATAGCCTGAGGTCCAACCTCATTAGGTAATAGGCATGGCCATGGTTTACTCCTTTGTCTGCTTCTCCTTGTTATACAACTGAACAAGGAAGTGGGCCAGAGTTATCTCTTTCAATGCAAGGCTGCTTAGTTCTCCATTTCTGATCATTCTTCCTATAGTGTCAGTAATCTGAAGGATACTGAAACTTGGCTTTGTGGTTAGAGATAAGAGACCTATTAAGCTTATAGATTAGAGGGACCTGGAATAGTTTCTTCTCTAAACTGTTCAGAACACAGTAAGTCCAGAAAGTCTGCTATGCACTGCCAGCTCACATGGAAGAAAGTATTTTTAGCATTATTTGTGGCCTATTACTAGTTAGGGAATTATAAAAACCAGAAAATATCTCTGGTAAGCTAACAAGAAAAATCAACATTAAAGAAGTTTCTATAACTCTAGAGAGAAGTTAAGGACCAAATGGCCAAAAAATATAGCTCTTTGATCGGAAAACATCAACCTGAATACAAAAATAATGCAAACCTTAAGATTACAATAAAACATAGACATGATTTTATGTAAATTTAGAAAACAAGAAAAATATTCCCAACAAATTGATAGGTAAACTAAAGAAAGTATGACCATTATTAGACGTGAATTGGTGTCCTAGAAGGTCCAGTAGGAGAATAAAGGAAACTCAGAGCAAATATTTTAAGATGGAGATATTGATGGAAAAGATAAGAGATTCTGAGGATAGATTCAGGATATAACTTGCCAATAATAGAGTTTCCAGAAAAAGGGAAAGTAACAGATGTAGGGGTGACACTAATTTAACCACTGAACAAAAATATCCCTGGACTAAAGAAAGACTTGATTTTATAAATTTAAAAATGCACCGAGTTCCTGGTGTTAGTGGTAAAAATGGACATTTGCCATAGCACAAAAATTTCTAAATAGCAAGAGAAAAATTTCTTAAAGTTTCAGAAATAAATATCAAGGTGGTTCATCAAGCAAAGCAAGTAGAAGTTGGTAGGATATTATATACAAAAGAAAGATATGCAAAAATTTTCTAGAAACCTCTGCACAGCCAATCTATTATTATATAAGAGCAAGATAGATGGAGATAATCAAGAATTCAAAATGTGTATCCCTTATATGAGTAATATATAATTTATCATTCCAACTGATAGTGAAAAGTGGCACTATTAATAATTACACCACAGCAACAGCATAAATTAGTACTTCCTAGGAATACTGGACTGGTGTATAATTTATCATCCTAATGGAAATTGAAAGATGGCACTGTCGATACATACATCAAGACGACCAGAACTTCCTAGGAAATTCAGGATAAATGATCTCTACCAGATACCACCTTTGAGGAAACTGGTAAAGAACCGAACCTTAAAAGAGCATAGGGAGAAATATTAAAAGTTCAAGATGGGAAAAATTTTAGGAGGAAGCAAATGTTGTACAATAAAACCTACAGTTAAATTTCAATGAACACGACATATTTCTAAATAGTAATATAATATTAAAATTTATTCCTAAAGTCTATCAAACATATTCAAGATAAGTCTTAATAATAAAGAAATAAGAATAATAAACTACGTCACTAGGAGTTGGATTAAGGGTAGGAAAAGAGAGTTTAAAGCATTTTAATCATTTCATCTGGAAAGCAAAGCAGTATGAAATTATAGTTGGGGTATTCTTATTGTCTTTATTAGGATAAATAACACAGTGGAGTGTACAGATTTAGTCAAATTGAAGGATAAGGACACAGTCTTCCAAAATTTCTAAGCCTAGTCAAGTTTTCTTTTTATTTTTCAACTTTACACATGTTTTATCTTTTTAATTGATGACGTAGTATGTGCATATATTTATTGTATATACAATATTATAATTCAATGCATATACACAATATGAAATGATCAAGAGTGTAATTAATATTTCCATCTTAAATGGTAATCATTACTATGTGTTTGAAACCTTCAGACTCTTCTGGTTATTTTGAATTATATCTTAGATTGTCCCACACCCAGGTATCTGATAACAAACACAAATTCAGGTCTCCTGAGAATCATCTTCACTTCAGGTTAATTTGCTACAAATTTGGTAATTTCCCTGGATACCATGGCTTGGCATGATGGTTCCCAAACTCATGCAGAACTTTAATCCCCAAAGTCATAAGATAATGGTTCTAAAAGGATACACACTTAATTGAATTATGGCGCTTATGAGGTGAGCATAGTGGGAAGATCTTAGGTCACTGGAAACATAACCTTGAAAGGTAGTTCTCATGAGAAGATTGGTTCTAAATTTCTGAAGTATAAATTCTCTAGACTTCTCTTTCTTTCCACATGACCCTTTCTGCACTGGCCCTCCAGCATTTTCATGTGCCACTTTCATCAGAGAACAAACCAATGGGGATACCCAAAATTGGGCTTGAACTTCCAAATTGCAAGCTAAATAAAGCACTTTGTTTTTCTTGACGATTCTAACTCCTTCAGGTGTTATGTTATAGTAATGAAACACTGAATAATATAATTATCTTTTTTCCTGTTTAATGATTTGTTAGAATAATTCACAGATGACTCAGGAAAGTACTATACTAGTGATCACAAATTTATTATAACAAGAGGACAGAAGTCAGAAGCAGTCAATGGAAAGGACAAACAGGACAGAATTTGGGATTGAGAGTATTCAAAACATGAAGATTCCATGTCCTCAGAGGTAACGGTGTTGATACCTGGCAACTCACGCAGAGTATAATAACTCAAGAATCTCACCTCAGCTTTGATGTCCATAGCTTATAAATTGAGGCATTATTATGTAGGCTTGATTGATTTATTACCATCTTTATTATGACTATTTTTCCCTAGAAGTCAGGCTGAAGTCATGTGGCTCAAATTCCCAGCCCTCTAAGCATATGGTTTGTCTTTCTGACATGGCCAGCCCCTACCCTGAGTCATCTAAATATCATAAATTATCTGCATCCCTACCATGAGTCAACTCATTAGCATAAATGATCAAGTGTGAGCAAAGGAACCTATCATGAGTACAAAATCATTTCTATTGCTTGAGAAATTCCAAGGGTTTAGAGGTTACGAGAAAGGAACTGAATAAAAAGGCAAGACCTCTCTTTGGGCTGAAACCAAATTACTTTTTCATACAAGTGCATCCTTGTGAAGAAATTACTAACATTTTCATTTATATTACAGAGGAGTGTAACAAAAAGGAATGGAAAATAAATAGCATATGTTTCAATTATTCACAAGGAAAATGACTAAGTCAATAAAACTAAGTGACAGTTAAAAGTTGAAAATTGAAATATTGGTTAGTAAATAAAACAGGAAGTGATGTTATACCTTGCAAATCATTCCCTTGAAAGGTGGATTTAATAAATACAAATGAAATATTATAACAATCAAATAAAGCATGTTTACAATTTTACTCATTATATCTATATCCACTAAAAGTCATAACTTTGTCAGGATTTTTTATGTCATATACCCTAATTATGACCCAATCAAATTAGAGAAAAATAATTTAAGGATGTTAAAGTCTTAGCACTTGGAAAGTGTAAACAGATAGATGAAAAACATAAGCCAAAATTAAATTTAAAAATATATAGCTCTTAAGATATGACTGTTGTTTTTATCCCTGTATACTCCTCTGGAGCTATGGTCTTCCTGCTTTTGCTGGTTACTGGTGAATTAAGCCTGTGATCATAGAGTGGAAAAAAGAAATTAAAAAAAGGAAGGAGAGAGGGGGATTGAGGGGTGGAAGGGGGAGAGAGGGAAGCATGGTTATCTTCTTGGAACTGTACCTATGAAATACATGAAATCTATTCTCTTTATAGTAAAAAAAAATTTAAAGAATATATGAAAGAAGAAACTAAAAAAAGCTAGAAAAGGCAAACATTCTGATGCAGCAGGTTAGGCTGTCAGTCAGGATACCTGTATCACGTATTAACATGCCTGATTTGAGTTCCAACTCCTCTGCTTTTGACTCAAATTCTTGCTAATGTGTGTCTTGGGAGGCAGCAGATTGTGGTGTCCCAATCAAAGAAATCGTAGGTTATTCCAGCATCTTACAGTGTTTCCCTTATTTCTTCTAGCAGCTTCATATATTCATGCCTTATGTTCTTTGGCCCTTTTTCAGTTGATATTTCTACAGAGTAAGAGATAGGACCTAGTTTAGTACTTCAGAATATGGACATTCAGTTTTCCCAGCAGCACTTATTGAAGGACCATCCTTTCTCTAATTCATGTTTTTGGGGCTTTTATTCAGAATCAGGTTGCAGAATCAGGTTGCAGGTGCTTGGATATTTCTACTTATGTTTCATTGGTCTATGTGCCTGTCTTTACGCTGGTTTCATGCTGTGCTGATTACTATGTCCCTACAGTAGATCTTGAGATCAGCTATTATGATGGTTCCAGCTTTGCTTTCTTTGCTCAATATTTTTTTGACAATTTTGGATCTTTTGTGCTTCCATGTGAGTTTTACAGTTGTTTCCTCTAGTTTCAGGAAACGCGCCATTGGTATTGTAATGGAAATTTTACTGACCTGTAAATTGCTTTGGGTAGTAAAAATATTTCAATAGTACTAATTCTTCTAATCCACGAACATGGAGGTCTTTCCATTTTTCCCTTTATTTTTACTTCAAGGAGAATGGCACTGTATTGAAATAAGACAAATGAAATGATATAAAATTCTTCCTTAAAAATACTGGTGATTTAATAATGATGAAAATGATAAAAACAATTTTACTTAATGACTGTCAGTTCTAGTCTGTATACTCTAGTTATACTTTGTGCCCACTTTGAGATTTGCAAGTCATGGTTTATTCTGTACATAGCATAAAATCAATGGTTTGATTCAACTTCTTTCCTTCTTTAACCAAGAATAACCAGAGAAAATCAGAAATCAGTATTCTCATTTATTTTGGACAGGTAGTTGGAGTCAGGGTTTGCTTCACATGGCTTTCAAGCCAACAGTATTCATCTTCTTCATGATTTCTGGATAAAATTCAGAATTGCCAAAGATTACACCATAATAGATTATTTAACTATGTGGATTAGTTATACAAATCTTCTGGAATCAGTGCTATAAATATGATAAATGGTTAAAACATGGTGCCAAAGGGAAGGGAAGAAAAGAACAATGTGCAATCTGTGAACAAAAATGCAGGCCATTTGGCTTTACTTTAACAGTATCCAAGGGCTGTGCCAGAGGAGAGGAAGGGCTTGGAAGGTAGATAATGAGCCCAGAGAATCAAGCCCCATCTGTTCAGACAGGATGAAGCTCACTGGGATGACGACGATTTTGCTGAGCATTGATTGATATCATCTCAATTGGCTCTTGACATGAGAGAGAGTTGAGGATGTCTGAATTAGAAATTGGTCCCACAATCCTGAACGTGAGCCAAAAGTGGTGATTATGCAAACACTGTAGTAAAACAAAGCAGTTGTGCCTTTCTCACTGCCCACTCCTACTCAGAAAGAAAATAAGAGAACAAAATGGAAAGGAAATGGGAAGAAAAGATAAGAGAAAGGAAAAGACAAAGAAAGGAAAGATGCTCAGTTCGCAAATTTTTCTCAGTTCTGTGGTTGTCTCTTTACTTTGTTAATTGCTTCTTTGCTGTGCAGACACTTAGTGTGATATAATCTGAGGGTTAATATCCAGAAAATATAAGGAGGGCAAGAAATTCGAGAATAACAAAATAAAGAATTCAGTTAAGAAATGGGCAAAAGATATGAATAGACATTTTTCAAAAGAAGAAATACATATGGCCAAAAGGAACATGAAAAAAAAATGCTCTAAATATCTAGTCACCAGAAATGCAAATAAAAAACACAAAGAGGTATCCTATCACTCAAGTTTGAATGGTTATTATTCAAAAGTAAAAATAAAAAGTTGTAGGGTGCCGGCGCTGTGGCGCAGTGAGTTAATGCCCTGGCCTAAAGTGATGGCATCCCATATGGGCACCGGTTCTAGTCCTGGCTGCTTCACTTCCAATCCAGCTCTCTGGCTGGAAGAGCAGTAGAAGATGGCCCAAGTCCTTGGGTCCCTGCACCCGCGTGGGAGACCCGGAAGAAGCTCCTGGCTCCTGGCTCCTGGCTCCTGGCTTCGGATCAGTGCAGCTCCAGCCATTGTGGCCAGTTGGGGAGTGAACCATCAGATGGAAGACTCTCTCTCTCTCTCTCTCTCTGTCTGCCTCTCCTCTCTCTGTGTAACTGATGTTCAAATAAATAAATTAATCTTTTAAAAAAAGGTAAAAATAAAAAGTGCTAATGTTATTGTGGAGAAAAGGAAACTCATGTATTATTATTGGGAATGCAAATTAATACAACCATTATGGAAAACAGTATTAAGATTTCTAGACAAACTAAAAGTGTATCTGCTGTATCTATTGTATGACCTATCTATCCCACTTCTAGGAATACCTCCAAAGGAAATGAAGTCAGCATATGAAAAAGATAACCTGAACTCCCATGTTCAATACAGCCCAATTTACAATAGAAAATATATGAAATCAACCTAGATACCCATCAACTAATGAATGGATAAAGAAAGTGTCATGTATATACACAATGAAATATTACTCAGCCATAACAAACATTGAATTCCTGGCATTTGTAACAGATGTATTGAACTGGAGATCACTAAGCTAAGTGAAGCAAGCCAGACACATAAAGAAAAACTCAACATGTTTTTCTCTCATATGTGCAAGTTAATATGTGTATGTATATATATATATGAATATAAAATATGTGGATGAAATATTATTTGATATCTATATAAATAATGAGCTCACTGAATTATACATCCTATATAATAATATACCCTTCTTTCCTCACTTTATGACCCTTGTCATCAATCTCATGTTATATTATTATCCTCACTTTTAAGAAAAATGATATATATGAATATGAATAATATTGACCTGTGAAGTGAATATAGAAAAATCTTCTTAAATCTAAATAAATAAATTAGGGGCTGGAGCTGTGGCACAGTGGGTTAACGCCCTGGCCTGAAGCACAGGCATCCCATATGGGCAGCGCTTCGAGACTGGGCTGCTCCACTTCCAGTCCAACTCTCTTCTGTGGCCTGGGAAAGCAGCGAAAGATAGCTCAAGTGCTTGAGCGCCTGCACCCATGTGGGAGACCAGGAAGAAGCTCCTGGCTCCTGGCTTCGGATGGATGCAGATCCAGCCGTTGTGGCCAACTGGTGAGTGAATCATCAGATGGAAGACTTTCTCTTTCTCTCTCTCTCTCTCTTTCTCTCTCTGCCTCTCCTCTTTCAGTGTAACTCTGACTTTTAAATTTAAAAAATAAATAAATAAATTGGGTAATTAATGTAAAAAGAAGGAAAGGCTATAGACAGAAATCTGTGTCTAGGAAATGAAAAATTAGCACTATTCTATTTTCAATGAATAATTATGTATATAATAATCTATATAAACCCTGTATTAATCTATTTTCCATTACTATAATGAAATATCTGAGGATGAACAACTTAACAAAAAAAGAGATTATATTTAGCTCACTTTTTGAGGTGAAAAGTCCAAATAGTATGGTATCACCTCTCAGGAGGGCTCTTGACTAATAGTGGATGACAACAGGATGGGAGCACTTATGAGGAGAGATCACAAAGTGAGATAGGAAATCAGAGTCAGAGGGTCAAAAGGGACAAAAAATTTTTTAAGATTTATTTATTTGAAAGGCAGAGTTACAGAGAGGCAGAGACAGGGAAAGAGAGAGAGAGAGATGTTCCAACCTCTGGTTCACTCCCTAAATGACTGCAATGCCAGAGTTGCTCCAATCTGAAGCCAGGATCCAGGAGCTTCCTCCAGGTCTCCCATGTGGGTGCAGGGGCCCAATGACTTGAGCCATGCTCCACTGCTTTCCCAGGCCATAGAAGAGGGTTGGATGGGAAGTGGAGCAGCCAGGACTAGAACCAGCACCCATATGGAATGCTGGCATTGCAGGCAGTGGCTTTACTCACTACACCACAGCACTGGCCCTCAAAGTCATAATTCTAATGATTGTTTGATGCTCACAACATATTCTTACTATAATTTAATCAACTATCTTGTTACATAGATGATTTCTGATATTACTGTTTTTTTAATTTTATAGATGTTTATGTTCAATTTTGTGACTGACAAGATAGTTGTACATTTGTATGAAATACAATGTGATATTTTTATTCATATACTCATATTATTAGATGAATATTATTGATCAAATCATGGTAATTGCCATATTTGTCACTTTACATTAAAATCATTTCTTTATTGTGGGTACATTCAAAATGCTATCCTCAGTTATTTTAAGATATGTAATACATTATTGGCAAGTATATTCACCCTACTGTGTAATAGAACTCCAGAATTCTTCCTATTCCCTAACTGTAGCATTTTCTTCCTATTCCCTAACTGTAGCATTGTACACATTGAACAATCTCTCCCCATCTTCCTTACTCTTCCTAGCCACTGGTAAACACTATTCTACTTTCCACTTCTATGAGATCAAGATTATACCAAAATCTTACTGGCTGGTAATCAGTTCACTGGGTCTTATAGTAATTTCATTTTTTTGTTTATTTTTCTCTTTCTTTCTCCTTCCTTCCTTCCTTCCTTCCTTCTTCCTTCTTTTCCTTCCCTCCATCCATCTTTTGCTTCCTCCTTCCCTCCCTCCCTCTGTCCCTCCCTCCCTCCCTCCCTTCCTTCCTTCCTTCCTTCCCTCCCTCCCTCCCTCCCTTTCTTCCTTCTTTCCTTCCTCCCTCCCTTCCCTCCTTCCCTCCCTCCCTCTCTCCCTTTCTTCCTTCTTTCCTCCCTCGCTTCCTTCCTTCCTTCCTTCCTTCCTTCCTTCCTTCCTTCCCTCCCTCGCTTCCTTCCTTCTTTCTCTTTCTTCCTTCCATCTTTCTTCTGTCTTTTTTTCTTTTAAAATCTCCATACTGCTTTCCATAACAGCTATACCAACATCTTTCCACCAACAATATATTTGTCCCTCTTTCATCACATCCTCATCAGCATTTGTTTTCTATTTGTGGTTTTGGTTGTTTGTATTTGGATAACAGTCATTCTAACTGGGTTGAAGTGATATTTAATTGTGATTTTCATTTTCATTTTCCTGATGATTATCAATGTTGAGCATTTTTTTCATATATTTGTTGGCCATTTGTGTGCTGTCTTCTAAGAAATGCCTATTCAGATCCGCTGCAAATTTTTTTAACTGGACTGATTGGGGGGGGAGGGGGGTTGAGTTCCTCATATATCTAATATAGTAATATATAATAATAATAGAATAGAATAATGCTTATTGACATATTGCTTAACCACAAACCCTAGAGGACCAGGGCTTTACACATGATGCTTTTGTCTATGCACTCAAGAACGTTACTGATATATAATGTCTAAGAGTTGTTTTCTATTATCTTTTGGATGTTATAAATCTCCATGTATTTAAATGAACAGTGATAGTTGGATGTATAAATACACATATAGACTTAAGCTTCCTGATTGTAGAGATGTTAAGCATTTTGAAATGCATTTTAGAATTTTGAAATATGGTGCTTCTCTTAATCTCCATTACCACCCCAAGAGACCAATCTATACTAATTTCGTTTTTTTTTTTTTTTTTGACAGGCAGAGTGGACAGTGAGAGAGAGAGACAGAGAGAAAGGTCTTCCTTTGCCGTTGGTTCACCCTCCAATGGCTGCCGCGGTCGGCGCGCTGCGGCCGGCGCACCGTGCTCATCCGATGGCAGGAGCCAGGTGCTAGGTGCTTATCCTGGTCTCCCATGGGGTGCAGGGCCCAAGCACTTGGGCCATCCTCCACTGCACTCCTGGGCCACAGCAGAGGGTTGGCCTGGAAGAGGGGCAACCGGGACAGAATCCGGTGCCCCGACCGGGACTAGAACCCGGTGTGCCAGCGCCGCAAGGCGGAGGATTAGCCTGTTGAGCCACGGCGCCTTACTTAGACGAGTGCAATAGTTACTGTAGTTGTCTATCTGCATTCTCCCTGCCCATCTTCTATCCATTCCTGACTCTACCTAGCAGTGCTACTGGCACTGACTTTGCCTCCTTTGGACTTCTTTTATGCTGTTCCATTGCTCTTAGGAAAGGGACAAAGCTCTTGATCTGTCAACCAAGTTCTGCATGGTCTGATTCTCTCTCTGCTCCATTATTATCCTTCTTTGCTTGGCTTTGTTATCTCTAATCCAAAGATCAGAACTCTTCTGCTTCTCTGCTGATATTTGCACATATGTGCAATTCCCCTGTTCAGAAACTCTCTTCTCTAAAAACTAAATTGTCATTATACATCAGCTCTCAATTCAAATTATTTCCTCAGAGAAGCATTCCCTGACCTCTTCAGCTGAGTAAAATTACCCATTAACTTCATTCTTACAGTAGCCAATACAGTCACAGTGTTCTAATTATTCCTGTGATTATATGAATAGACTCTAAGCTCTCTAAAGACAAATACCACACTTATTTTTATTCACCCCTCTATTCCCAGAAACCAGAACAGGCTCTGGGAAAGAATAAATGATCACTAGGTAATTGATGAAGATATGAGAGAATAAAAAATTCTTATTAGAACTAAACATGACTATGCAGATCAAAATAGAGAAGTATTCACTGCTTCATAGTAATCACATTATAATTGTCAGCTCTTTCTTCTTTTTTAAAGTTAGTTTTATTTTTATTTGCAAGGGAGATTTACAGAGAGAGAGAGGTAGAGAAAGAGAAAGAGAGTGAGGAGAAAGAGAGAGAGAGGGAGGGAGAGGGAGAGGGAGGGGTGGGGGGGAAGGAGAGGGGGAAGAGGTGGGGAAGAGGGAAAGGGAGACAGAGAGGGAGAGGGAGAAACTTCCATCTGCTAGTTCACTCCCAAAAGGGCTGCAAAACTTCAGTCTATAATCACAGCATGTCTATTTTTTTGTTTAGTTTTGTTAGTGAAAATGAAGGGTAATGGGTTTGCTCTGACACGTGTATTATAATAGTCCTTCTTAAAGAGTGGAAGGATTTCATTTGAATCATCTCTAGCCTTTAAAAATATGTATTTCCTTGCTCAAAGGCCAACTACTTCTGTGGTACTCATTAAAATTCCTTTTATACAAAAACCTTTAGTATAGGAAAGAAGATTATAAAAATGTCCCATTCAACACTATTATTTCAGTGCTCTGGCTTCTGTTTTAATTGAAGTCATTGATGGCTCTTTCATGATCATCACGCATTTCTTGACCATGTACTGTGCATAGGAACAGATTAGTTATTGCAAAGGATATAAGGAAGGTAGAGAGGCAATACCATAAGCTCCTTAATAACTAACTAACAAAAATCAATATTTATAGCAACCTAAGTCTACAACTCTTCACCTGTGGATTTTAGAGTTGTCACCAAATATTCATCTTTCTTGTATTGCCATATTTTCTCATGTGTGTTTATAGTTGCCTTCACTGTGGCTAGGCATATTTCTCTACTCTCATAATACTGAACTTGAACATTTAATTTGTTTTTGCAAATAAATTGTATTGGGTCTGATGAGAACAGAATCCTGCCATTCCCTTGTATGATTGGGATGTTGTCTTGTGTTTCTGTTATTGTGATGAGAAACACATACCCAAGGTTGCTGAATGGTTTTAAGAGAATGGAAGTCATGTGGAGGCTGTCTGGATGGCCCAAGCTTGAAAGCAAACCCACCTGAGCTCCAACTAATATAGTCTCCATTCATTCAGTTTTCCTTTCCACAGTTTCAGTTACCCATAGTCAAAAATATTAAATTGAAAATTCCAGAAATAAACAATTTTATGTTATGAAATCTCACATGGTCCTGCTTCATCCCACCAAGGATGCAAGTCATTCTTTTGTCCAGAGTATTCATGCTGAAACAGCTACTCACATATTAGTCACCTAGTAGCCATGAGAGTTATCAGATCCACTGTCTCAATATTCCAGTGATTTTGTTCAAGCAACGTTTATTGCATTTAATAATGCCCATAAAGCACAGGAGTAGTGTTGCTGGCAGTTTGAAATGGCAAAGAGAAGCTGTAAAGTACTTTCATTAAAACAAAACATAAAAAAAAGTCAATTTAATGAGGAAAGAAATAAGTCAAATGTTGTGATCAAAATGCCTATGTCATTGACCACACATCATCTCATCACGGGGGCTTTGTTTAATCTCAATCACAAGAAGAATGAATGCAGTAAGATATTTTGAGAGAGACCACACTCACATAGCTTTTAGTATGGTATATTATTAAAATTATTGTATTTTGTTACTATCTGTTCTTGCTGACCTCTTCCTGTGCCTAACTATAAATTAAACTATATTGTAGGTATGAAAGCAATTTCAAGTCCAGTTCCTGTACAGTCATGCATTGCTTTGTTTTGTTTTCAGATCTCTCGGTTTGGAAGGGAAATTGGTTTTCCCTGGATCATTGAACCAGGCACACAGTTTTTACTTGCCTGGTTAGTGTCACCTGAAACTTAAGAGCTGTGACTCCAAAATATGATTTATTCAATGAATGTAAGGCAGTGAAGTAACAATTAAAATATGCATTGATTTATTTGAATATAGACATGCAGACTGAAACAGTACTATTTTCCCATGGGAATTTACCTGTCCTTTTTTGATTCCTTAACTAGATCACAGAGCAATCTGTACACAGTCACACTTAAAGTGAATTGAACCAAATGAATTAAGAGTGACTGGCAGTTGCAGACAAATTCCTGAATCCTTTTGTTCAAGACATATGATTATATATCTTAGAGATTTTGCTAGAACCCACATAAGCCCTATGGAGTGTGCTGAATTAATTTGGAGAAGTGATTTTTCCTTGTCTAATTGACCTGTTGTAGAAATGCTCCCTGCACTGCTTAAAAGGCTCGAAGGCTTTAGCTGCTTAGAGCACCCAATGGCAAACTAGCTCTAGAGCTAGTCAAATAGATTTCCTGAAGATGCTGAACATTTTATCTTAGGGCAATTGTACCCTTTTACCATTTTTTTTTTCTCTCAGAGACAGAAGCCTAATTGTGGGTGATCCTGTACCTGCCGGTCTAGTCCATGCAGGAAATTAGCCTGACTGCTGGCAGTTAGCAGGAGCCCCAGGCACATTTCCCCCAACTCTTTAAAAGGTGTGCTTGGTCATTAATAAAACAAACACTTTCACCAAAACTTGTCTCCAAAGTCAGGAGCTTCCTTCAGGTCTTCCCATGCAGGTGCAGGGGCCCAAGGACTTGGGCCATCTTCCACTGCTCTCCCAGGTCATAGCACAGAGCTGGCTTGGAAGTGGAGCAGCCAGGACTCAAACTGGCACCCATATTGGCTGCTGGAACTGTAGGCGACAGATTTACCCCCAAAGCCACAACGCTGGCCCCACATTTTATGGTTTGGAGTCATTATTAAGTAAAAAGAGGGTTATTTAACACAAGCACTTAGTTATCAGATCAACCTGGGTGAGCATGGGTACTCTGGACGATGGGATGGATCACATCCTGGGTAGAACAGAACAAGATGAGGGAAGATCTCTAAATGATTCTAAAAATGGGTGAAAATGATTATTTCTGGATTTTCCATTTAATAGTTTCACACATCAGTTGATTATGGGTAACTGAAAACTGCACAAAATGAAGCGATGAATGTAGTGGATTACTGCACTTCTTTCCTCAAAGATTCAGAATCTGAATTGATTAGTCATTTATTAGAACTCTGGTTTCAAGTGAAACAAACACATTTAAATCAGTTTAGATTAAGCAAAATAGGAGGATCTGTGATGAGATTCTTGAGGTACTTCACAGACACTAAGATCATAGAGTTTGCTAGATGCCAACCATGAATTAGGTTATAATGCAACCAACCGATATTACAAGCTGGCAAATACATGAAGGCTTTGCTGAGCTTGCTGAGTTCCAACAGCTGGATATTACAGTTGTTTCAAGATTCGTGTTGCAATTATTTATGTAGCAATCTAACATTTATTTTTCCTTCAGTGCAAAGTATTTGACGCTCCCTTGAAATAGAGATGACAATGGAAGCTTACTTTCCTTTAGTTAGTAAGTAGTTAATATGAATCTTTCTTACAAAGGTTAATTAATAAGAACCATTGTTCTCTTTATGACAAGTTCCAAAAAAGCATACTTTCTTTCTTATTATTTTGGTCAGTTATGCTTGTAAGTAGTTAAGTTAGTTAACGCTGTCATGAATGCCTGTGAGATAGGGGTAGTGGACAGTTTCAGCCTGGAATGGGTTCTGCTAGAAGTCACTTCAGCACAGAAGGCTTACTCATGACCAGGTCCAGAAGTCTTTAGTCTTTTGTCACTGGCAGTGAGTTTTTATTTGCTCTACCTATAATTATTCCAGACTGACATTTTATGTATACTGAAAGAGATTAAGAAATAAATATGCCAAGAATTCACATCTTGTGAAAGAATGGTGTATGTAAACAACCAGTTGATGCCAATAAAACCTAAATGGCTACTGAAAAATTTGTGAGATGTTGAACTCATCCTGACAATCAATACCAGTTGCTAACCCTTCATCATGAAGCTGTTGAAGAATTAATATCAGTGCTTCATATTACTGATCTGTTAGGAAATATGTATTGCTTAAATCAGTGGTTATTTAACACTAACATAATATATTTATGAGATATTAATCAAAGTTTTCAAAGTGGGTGGTATCTGGCAAAATGCTCCTCAGATTTCATCTCTAAGAACAAGGACTATTACCTATAGACTGAGGATTTGCATTCAATAGAGTCTTTCAGCTCTGCTGTTGCTATTTTAAATGGAAGGAGTATAGAATTGAGAGTTGTACAAACGATTGAATATTTAATTACCTTTCATGTATATTTTTATTTAACTTTTGAAATTTATATAAGTGCAATAAATTTCATATATTTCATATATATATATATATATATTTAAGAGCAAGATGATACTTTTCACTGCACCCTTCCTTCCTTGCTCCCACCTCCACTTCTCCTTCCTTTCCTATTTTTCATTTTATTTTTATGATGATATATTTTCAGTTAACTTGCTAATCACACTAAGTAAAGAATTCAACAAGCAGTAAATAGAAAAACCACACACTTGTAAAGTGGTTAATAGTACCTGTCACATAGAATTATTTAAAAAGATCCAATGGTATATAGTGCTGCTCATCACGGGGCAGCAGTTCCGATAGAGCTCCTCAGGGCCAGCCTGGGGAGCTCAGGGGCTGAGCGGGATGATGAGTGTCATTGGCAAAGGAACCACACCAGAGCCGGGAGATCAGTCAACGCCCAGGGCCCAGCCGGGTTCTCGACTTTGTTGGAAGGGTAAGAGCTTTTATAGACACAGAAAGGGGGCTGTCCAGGGCACAAGGGAACCGAGCCAACCAGCTGAAGGGTAAGGCAGGACATGAGCCAGGCACGCCCCCAAGGGCCTATCATAGCTGAGGACACATACTGTTCAAGAATATGGAAGTCTCCTGTCAGGCTAGGTACCTCTCCCGTGGCCATCTTGGATTGTTGGAAACGCCGAGTCACTGGGATGTGGAAGTGCGGCAAGCTCGAGCAAAGGTTTAGTGGCCTTGTCCAGCGAAGGCTTAGCAACTTTGTTTCCTTTTTGATTGGAATCCCCCCACAATATAGTATATAATCAGAGAGTTGAGTAATACTAAATTTTTAAAATAATAATTACAGCTAGTGATACTGTATTATATCAGATAACACTATAGCAAATATCAGCTCTATACAAGAGTAAGATAAGAGTTGTTGCTTCACAAAATGTAGAATATTGGAAAAACTATTTTAATTTCCAAAAATAAAGTAAGTTTATCAGAATGTGGCAAATTTAAACCAATAATGAATCTTAAAAATCATCTAGTGAAAAATGTCCCTGGATTATTAATGTAACATGAAAGCCACAATATAGTTATGGAAAGAAAAAGGAACAAAAGTGGAAGGAAGGTAGGAGGAAGAGAAAGGTCCCACAATACCTTAGTCAAATAAAATTAGAAAACAACACAAGTTACAGCTCTGCATTATGTACCAGCACTTTATCAGTTCTGAGAAGATATTCCATAAAGATGCTTTTATAGTTGTATCTAAGTTGAACTTTCTACATGCACACAATCACAGAGCCTGTCTTTTATGATTAAAAAATTATTTTTATGGGTAGGTATTGTTGTGTAGCAGTTAAAGCAACTGCCTGCAATACCAGCAACACATATGGGCAATGGTTTGTGTCCTGGCTGCTCCACTTCCCATCCAGTTCCCTGCTAATGCAGCCTAGGAAAAGCAATGGAATATGGTCCAAGTGTTTGGACCCCTGTTACCCACAAGGGAGACCCAGATGATGCTCCAGCCTTCTGGGTTCATTTCTCCCCAGCCTTGGCCATTGCGAGTGAATCAGCATTGGGAGCGAATCAGCAGATGGAAGATTTTTGTCTGTTTCAGCCTCTCTCTATGTGTCTCTCTCTGTAACCCTTTCAAATAAATAAATAAATAAATCTTTAAAAAATTACTTCTAATATTTCTTTAACATCCTTGACAATTCTTGGTTACAGATCACAGAATCCATTTAGGTGGGTTAGGCAGATAGACATTCGCTTGGTAAATTATAGAATTTCCAAGAAGGTCAGAAGGTCCAGAGCCAAAAGTATGAAGCCAGAAACAATGCATCCATGAGCAATAATAAACATATCACTGAACTCCACTAGTGTGCACAACGCTGTCACCACCTAGCACTCTGAACTTCTTTTGTTAGGGGTTGGGGTATAAACTCACTATGACCATATTTTAGATGGTTTATCTTCCCTTTTATTATCATATCTGCATTTCCATAAGATAAGGATTGAACCGCTTACCCACAAGGGAGTCTGAGGTACATGGATTTTTTTCCTTTTCCAACTTTTGTGCTGTAGGGAAGCATGTTGGGGACTTAGGGTGCAAAAGAACCAGTCAGTCTTCAATATCTGCCACACCATGATGTCTAATTTACAGAAACACACTTCAGGTGATGTTGATTTATTATAGTTTATCACTTTACAAATAAAAATGTCTGTTACTCCTGCCTAATCCACCCTCAAATGGCTGCTGCTGTATGAAGTCTTTTCCAAGCTCATCAACACATAGAATTTACGCTTCCCGGCTAGCATTCTTTTTACTTGTCTTTCCTCATTTCCTCTACTATATTGTGAACCTCCAAGCACAGAGAAAATTACCTGCAACTCACTATTATCTTGGTAGATGAATCAGTCCAGTTATGGACTAATTCAGAAAATCATTGCTTTCTATGCTTCTCCTCCCCTGACTACAGCCTGTTTAACTGTCAACGCAGACCTAGCAGTGGCTTACAGTTCCTGGTGGTCAGCCAACCCTTGGCAGCTGCTGTCTGTCAGTATCCATCAGGGATATCCCATGGTGCAGCCCTGATGCAAAGAATGTGACTGTTGCAACTGTACACAATTGCACCAGATTCACAGAAGTGTTGAATTTCCCCCTGACAGCTGGAAGGAACCCAGAAGGGTGGAGAAACCAATGCCACATGATATGGACATTGAAAAACGGGAGCAAGAAATGGGAGATGGGAAGAAGGTAATGGATATATTTATTTTCCTTCATTTTCTTGACAAACTGTTCAGTCTCTCTTAGTATAGCCTCTCTGAAGACACTCCATCAGAAAAAGCAGCCATCTGCCCTTACTCAGAAATTATGGTCACCTTAATAGCAGGTTTTTATTACTCCCTTCCCTGTCTCACTTTCCTTTTCCCTCATTTCTATTTTCTTGTGATCTCATGTCCCAGGAAAGTACTCACTCATAGCTATTTCCTTTAATATTTTAGGGGATCCAGATTAAGATAATGTTGCTGAGGGCCAGCACTGTGATGCAGGTGGGGGTTAAAGCCCCAACCTGCAGTGCAGGCATCCCATACGGGTGCCAGATTGAATCCCTGCTGCTCCACTTCCAATGCAGCTCCCTGTTAATGCACCTGGGAAAGCAGTGGAGGATGGTCCAAGTCCTTGCGTCCCTGTACTCACATGGGAGACCTGGAAGAAGCTTCTGGCATTAGATCAGCTCAGCTCCAGCTGTTGCAGCCATCTGGGGGAGGGAATATGAGTGGGAATAAGAGAGGCAGGAGATGTACAATTTGGGACATGCTCAAGCTGACTTGTCCCAAATAGTAGAGTTAGAAATGTGCCAGGGGATTCCAATTCAATCCCATCAAGGTGGCATGTACCAATGCCATCTCACTAGTCCAAGTGATCAATTTTAATTTGCAATTGATCACATTGATAGATCTAAGAGTCAAAGGGATCAGGTAAACAAGATTAGTGTCTGCTAATATTAACTGATAGAATAAAAAAAGGGAGAGAATGATCCAACATGGGAAGCGGGATACACAACAGACTCATAGAATGGCAGATGTCCTAAACAGCACTCTGGTCTCAGAATCAGCCCTTAAGGCATTCAGATCTGGCTGAAGAGCCATGAGAGTATTTTAGGCATGGAAAGCCAAGACACTCTGGCAAAAAAACAAACAAAAACAAACAAACAAACAAAAAAACCTAAATGAAAGATCTCTGTGAGTGAGATCCCAGTGGAAAGAATGGGGCCATCAAAGAAGGAGATACCTTTCTCTGAAGGGAGGAGTGAAGGAGTGAACTTCCACTCTTCCACTTTGACTATGACCTTGTCTAAATAAGATCAGAGTTGGTGAACTCAAAAGGCCTCCATAGCCTTGGCAACTCATGACAAGAGCCTAGGGAGATTACTGACACCATAAACAAGAGTGTCAATTTGTTAAGTCAACAACAGTAGTCACTGTGCACTTACACCTCATGTAGGATCTCTGTCCTTAATGTGTTGTTCAATGTGAATTAATGCTATAACTAGTACTCAAACTGTATTTTACACTTTATGTTCTGTGTGGGTGCAAACTGTTAAAATTGTTACTTAATATATACTAAATTGATCTTCTGTATATAAAGATAATTGAAAATGAATCTTGATGTGAATGTAATGGGAAAGGGAGTGGGAGCTAGGAGGGTTCTGGGTGGGAGGGAAGTTATGGGGGGGGGAGCCATTGTGATCCATAAACTGTACTTTGGAAATTTATATTTACTAAAAAAAGAATGAGTTTTATGGCATGTGAATTATATCTCAATAAAGCTGTTACTTACAAAAAGAAAAAAAAAAAAAGAAAACCTCTCCCTTGTCTTTACCACTCTCTGTAACTCTGTCTTTCAGAGAAATAAAATAAATATTTTTAAAAAAAGTAGTGTTGCTGAATGAACACATAAAGAATAAAGTACCTGCTTAAGACCCCAAGAACATTAGGGAAAAGCCATAACACAGTCTGAAATCAATTTTAAGATCAATGAGGAAAGAGATACTAATCATTTTTGTATGCCCAAATTATTAGCCAGGGCCTGGAAAACAGCAAGCATTTGCAAACATTGTTGAATAAAGAAAGAAAGGTAGGCAGGGAGGGAGGCAGTAGGAAAGGAATAAAAGTCCCGGGAATGGAATAGATAATGAGTGAGAAAATTGGAATTAGGTCAGAGAGCAACATGGTGAGAGGTGGGAGATGAGTGGAAGGCCAAAGTGGGCTCATTTTAGGCTGGATCAGCTGCAAGGTCACTGCTCAGGCTGAGAAGAGCTACGACAGGCTTCCGAACTAACAGAATACATTGCAGGACTCTAGAAATGTTCAGTCTATAAGGACAAAAATCCTATCTGTGGAAATGCAGAATAAAATATGAGCTTAAAAAAGCATTTTTAAAAATGTATGACATTCTCTTCTACTGCCCTGCCCACAGCCACCACATCGTCAATCTAGCTTACATTATAATTCAATTCCCTACTCTCTCCTACTAATCCTCTGTGGATCCTCAAAATCCTTCACAGAGTGATCAAGGGAGGCTTGTCCATTCATTTAGAGTTTGTACTTAACAGAATTTTATATGCCTTCCCAAATCTTACACAATTTGTTCATTTACAGATGTTAAGGTACAGCCTTGGGATGGGAGAGACTACTCTCAAGGTTATACTAAACATCCTACTACAACATCCATTTTTTTGTAAAATTCTTTGAGAAGCAGAGAGAGAAAGAGAGCTCCCATCTGCTGGTTCATTCCCCATATTCCCAACCAAAGCTGACTGCAGCCAAGAGCCAGGAACTCAATTCAGGTTTCCTAGCTATGTGGGAGGAACCTGACTATATGAGCCTTCTACGTTCTTCATTGGTAGGAATCTAGAATCAGGAGCCAGAGCTGAGAATTGAACCCAGAGACTTCCACATGGGACATAGGCATCTTAATTACCATCTTAACTGACAGGCCAAATGCCTGTTCCCAATATCCTTTTTTAGTCAATTGAAGTATTTTAAATATGTTATGATTTCAACCACTTAGTATTTTGTGACAATTTATTTATCATTTTTTACTATCTCCTGTTGACACATAGGTCATCATCCTTGCTTATTTTGAATTTAGATTTACATTCTACCAGTTTTTAGATTTACATTCTACCAGTTTACACTCCAGTTTTTCTGGAATATCTGAAGTACAACGTTGAACCTGCTCACCTTTTGTATCTTGACGATCACTTACGTTTTTGATGATTGTTTCAGGGAAAGATGAAGATTCTGGATGTTCATTCTGGTCTGTTGTTTATGAGGTTATTGGATTTCTAGTCAGTTGACAAGTAAGGGTAGGATAATGTTTTAAGTATGCTGTCTTCAGTAGTACATATACTAAAACAGATGTTCTAAGAACTTGAGGTTACTTCAGAAACTTTCTGAAAAAATGGAATTAAATGAAAAGTTTATTTTGGTTCAAAACATTTTGAAATGCATGTATGATTTTTTCATAGTGTTATTTTTCCACGAGTTTTCTTGAAACTTCTCATATGCCTGGATTGATAAATATTTTTGCATTAAAATAAGTGCATCTTTTTAAAGAGAGAGATTGATTGATTGATTTGAAAGGCAGGGCACTAGAGAGAAAGGGAGAAGGAAAGACAGAGACAAAGACAGATTTTCCATTCTCTGGTTTGCTCCCTGAATGGCTACAACATCCAGAGTTTGACCAGGCCAAAGCCAAGAGCCAAGAGCTCAATCTAGGTCTCCGCCATTGGAAGCAGGGGTGGAAGTATTTGAGCCATCATCTGCTGCCTTCCCAGGTACATTACCAGAAAGTATTGGAACTGGAGCAGTATGAACTCAGCTGGTGCCCTGATACTGGGATGTCATCATTGTGAGTGGCAGTTTAACCCACTAAGCCATAATGCCAACCTCAGAACTCTAAGTACCCTTATATTAGGAAATTATTTTTATATAATGACATTTACATAATTTATATAATATATATGATGTCATGATAAAACCATCATAAGTAGAGAATTTAATACATTTGGTACACCTAACCCACCTAAGCATCGTATCTTAGCAACACAGCACACTGTTGAGTATCAGCTGCTTATTCTCTTGAATGTATGGCTAACTGGATGCCATAGCTTGTCACAAATCCATGACCCATGAAAGATCACAATTCAAAATTTGAAGTACGGGTCTACTGAATGTACATTGCTGTTGCACCACTTTAAAATATAAAAAGCATAAGTTGTACCATTGTAAGTAAGGGATTATCTGTATAATAAAGTCATATGTGTGAATTTTAAAATTTGAAAAATAAGCTTAAATTTTGACTCCATTTTTCATTGTTATGCATCATTATATATAATATGTGTAAAGATAAATGGACATGGAAACACGTCAATAAAAGCAAGGAGAAATAAGGGAAAATTAAAGAAGGAAGGGAGGGAGAAAGGTAGGAAGTGAAGGGAAGGGAACGGAAGAAGGGAGAGATTAATCCAGGGTGTAGTGAAGACTCTCATTACCATCTCAGATATGCCTGTGTACCTCCACATTCCCCATTCTCCCTTGAAATTATGTTTCAAAAGATACGTGATTAGGTTCAGCCTTATGAGATGTGAACACAAATGAAATCAGCTACTTTCAGACTAGGATTTTCCAAATACCACGAAAAATTCTCTAGCTTTGTATCCTCTTTAGTAATGATTCTTGTACAATACAATTAAGAACTAAACTTTAATAAGATAAACCACTGAAATTTGAAGTCTGATCAGAAGCTAATGTAAATTACTCTAACTAAGTAGAAATTACTTTCTGAAAACTGGTACTGACATAAAAGACTCAAAGTATTTCTCATTGGCTTAGCTGTCATAAGGCAGGTAACAATTAAATTGATTTAGAAGTCTGAAATTTTTAAATGATATAAGGCAAAGATAAAATATTTAATAAAGTCATCACCCATAATAACTTAAATGAGGGCATATTTCCATTGATTTTTTTTTTAAATCTCTGGAGAGACAGCCTGGGAAACAAAATGTTAAGAATGTGTTCTATTTACTTATGATTTCATTTGGAAAGGCATAACAAGAAAGAAAAGACCTCAGGAAAGAATTAGCTTGCTTGCAAGCATAATGAAAGGGAATAGCAAGCTACCAAATTTGAGATCTTGCTCAGTTGGAAAACCTACTGTTTGTGTTTTTTGATTTCTATAAAATTTTTATATTGAACATGTATTGCTCTCACAATCTAAAAGACATTAATATACAAAATTGAGGAGAATTTGTTCACAATCAAATAGGTAGTATCTACAGCACATAGATGATGAAGTAGGCATATGATTAAATTAAATAAGATAGAGGAGAAAAAAATAATAGGGGGTCAAGAACAGCAGGTGCTGGTGGCTGGGAGATAGCACAGAATGGTGGAGGGAAGAACACATATCATTACTGAAAGGATGAAAAGTACACAGAGCTAATCTGTACCAGCTACAATGACTGGTGGGCCATGTGAGGAAGCAGACTTTAACCTACCTTTGAGAGCACAATGCTTAATAGTATTCTGCTTGGTTTGCAGCTCGTTTCAGAGGCTGGAACTTCAAAGATGGCCTGAGTTCTATCTGCCATGGATTAGACACAGTTGCATTCAGAATACTCCACTGTAAAGGTTAGTGTTGATATGAGGAGCAGATGGGGCCTAGATATGTTCTTTCTCATGGGGAAAAGTACATTTGGCAAAGGCTAATACAGAAAAGGTGGGATAAATAATAGAAAAAAAATCATGCAATCTCTCACAGCCACTTTATTTTTGTCTCTCTCCCTACCAGTAGAATTCAAACAACGCTAACAGTAATTTGTGTGTCATATATGAAGTCACTGGAAAAAGTTTGTGGAAAAATATAATTAAAAGATAAGTTTATTTTAGGTCAAAATGTTGGAAATTATACATATAAAGAGTCTTCAAATCATTTATGGAAAGTGCATTATGAAAAAATATGGGTGGATTTCAAAAAGTTTTTGCTACATGTAAACTCATCTTTCAATCCCATTTTTCCTGCAAACTTCTTCAAGTACACTTGTACACTGCTATTTCCTTAGTACCTGTAACAGAATTCATAGTAGGATTTCAAAGAATATATTTTAAATGTATTATAGGAGCTTGGGAAAGAGTTAAATGTTTATCAACTTGTGAAAGCAAGAATCAATGCTTAACCTGTAGTTCTTTAACTATAACTGCTAAATAAAGCACAATTTTGGGTAAACTGTGAAAACCAGGATTTTAGGATAAAATACTGATGTTTTTATTAACATGGAAGATATTCTAAAACTGGAAATTTCCAATCATCATGAACACAGAGGCTAGTTTCTATAGCAATAGAGCAGTCTCCATGAAAGGATTTGTTCTTTCAAATAAAAATGACAGATGCATTGTCATTTTTGTATGTAGATAAACACATAAACAAATAAACAAATACACCTGCAGCTTATCTAAATTTATATCATCAACTTCATGAAGCAACTTTTGCCCATGCCTTTGCTGTGAATGATTGCAACCACTGTCTTTTATTTTATCGCTTAAATTTTATAGCTATCTTGTGAGGGAAGAATTCTAGATTTTTTGCTTCTCTTTGAGAATAATCCAATTATGTTCACAGTGTTAATACCAAAATAAATCTGCCACATGCTTGGTTATGGATTGAAAGGGTAGTTTAAAGAATCTGTACAGTTTCTAAAATTTATTATTATTATTTATTTGAACAGCAGAACACAGATCTGCTATTTGATGTTTTACCTGAATGCCCACAATAGCCAATGGTGGGCCAGACCAAAGCAGATGACACAGAAAAAATGTTTTATTTTCCTCTTTTAGTAAATTGAGAAACCAAAGGTAAAGATTTGATTAAGTTGCAGAAGTTTTGCATTCTTCATCAGTTATTCACTCAGTCAACAAGTGTTATTAAACACTTCTTTTGGTTAGACATTGTTCAAGGGATTAGGAATAAAGGTGTGAACAAGCAGACAACTTTCTTGTTATTGAAATGCTTAAGTTCCTGTGATTGTTGTGAATAAATGGAAACAAGACAAGAGTAGGTATTTTGGAACAGTGGTAAAGAAAGTGCTTGGACATCTACATCCCTAGTCAGAGTGCCTGAGATTGAGTCCTGGCTCTGCCTCTGATTCCAGGTTCCTGCTAATGCATATCTTGGAAGGTCTTAGGTGATGACTCAAGTAGTTGTGTGCCTGCCACCCATGACTGAGTTCCTGGTTCCCAGCTTTAGTCTGGCCCAGTCTTAGCTATTGTGGGTATTTGGGGAATAAACCAGTAGATGAGAGAACTCTGTCCCTCTTTGTCTCCCTATCTTTTAAACAAAATAAAAATAAATAAATAAAGAAGAGATAGGCTGGCTTGAAAAGAAGAAAGAACATAACACGGTACTTAGGAAATTGTGAGCAAACAACAAATGTTAGGTACTATATAGGGCATGGAAAATCCCACTCTCTGTCAATAAGAAAGGAAGAGTTGTTTTGAAGAATATGTGGTTGAATCTTTTGCTGTTGAAAAAGTAAAATTCAGATTTGCTTATATTGGGAAATGCTAGCTGTGTGTCAAGTGCCTACTAGACTTTTGAACATTTATTGAATTACTAAATCAGTAAGAAGGAATGACCCATATGGTCAGTGTTGATGGATCAAAGACATAAGCCTCAGCCATTCTTGTTCACTGCCCAAAAGATCAATAAATATTAGAATTTGTTCCTTGCCCTTAACTCTCAATTCGGTCTCATACTCTATTGCCTTCACATCCCACTCGCCATGGCCACATGAAAGGCCAGTTGCTGGAACAACTGAAAGACCAGTTCCAGGAAGTCCCCTCAACCGGTTGGCCCCTACCCCACCCCAATCCCTAGCCCTCTTAAAATATAAAAGGCCCTGTGCCTGGGGGTTGAGGCTTTCTGCCAAGTGTTCCATCATGTCCATGATGGCAGTTGGTCACCCACCACTGAAAATTTATTTTCTTTGAATAAATTTAGTCTTTCTGTAAATTTGTACACTCACTCCTCTCTATTCTGTACCTCTTTTCTGAATATTTATGATGCCCAGAGTGAGCAGGGGAGCGAGGAATCATCATCTTGCCCAAACCAGCCACCTCTGCATTCTCTGGGTAAGATCTGTGATCCCCTACCCTTCCTTCAAGCTCTCTTCTCTTTTCTGGACTCCTTCCACATTTTACTGTCTCTATACACCCCTTATCTTCTCTTTCCTACAGTCTCCTTTTTCTCTTCTGACCTGAGCATCCCTGAGAGACTCCTCTCTAGAACACATTCTCATACATGCTTGCACTTCTTGTTTCCCAATGAATATACAGCCAGAGCCCCTTGCCAAATCTCATGGCTGCACACAATATTGGATCTCATTCTTGACCCATCAGACTGAAGAGAAGCCTTTGTCTCCTCAAGCACCCTGGGGCAATGCTCATGACTGGTTCATTTCCCTCTCATGGGGCCTGGGGTGTTTGGTTGGGCCCATTCATCCTCCCTGGTAGGGTCTGAGGTATTCAATCAGTTTCCCTCACTTAGAACCGGGATGCTGGTCTAAGTTCAGGATTTCTCACTCTCTCTTCATAGGAGGACTCAGAACTTCTCTCTCTGTACATGAAAAGCTGAAATTTCAGGTACATAACCTTTTCCTTCCTCACTCCACCCTTATCTATTTCTCCCTCCTCTTCTTCATCCCACCAGCAGCAACAGGGGCAGTTGCTGCCATTCTGCCCTCTTCTTCCCCACATTCTTTGTACCCATTTCTCCACAAGGGAGAAAAAACTCATTGTATGCCTCTGACCCACTGCCATTCCTTCCCTCATCTCATCCATTTTGTGATCCTGATCATGCTTGTGATCCCCCACCCTATCCCCCATCCCAAGGAATGCTGGAGCCTCAGCTTCCAGACTCCTCTCTGATGGACCCATCTAATCCTCCATAGGATCCTACTCCACCTCCTCCCACTACCCTACACCCTCCCACCTTGGCCCCCCCATCTCCTCCTCACAGGAACTCTTAAACTATGCAACCCAAACCTCTCCTTCCATTGAGGGAGATGGTTGGGGTAGAAGTTCTGGTTAGGGTCTATGTGCCATTCTATCAGACCTTAGTCAGATTGAGGAACATCTAAGCTCATTCCCAGATAATCCCTCAAAATATTGTAAGGGATTTCTCTGCCTGAATCAGTCCTATAGTGTAACATGGAATGATCTGTATTTAGTTCTATCCTCAACCCTAACTCCAGACAAATTTGAGTGTATCTAGCATGCTGTCAAGCAACACAGAGATGAGATGCACCATCAGGTTCCAGACAGACACCCAGAGGCAGCTCGAGCCATCCCCGGAGCCAACCCTGGATTGGATTTACTGTTACCAGTGAATGGCAGGGTTCTTATCTTCACACAAGAAAGAATTCAGGCATGAGACAGAGAGTAGTGGAGAGTAAAATAGCAAAGTTTATTAGGGAAGGGACATCCATAAGAATGGATGGGCACCTCTCCAGACAGAACCTGAGAGAGAGTGCCCAGTCGCTCAGACTGGGGAAAGAGTGAGGTTACATGGTTGAGTGGAGAATACACCTGACCTGGCAGGTGGGTGGCTCAGCAGAGAGGCAGAGGACCGTGCGTGCAGTCTAGTTGAGGCTGGAGGTTTTTAAGGAGATGGGTCTTTGTCTTCTCACATCTCCTCCTGAAACAAGACTTTATGGATGCAAATAGAAAAACTATCTGAGTTTTCTCCCTGAAGTTATCAGACAGGAGGAAGTCTGGCTGGCGCTGCCCCCATTAGAAGAGCAGGGAGGGCATTTGAAATGAAAATAGGGCTGCACCTAGAAGGTTATCAGGCAGAAGGCTCTGGGACCCCCACCTGGCAGGTTATTGGGTAGGAGGGGATAGGGCAGGATTCAAACACAGGGCTGCCCCTGAAACGTTATTGGGATGACTTTGAGATGCATATGCTAGACATAGACATCTTCTCTTTAGGTGTTTGTCACACACACATAAGCTCATATCTGACTTTCTACCTAATATTACCAACCAAGGGACCCAGGGCTACAAGCCCAAGACCACATGATCTCATGCCTGCAGGCATCTATGGATAAGACCAGCCATAAACAGGTTAATTATGAGAACCCAGTGAAAACCCTGCTCTATTTATGCCCCATCTCACATAGGCAATGAAAAAGTATATTAATACTGATCCCATTCCTCAAAGAGATGGCTGTATTCAAATATCTACTTTATGTTCCAGTCAGCTCCAGATATCGATCACAAACTCCAAAAATTACAAGGTGGTCCACAAACCCCTCTGAGGGACTTTATAGATGCGGCTTTTCATGTTAGAAACAACAGAGATGAGGAAATAAGGACTCGGAAGGAAACAGAAAACTAAGGTTTCAAATGCTCATCTCTGTAATCCACCAGACTCCACCTGCAAGCTGCGTGCCACCCTTCAGGGACCCAGTTATCTATGTGCGACGCCAGGCACTGGACCACAGCCTGCTCCAGTTGCAGCCCCCTTTAGTGCAAGGCTCTAGCCCTCCTGGAGTCTATATTAAATGTGGCAATAATAAAACACAAACTTTTATACTTCCCATTATGGACCTTCTTCTCCCCACGTCCCACCTCAGACTTCTCCCCTTCCGTTGTTTAATACTGTGGTGTGGGATACCTCCCACCCAGTAATCGCCACACACCATACCCTCATTCTTGCTTTTCCAACAGACACTACAAAAACTATTGCTGTTCCCAAATATCCTCTAAGCCCAGAAGGCCATAGATGTCTAAAACCTATTATAGACAGCCTCCTCCAAGCTGACATATTCATTCCCACTCACTGCCTCCATAACATACCTGTATTCCCAGTTTAAAAACCAGATGGTTCTTATCACTTAGTATAGGACCTCCAACATATTAATGCCACTGTCCATCTCATATACCTAATGGTGCTGAATGCTTTCACTCTCCTCTCCCAAATACTGCTTACAACTTCTCACATTTCTGTCCTGGACCTAAAGGATGCTTTCTTCACAATTCCTCTTGAAACCTCTTCCCAACCACTCTGTGCCTTTACCTGATCTGACCCCAGTACTCACTATACTCGACAGCTCACCTGGACCATATTATCCCAAGATTTCTGGAACAGCAGGTAAGTCTTTGGGCAGGCCTTCTAGGAAGATCTAGCCTCTATTAACCTGTCACCCAGCACCCTTCTTCAATGTGTTTACTATCTCCTCCTCTGTAGCTCCCCCCAACCAGATGCCTGTCTCCAATATACCACTAGTCTTTTAAGCTTTCTAGCTAAGAAAGGTCATATGGTATCTCCAAAGAAGACTCAACTAATTTCCACTTCTGTCACATTCTTGGTGTTGCAGGAAAATGGCAGCAGAGAAATTATTATTATTACCTTGATTCTTTGTCTCACATGGAAGAAGAATTTCAAAGTGGACAAGCAGAGATTTAAAAAGATTTATTAAAGCCAAAGACTTCCAGCCAGAGAGGCATGAAGAGGGGCTTCCAAGAGAGGGAAAAAAACCAAAGAACATCTTAGCACTGGGGTTTTCAAGTACAATTTCAAAGGAAAAATCTTGACAATCAGATTGGCATTCAGTTCCCTGACTGGGACAAAAACCCATCAAAAGACATGATTTACAATTCTCCACCCTGTCTGGCCTGCTCCTGATAAAACAAAAGAATATCCAGAAAGGTGGGAGAGGTAACTTGTTTTTACAATAAAGTCTGAGATTAGGAAGAGCTCCCTTACTATTCTCCTGGTAAATTTAGAGATTCTGCAGGAAGGAGGGCAGCCTGTTTATTCTTCTTAAAGATAACATTTGACTACCTACTAACCCATTTGACTCCTCACATTGGAACTTCATTTGATGCCAGAGGCTCAGTGAAATTCCTCCAGCCTGAAAGCAGGCAGTATACTATGTTCCTTTACCACAAACTAAGCGAGACCTCCTCTCTTTCTTGAGATTCATAGGATATTTTCACATTTGGATATCAAACTATTCTCTTATTTCTAAACCTCTCTATGAATCTACCAAAGGTAATCTAGATGAGCCCTTGCAACAGACTTTTTCCTGAGAGACTCCATTCCAAACCCTAAAGAAGGATCTTCTACAAACACCTGTCTTGAGCCTTCCTAACCCACTTAAATTGTTCCTCCTCTATATTCATAGCTCTCAGGGCCAAGCACTCGGTCTCTTGGCCCAAAAGGCCCAAAAGGCCCTGTGGCCTGTTTCTCCAATTAGGTGGGGTTTGTCAAGGCTGGCCCCAGTGCCAAAGGGTCCTGGCCATGGCAGCCCTTCTCATAACTGAGGCCCAAAAGCTAACTCTTCATCAACCCTTACAAATCTGGTCCTCTTATGGGTTTCAAGACATCCTGAGCCATGAGGCTTTTCAATCTATATCACCATCTCACATCTAAGAAATTCACTTTACCCTCCTTTAGCCCACCATTACCTTTCATCACTGTTATTCTCTCAACATGGCTATTCTCTTCCTCACCATTTTCTCTGATCCCCTCAAACTCCATTCCTGTCCTGACTTCCTTGATTTTTCCCTAACTGCATTTCATCATCTCACAGACACTCCTATTCCCAAATCCCCAGATTGGTTCATTCAAGGTAGTGCTACTAAAACTCTCCCTTTTCCTTCTGGATATGCAATAATTGAGGGACATAATGATGATACCTTCTCTTCTTCCCCACATAGAGTCATAGAGGCTAGGCCCCTACCTCCAGGCACTGAAGGAATATTAAAACTAAGCAGGACCCCCCCCCCTTCCTCTTCTGACCCTTGCCAGATTAACTTTTGACCTACTTTCTAAATTCCTGACTCAAGGAGGGGTTGAGGCCTGTTCTTACTGAACAGACATAATGATGCTGAGGCAGGAAGAGATAACACCAGAATGTGGCCTTGTAAAATTAGGGGAATGGCTCATTGAAACCAAAACCTGTTCACCTTGATAGGCATCCGGATGATGAACTTAGGGTTTTATTTAACTTTAGGAAATGTATGGTGAAAGTGACCCTTACCTGTTGTAAATCTTGCTAATAGCTGATGTTATCTGTACCTTGCACCTGTACATTTTGTGCTTAAGTGATCCCCCTGTTCCCTGGGTTCCCATGTGAAATATGTTCTACAGATTCAATGGATTAACGTCAAAGCCTTTGGGTGACTATAAAAAACTGATGTGATTTGTACTCAGGGTCGCTCGCTCACATTCGTGACGCTGTGACCCCAGCATGCTGGTCAATTAAATACTCTACTTGCGTTTTGCATAAGAGACTGTCTCTTGGTGTATTCTTTACTCCGGCACAGCCATAACAGCACTACTTCCCAACAGGCCAAATTATTACCTTTGATTCAAACCTTTACCAAAGGAAACCTTTACCAAATCTTTGGCCAAAGGAAAGACAGTCAATATATACACAGATTCCCAATATGCCTATGATATCATCCATTCCAATGCCCAAATATGGCAAGGAAGGGGTTTTCTGATAGCCTGAGGAACCCCTATAATAAATGGCAAGCTGATTAAAGCTCTTCTTGATGCTGTCCAGCTGCCAACAAAACCTAAAATTATTCATTGCAAAGGACCCCATAAAGGTAAAAAGTATCTCTCTGAAGCTAACGACAAGGCAGATCTGAAAGCTAAAGCAGTGGTTTGTGGGGAAATGATCCCATCTTTTTTCTTTAACTTAGTTCCTGTATATTCAGACTTAGAGATCTCTCGGTTCAAACAGAGGCATCTAGAAAGGCCTCATGGTGGTTTCTAGATGAAAAACTAATACTCCATTCTTCTCTCCAAGTTACCTTTCAGAAAAATCTCAATTCCCTCTATCACTCAAACTCAAACTCTCTTCTTCACTTCCTGAGATCACACAGACATCTAACTCCTGCCATAAGAGAAACTCTGCATAACATATCTCAGACAAGTAGCATCTGTCAAACAGCTAACCCCATCTGTAATATCAGGCCACCCCATCCCCCACTCACATCCCCCCATGCCAGTGAATCACACTGGGGAGAGTACCAGCAGATTGACTTCATCCATATGCCACAAATTATGCCACCCATATGAACATCTCGTGATAGTGGATATCTTCTTGGGGGTGGGTGGAAGCTTTTCCCACTACTTACAAAAGAGGTTTCACTGTTTCCACTATACTATAAAATTAAATTATCCCAAGTTTTGGATTATCTGCTTCCATTCAGTCAGACAATGGACTGGAAGTTATCTCTCAAATTACTCAAATAGTATCTACCTTTCTTCATATCTCATAGCATTTTCACATTCTGTATCATCTCCCTTCTTCAAGAAAAGTAGAACAGATGAATGGAATTTTAAAACAGGCTCTAACTAAACACTCCACCCAGGTCCCCTTAGCCTGAGTAAAATTCCTTCCTTTAGCTCTGTTAAGAATTAGATCTCTTCCCTGGAAGCCCTTAATGCTTAGCCCATTTGAAATTCTCTATGGAGGGCCTCTTCTTTCACCTAACTTCCATGCACTACAGCATTCTGAAGCTGTTCCTCCTCCTCTTGCTTTCCCTCTTCTTACTGAATTACACTGCCATTATGGACATATAGTTAAGCACCTTTCCAAATTGCACTCTGTACCTCCTGAGCATACTCCTACCTTTCAACCTAGTGACTAGGTTTATTTAAAACAAAAGAAGGCTGCTCTAAAGCCAAAGTGGAATGGGCCCAACCAGGTGATTTTGACTACTCCAACCACTGCCAAACTAAAAGGGCACCCCCCTTGATTACATTTCAAGTCATTAAAACTGATAACATCTCCCTCATATAAGTCTACTCCCACAGGACCCAGTACTCTCAGGTTGACAACTAATGAGATGTATTCCAAAGGTTCTTGCAGGAATGAATAACTGCTATATCTCAAGCCATCATACAGAAGGAACACAAGAAAGCTCTTCTTTAATCAATCTGATCTTGAGTATAGATACCCACTCAAGTCCTGACTCCATGTCTATACTCAGTATCAGCAGGAAAGTAGCCAGAAGAAAAACAGTGCACCATTTGCTTATCTATACTCAGAGTCAGAATTGATGGAGAGCTTACTACTCAAGTCCAGGAGAAGATAGTTTAAAAAAAGTGGAGAGAGGGGCTGGCACTGTGGTGCAGCGGGTTAAAGCCCTAGCCTGAAGTGCCAGCATTCCATATGGGCACCAGTTCTATTCCCAGCCGCTCCTCTTCCATTCCAGCTCTCTGCTATGGCCTGAGAAAGCAGTAGAGGATGGCCTAAGTCCTTGGGCCCCTGCATCCACATGGGACACCCGGAAAAAACTCCTGCTCCTGACTTCAGATCAGCACAGTCCCAGCCATTGCAGCCATCTGGAGAGTGAATCAGGTGATGGAAGACCTCTCTCTCTGTCTCTACCTTCCTCTGTAATTCTGTCTTTTAAATAAATAAAATAAATCTTTCTAAAAAATGGATAGAATGTAGTCTCAGGGAAGAGTTAGGGAGAAAATGACAGAGGAATCTATACCAAAATTAGAGGGACATGGTGGGCCTACATGAGGTTGTGGAAACACAAAACTTGTGACTCCAGCAGCTGAAAGCCTATGCACCAGCATTGGAAAGTGAGGTGAGACCAGACCAGAGGAGCCCAATCCACTGGTGAAAAAGCTCAGGAAGTGTCTAAAGGGAATCCAGATTGTAGTCCCATGTGAGATAGTGTACAAATTAGAGGAGAAAACAAAAGGACAAGATGGACACATTTCTCTCTCCCCAATCACTTTACAATGGCAGCCTGTAACAAGCCAATAGATGAGGCACCATTTTAGACATACATAACAGCTGCACAAGCTTGTCTCTGTGCCCAGCAACCAGCAGAGTAGAGATCCCTGACTCTGGTGGGGAGAACTAAAATGGGGCTAGGAGCTTGTGACTGTGTGAGGCTTCTGTACCTGGACTGTGAAAAAAAAAAAACTGAGGGGTTCTGGGAAGACTCACAACGTGGCTGTCACTTTGGGCAGTCATAGTGGGATACTCCACATGCTAAGGGCTTTCTGGTTACCTGGTGAGAGACATTGCTGGGGAATTTGAACTTACACTGAGACTGCACAGATCTTTTGTGTGGTCCTTGGGACAGAGCAGATGAATATTATACTCACTGGGGCTAGCACTCAGGCACTGGTCTACTTTGAGGAAAGGAGCTCAACTGAGCAGAAAAAAAACTCTCTTTTGATTAAAAGATAGAGAGAGAGAGAGAATTTACCATGCCAAACCTGGTGTGTCACTTTAGGCATGCCCGTAACACAGGAGAACTGAACAGAGCTCCCTGGCCACACCCATTACAAGCCTCTAGATATTCACTGAAAGCAGATATCCCACTTATCTACAGAGTCATAGTACAAAGATAAAAGCCAAAAAAAGAAAAAAAAACAAACAAAAAATTATAGCAAGGAGTATCTCTAAAAATGCCAAACAACAAATCAACCAATTTGAGAAACAACAATAAGGAAGACAAAATGAGGCCCCAAAAGAACACAACACTTCAATACTAGATTGTGAAGATGATAAGATGGAAGAAATGCAAGAAAAGGAATTTAAAGAATTGATCATAAGATTACATTAAAGTAATCAGAAGTAAATGCATGAACTACTGAAATTCATACAGGATATTAAAGAAAATTCCTCCCATGAAATTGAAATCATAAATAGAAATAAAAATGAAATGAAGGATGTAATAGAAAAATTTTTTTAAAAAATCAGTGGAGAGCCTTCACAACGGAATTGATGAAACAGAAGGAAGAATCTCAGACTTAGAAGACAAAGCACAGGAAATCATACAGTCAAATGAAAGGATAAGAAATTAGAAAACTAAAAAACACTGCTGAGAATCCACCAGATAATATAAAATGGCTCAACAATGTGGGTTCTAGGAGTTCCTGAAAGAGAGGAAAGAAAGGATTAGAAGGCCTTTTAGTGAAATAATACTAGAAAACTTTCTTAATTGAGAAAAACAGGACATCTAAGTGAAGTAGGCAGGCATACAGGTTAAAATTGGTCAGATTTGTGAACTTAAACACCATGCCCCTGTGTGACCTCATGCTCCTACCTGATGCCTCTGCCACGCCCCTGTGTGGACTCATTCTTTTACCTGGCCACACTGGGGTGCCCACCAGCCAATCAGGTTCATTAACCACTCATCTTTGGGGTGGGTTAAAAGCCTGCTCTTTTTCCCTGGCCTCTTGCTAGGAAGGGGGCTTGCTGTAGCCCTAAGCCTCCAGGGGGCAATGGCCTTCGGGCCATGTGCTCTAGGCTTCCTGGCCTAGATGCTCATCCATGTGGCTGGTTCCTGGTGCTTGGTATGAACCCCTATTCACTTATCTCCCCTAAATAAAGCTCTCACTCTCCTATGCATCTTTCTCATTAAATAAAAGCTTAAAATGTAACATGCTGCTTCATTTATCTATGCCGGTATTTAGAATCCTTCTCTAAATATTAGGCAAGAACCCTCTCAGATTTATTAATAACAGGGATTTAGTAATAAGCCCATGGTGAAATCGTAAGGCACCCCAAATTCCGGTAGCACATGTGGCACCCTGGATAGCATTTCTAGGGAACTTTAAGGGGCCACATTTCAGGGTAAATTTTAGGGGGTCTTTTCTGATTTCACAAGTGCAGGAAGCACATATAACTCCTAATAGACATGGCCAGAAAGGATCCTCTCCATGACACATTGTAATCAAACTCACTACCCTAAATCATACAGAGAATTCTAAAATGTGCACTAGAGAAATGCCAGATTAATTTCAGAGGATTTCCAATTAGACTTACAGCAGACTTCTCATCAGAAACCCTATAGGCTAGGCAAGAAGGACAAGACATAGTTAGTCTTAAGAGAAACAACTGTCAACCCAGAATGTTATACGCTGCAAAGCTCTCATTTATGAATGAATGTGGAAAAAAAAACAGAAATTAGAAGATTTGTCATCACCTGTCCAGCCCTACAAAAGATGCTTAAAGATGTGCTGCACACAGACACATAGACATGGTCATCACTATAAAAGAAGGTAAAGGAAAATATCTCAGTAAAAGTTCAAAGGATATTCAAAGTAAAAAAATAGGAGTATTTTTGGAAAAATGGCAGGGAAAATTCATCATTTATCAATAGTAACCTTCAATGTAAATGGCCTCAACTCTCCAGTTAAAAGACACAGAGTGGAAAACCTAAACAGGCTCATAACCAAGACAGAAATTGAAGTCAGTAATAATGGTCCTCACAACAAAGAGAAGCCCAGGACCAGATGGTTTCCCTGGTGAATTCTACAAGATATTTGAAGAAAAACAACTCCACATCTTATCAAATTATTCATAACAATTGATAGGAAAGGAATTCTTCCAAATTGTTTCTATGAAGCCAGCATCACCTTAATTTTTAAACTTTGAAAAAATGCAACAGAGAAAGAGTATTATACACCAATTTCCCTGATGAACATAGATGCAAAAATCTTCAACAAAATTCTAGCCATTAAAATTCAACAACACATCATCAAAACAGATCAAGTGGGATTTTTCCCTCGTATGCAAAGATGGTTCAACATTTGCAAATCAATCAATGTGGTATATCATATTAACAAACTGCAGAACAAAAACCATATGATTATTTCAATGAATGCAGAGAAAGTGTTTGATAAAGTACAACACCCTTTCATGATGAAAATTCTAAGCAAATTAGTATAGAGGGGTATAGAAGAAACATTCCTCAACACAATCAAGGCAAATTATGACAAACCCATGGCCAGCATCATATTGAATGAGGAAAAGTTAGAAGCATTCCCACTGATATCTGGTACCAGACACAGATGCCCACTACCATCATTGCTATTCAATGTAGTCTTGGAAGTTTTAGCCAGAACCATTAGGCAAGAAAAAGAAATCAAAGGGATATAAATCAGGAAGGAGTAAGTCAAATTATCCCAATTTGCAGATGACATGATTCTCTATCGAGGGAATCCAAAAGACACCACTATGAGACTATTGAAGATTTTGATAAAGTAGAAGGAAATAAAGTCAATACAGAAAAATCAACAGACATTGTATACTCATACAATGCTATGGCTGAGAAAGAACTTATAATATAAATCCCATTCACAATAGTTACAAAAAAATCAAATACCTTGATGCTTACAATTCACAAGAGCTCCTAGATCCTTGACAATGATATTCCTGCAGCACAATACTCACAAAAGGCCTCTATAATTTTCAAAAGAATTTATATATATTTCAAAAATAAGTGAAAAATACTTACAATTTTAGCTTTATTTTATGAAAAATGAGGGAAAGGGATTCTATTTTCAAGGAGGAGAAGTAAGCTTCTTGTTTTTAATTTTCATTTGCCTTACACTTGTTATAAGAGTGAAGTAATGTGTATATGTGTGTGTGTGTGTGTGTGTAAGTACTTTGTAACTCCTAAACACTTTTACAAACTGAAGCTATAATTAACTGTGAAATCAGAGAAGACCCCCTAAAATTTACACTGAAATGTGGCCCCTTAAATTTTCCTAGAAATGCTATCTGGGGTGCCACATGTACTACTGGAATTTGGGGTGCCTTGTGAGTTCACCATGGGCTTATTACTAAATCCCCGATATTAGCACCCTGGTGTGGCCAGGTAGGGGAATGAGGCCACTCAGGGGCATGGCAAAGGCATCAGGTAGGGGCATGAAGTCACACAGGTTTGTGGCAAAAGCATGGTCTTCAAGTTCACAAATTTAACAGTTTTAATCTGTATGCCCACCTACTTCATTCCCCCCTCAGAGACTCCAGACCCTAATCTTAAGGGGATGTTGATGGGTGTCGAATCACCATCTTCTGTAGCTACTTCCTGCTGATTAGGGGTGCAGACCCTGCCTGTTCTCGTTCTGGAAGTCTTTGTCTATCTCAACTAATGAGTTCACTTCACGAGCTGGGTCTCTTTCAGTCACTGCCATCCTCAGTGTCTCCTGCATGGTCATCATTATTCTCAGAAGCTGCTGGGTTCTGCTGGGTCATTTTAGATATAAATGAAGGTCCATTGTCACTCTGGAGTGACTGTGGGAGTCCAAAGCATGGCAAGATGTCTTTCAACATGGCTTTAAACACCTCATGTGCTGGATCCTGGAATCCATAACTCTTGTAGCTACCCTTTTCAGTACAGAGTCTGTGTCAGGGCCTCTTTAAAGCTATATACAAAAGTTCAGAATCCAAATCCTGGAATCCAAGTACCATAGAATCCTGTCATTAGCAATTCCCAATACTGGAGCTTTTATTATAAGCTCCTTAGTTCTCTGGAACAACTTTTGCAGCTACCGTTTTCAGTAAGGAGACTGTGCCAGGGCATCTTTAAAGCTATGCACAAAAGCCTGGAATCCAAATCTTGGAATCCAAAGTCCATAGAACATTGCCATTCTCAGATATCTCTTTGGCTGTCTTTAAATATCTGACCCTTTGTTAAAACATACTAGATAGGAATTTCACAGTGAGACATGTATGCAAGATTTCCCATTTAAGGCACTTACTACACCTTAAATAAATACCTAAAAACACAGGCAATGGAGGCTGACACTTAGACATCACTAGAACTTACGATACATACCATCACACAATATAACAAAGAAAATCTTTGGGATTAAGTTTTTCTGCTAAAGTTACTACTGTAGCTCTTTTGAGAACAGAGATCCTACAAGGGAAGTTAGTACACAGTGACTCCTGTTGTTAATTTAACAATTAACACTCTTATGTGTGATGTCAGTGATCACCCGAGGCTCTTGCCATGAGCTGCCTAGGCCATGGAAGCCTCCTGAGTTCCACAAACTCCATCAGTATTCAGACAGGCCATAAACAAATGGAAGTTTTCTCCTCCCTCTGGAGAAAAAGTCCATCCTTCAATGGCCACTCTTTTCCACTGGGATCTCACCCAGGAAGGTTCTCCATGTAGAGACCTTCTGCACAAGTGTCCTGGCTTTCCATGCCTGAAATGCTCTTCTGACACCAGAGTGTCTTTAGGGCTGATCTTGAGGTCACTGAGTGCTACTCAAAGCCATCACCACTCTATGAGTCCACTGTACAGACTACTTCCCATGTTGGAGAATTTACTCCTCTTTAACTTTATTATTATTATTAATTAACACTTAATCCTATTGACATGATCACTCTAACACTTAATCCCACCTATATCATTGCTTTAAAACTTAAGATGTTAACACTACCATCTGGCCCAAAGATTTGTGACCCCATAGCAATTTTTAACTGTACCCTTAGAAGTAACTTTGTAAGAATGCATGCAGAGCTATACTGCTTTACAGTCTCTCTGTAGGACCTGAGAAAATAAAAACAGACACAGCTCTTCATGAGCTTAATTATTCTTAAGCATTTTACATGGATATATTGTATTAGCTATAATTCCTTAATCAAATCCAGCTGAAGGGTCTCCCAATTATTAAATGTAGATATTTTAGGGAGTCTCCAAAAGAGCAGATATAGAACTGCCCATAGTTAAATTATTTTGTAACCCGGGGAGACAAAAGCTAAATAGGGTTAAGCTTTGGCCTAGTTATATTTCTGATCATTTATCTTAACCTGTAATCTGGCATTTCAGTGCTACTATGCCTGCTATGGGGTCTAGTGTATATATCACACCAAGGAGATATAAACCACTCAGTCTGAGAAATGTCATTTCAGACTACTATAATCCTGCCTCAGAAACAAAAATAAAAAAAAAAAAAAGGTTAAAAAAATCGTCCTGAAGTCAAAAATAACAAACACGTAATCATGCTAATACTGCCTCAGGAATGAAAATAACAAACAAAGGAGGATAACTGCCCTGGGGTCAAAAATAACAAACCAGATAAAACAACCTCAGGAACAAAAATAATAAACAAAGAAGGATAACCGTCCTGAGGTTGAAAATAACAAACACCTCATCACGCTAATACTGCCTCAGGAACGAAAATAACAAACAAAGGAAGATAACCGTCCTGAGATAGAAAATAACAAAAAAGCTATGTATGTTAATACTGCCTCAGGAATGAAAATAACAAACAAAGGAAGATAACCATCCTGAGATAGAAAATAACAAAAAAGCTATGTATGTTAATACTGCCTCAGGAACGAAAATAACAAACAAAGGAAGATAACCGTCCTGAGATAGAAAATAACAAAAAAGCTATGTATGTTAATACTGCCTCAGGAACGAAAATAACAAACAAAGGAAGATAACCATCCTGAGGTTGAAAATAACAAACACCTAATCATGCTAATACCACCTCAGGAATGAAAATAACAAATAAAGGAAGATAACTGCCCTGAGGTCGAAAATAACAAACGCCTAATCATGCTAATACCGCCTCAGGAATGAAAATAACAAAGCAAGATAACCTTCCTGAAGTCAAAAATAACAAACACCCAATCATGCTAATACTGCCTCAGGAATGAAAATAACAAACAAAGGATGATAACCATCCTGAGGTCGAAAATAACAAATGAGCTATGCTAATACTGCCTCAGGAACAAAAATAACAAACAAAAGAAGATAACTGTCCTGAGGTCAAAAATAAAAAATTAGCTGGGTATGCTAATTCTGCTTCAGGAACGAAAATAACAAAAAGAAGTGAATAATAACATGATTTAATGCTGTTATATAACCATAATGATATATATATATATACACACACACATGTTATGTGCAGGTTATATATATACAACACCTAGATTATAGTATATATATACAGATACATCCTACACATGTGCTATGTATATATATATATATATATATATATACACACTATATATGTATAATACGGCATAAACCATGATATGATTTGAAATGCATAGCTCTATTAACCGGGCATACACCCTATACACATGCTACACATGCCATATATATATATATATATATATATATACTATATATACAACACAATGTAAATCATAATGTAGTCTAGAATACATAGCTATATTAACTATATCAACTATGTATGTATATACACATACATACCCGACCTATACTATATATATTATATATTATGGCTATCACAATATAAATCATAATATGATCTAAAATATATATCTCCATCCACCAAACATAGTAGCATGTGTATATACCCAGTACACCTATGCTGTATATATACTATATATATACAATATAAATCATAATAATGATTTGAAATATATATATATATGTATTAACCAACCATTGTAGCATGTGTACATACATATACACACCACACCTAGGCTGTATATCCCTATTAACCAGGTATGTAGCATATATATACACACACCACACATATGCCATATATATATTATATATACATACACACAACATAATGTAAATCATATACCAATATACACTATACTTATGCTGTATACACACATACCATATACAATACAATAAATCATAATAGTATGTGTATATACATACACTACACATGTATATGCACAACACAATATAAATCAAAATATAATCTAGAATATGTCTATATTAACTAGCTATAGTAACTATATTAACTATGCATGTAGCATGTATACACAAATACCTACCTCTCACATATGATATATATTATAATAGCTATATTATAGCTATTATAATATAAATCATAATATGATCTGAAATATATATCTCCATCCAGGCATCGTAGCATGTGTATATACATATACACACAACACCTATGACGTAGATATATATATATACATACTATATACATACTACATATATATAATACAGTATAAATCATAATAATATAATCTAGAATACATATCTATTAACCAGGCATTGTATACACACTGTACCTATGCTGTACATATTATATATATATATGCACACAATATAAATCATACTAATATGATTTAAAATATATCTCTTAACCAGGCATGTAGGTGTATATACATATGCACACAACACCTATGCTGTATGTATATTATATCTTAAAACAATGCAGCTCTATTAACCAGGCATTTTAGCATGTGTATATACATACACACTACACTTATGCTGTATATATATATATCATATATGTACTATATATACAATATAAATCATAATAATATGATCTGAAATATATATCTCTATTAACCAGGCATGTAGTATATATATATATATATATATATACACACACATACACACTGCCCCTATGATGTATATATGTACTATACATATAAAATACATGTAATATATATGTTGTATATATAACATAAAAATGACTTAAAATATGCTGCTCTATTGACCAGGCATGTAGCACATATATATATCACACCCATGCCCTATATACTATATATATATATATATTACAGTATAAATCATAATAACTTAAAATATGCAGCTATTAACCAGGCATGTAGCACCTCTCTACATATATATATCACACCTATGCTGTATGTATATATATATATACATACATATATAGAATACAATATAAATCATAATAATTTAAAATATATCTCCATCAACCAGGCATGCAGCATATATATATATATATATATACACATACACACTGCCCCTATGCTGTATATATACTATACATATACGTATAAAATACACTATAAATCTTGTAATAAAAATGACTTAGAATATAGCACATATATATGTCACACTTATAATGTAAATATATATTATACATATAATACACTATAAATCACATAATAAGATGGCTTAAAAAAACAGCTCTATTAACCAGGCATGCCACACACACACACACACACACACACACACACATATATATCTAATACACTATAAATCCTATAATAAAATGGCTCTATTAACCAGGCATATAGCATGCGGTGGGCCATGGGGGCCACCATCTTGGGGCGGAGTCTGTTGCCCTTCTTCCTGTGAGGGCAGAAGTTCCTATAGTAGCCCGCCATCTTGGGGCGGGATTCCCAAACTCTGTCAGAAAGTAGGGCATCAGCCATGTTTAAAATGTTTCTAAGCAATCAAAATCAATTCTCCAGCTTGAAATTAGCATTTGAACCACACGTTTCCTAGCAACCAAATCAATTCACTTGAAATTAGCATTTGAAAGCTTATTTGCTACCGCCCAGGAAAGAGCAGTTTCAAACTTTTTAGCCACTGATACTGGTTAAGACTTGGCCCTAGAAAGCAGGTAAACTGTCTTTGAAACACACTGATCTCTCTCTGCACTAGCAACATCACCAAAGAAAAAAGGAAACAAAATTCCTTAAAGCCAAAACTGCCAGAGAAACTCAATCACAGTTTTCCCTTCTTGAAACTACCAGCAAAACAGGGCTAGTTTGCACCTCTGCTGAGCTGCTGCTGGCCAAACCTGCCTTATCTAGCTCCCCTGGGCTGTGGCGGGTCGCGTGCGAACTGCAGGCAGGCTCAACCCCAGGGAACCTGGCCTGAGCCCATGCCTGCTCTGAAGGAGCTAGAGCGGCTGTGCATGCTCCCCTGGGCTGTGGCCAGTCACCGCCTGCGGGCAGGCTCGACCCCAGAGAACAAGGCCTGAGCCTGTGCCTGCTCCGAACGAGCTACAGCGGGTTGCGCATGCTCCCATGAGCTGCGGCAGGCAGCCACTGCTTTTGGGACGCTACCACCACATTGGGCGCGGCCCGGGATCCCAGCATGAACCACACAGGTACCTGCCGAGCTGCCACAGGTCACTGCATGTGGAGCCCCGGTGCAGGAAAGCGACGAGGGTCGGCCATGTTCTAAAGGGCTGGTGCGAACCGCGCATGCCCCCGCTGGGCTGGCAAGGCCCCCCTGGGGGCTCGGCGCAAACCGCCCTTGAGACCCAGCACTGGGAAGCTGCTCACGGTGCCCGGATCTGGTGCTGAGCCTGGGACAACCGTGGGCCACGGACCTGGCCTTTCACCACCTGCCCGGCGACCAGCACCAGGGCCGGAGAAAAAAACTCACACCTCCCCCAGCAAAGTTCATGAAAGCAACACACCAGGGCGGGTGCTTTGGAGCCCTGCGAGAGAGAGAGGAGAGAGAGGGTGCAGGCAGAGAGAGTCAGAAGCCACAGTAAGTTCACCACCACCATGCTGCCTAGTTTTAGTTTCTTAATCTCTTCTTCAATATTATAAATCCCTTAAAAATTTCATATTTTATGTCCCTTCGTGGTCGCCATATGAAATCGGAGAAGACCCCCTAAAATTTACACTGAAATGTGGCCCCTTAAAGTTACCTAGAAAGACATCGTGCCACGCTATGGACTCCCACACTAACTCCAGAGTGACAATGGACCTTCATTGATATCTAAAACCCAGCAGCTTCTGAGAATAATGATGCAGTGTCTCCCATGCAGAAGACACTGAGGATGGCAGTGACTGAAAGAGACCCAGCTCGTGAAGTGAACTCATTACATGAGATAGGCAGAGACTTCCAGAACGAGAACAGGCAGGGTCTGTGCCCCTAATCAGCAGGAAGTAGCTACAGAAGATGGTGACTCGACACCCATCAACATCCCCTTAAGATTAAGGTCTGGAGTCTCTGAGGGGTAATGAAGTAGGTGGGCATACAGATTAAAACTGTTAAATTTGTGAACTGGAAGACCACGCCCCTGAGTGGCCTCATTCCCCTACCTGGCCACATTGGGGTGCCCACCAGCCAATCAGGCTCAATAACCACTCCTCTTTGGGGTGGGTTAAAAGCCTGCTCTTTTTCCCTGGCCTCTTGCTAGGAAGGGGGCTTGCTGTAGCCCTAAGCCTCCAGGGGGCATGGCCTTTGGGCCATGTGCTCTAGGCTTCCTGGCCTAGATGCTCATCCACGTGGCTGGTTCTTGGTGCTTGGTATGAACCCCCATGCACTTCTCTCTCCTAAATAAAGCTCTCACTCTCTTATGCACGTTTCTTACTAAATAAAAGCTTAAAACATACCATGCTGCCTCGTTTATCTGTGCTGGTATTTAGAATTCTTCTCTAAATATTAGGCAAGAACTTTCTTAGGCTTATTAATATCGGGGATTTAGTAATAAGCCCATGGTGAAATCGTAAGGCACCCCAAATTCCGGTAGCACATGTGGCACCCCGGATAGCATTTCTAGGGAACTTTAAGGGGCCACATTTCAGGGTAAATTTTAGGGGGTCTTTTCTGATTTCAACTGCAGTAGACATTTTGTTTTTTGGAGAGAAATTTTGCAGGCAGACAAATGCATAGGAGACACTATTGGAGAGGTATCAAAACACTGAGAACCAGTCAAGGTGGAGGTCATGGTGACGCAGTGTGCATGACTAAAGCAAAGCCTGAACCTTAGGGAAGACAGGACAATAATGTTGTGCCCAGAGTGTGTTGGAATTTCAGTGTCATTATAGAACAATGATATTTATCTGAAAGTCAAGAGAAGAAGCCATTGTGATTTTCAAACAGAGAAATGGCATGAGAAAGAACAGGAAATTTGCCCTAATTAACATTTGAATGATTTCAAATTGTGAACTAACTGTAGTTGAGAGCCCAGGTATTGAAAACCTGGACTTTAATCCAAACCTTAATATTTACCCCCTGGAAACACTTGAAAGAATTTAGTATTTTCTCTGCATCTCTCTTTCCTCATTACTCTTGGCCTTTGTTTCCTCATCCATACATTGGTCACTAAGATTTCACAGATTTCACTAAGATTTCAAAGTGTTTTATCAGTATGTGATCTACAGTAAACGTCCATAAATTGTGATGGCTTACTGCCAATATCTTCATTATTTATACAAATAATGAATGAATGGAGGGGGACAGCGCCGTGACTCACGTGGTTAATCCTCCACCTTGTGGCATTGGCATCCCATATGGGTGCCGGGTTCTAGTCCCGGTTGCTCCTCTTCCAGTCCAGCTCTCTGCTGTGGCCCAGGAGGGCAGTGGAGGATGGCCCAAGTGTTTGGGCCCTGCACCCGCTTGGGCCCTGCACCTGCATGGGAGACCAGGAGGAAGCACCTGGCTTCTGGCTTCAGATTGGCACAACGCTGGCCATAGTGGCCATTTCAGAGGGGCGGGAACCAACGGAAGGAAGACCTTTCTCTCTGTCTCTGTCTCGCACTGTCTATGACACTACCTGTCAAATTAAAAAGAAAAGAAAGAAAGAAATAGGGTTCCTACCTAAAAATAATAATAATAAATAAATGAATGGAGAAGATTTTAGAACAGCTAATCTGTGTGAGGGTTGTTGAGTTTCTAGTTTTCTAGTTAGTGCAGAAAAGTAGCAAATATTGTAGAGAGATTGAAAGTTAGCAGATCTTGGACGCTAATTTGATGAAATAAATATCATGTTTTCATCATTTGTTGGTGTTCAGTTGTTTGGGCCCAGTTTTTATGAGGCTACTTCCTTTCAAGAGGCAGAACATATATATATATATATATATATATATATATATATATATACATACATACACACACACATAATATACATATTATAGCTCATGATAGCTAATGAGGTACTAATAGGAAAGAGTCAACAGAGGCCTGTAAAAGCAAACACACATTTTTGCTAGTCCTCTGAACACTGATACCTGACTGTTCTTTTGATGTGGGATAGCTAGATTAGGCTACAAACCAGAAACTGCACTCCTCTGCCCTATGTAACCACCTGTTTACCTGTCAGTCACATAGCCTCCTTCCTAGAACATATCTCCCTTACCTGGAACCTGAGATAGGAGATGCCATATAGCCACCCCTTTTCTGACATTACAGAAGAGGCCAGCAACTGGAAGGGGTTATGTTCTTCTGAAAGAGACCGGGAGGAGAGGAGGCACTGAAGGTGTCCTCTCTACTTCCCTCTCCCTTTTCCCTCTCTGGACTTCCCTTTTCCCTGCTGCCCTGCTCCATGCCTCAACTGTGCCTTGTAGGAAAAGAGGCACAGAGTAGAGGGGAAGCAGTATATGAATCGACAGCCAGACTGAGTGAAAATAAATTCATAGAGGTGGGCAACCAACTGCTAGCGTACACATGGATGGAACACATGGCAAAAGGCTCTGACCCTCAGGGGCCAGACCTTTTATATTTTAGGAGGGCTAAGGGTGGGGTGGGGGTAGGAGTAGCAGACAGAGTTGAATTCCTGGAACTGCAGTAGGCAGGCACACGGGCTAAAACTGATTAGGTTTGTGAACTGGAAGACCATGCCTTCGCCACTCCCCTATGTGACCTCATGACCTTACCTGGCCACACCTGAGTTCCCATCAGCCAATCAGGTTACTTAACCACTCTCCTTTGGAAGTTGGTTAAAAGTCTGAGACATAGTGTTTCCACCACTACTCTTCTCTCTCTGCCCTGGCTTCTTGCCAGAAGGGGGCTGGCTGCAGCCCTGTGCTTCCAGGCCACCCACCCTAGGCTTCCTGGCCTAGATGCTCCTCCATGTGGCTGGTTCCTCATGCTGGGTATGAACCCAGATTTACCTCTCTCTCTTAAATAAAGCTCTCACCGTCCTATGCATCTTTTGCACTAAATAAAGCTTAAAATGTACCATGCTGCCTCATTTATTTATGCCGGTATTCAGATTCTCTAAATATTAGGCAAGAACTTTCTCAGGCTTATTAATACTGGGGATTTATTAATAAGCATATGGTAATGTCATATGGCACCCCAAATTCTGGTAACATATGTGGCATCCCAGATGGTGCTTCTGGGGAACTTTAAGGGGCCACTTTTTTATATATATTTTAGGGGGTCATTTCTGATATCAGAACTGGTCTTTTAGGTAGTTGTGTGGGGCCTTGGGAACCTGGGAAAGAATGCAGAGGTGTAAAAGTGATAGTGCGTGAGACCCAACTGAGGTCCAGAGTCAAGGAATAAATTCAAGCGTTTATCTATCTTTTGGGCAATGTCTTGATTTCTTATGAGGACTGCTTAGGATGTAGTCTCATGTGTACAGAGGAAACACAGAGCAGAGAGCTTCAAGTCACATAACCTGGACACACACAGAAAGAAAACTCACCTGTGGAACCACAGACACACATGGAGAACTATAACATCAAACGCTGGAGCCCATTTTGAAGCTGCAGGGCCTTTGGACAAGGAAATCCAGAATTAAAATCCTCTTTATTATGCTGGACCAATTCCAAGCCCCTCTCCTCAGAACTTGCCTTGCATACCAGTTTTCTCCTACCCTACTTAGTCCATGAAACTTTCTCCAGAGACCCAGTCAGAGAGGCAGTTTTAAGTCATATTCTCCTGCCTCCTTTGCTAGCCCACAAATAAATCTCTCTTCTCAAAGGATCCATGTCACAGAGTGACTTTGAAGCATATTAGGCAGGAGACCTACCCCTGGCTACAGGTTGTGCCAGTTTGAGTGACATTAGTAACAGAGGGCTTTATGCTGAAGATCTGTGCAATAGTCCAGCCAAGGTTAGGAGAGTTTATTCCAGATGCAGAAATTACTGACAGTTTCTTCCTTGCATACTATTAAGAATTGTGAGGTTTTGTTACTCAACAATAGCTAACTGATACATACAACATTGGACAGAAATAACATCAAGGCCTCCTCAGAAAAATAAAACAGAAAATAACACCCAACAGGAACCTCAAAATGTTGTTTCAAGGATTACCACAAAACAGAGTGTTTGACCTTGAAGAGGTGTTTGGAAAGGGCTGGTTTCTGAAACTGAGGGTCTATAAACTTTTCATAGTGCATTGCACTTTAAAGCTTATGATTGCTATTCATCACTCAACAAAAAATTAGATATGTTATATTTGAGTCCTTAATACTGGATTTCTACATGTTTATAACTCCAAAATAGACTTCCTTTCTGACTTTTTATGCATTGCTTTTTTAAAGGGTACAATTTATGTGACAGACATCAACATGTCTCTCTTTAAACAATGAACTACTCAAGATAAGCCTTCTTTTCCCCATTGATACAATGGCCTTATTTTCCATTTACATAATGGACTCAAGCAGTCAATGATTGGTTAAATTGCTCATTCTGCCTCTTGCCTGGGAGGCTTTTGCTGTGAGCAAGCGTCAAGCACAAAATTTGACTGCCATGGAACATTAAACAGGTACTCTCCTTTTTAAACTTTGTGATCTCAATTTCCTGGAGTCACCCAATAGAAAACAGATGCAAATTAAGAGCTCAATTCAAAAAAATAATAGGTAGCTTTTATACTGGCTTCCTATGGAGAAGCATCAAAAAAAAAAAAAAGAATGAAAAAGCATGGAAAGCACAGCTAGCACTTCCAAATGAAATGTGTATTCCTACAGTTTCATAAATACCCTTCCTATTCTCTTCCAAATATTGACCTTTCTGTGCTGAATGCAAGGGAAGCACAGGCCCAAACAGGGTAGAATCATAGCAGAAAACAGCCCGTCTTTAGAACATGGAAATGTGTGGTTGTGTTTTACAGCTTCTTTTTTAGACATCCTGCAGGAAGAGGAACAGATTTATCCAGTCTGACTTCTGCCTGCTGAATAGTGAGCTAAGGGCCAGGAAACGGAGAGGTTTTGGCCCTTTCTCAACATAACTGGCAAAATAATCTCTAACACCCTAGAGTGTCATTAAGCAGGAGGTGCTTTGTTTTGCATGTGGGTGTGTGTTTATATTACTTCCTGTTTGGTTATTATTTGCTTTAGCTTTGCTTCATGAGAGAAAAAAAATAAAAGTCTTGAAAAAGATAGATTTCTCTGTATGTGTTGATGTTTTTATGGCACCCCTTTAAGAATGAATGTTGTGTTTCACCCTTACATTAGTTACTGAAAATCTACTCCACAGACTTTGATTTTCTCCAGCAATTTTGTAAATTTTGGTAACAGTAATGGAAAGATAAATAGAAAGGCAAACCCAAAATGTCACTTGTATTTGGGAAACTAGAAAAGCAATGTAAAGACTGAACATAGACAACATGACTTCCATGCTGAGCAGGACATGTACAAGATCATTCGGCCCGAACAATTTGTAGTCACATCAAGTCTGTGGAGGACTTTCATTAGGGCAATCAATAATAATACATATTTAACACACAGGCACTCACTATGTACTCAATGAAGTACAATAAGTCTGGGAAAGACAGATATTAAGGAAAAACAAAACAAAACTTTGGTCACTCACATGGTAGGACAACACAAAGATCTTTGAAGTGCAAAGTCCTTGAATGTGCAGCCATTTGGTTCATAGTAGACAGAATAGCTACGAATTGCTGATTGCCCCCCTCCCTGCGATTATTTTGGAAAGACAATTTCTTTTACAAAGAAGAACTTGTCTATAAGGAAGTTATCAAATTCTACTTGAGCTTTACATCTCCCTAGTCTGCTAGAGTCTTATGCCAAAGTGGAATCATTTGTGAATCCAAGAAGCAGACATAAATACTTGTTCTGCCAAGTAGCTTTGCTCTTTCTCCATTTATTTATTTTTATTTTATTTATTTATTTTTTGACAGGCAGAGTGGACAGTGAGAGAGAGACAGAAAGAAAGGTCTTCCTTTTCCATTGGTTCACCCCCCAATGGCCGCTGAGGCCAGCACACTGTGGCCAGCACACCGTGCTGATCTGAAGCCAGGAGCCAGGTGCTTCTCCTGATCTCCCATGCGGGTGCAGGGCCCAAGGACTTGGGCCACCCTGCACTGCCTTCCTGGGCCACAGCATAGAGCTGGACTGGAAGAGGAGCAGCCGGGACTAGAACTCCGGGGTGCCGGCACCATAGGCCCAGGGTTAGCCTATTGAGTCACAGCTAGGCATCTCCATTTATTTTTAATCCTTCTTTCTTATTCTAATTTCCATAGCTCTCATAGTCCAGACTCAGAATGTCGCTGCTGTGAGAACTGTCCCATGCTAAATTGTGCACATATAATTTGTTAGGTTATTTGTAGAGGAGTCTGGTAAAACCATTTCTGTATGCTATAATTCTCTTCAGGAGTGCAAACTTCATTCATAAAAGTCTATGAATTTTGAAGGCAGATTTATAAATTCATATAGAGTGCTATGTTTTACATGTATGCTGATTCCAAGGAAAGGAGTGCCAAGAGTGGTCTTAGTAGGAATCTAAATTATGATCTAAACCAGGAAACAATTCCTTGTTTATACTAGAATACAATAGGCATTCTAGTACAGCTTTAAGCTTTGTGTAAGAGAGATCTGGATTGTAATACCAACTCTACCTCTTTCAAGCCATGAAAAGTCAGCTACATCATCAACACATTGGGAAGAAGAAAAAGGAATAGTGAAGATAAACTAAGAAACTGCTCAGAGACATTTAGCACAGTACTTGACACATAGTAAATGTTGATTGTATTAATTTGTCAGTCAAGACAAACAAAATCCCTGAATGTTCCACTGATGTGTTATGCTTAGTTTTTTTAAATGATTGCTATAAGGTATATTTGGATCTATCACAAATTTTTTTAATATTTTAGTTATAAAGAAAATATTGGAATATAGACATTTGTATTTTCACTGAGTGCAATGAGGAAGGGTTGCAATTAATCTCAGATCACTGTGCTGGAGAGGTGCGATGACATGGTCTAAAGATGATCCTCACGGGGACAGAGCAAAACACCATCTGACCCCACTTTCACACAGCCTCCAGCTTAGATTGTCATGTCACCATGAACCAAAGCTTAATTTCTCTTCTCAGGAAGGTCCTGTCAACTGATTGTGGAAGGGTAATGAGATTCTAGGATGCCTGCTGAGACCCTGTAGGTAGAGTGCAGTGTCCACGGGGCATTGAGCTCTTTCCAAATCAAAGGCTTGTGCTGCATAGATGCTCCACAACCCCAACAGCTGGAAGCTCGCTTCCTTTTTCAGGTACATTATAGGTACTTAGTCCATATGCCTTTTATGATGAAGACCCTGAAACATCAGGAGCTAAACAACTGCTCAAAGTCACCAGGTCACTAAGAAATGGATTCATGCAATAAGACTCCAGAAAGTAGATTGTTAACCTTTGAGCTATAACACATGTTTTTCACATGTCTACCTTATCATTATGCCACAGGCCAAAACCAACAACAAATCCTGAAAACAGTTGCTATTCTAGCCCCTAACAAATGTATGTGCAGCCAGACATTTTATACAATAGGGTCAAAGCATTGTCCCTGCCCAAAATAGTTAAGACAATCCTTCACCACCTTGAAAACTGGTTAGAATCCTTTCAGTTTTAGCCCTGGTTGACTTTCTTGTTTCATCTCTCTATCAGTTCTCACAGTTTTTCTCCTAGTCTAAGTGCCAACAATACTCAATCATTTTATGTTCCCAGAATGAGGCTATTTTCTTTTTTTTAGAGATTTATTTTATTTATTTGAAAGAGTTACAGAGAGAGGGAGAGAGAGAGAGAGAGGTCTTCCACCTGCTGGTTCACTCCCCAGATGGCCACAATGGCTAGAGCTGTGCCAATCTGAGCCAGGAGCCAGGAGCTTCTTCCAGATCTCCCATGTGGGTACAGGGGCCCAAGGACATCTTCTACTGCTTTCTCAGGCCATAGCAGAGAGCTGGACCGGAAGAGGAGCAGCTGGGACTCGAACCAATGCCCATATGGATTGCCAGCACTTCAGACCAGGACTTTAACCCGCTGTGCTACAGCACCAGCCCTGAGGCTGTTTTCATTTCTTGTAGGAACTCTGCATCTTCCTGCTCACTGGCCAGAACATACTCTCCAGCTATTTTTTCTCCTCCAGGTATAGGTGTACTGTCTATATACTGTGTGCCAACGAAATTACTGTCCTGCTTGGAGAACCGCCAGTTTTCTCTGATGAGCAAGTCTTGGTGTTTGCCCCTGATGTTAGGGATGTGGGTCTCATATCCTGCCAACTACATTTCACAGGATTTTCCATTCTTTGAAATAGCACATTTATAAAGGAGCCACAGACAAAAAGTGGCTGGTGCATGTAACCCTAGAATAATCCTGAACTTAAAGAACCAAACTATGATAGGGGTTTTATCTAGTGGCTAAAGCGTGATTAGCACTCCTGTATCCCATATCAGAGGGCCTGACTTTGATACCCAGCTTCTGTCCTGACTCCAGCTTTCTGCTAATGCAGACCTGGTGGCTACTGGTGATGACTCAAGTGAGTGGACTCCTGATACTCACCCAGGAGCTCTGCCTTCAATTCCCGGCCTTTGGCTTTGGCCCCAAGTAGGGGCTATTATAGGCATATGGGGAGTAAACCAATGGATGTAATATCAGTCTCTCTCTGTTTCTCCATCTCTCTGTCCTCTGTCTCAAAATAAAAAGGAACAAGAAATAGATAAAATCACTAAACTTCTAGTCAATCTACTTACATAGATCATAGGATTTTGCATTAGTCTCTTATCTAGGCTCCAGGTTCTGACTGCACAGTCTCTCCTATACATCTGTCATGCTCAATATTGAAAATCTTACAGCCAGACACTGTGGAGATTAACAACATTTGAAGTTTATTCACATCTTCTTTACACTTATTCATCATTCATCTGTGGGTCTGTCAACTTGAAAGGTATAAAGTTCTGTTTAGATGGCACCTGCTGACCAAACGATCACTTTGAACAACCAGCCTAAAAGTAGCTTAGAAAAGACTGATATCGTGGTAGGCAGAGTCTCCTTCTGTGGTGCCAGCATCCCATATGGCTGCTGATTTCTTTTTCTGTTGCTTCTCTTCTGATCCAGCTCTCTGCTGTGGCCTGGGAATGCAGTAGAAGATGGCCAAGTCCTTGGGCCCCTGAACCTTCATGGGAGACCAGAAGAAGCTCCTGGCTCCTGGCTTTGAATTGGCTCAGCTCTAGCAATTGTGGCCATTTGGGTAGTGAACCAGTGGAAGGCAGACCTCTCTGTCTATAACTCTACTTCTAGAATAAATAAATCTTAAAAAAAAAATTAAAAAAAAAACATGGGAAGACAGAGCACTTACTTATCCTGAAAGTGGATCCTCATTGTGTGTGTGTATATATTTGAACATTTACAATTAAGGATGACTTAGCATTTCATGAGGGAAAATGAGCAATAAAAGTAAAACACAAAATATCTTTTAATGTGAGCTTTTAAATTTTAACATACTGAATGATTTATTATTATCTAGGAAAATCTCCTAAAGGGACTATTTTATGGTATATGTTGTTTAATAATTTTCAAAGTGCTTTGCCCTCTTTTTTAATTGTCCCATGCCCTACTTTACAAATGAAAGAAAAAAAAGAAAGGAGAGGTTGAGTGATTTAAAACACTGACTAGTTATAACTTCTAATTTCAATTATGTTCTCCAATTCTCTTTCTATGGTCTCCCATGTATCATTATACTTTTGAATTAAACGTCTGGTATCTAGTAGGAAAAAAATTCACTTACCAATGGGTCTCACCATTGTGGAAAAATCAGTCTCTTTAATCAGAAAATTATTTTTGCCAATCCTTCTTACTTATCCCTTATAAGTTTTTGTTCACAAACATAACCATCTTTCCTTTTAAAAGACTTCAAGGCTTCAGAAGCCAGGGAGAGTAAAAGGAGAGACCAAGCCCTCTGGGCCTGGCCTGCTTCCAGCCTAGAGACGGATACTGTTTTCCTGTGGTGTGTCTTGCTTCCAGTCTCCCTGGAAAGGGCTCACCTCTTTTTCCACTCCCTAGCTCTCCCTAATCTTACCAGCATGTGTCTGAATGGTTCCTTCTAGTGCTCTGCCTTAAAAAAAATCCTAAGTGCTTATCTCATAATACTATTAGGAGCTCCTCATCTTTTCTGCTTTTGTCACTGATACCAACCCCTCCTTTCAGCACTGATCATCATGATAGTAATATTTTGAATACATATACATATCTCTAGTCTCAGATGTGAGAGTCTTGATGCTGGCTTTGTAGCAGTACTCTTGTTTGCCATCAGCATTTCCTTCAAGGGCCATAGCGGCAACACATTGATGTTTCCTATAATGTAATAATTTTAACAGGATTTGCACACTATAACAAATTTCACTGGCACCACCTTAGATTAAATCCCCATTTCTTTACTGCCCATATCATGACCATTGCCTTCCCACTGGCCTCTCTGCCTCTTTGTAAAGGGTGCTTTTAAACAATGACAAATAGAATTATCTGTCTGACATGCAAATCTCCTTAAGCAATTGTCTCATTTGAAACCATTCAGAATCTCTCAGCAGTCTTTAGCATCACAGTACACAGGCTAGAGAATTATCTCAAGCCTTCCTCCATGTGGTCCTGGTTAGCCCTTGAGCCTTCTTCCTCTCCTTGCTGTCTTCCTTTCATCTGAGCTTCTTGCAATTTCCTAAGCATGCTGGGCTCTCTCAACTCAAGGGGTTTGTGTGTGTTATTTTTACTGCTCAAAGAGCCATTATTTCTGCCCAGCCATGATGATATTATTCTACAGGACTTACTCTGGCTCCATTGTATTTGGCCACATGAACAACATGGGCCCAGGAGAAGAACCCCTTGCCTGAGTTCCAATAGCACCATGATTACATGAGAATTTCCTGTGCTCTAAGATCAGAGACTGCTTATGATTCATCTCTTGCTTCAGTGGCTGTCACAGAGTGGGCATTCAGCAAGTAATTATTAGCTTTTTGTGCTCAGTATGTGCAGTACTCTGTAAACTCACCCGGTTGTAGATTAGATTGTTGGTCTTCTTTTGGTTAAGCAGGGTACTGCCAGACTGCATCTGAGCTTCTGTTTTAGGCACGTGATTTAACATGTTTGTTTATTTAGTCCCCCCTAGGTGTTGGCATTGTTCCAGCTGTTGAAGATGCAGTGATAAACAACAAAGGCAGTAGCCCTTTCTCCTGGAATTCATATTGCATTTGGGAAGACAAAAACCAAATAAATACATATATAGTATATGTCAAGTTCTTATAAGAATTTTATAAAATGAAACAGGGTAATAAAGAAGAAAAGAGGTATAATTTTAAATAGGATGGCCAGTGGAGACCTTTCTGAAACAGTGATATTTGAGCAGAGCCCTAAAGGACTAAAGGAATGAGCTTATGCATTTTTTTTGGAGAAAGTATTCCAGAGAAAACAGCAAGGTCAAAGAGCTTGAGGCAAGCTCCCACTTAGTATGGTACATACCCAGGAAAGCTGCCATGTTGTTGGAGCACAGTGAACAAGGAGGAAAGCAGAAAAAGTGAGGCCAAAAACATTGGCAGGGACCAAGTCACACAGGGCCTATAACTCATGGGCAGGTATTTTGGCTGAGCTAGAGAGGAATCCATTGAAGGATTTTGAACAGATTTGTGGCATGATCTGATTGCTTTCTTAGAGTCACTTAGATTCTTCTATAGAGTAGATATTGTATGGACATTATATAGATACTGTATAGAAGCCAGCAGATCAATGAGGAATCATTGCTAATGAGTTAGATGATGGTAGTATCAAGAAAAGCACTAAAATTAGTTTTAGTTATTTTGGAGTTAGAATTCAGAGTAAAAATGCTTTTTTTGTTGAATTGGGTGTGAAATGTGTGAGAATTTTAGGCCATTTTTTGACATGAGGAAGACTGTGAAAAGAACAAATTCTGGGTAGTTAGAGAAGGATCAAAGGATCAGAGTTAGATGTTAAAATATAGATGTGTAAATGTAGTTATAGATGCAGTTTTATATGGTAGATAGAAATAGATACAGAGATATGCTAAGTGGAAAACCATGAGTCAGCAGAAAAGAAAAGATTCAGGAAAATAGGTGAACCCAGAGTGTGAGATAAAAATGTAAGAGTCACCTAAACGTGATGGATTCAGAGCCACAGGATTGGGAGCAGCCAGCCACAGGGCTGGGAGGGGCCAGCCAGGGAGGGAGTGGCGGCACAGATGATAAGGGACAGAAGCACAGGTTTAAAGGCCTGGGGAAACCATCAGCTGTGTCTGAGAAGGTGGGATTCACAGACATGCAGACGTAGTGTCAGGAAAGACTTACCCATTGTTTCAAATCTTGCTAATAGCTGAATAAGCTAATAATTATGATTCTATCCTGGAATCTGCTAACGTGCAGGTTAGTGACAACCCTGACCAAAATGTAGGACTCATGGAATTAGATTTGGGGGGTGATTGAGATTTCTTATTGTTATGCCCAGTTCGATTGTCCCCAAAGACCACCAAGGAGCTGATACTGCTGTAAAACACACAAGAGTTTTATTACAGGCCTGGGTCTGGACTCTCAACCACCACCAATGCAGCGGATTTGAATTGAGAGCCCTGACTCTTCATTTAACAGTGTGTTTATAGTTTTCAGAGACATTCTATACATTATAGTACCATTCAGCAAATCATCTCATTTCGCGGGAAATTCAAAGAACATCTCTTAGAATTGATTAGTGCATCCAGTGGCAGGAATGGACCTAGTGAAGGTGGTTGGATGGCTTTGGGATTGATGCCTTTTAAAATGATCGCCTAAAGTGTAGGGGCAGAGCTGCTGGGGTGTATGTTGCCAACTGCAGGGTCTCGGGATGTTATAAATCCCCTTAACTGCCCTGAAAAGATACCTGGAACTTTAGGTATTTCCCTGCTTTCTGCTGATTGGCTGTTGCTAGGGGAGTTTATTGCAAAGGGAGCTCATTTATTTATTTTTAGGAGCTTCTGGCTCAGGGTTCAGGGCCCAGTCAGGCCTGAGTTACAAGATTGAGGCCTATTTTAAAATAGTGACACCTTGATCCAGGCTCAGGTCTCTCATTATGACACAGAGAAGATACAGAGCATTTAGACAATCTCTCTAAAAATGTCTGTTGACTAAGCACTTCTTAAATATTTTTTTTTCATTTCTGTGATTTTAGAAGAATCATGTCCATGTTACTGCCACAGTATTTACATGTGTTGCCAATTCTAACTGCTTTAGTTCAAGCCAATATCCTGAACACTGAATTACCTTGAGTGCATTTTATTTTCCTTTGAGAATTTAGAAGATAGGTTAGCATTTTCAGAGCCTCAGGGCCACCTTTAACTACATCAATTATCATTGCGCTGCAGAACTTGTGAAGTGTCATTTAATAAAATTTGGAGTAACAGAAAGCTTCTGGGTATATAATCACCTTAGTTCTTGCTTCTTCCTTCCCTCTGTCCTTTGTATGCTCTTGCTGTTCCACCTCTGTCTAACCAACCATCCATCTATTCTTCATCAAACATAGGAGATGTTAAGATCTAAGGCTGTTCTCTGTTCTTTATCTGGCAACACTGATATGGAATCTCTGCTGGCCTGTGGTAGTCTCTCAAAGGAACTTACACTGAATTGGCTCTGGAGGGAAGCAGTTTCAGAGCTATAAAAAGAGGGAAAGCTATGAAGAAAAACTGAAAAATTATAGCCAGAAGACTGTTTTAATCATAATCCCAGAGTGAACTTTGAGTTGCAGCCATAAATATTGTTTGGAGCAGTAGATCCAAAGAAAGGATTTGGAGAACGTTCTACGTGATATCCAGTTGGATTCAGAAAAATCGGTTAAGATGAAATCCTTTTGGGAGGGTTTTAGAAGCTCACTTTTGTATTATGAAGATTATGGTATCAGTACAGGACTGATAGTTAAAAGTAGAATGCAGGACCAGAACAAAACACAAACTAATGAAAATTGTGCTGTGATAAAGGTATAAAAAATACATGGAGGAAGAAATGCTGAGTTGTTCTTTCTTTGCTTTATTCCTCTTTTCATAGTTTTCATCCCTTTCTGAGTTTATTCTTTTTTCTCTTACACAGCACGAAGAAAAATGTGACACAATTCATAGTTAAGGAGTTCACAATAAGATATTTTTGAAAGCACACAATTGAACTGTAAAATAAATTAAGCCATCCCTTTTCATTAACCTTTTTCTTAAGTTATATATCTTATTTTTCCCCCCCAGAAGACACAGATATTTTCCAGAAGTGACATTTTTGATATATTTTCTCAATGGCCTGAAAATATCGAATGATATGGTATTTTAACTTCAGCATACAGCATAGCATCTTGGAAAAGCACAATGAATACAAGAGAGACACAGCCAACTAGAAAAATAGTCTACCTTTTTTTGACTCTCAGCTACTTCAGAAGGACAAGGGAAATGAGTTGGGTTTATGTGTAGGAAATCAAGGCCAGTGAGGCAGAATGAGGTCAAGTTATCAGATGGAGAAGTACATGGCTACCTGAGAAAAAACTTTCCCTGTCAGGGAAAGGGCCCTCATCATCAACCTGCCTCTCAGACACTGTAAGACAAAGCGTTGGAGAGGATCTGCCCAGATATATCGAACAGACAGACTGGATAGGGGGAGCATAGAGCAGGATAGCTTCCTGTTGTTGAGGAAAGTACACTTCAGCAATCAATTGGAACTGAGAAAGCTCATTATTTGGGGCACTCTGTATATGGTGTGGATCTTCCGGAGGAAATTCTCTGTCAGAGCCATAAGGACTTTTATCCTGCTCAGACAGTTTCTCAGTCTTGAGATTTATTTCTTTCCAAAATGAATTAGATTTTCCTTCTTACCTTGAAAAGGGAGTTCCTAGCAGTTACGGCATAGGATAAGAATTGAGGTATATTCAACCCCCACGCCTGTTTCTGAATTAAAAAGGGAGTGACTGTAGTTTGATGATGGTGCCTAATACTAATTACTCAAGAGTAACGCTGCCTGGGATCTCTGGGATTCTTTCCCTTTGGGTCAGAATCTGTTCATGTTGATGCACACACCAAAGGACTGGAGTGTTGCTCACTTTGCAGAAGAAATGATCATTTACTAAGTTCTACAGTATGTGGTGTTGAAACACTTCCTCTAGTGTGATTCTGCCAGCTATAGATTGAGGTATATGAGCCCCAAATTTTATTTCAATACAGTAGAATAACATGTCTGAACTAAATTGCCTTCATCTAAAAATGTCTGATCATTTTATTTAGGTCACAGTTGAGAAGGTTAAAAAACACCCACATCATTATAGTTAAACTGCAATTTGCTATGAAGTGTTTATTAATCTAAGTCCATGTTGGCCACTAAGTTACTCAAGGTCAGAGTAATCATCACTGAATCCTGACCACATGGCACATTTTAAAAATCAGATAAGTAATTCTTATATGAGATGCAAGGGCTCATTATTCTGACTAGCCTTCCACTTATGGATTGATTTTTGTGCTCCTATAACCCCATTTCCTTGTTGGCTTCTAGTATCTGCTGAACTATTCTATTTTATCTGGGATGAGCTAGTCTAACCCTCCGTAGGCATTGTATTCTATAGCATATGCTGTTCAATATGGTGGCACTAGCCACATCTTCTTACAGAGCACTTGAAATGTGATTGGTGTAACTGAAAACCAAATTTTTAATTCTAAAAATTTAATTTTAAAACTAGCACTGAATTCAGTTATGGAAAAAATCAAATGCTTAAATTTAAACTTTTAAAATGTTTGGACAATTAAGGATTTGTGAGTCAAATTTTTCATCATAAAATTTAAATGCATATCAACTATTTTTAATGAAAACTTAGCTTTCCAGTTGAGTTGTGCTGTGAATTTAAAGACTTCAACACAATTCAAAACATACTACAGGGCAGCTATAATCAAAATAACCTGGTACTGGTATACAAATAGGTGTGTAGCACAATGGAACAGAATGGAAACCATAGAAATATTCATGCATCTACAACCAACTAATCCTTGACAAACGAGTGGCAATCAATCCCTGGAGAAATGCCAGTCTCAAATGGTCCTGGGAAAATTGGATCTATACGTGCAGAAGTATGAAACAAGATGCCTACCCTACATCTTATACAAAAATCAACTCAAAGTAGTTCAAGAATCAGTATCTGTGCCCTGATACCATCAAATTACCAAGGGAGAACATTGAGGAAACTCTGCAAGACATTGGTATAGGTAAAGACATTTTGGACAAGACATCAGAAGCACAGGCAATTAAAGTAAAAACAGACAAATGGGATTACATAAAACTAAGAATCATCTACATTACAAATGAAACACCAAACAAAATTAAGAGGCACCCAATAGAATAGTAGAAAAATTTGCAAACTATGTAACTGATAATTAATATCGGAGCCGAAGCTGTGGTGCAGAGGATTAATGCCCTGGCCTGAAACAACAGCATCCCAAATGAATGCCGGTTCTAATCCTGGCTGCTCCTCTTCCAATCTAGCTCTCTGCTATGGCCTGGGAAAGCAGTGGAGGATGACTGAAGTCCTCGGGCCCCTATACCTGGAAGAAGCTCTTGGCTCTTGGCTTCAGATCAGCGCAGCTCCGGCCATTGCGGCCATCAGGAGAGTGAAGACCTCTCTCTCTCTCTGTTACTCTGTCTTTTAAATAAATAAAATAAATCTTTTTAAAAAAGAATTAATATCTAGAATCCATAAAGAACTGAAGAAATTCAACAACAATAACACAAGCAATTCAACCAAGAAATGGACAAAGGACATGAATAAGCATTTTTCAAAAGATGAAATTCAAATGCCAACAGACATATAAAAAATGCTCAGAATCACTAGACATCAAGGAAATGAAAATCAAAACCATGGTGAGGTTTCACCTCACCCCAGTTAGAATGAATGTCATCCAAAAAAAAAAATCAGTAAATGCTGGCAATAATGTGGGGAAAAGGGTACCCTTTTCCACTGTTGGCGCAATGTAAACTAGTACAACCATAATGGATGACAGTATGGATATTCCTCAGAGATCTGAAAATACATCTCTTATACAACCCAGACATCCCACTCCTGGCAATTTACTCAAAGGAAATCAAATCAGTGTACTAAAAAACTATTTGTATCCCTATGTTTACTGGAGCTCAATTTGCAATAGCTAAGATATGGAATTAACATAAACATCCATGAATTGATGAATGGATAAAGAAAATGTGGCATATATGCTCTATGGAATACTACTGTCTTTTGCAACAAAATGGGTACAATTCTAAACCATTATGCTTAGTGAAATAAGCTAGTCTCAAAAAGACAAATGTATGATTTCTTGCTTCCTGTGACGCTTTGGCTCAAGATCTGGAAGCCATGAAGATCTTTAATGTGCTGGGAGGGCTCCTCCTGCTTCTTGTGTCTGCTCACAGTGAAGAAAACTTGTTTGTAGCCTGTAGTGAATTCTGGCTCCAGGTCAAAATTAGGAGGGCACCTTTTGTGGATGAACTGCAACCACCACCTTATGAGCTCTATCTTGGAAGTGGCTGTCCCGTAAGCAGAATATTGCCTAGTTATTTCGAGTTCATCTATAAGCTTACTTCTTGTGGCATCAGGAAATATGAACGCCTATGGGGTATTCTTATTGAGAGTTCAGTTTCCGCCAGCGCCATGGCTCAATAGGCTAATCCTCTTCCTAGCGGTGCTGGCACACTGGGTTCTAGTCCTGGTCAGGGTGCCGGATTCTGTCCCAGTTGCCCCTCTTCCAGGCCAGCTCTCTGTTGTGGCCAGGGACTGCAGTGGAGGATGGCCCAAGTGCTTGGGCCCTGCACCCAATGGGAGACCAGGAGAAGCACCTGGCTCCTGCCATCGGATCAGTGTGGTGCGCCCGCCCCAGCACACTGGCCACGGCGGCCATTGGAGGGTGAACCAATGGCAAAAGGAAGACCTTTCTCTCTCTCTCTCTCTATCACTGTCCACTCTGCCTGTAAAAAAAAAAAAAAAAAAGAGAGAGAGAGAGTTCAGTTTCATATGAACCAGTATTTCTAAATGTCAGAGGTCACGTCCCAATATCATGTTCTATCCAAAGAAAGCTTCTTTTACCTTTACATCAAAAGTGGAAAGTAATGGTAGTGCATCTGGAGAAACATCTCGAGGGCCAGTGGAAAAGAAAAATTCAACATGTCCAGTAGAAAATTTTGGGACTCATCCAGGGTCATCATTTGTGAACAGTGTTTCCCTTGGAGGGGTTGTAACTTTTCCTTGGTCTTAAGTGGAGGAACTAAGCTATACATTCTGGTGGTTAAGGCAACCTTATTAATACTGGAACTCTGACTATCTAAGGATTGCACTACTTCTTAGAAGTTGGACTAATGTCTGAGGATACCATCTTTTTAATGTTCTTTTAAAATGAATTTGTGCTGCTGTATATCATTATGAATTCCTTGGGTGGAAGGCAAAGGAGCTTTCTGAAACTTTTAAACTTGCAGTAAAGGCAATTTTTTAAAAATAAAAAGACAAATATATGTTTTTTCTGATATGTGACAACTAATATAGAATACTAAATAAGTATAATAATGAAATGGTCACTTTCAGAAATGATTGTCATTTTTAGCTCATGTTTATACTCTTGTGGAACTGAGTCTTCCCACTTTTACTTGCTGAATGTTATGATTAGTGGTGAATTAAACCTATGACTATAGAGTGGAATAAAAGTAAGTCCTTGCAAAAACTGATGAGGAGAGGGGAGGGACAGAGGAGGATTGGGAGTGGGGCAGGAAAGTGAGAGAAGTGTGATTGTCTTCTTGGAACTATACCCATGGAATGCATAAAATCTGTTCTCTTTACATTAAATAAAAATTTTTAAATCTTGTTGATTTTAATAATAATAATGATTTGAAAATATTAGATTAAATAAAATAGATTATTAGAAGTAATTTGGGGGGCTGGTGCTATGGCATAGAAGGTAAAGCCACCATCAGCAGTGCTGGCACCCCATATGGGCACCAATTGGAAATTCAGCTGTTTCATTTCAGATCCAGCTGTCTGATATGGCCTGGGAAAACAATGGAAGATGACCTATGTCTTTGTGACTCTGCACCCATGTAGGAGACCTATAAGAGGCTCCAGGCTTCTGGACATTTGGGGAGTGAACCAGTGGATGGAAGCTCTCTCTCTCTCTCTCTCTCTTACTTTCTCTCTCTCTCTTTGCCTCTGGCCCTCTGTAACTCTGCCTTACAAATAAATAAATAATTTTTTAAAGTAATTTTCCTTTTTGTATTTGGGCTTTTTTACATTTCTAAATTGGCTTTATAGAAAATTAGAAATTACATATGCATCTTGTATTATACTTATATTAGGTTGTGTTACTCAAGTGAATCTCTACTTATGGTCAGTTGTGAGCCACTGATGATCAATATCCTGCACCTGAAATTCAGTTTGAATCTGTTTGAGAAGATGATCATGATGATGCTGGTAATGACAATGATGATACTAATTATGAGAACAAAGATGATTTCTTATGATTTGTGTGGAATTTCAGAGTTCAAAGAGTTCTTATCTAGAACAGGATACTAACCCTATAAATCATTTTGATATATTTTAAAATTCATTGATGCTCACAGACATTATGTTAGTTATCCAAAGTTATTTTGCCCATCACTGACAGAACTATTTTTGTAACTCACAGTTCTCATTCCAAAGAGCTTCTTCAGCTTATCTCTGGTCTATGAGATAAGTTGTCTGTGATTTCTTCAAAAACAAGTTATTTTGACTATAATATTGTAGCAAGCATAATTAAATGCATTTATAAAGAGTTTTTTGAGCTTAATACTTGTTTCATGTAAAAAAAATGGCCAATGGTTAGGATTAACACTTTATCCTTTGTTAAGCCACTTTTTAATGATTTCTCCTATTCCACAAAACTTACAAGAAGGTTCAAATACTGGCACTAGACTTTTTCTTAACTCTCTGGAGTTCATCATTGTCTCAGGTATTGTCAGAACACCTATGCAAGAGAGACATGGTGTTTCCTTTAGTTTATCACATAGTTGTATGAACATCAGTGTATCTACCTGCAGTAAATTACTATTGAAGAATTTACTCTGAGACTTGTTTATGTGTGGAGATTTTTGCAAAAGGGTTTACGAAGACAGTTCTTGGGAGTCTTTGTATATATTATTTTTAGGAATAATTTAATTATTACAATTTATAGTAGTCATCTTATAAACTAGCATCAAACTGGCAAGAATCAAAAAAAAGAAATTGATTTGTTATTAAACAGGGATGCATATGATCAAAGCAAATTCTTTTAACTTGTGTCTAGTACATTTTTTGCATTATCATATTTAATTTAAACATAAAACAGACTCTTGAGAGCTATTATTACTGTGTTATAACTAGAGTTCAAGAGTGGCAAGAGGTAAGATGGATTCATTACTGAGCTTATTGATGCTACTTGGTCTCTTTATTTTTCCATGTATTTAGAAAGTGACAATTGTGGATCATGGCAGTTAAGTACTGAACTTTGAATTGGAATTGGATCTAAGTTACAGACATAATAATATCCAAAAGCACTTATAATACTCAGTATTTCCGTTATAGCACAATGTTCAATCCCAATTCAAACTGTGCATTTCATCATTCATTCATTTATTCATTCATTCAACAAGTAACTACTGATCATCAAACCTTCAATTAAATGCTTGGGTGTTGTGAAGAGACCCATCAACAAGATGTATTGTATAATGTAATTATTAATAAGATATAATATATATTGATTAATCCAATAGTGTTAGAATTAATTAATATATAATATATATGATTAATGAGATGCATCTATAAAAATCCTTAAAGTAACCATGCTTAAAAGTGTTCATTTCAGTTTTTTAAATTAGGAGTGAGGTAATAGTCTGTGGTCGCAGGAGAAATATTGTCATCTGGTACCAGCTGAAAAGAGAAGCAGGAAGAGACACCTGCTTTGGCCAGCACGACCCAGATCAGAAGCCCCAGTGCTAATTTAGGAAATTCTTCCTTCCTCATCAACATATCACTTCCACCACTTTCACTAATTGATACGTGACAACTCCTCTCCATCCGCATTGCTGCTGTTTTCTTTAGTTTCTTGATCTATTTTAATGAACAATTGTGATTACCTCCTGTGTTGTTCACTGCCACCACCTTTAACCTGTTCCCTACACAGTTGCCAGAGTTAGAACTCCATGATGTGGGATCAAAAATGATTATCTGGTGGCCAGCACTGTGGCATAGCACGTAAAGCCGCTGCCTGCAGTGCCAGCATCTCATATGGCTGCCGGTTCTAGTTCCGGCTGCTCCACTTCTGAACCACTCTCTGCTATCACCTGGGAAAGCAGTGGAAGATGGCTTGTATAAGAGACCTGGAGGAAGCTCAGGGCTCTTAGCTTCAGATCAGCACAGCTTTGGCCACTGTGGACATTTAGGGAGTGAACCAGTGTATGGAAGATCTCTCTCTCTCTGCCTCTCGTAACTCTGCCTTTCAACTAAATAAATAAATAAATAAATCTTTAAAAAAATGATTATCTGCCTTTCTACTGCTTCCCACACCACCCTCTCATCCCTGCACTCCCAATGCACCTAACTACTTACAGTTTCTCAAACCAGCCAAACCAACTGGAGTCTCCAAGCCCCTGTTCATGTTTCTGCCTGTCCCCAGAATGCCCTTTCTTTGCTTTTTTCCCCTACTAAGCTATCACTGACTTTTCAAAAGTCATCTCAACAGCTACTTATTTTAGACTGTATTTCCAAGTCTTTTATCCCCAACACTTAGGTTAAATTGACCCTTTATTATCTCTGAAAGGCACGTCATATAATGCTACCATTACACTACCAATGCCTAACTGCACATTTTTAGTTACGCAAGATCCCTATCTTCCTACACTGTACACTATACTCTTTGGGATAGAGAGCCATATTTTATTCATCTCCCATGCCTGGTACACAGCAGGCACTCAGTATATGTTTACTGAAAAAGTGAATTAGTAATTATCCTGTCATTTGTTAAAATGTTTCAGTAGATGCCAATTAAAATCTGAACTTGTTTCAGTGCTATACCAGGCTCTATCTCATACCCTCTTGCATAATGTAGTTTCATCCCTCACTGTGTCCATACATTTATTCATGATCCTGTTATACTAAAATAAAAACAATTCCCCCAATGGGTCTTTGGATTTCAGCCTTCCAGAGCTTGACTCATCCAAGTTCACAGTTAAACTATTTCAGGGTCTGGTCAATCGTGCTGTCCCTGCACTCAGGTCTAGATGAGAAAATAGCTTGTGGGAGCTCTTTGTTACCTACAGATCTAAACAAGTTTGCACGATGAAATGTAGGCCAACCTTCTAAAGCGAAATCTAAAATGTTCCTGCGTCAGACCTTGCCGATCCTGTTCCTCTCCAGCTGAAGTTTTCAAGAGCTTGCTTCCCCTCTGCTCTTACAAAGCCACCAGCACTCAGGTCATTTTCTGTAGATGGACAGAACACTAATTATATTTTTAAAGATTTATTTATTTATTTGAAAGACAGAGTTACAGAGAGAGAGAGGGAGAGACAGAGTGAGAGAGAGAATCTCTATCCACTGGTTCACTATCCAAATGGCCTCAATGGCCAGGACAAAATTAAGAGCCAAGAACTATGAACTCCCTCCAGGTTTCTCACATGGATGGCAGAGGCCCAAGTACTTGGACCATCTGTTGCTTTTCCAGGTACATTAGCAAGAAGTTGGATGGGAAGTAGAGCAGCCTGGACTCAAAATGGTACTTGTAAGGGATGGTGGAATATCAGGCAGCATCAGCTTAACCCACTGCACAATACCTCTGGCCTGTTCTCTACTTGTTTTGTAGCCCTGCCTCTAATAGCATTGTCAGGTCCTGGCCAAGATCTTAGGTTGTAAATATCACCCATTTTTACAGATTGACCTTGGCTACTATCCTGTCTTCCTGACCACCTGGTAAAAGAAGTGCATCTAGGCTACTTAATTACCAATGAATTGTATAAGTGGTTGGAAATGGGAATGCATGCTTTTCAAGACAAAAGGATGTGAGTAAGCTTACTGCAAATCTCTTCCACTTAGTTCACTGACATTCCTTACTATCCATTGGCTAGAGCTGGAACCAGCAATGCTAACATTTCCTCTGCTTCTAGCATGTAATTTCTTGTTTTGCATAACCTTTGTGGACATTCAATTATGTGCAAACCATCACAGGAAAAAAAGGCTGTCTTTTGGCTCTTTAATATAAAGTTGTTTACATTCATTCAGTAGTCCTTTTTTCAGGTACTTATTGGTCCCAGAGAATGTTGGACTGTTGGATAGCAATATTGTGTCTTTTAAATTGTGAAATCTCTAATACAACCTCCAAAGGTACCCCTTTAATTGTATAAGGCAGCAATGAGCTTTCATTCTTCTGCCTTTCATGTCTATTCTTTAATATTACCTGGAAATCAGTAATAGTGAAGTTTCATGTCACCTAATTTCTAGTCTACTCTGCCTTCCCAGGTCCTTCTCTTTCTTCCTTGATTCCATTATGGCAAAGTTAGATCTATGAACAAAGCTCTAACTTTACCATGTGAGGGACTTTGGATTGGATTGCATGTCCTACAAGCCCAGTGTCTACTAGGCTGTGGATAGGTTCTTGGCTGAGACAATTAACATCTTTTTTTATTATTTGATTTTAAAATCCAGAGAAACAGAGACAGAGAAGTATCCCCCATGTACTGGTTCCCTCCTCAAATTCCCAGCATAGCCAGGGTGGGACTACAGTAAAGCCAGGATCTGGAAATTCAAGGTAGGTCTTACATGCAGGTGACAAGGATACATGCATTTCTGCCTTCCCTTGCTACATGTCAAGATATTTGTTACTGAGAAGCTGGAACTGGGATTGAAACCATGATTAGATCCTAGATGGGATGTGGGCGTCCCAAGAAGCACTTTTTAAAAGATTTATTTATTTGTTTGAAAGGGAGAACGACACAGAGAGAGGATGGAGAGATAAAGAAAGATCTTTCATCCATTGATTCACTGTCAAAATGACAGAAACAGTCAGATCTGGGCCAGGGCAAAACCAGGAGCCAGAAATTCCATCTGGTCTCCCACAGACCTTAGGCCTCTTCTTCCAACTTCCAGGTGCATTAGCTAGGAAACCACACAGTATCTTTACCACCATGCCTGCCACCCTGTCCAAGTCACTTTTGAGTCACAATATTCTGTAAGCTGTGACTCCTATACCATGTTGAAGTTTTTATTTCTAGAGGAAAAATCAGGTCCTTTGGTTTCTTTGCCTCTTCTGTTTGCCTGATTAGACAAGAATCCTTCTAGAAGCCTGAAACCTCCGCAGCTCTTATCAGCTGATTGTGCTCCTCGTCTAGTCTCTCCTGGAAATCCGGCCAAAGACTGTGTGATGTATATTGTCCTCAGAACACTTCCTCTCCACCCCCACTGGACTATGTTTCTTGTCTGCCACTCCTGCTGCCTCACATGTTAGATTTGACAGTACTCTTGTCTCTTTGTTTCACAGGCACAGGTATTGACCTCTGCCCCAACAGTGCCAGAACTAGCATGCTGGTTATACTCAGTCTCCCAGAACCAGGTCTTACTTCCTTTAATTCTGAATTCTTCCCACTCCTCATTATCCTTGTTTCCAAGACCTAAGCATGGAGAATACAAGGCCACACCACTCATGACAGTTCCCAGCTTAAATAGTCCTCTTCCTATCTCATGTATTCCCTTATACATATGATTCTTATCTTTCATATTAAACAGGGTAACTGAATCTGTCCATTTTTCATTACTATAATGAAACACCTGAGTCTGAGTACTTAGAAAGAGACATTTAGCTCATTCTCAGAGGATGAAAGTCCAAGCAGCATAGCAGCTGACTCTGGGGAGGGCCCTATAACTGATCACCTCCTGGTGGAAGGCACCATAATCATGGGACACGTGCGAGAGAGAAAGCACAATGCCAGATAGCAAGTCAAAGAGGTTTGAGGGTGACAAGGTTTGTTTTTTTCATAATGATCCCTCTTGAGAAATTACTCTAGAGTTCCATGAAAGCTACCTTATTCTCTTCTAAGGGTACATCCTTACCAGGCTAAGGACCTCCCACTTGACCCACCTTTGAGAAATCTGACCATCTCAACACTTCCTCATTGCGGACCAAGCTACCAACACAGGAACCTTTGCAGCATATGCACCCAGACCATATCCAAATCATAGTACTCAGTGTTCTCCAGAATTGAGAGCCTGGGCATATATGTAACTGAGCTCAAATTTAAGAAATCCTATCTATAATTTATTATTACTTGTCTCCTTGAGAAGAAATAATAAGACATACTTTAAAAACATATGGTGAATAAATACGTATTTGCATATAACATAAATATAAAATGAATCATATTTACAATATTTTAATACACATTAGGGTCTTCATTTTTTGAATTTCATAATGGAGGAGTAGAAGAGCATAAACATTTCAGGAGTTCAAAAAGTTATTTTAAATATTTTCCCAATGAAAGGAAAAAAATATCAAAAGCCTGAGTAGGGGCTTGTGTTGTGTCATAGAAGGATAAGCTGCTACCAGCACTCCCTGTGGGAACCATTTCATATTCAGAATGCTCCACTTACAATTCAGATGCCTGCTGGTGTGCCTGAGTAAGCAACAGAAGAAGATCTAAGTGCTTGGACCTCTGACACCCACGTGGGAGCTCCTGACTCCTGTCTTTGGCCTGGCCCAGCTCTGGCTGTTGTGGCATTTGCCGAGTATACCAGTGGATGAAGTTCTCCATCTCTCTCTGTCTCTGTCTCTACTTCTCTCTCTCTCTCTCTCTCTCTCTCTCTGTAACTCTGCCTTTCAAATCAACAAATAAGTCTTAAAAAGAAAAAAAAATCCTGATTATACTACAGTGCATATAAAATACAAGGAACAGCCAACAATGTTCCAAACTAAAAGGAACCAGATTTTTCTTTACTATAGAAAGTGTTGACAAAATTTGTCACGGTGCTTAATTCTACATTTTGCATCAACTCAGATAGTTATGTAATGAGAATTATGCTCCCAACAGTCAATTTCATTGAGAAAAACATTTTTTTTCCTAATATCTAGGAGGTACAACAGATGCCTAATCATATAGGATGGTACTTCCATTTGCCAGTTATCATATACCTACTACATTCTGAAAATCCTATTTGAAATTTTCAAAGGATACTTTAGGTTTTAGTTGTTATGCTAGACCATACGTTATATGTCTTGATTCTCTAAGAAGATGGCCCTATTCCAGAAATATAACTGAAATGGAGTTAATGAGGAAAAATGTTCAAAGGCATTATTCCATAACATGTACATATGTATTATATATACTGTTAAGTATATATAGACTTTGCTTGAATTAAAATTAGCCAGTTTTCTTTTTTAATTTATTTTTTAACTTTTATTTAATAAGTATAAATTTCCAAAGTACAACTTTTGGATTATAGCAGCTTTTTCCCTTCATAACCTCCCTCCCACACACAACCATCCCCTTTCCTGCTCTCTCTACCTTTCCATTCACATCAAGATTCATTTTCAATTATCTTTATATACAGAAGATCAATTTAGTATATACTAAGTAAAGATTTCAACAGTTTGCACCCACAGAGAGACACAAAGTATAAAGTACTGTTTGAGTACTAGTTATACCGCTAATTCACATAGTACAACACATTAAGGACAGAGATCCTACCTGGGGAGTAAGTGCACAGTGACTCCTGTTGTTGATTTAACAATTGACACTCTTGTTTATGGCGTCAGTAATCACCGGAGGCGCTTGTCATGAGCTGCCAAGGCTATGGAAGCCTCTTGAGTTCACCAACTCTGATTTTATTTAGGCAAGGCCATAGTCAAAGTGGAAGTTCTCTCCTCCCTTCAGAGAAAGGTACCTCCTTCTTTGATGGCCTGTTCTTTCTGCTGGGATCTCATTCACAAGGATCTTTCATTTAGGGTTTTTTTTTTTTTGCCAGAATATCTTGGCTTGCCATGCCTGTGAAACTCTCATGGGCTTTTTAGGCAGATCCAAAAGCCTTAAGGGCTGATTCTGAGATCAGAGTGCTATTTAGGACATCTGCCATTCTATGAGTTTTCTGTGTATCACGCGTGCCATGTTGGATCATTCTTTCCTTTTTAATTCTATCAGTTATTATTACCAGACACTAGTTTTGTTATGTGATCCCTTTGTTCTCTCCTACCTTCAGAGAAAGGTACCTCCTTCTTTGATGGCCTGATCTTTCCACTGGGATTTCATTCACAAAAAGCTTTCATTTAGGTCATTTCTTTTTCTTTTTTTTTTTTCCAGAGTGTCTTGGCTTTCCATACCTAAAATACTCTCATGGGCTTTTTAGTAGGATCCAAATGCCTTAAGGGCTGATTCTGAGACCAGAGTGCTGTTTAGCACATCTGCCATTCTATGAGTTTGCTGTGTATCCCGCTTCCCATGTTGGATCATTCTCTCCTTTATAATGCTATCACTTAGTATTAGCAGACACTAGTCTTGTTTGTGGGAGCCCTTTGTCTCTTAATCCTATCATTATGAACAATTATGAATGGAAACTGATCACTTTGACTAGTGAGATGGCCTTGGTACATGCCACCTTGATGGGATTGAATTGGAATCCCCTGGCACATTTCTAACTCTACCATTAGGGGTAAGTCCGATTGAGCATGTGCCATACTGTACATCTCCCCCCTCTCTCATTCCCATTCTTATATTTAACAAGTATCATTTTCAGTTAAATTTAAACACCTAAAAATAATTGTGTGGTAATTAATGAGTTCAACCAATGGTATAAAATAGAACAAAAAAATACTAAAAGGAATAAAGTATTAGGTTGTACATCAACAGTCAGGACAAGGCCTGAGCAAGTCATCGTTTCTCATAGTGTCCATTTCACCTCAACAGGTTTCCTTTCAGGTGTTCAGGTAGTTGTCACTGATCAGGGGGAACATATGCTATTTGTCCCTTTGGTACTGGATTATTTCACTCAGCATAATGTTTTCCAAATTCCTCCATTTTGTTGCAAATGACTGGATTTCATTGTTTTTTACTGCTCTATAGTATTCTATAGAATACATGTCCCATAATTACTTTATCCAGTCTACTATTGATGGGCATTTAGGTTGTTTCCAGGTCTTAGCTATTGTGAATTGAGCTGCAATAACCCTTGAGGTGCAGACAGCTCTTTTATTTGCCAATTTGATTTCCTTTGGGCAAATTCCAAGGAGTGGGATGGCTGGGTTGTATGGTAGGGCTATATTCAGGTTTCTGAGGAATCTCCAGACTGACTTTCATAGTGGCTTTTCCAGTTTGCATTCCCACCAACAGTGGATTAGTGCCCCTTTTCCCCCACATTCTCCCCAGCATCTGTTCTTGGTAGATTTTTGTATGTGAGCCATTCTAACCGGGCTGAGGTGAAACCTCATTGTGGTTTTGATTTGCATTTCCCTGTTTGCTAGTGATCTTGAATAATTTTTCTTGTGTCTGTTGGCCATTTGGATTTCCTCTTTTGAAGAATGTCTATTGAGGTCCTTGGCCCATCTCTATCTCTTTTTTTTATTTAGTAAATATAAATTTCCAAAGTACAGCTTATGGATTACAATGGCTCCCCCCAAATAATTTCCCTCCCACTCGCACCCCTCCCATCTCCCACTCCCTCTCCCATTCCATTCACATCAAGATTAATTTTCAATTATCCTTATATACAGAGGATTGATTTAGTATACATTAAGTAAAGATTTCATCAGTTTGCACCCACATAGAAACACAAAGTGTAAAATACTGTTTCAATACTATTTATAGCACTACTTCACATTGGACAACACATTAAGGACAGATCCCACATGAGGAGTAAGTACACAGTGACTCTTGTTGTTGACTTAACAATTTGACACTCTTGCTTATGGCATCAGTAATCTCCCTAGGCTCTAGTCATGAGTTTTCAAGGCAATGGAAGCCTTTTTGATTTCACCGACTTTGATCTTATTCTGAAGGGTCATAGTCAAAGTGGAAGTTTTCTCCTCCCTTCAGAGAAAGGTACTTCCTTCTTTGATGACCCCATTCTTTCCACTGGGATCCCACTCACAGAGATCTTTCATTTAGGTCTTCTTCTTTTTTTTTTTTTTCCAGAGTGTCTTGGCTTTCCATGCCTAAAATACTCTCATGGGCTCTTGAGACATATCCAAATGCCTTAAGGGCTCATTCTGATGGCCCATCTCTAAAATGGGTTGTTTGTTTGTTTGTTGTTGTGGAGTTTCTTGATCTCTTTGTAGATTCTGGTTATTAATCCTTTATCGGTTGCATAATTTGCAAATTTTTTTTTGCATTCTGTCAGTGGCCTCTTCACTTTCCTAACTGTTTTTTTGCAGTACAGAAACTTCTCAATTTGATGCACTCCCAATTTTGGCTTTGACTGCCTGTGCTTTTGGGCTCTTTTCCAAAAAGTCTTTGCCAGTACCTATATCTTGCAGGGTTTCTCCAGTGTTCTCTAATAATTTGATGGTTTCAGGTCATAGATTTAAGTCTTTAATCCATGTTGAGTGGATTTTTGTGTAAGGTGAAAGGTAGTGGTCTTGCTTCATGATTCTGCATGTGGAAATCCAGTTTTGCCAGCACCATTTATTGAATAGACTGTCCTTACTCCTGAAATTGGTTTTGGAATTGATCAAATATAAGTTGGCTGTAGATGTTTGGATTGATTTCTGGTGTTTCTATTCTGTTCCATTGGTCTATCCATCTGTTTCTGTACAGTACCATACTGTTTTGATTACAACTGCCCTGTAGTATGTCCTGAAATCTGGTATTGTGATGCCTCCAGCTTTGTTTTTGTTGTACAAGATTGCTTTAGCTATTGGAGGTCTCCTGTGCCTCCATATGAATTTCAGCATCATCTTTTCAAGATCTGAGAAGAATGTCTTTGGTATTTTGATTGGTATTGCATTGAATCTATAAATTGCTTTTGAGAGAATGGACATTTTGATGATACTGATTCTTCCAATCCATGAGCATGGAAGATTTTTCCTTTTTTTTTGGTATCCTCTTCTATTTCTTTCTTCAAGATTTTGAAATTCTCATCGTAGAGATCTTTACTGTCCTTGGTTAAATTTAGTCCAAGGTATCTGATTGTTTTTGTGGCTATTGTGATTGGGATTGATCTTAGAAGTTCTTTCTGAGCTGTGGCATTGCCTGTGTATTCAAAGGCTGTTGATTTTTGTGTATTGATTTTATATCCTGCTACTTTGCCAAACTCTTCTATGAGCTCCAATAGTCTCTTTTTTTTCTTTTTTCTTTTTTTGACAGGCAGAGTGAACAGTGTGTGTGTGTGTGTGTGTGTGTGTGTGAGAGAGAGAGAGAGAGAGAGAGAGAGAGAGAGAGAAAGGTCTTCCTTTGCCATTGGTTCACCCTCCAATAGCTGGCACAGCTGGAGCGCTGTGGCCGGCACATCGTGCTGATCCAAAGGCAGGAGCCAGGTGCTTCTCCTGGTCTCCCATGTGGGTGCAGGGCCCAAGGACTTGGGCCATCCTCCGCTGCACTCCCCGGCCGCAGCAGAGAGCTGGCCTGGAAGAGGGTCAACCGGGACAGAATCCGGCGCCCTGACTTGGACTAGAACCTGGTGTGTTAGCGCCGCAGGTGGAGGATTAGCCTAGAGAGCCGTGGTGCTGGCCCAATAGTCTCTTAGTAGAGTTCTTTGCATCCCCTAAATAAAAAATCCTGTCATTCACAAAGAGGGATAATTTGAATTCTTTCTTCCCAATTTGTATCCCTTTAATTTCTTTTTCTCGCCTAATGGCTCTGGCAAAATTAGCCAGTTTCAACCACAATCTTAGAGATGCACTCTGGCTATAACACACTTGCAATCCCTGAATCTCAGTTTCTATATGTTGGTAAGTGGATAGTAACAGTCACTTTATCACATGGCTGTTTTAAACATTGAATGAGATAATGCATATAAATCACTGTAAGAATATGACAAATAACCAGTAAACACCTTTTATCTATTTTCTTATCCTGTTACATGAAATTTGAATCAATTCTCTTGAACATGAAATTGGAGTAGTCTTTTTCACAAGCAGTGTTTTATCCTAAGAATAAGTCTGGTTTGTGTCGTAATTACCAGACTTTATTGGCTTACACATCTAGAGTAATCTTCCAATCTGAATTTTTTTAAAACAGTCCTGGCTGCTTTCACATTAGCTACTGGATAATATAGTACTATAATGAAAATAATAATGGATTCCATTTATTCTAATTGTGCATTAACTCTATACCTAAAAGCTTTTCTGAAAGGTAGGAATTTACTCACCTCATTTTGCAAATGGAAAAATTTAGGCACTGGTAGGTTAGGTTTCACATCTAAACCACTACAGTCAGTAAGTGCATGAAAGTTGGTAACCAAGCAGTTGTGTTGACTCTCAGGCATGTGCATTTCCCCTATATTGCATGACTTCTGTTTGATTTTTGTTGTTTATCTACCTCATCAGTCTATGAGACAGAGACCTATGTTAAATTCATGGTATTATCTTTACTGCAAGATTACATTTCAAACCATAGTAGATCCTAGTAATTTCGTGAAGGAGGAAAGGACTGTTCTACCCTGCTAATCCTGTAATTCATTTCTGCTCTATAAATATCTCCCTAGGTATTACAATAGGCTGATGAAATTCATGGAGAACTATAATCCTAAATAAGAAAAAAACATTGTAGTTACGGTTTATCTTGAATTAAGCTTAGTTAGCTTGTTTGGTTTCTACAAGGAACTTGCAACATACCGAGATATTCCATATGTTTAACATCAAAGTATGCAACACTTAGAATAATGAGCTAAGAATGATGTAAAGTACTTTGGTTGTGCACTTGGATTCTGCTTTGGGTGGTCAAAATGTATTCATGGGGGAGGTAATATCTGTCTGATTTGGAATTTGAATAATGAGCAGAATTTCAATAGGTGATAATAGGGCAAATGGCATTTTGAGCAGAGGCTGATGTATTAGCAAAACTGAAAGTGTAATTTGTATATATAAAAGTTGTATTTAGAGATAATTTAGGCTGAACCATGGACCTTCTAAAAATCCAGAAGTCATTTAAGCTTTCTTTATTGAAGCCCAAATTAACCACAGAAGCTGAGCATTTGTAACTCATCTTCGAGAGTCAGAGACAGTGACCAGCTATTATTTAAAAGTTTACCTTTATCCCTTTATACCTGCTCTTGCAAGGAGTGACAGGGAAAAGTCAGCTATTAACCTTGACTTGTATAGAACTAGCTGAGTGTCAGTTAAATGGAAGGAGTAGTAGAAGATGAACCCAAGGAGAAATAAAGGAAGGAGATTAGAGAAATCCTTGAAATGTTAATTGCAATCACTGAAAAAGGAGAAACATGAAGCTAAAAGTAAGATTTTCTGTTATAAATAGCACTTCAATACAGAATATTAGAAGGTCAGCAAGCGGAGCTGTGAGAGGTGAAAATTACATATAAATTCGGACTAAGAAGTAAGACTATGTGATAAATTAAAAAAAAGATAAGTTGAATTCAAAATTAAGAGATAAATTTTCACTTTGGATTAAACCAGTCAAATCAAAAGAGAATGGTAAAATCAGCTCTTTTCAGAAGTGATTAGAGAATATAATGGCTCTAAAAACAAAGCAGGGAGAGCAGAAATATGTAGGCAGACAGGGCATGTAAAGGAAACATGAATTCTGGTATAGGGTGTGTTGCTGTTGAATGCTCTCAGTAGCTCTTTGCAAAGTATGGCCTTGAACAAGTCACTTAACCTCCCTGAGGCTCAGTTTCCTCATGGCTTTGCTATGATTATACTGGAGCAGGCACTATAAGACTATGGGCTCCAGAACCAAATTGCTTTCAAAAACCAAATTGCTTTCAAAAACCAAATTGTTTTCAAATCCTGACTCTAAAATTTATCTGTGAATGTTGAATGAGACAATCAACTACCTTGCCTCATCTTTTAAAAAACCCATAAAATGTAAGTGATTACCTGTAGGTCTTACCACTCATAAAAATCACTTCTAATGAGTGAAAGTCAAAATTATCAAATCTTTTAAAGGCAATATCTTTTAAAGGCAATTTTAAAGAAAAATGTCATTATGATCACATAATTGGATAGGAATTTTTAAAAATCCTAAATAAAGGATAAAAATCACCAAAATAACATTGATAAATGTAACTAGACTAAAATTGATTGCAGTGTCAGATGTTTGGGATGTCTCTCCCCTCATCTGCCTCTCCCTCTTCTTTCTTCTCCTTTTTGTTTCAAATAAATACATAAATAAATAAAAATGAAGTTAATTATACTTAAAAATTGATTCCAAAAGATAATGATAAAGATAATAAAATAAAATAAAATATAATGGGAAAAGATAACAGATACAAACAAAATATTATTACTTAGGACAAAGTGAAAAAAAAAACACTGTAAATCAATAATATAAAGAACAATAAACCAATGGAGAATAGGGAATTTTTTTTTTTTGGAAAAGATAGATTTTTAATAACTGCTTTTTATCACAGGTTAACTCATGCAGTTACAAAGTAGTTAGAAATTTCTGAAAGGGTAGTATATTGTTTAAAAAAAAAAAAAGCGTTCATTCTTACATAAATAGTATCTAGCACTTCATCCGGACACTACTGTTCAGAAGTAGTGCAGCCCGCTGCCAGGGAAGCTGGGCGCACAGGTAGAGCCTCTCCAGAGGGCGGGTGGACGCGGGCTGAGCAGGCCCCCGGCGCTGTACCGGGCCAGCCAGACTCCAAACAAGGGGCCTAAGTGGTTTTTCTGGGACACTCTACTTGAATTATTGTCCAATGGTCAACACCATCGAGCTTCAAAGGGAGAAACAATTCGCAGGATGGGGCCGTTACTGCATTCTTTGGACTCTGTGTCATAATTACAGGGAGTAAATCCCAACAGTTTTAACAAAAATGGCATCCATCCTGTGCAGGGGTGAGGAGCGTTCCCCACTGGGCCTTCTGCTTGGCTGGACAACAATGGGACTGATACGCTATAAATGATACTGTCTTATGTTATAAAAATACTAGCTTTGTCATTTGTCATGTTTATAGGTATGCACTGCTTGAGTTGAAGTTAGGCTTGTTAAGTGATTAAAGGCAATTTTATTACAGCAGCATGTACTTATTTTATTCTAAAAGAATAAAATGCATAAAGAGAAATAGCTTTTATTTTTGTTTGCAACTTGTAAAATTGAGTTATTCTGATGTAAAACACCAATAACTCATCCAGGACCATGACACCTCCTGAAAATGCCACATACCTATTTCTAATGTGTCCAAGTGACAGCCCATCCCAGATCTGCCCAGAGCAAAAGAAGCAACAATGGATCGCTCTTGAATATGTCGCCTTCCCTGGCGACAGCCACCAGAGCAAGGCGGCCCACGGAACACAGAAATGCCTAAGCCGCTGTCTGGTGCAGGTGATTTCTGCTTCCCCACTCGTCAGCTTGTACACGATCCCCTAACCTCACTTTCCTTCTTCTTAAAGGGGCTGATTTGGATTGACTGGAGAATGGTGTCCATTACCTAATGGGTCATGAGAGAACAGGATTTCCGTGTTAATGTAAACTCGTGATAGGGCTGTGAAGTTACAGGTGACGAGGGTGGCGGGGAAGCCGGCCTTGCCCCGTCTATGTGAAGGTCACGCCTGCCTCGTTGTACACTTTGAAGACTTTCTCGATGGCGTTCACGTAGGCAGCTGTTCTGAGGTCCAAGCCCAAGTTAAACTTCATGGCTGTGCGCATGATTTGCCTGGCAGAACGCTCCATCGTGTAGGCTAAGCCAGAGTGCACGATGTTTTTTTAAAGGTTTATTTATTTATTTGAAAGTCTGAGTTATACAGAGAGAGAAGGAGAAACAGAGAGAGAAGTCTTCCATCCGCTGGTTCACTCTCCAATTGACTGGAATGGCCAGAGCTGCACTGATCCAAAGCCAGGAGTAGCTGGCGCTGCAGCTCACTAAGCCAATCCTCTGCTGTGGTGCCGGCACCCTGGGTTCTAGTCCCGGTTGGGGCGCCAGATTCTGTCCTGGTTGCTCCTCTTCCAGTCCAGCTCTCTGCTGTGGCCCCCGGGGAGGGGGGCAGTGGAGGAAGGCCCTGCACCCGCATGGGAGACCAGGAGGAAGCACCTGGCTCCTCGCTTAGGATTGGTGCTGCTGCTCCGCCATAGTGGCCACTTGGTGGGGGGAGGGGGCGCAATGGGAAAAGGAAGACCTTTCTCTTTGTCTCTCTCTCTCTCTCTGTCAAAGAAAGCCAGGAGCTTCCTCTGGGTCTTCCCATGCGGGTGCAGGGGCCTAAGAACTTGGGCCATCTTCCTGTGCTTTCCCAGGCCAAAGCAGAGAGCTGCATTGGAAGTGGAACAGCCGGGTCTCGAATCTTTGCCCTTATGGAATGCCTTTGCTGCAGGCGGTGGCTTTACCCGCTACGCCACTGCGACAGCCCCATAGAGAGATTATTAGCAAAACATTTAAGACAACAGATTCTTGAGCTAGGGCAGGAGAATTAGAAGTTTATGTTCTAATTTTTAGACTGGCTTGTAGATAGTTGGTTTTTTTTTTTCATTGTTCACATTTTATTCAGTAAAGAATATGAATTTATCAGTATGTTTTTAAAATATAGATTGTAATAGTTACCTACTTCATAAGCTTGTAATGAGGATAAGCAAGTCATTTAGAAGAGTGCTGGGAACTTAGTAGGTTTTGATAAGTACTTATTATTATTTGTAGTACAAATATTGTGCATACTTAAAATAAGGTAGGTATTATTTTCAAGCTATTTGCTCATGAAAGAATATGTTAATAGGAAGAAACTAGCCTACATGGAGACAGAAGGAAAGAAAACCATCCAAGGGAAGGCCTGTGTTTGCATTTGGCAGGTGTGTTGCCACAGATCACCACAATATTTTAGTTCTAGCATACCAGGCTTTACTGTACTTACTGTCAAGTTTGCATAATAATCTTATAGTCTCTTCTAAACCTACTCTCAAAGAATAGAAAGCAAATACCTCAAGTAAACACTGCAAGTAAATAGCATACATTTCTACTCTCGGTTGTTTTTGTTTCAATGCATCTACTACTAGAATATTATCCAACATTTTGCCTCAATTTCTTCTGCCTTCATTTAGTGGAAGTCTTCACTTCTTCAATTCGTAGGAGCTTCAAGAAAACCCTGCCAGAAAGGACTGATGGAGCAGAGGACCTGGGTCACGATGCAGCCTTAGATGTGGAAGCTGGGCCTCAGCAGACCAGCACAGCCTCCTCTGATTAGTTCCCACCTACAGGAGACAGATGGAAGGACAAAAGGAGAAAAATGTTTTGATAAAAGACTCTCCTTAGATTCCTTGAGAATGACAATGGAGGAGCAAATAATGTCATCTCAAGATCGTTTCTGATGTACTAGTGGTTGAAATGTACTAGTATAATCTTAAGAAGGGTTTGGAAGTATTGTTCAGAGAATGTGAGTTGATCACATAATGTAGGTTATCACACATTACATAATAAGAATTATGCTCCCAATAGCCAATTTCACCTAGGAATAATCTTCTATATTATCCAAAATACTATTCTAGACATTAACCACAAAGCATGTAATGGCAAACGGACCATGAGATGATGCGCAAGCTTTGAACGCCAAACGCAAGAGGGGATAGATTTTTTTAAGTGTTTTTTTTTTTTAAAAGACATGAAATGTCAAGACAAAAACCCACATTACTGTAAAGAATGAAAAGCACCTTGGGAACAAATGTTCCTTATAAGTGAAAAAAAATGAGAAATTTCCCAGGAAACATAGCACTGATTGTGTGTACAATTGAGAACATGAAATGTGGAGTGAATCCCCTGCTTCTGGGGTCTAGGTTTACAAACTGTTTTTAAAAAAAGACCAAATAAAGCAAGTCTTAGATATGATCACATTTAGATATGACATGAATATAAGTACAGAGTCAGAATTTGAGTATCTTTGCTTGTATGTCAGTCAGTATTATCAAAGTGTGAAACGACCATCAAGGGAATTGTTAGGGTTTTACACATAGATATTGTAATAAGTGAGAGACATTGTGCTTTGTGACCATAATATGATAATAGCTGAAATTAATATCTCTAAAACTGGAAAATTTGACAGAGATAAATAGAAGCATATCAAAATCCCATTAGAGCAGATGAATTGTTCTTAATAGTAAGCAGGTTGATAAATAGGAGAGAAGGCTCTCTTTTCTTTCAAAATAGACCAGAGTAGTAGCACATGGAAATAAAAGATATAAAACAATCTCAGAATAAGAGGAATAAATCCACAAACTCTAAGCCTGTACACAGAAATTCTGGTGGTACTTCAGAGAATTTTAAATGAGAAGACATTGGAGTAAAAATATACATACCACCAAAAGGAAATGAAGCGAGTGTGATAATTCTTTTTTTTTTTTATTTGACAGATAGAGTTAGAGCGAGAGAGAGACCGAGAGAGAGGTCTTCCTTCTGTTGGTTCACCCCCAAAATGGCGCTTAGGCTGGAGCTACACTGATCCAAAGCCAGGAGCCAAGTGCTTCCTCCTGGTCTCCCATGCAGGAACAGGGTCTCAAGCACCTGGGCTATCCTCCACTGCCTTCCCTGGCCACAGCTGAGAGCTGGACTGGAAGAGGAGCAGCCGGGACTAGAACCCGGCACCCACATGGGATGCGGCACTGCAGGTGGAGGATTAACCAAGTGAGCCACAGTGCCACCCCCCACGAGTGTGATAATTCTAAGTTGGTGAAGAAAGAGAGCAGATGTGTGTGTTTGTGTGTGTGTATACATAGATACAGAGACACAAAAATGGAGATACATATACTAATCTTTAAAGAGTATACAAAAGAACTAGCATATGAAAAGAACATGAGAGAGAGAGATGGTGGGTAACAGAATCGTTCATTTTGAGATAGTTTTGGGACTAAGATAAATCATACAGAAGGAATAATACACTGATGCATTCACTCATTCAGTAGATAATTATTACAGTCATCCTGCAGAAGCAAGATGGACCCTTACCCAAAATTTGTTTTGCATGTCAAGACTGATGATCACATAACACACAGACACACACAGACATTTATGCAAATACACCAAGATATTATGAGAAGGTTTATTACAGTACTATTGCCTTATCCATGGAAGATACAGTCCAAGTTGTGTAATGGATTCCTGAAACCACAGATAGAATCAAACCCCATACACTCTATGTGTTTTCCTGTATGTGTATAATTATGATAAACTTTAATGTATAATTTGGGCACAGAAAACATTAACAATGATACCAAACAGTAAAATATAGCAATTATAAGATTATATCGCAATAAAATTTCTAGTATTACTACTCTTGTGTTTTGGAGCCATTATTAGGTACGGTAAGTATAACTTGAACACAAGCATTCTGATATTACAGCAGTTGATCTGAGTTGATCTGATAACCAAGATGGTTACCAAATGACTGTTAAACATGTAGCATATACTCCTAAGTGTGAAATAATCTGGACAAAGGGATGTTTCATATTCCAGGTAGGTGTAAGTAGGATGGTGTAAGATTTCATTATGCAACTTAGAATGGTGGATAATTTAATTATGTATAAAGTGCTTACTTCTGAAATTAGACTATGATTGACTTCAAGTAATTGAAACACAGAAAGCAAAATTATGGTTAAGGGTGGCCTACTATGTTCATATATTAAGGCTTTGTAGAGAATAAAATGGACTTCCCATGCTGATACACAGATGGGTTGACAAAGCAAGAAGAGGTGACTTGGGTTTTCTATTGAGGCTATGGGGTGGAGCTGAGGCACAAGTTCCTACATGGGCAAAAGATTGTGTGTTTTGGATCTTCTGCCTGGACCAACAGAGGGGGCAGCTGAGCCTTCTACATCAATTTGCCAAGATGCTTGTTTTGCTGGGTCCCCAATATGGGCTATGGAAAGAGGAGAATATTTTCTGACTGTAATATAAACTTATTAGAGAATTGAGGAATTTTGAGTGATTGGGGAATTTTGAGCAATCAGAATATGATCTGATGATATCTATATCTATATCTATATCTATATCTACTTAAAATGTTGGTTCTTTTCAATGTTGAGGATAAAGTGCTGGGAAGAATAAAAACAGCAGCAGGGGCACAAGTTTGGTACAGCAGTTAAGGTGCCATTTGGGACACTGTCATCCCTAATTGGAGAGCCTCTGATCCACTTCCTGTTCCAGCTTTCTCCTAAAACATGCCCTGGGTGGCAGCAGTGAGTTGAGTCTTTTCCACCCACATGGGAGAACTGGATTGAGTTCCTCGTTTCCGTCTTTGACCTGGCCCAGCCCCAGCTATTGCAGGCATTTGCAGAGAGAACCAGCAAGAGGGAACCAGCAGAAAGAAGATCTCTCTCTTTCTCTCTCTTTTGCTCTCTCTCTCTCTCCCCTCCTTTCAAACACATAAATCAATTTATGTAAAAAAGAGTAAAAGCAGAGACATTAGCTAGAAGGATTCTGATGCAATCCAAGTAGTTTTTACTCAGCATGCAGTAGTAATTAAGGTGGTAGGAAGAGATTGGATTTGGAAAGTACAGCTGGCTGGTGCTGCGGCTCAATAGGCTAATCCTCTGCCTGCGGCGCCAGCACACCAGGTTCTAGTCCCAGTAGGGGTGCCGGATTTGTCCCAGTAGCCCCTCTTCCAGGCCAGCTCTCAGCTGTGGCCTGGGAGTGCAGTGGAGGATGGCCCAAAGTGTTTGAGCTGAACCCACATGGGAGACCAGGAGAAACACCTGGCTCCTGCCTTCGGATCCGCGCGGTGTGCGGGCCACAGCGTGCCAGCCGCGGCGGCCATTGGAGGGTGAACCAATGGCAAAAGGAAGCCCTTTCTCTCTGTCTCTCTCTCTCTCACTGTCCAATCTGCCTGTCAAAAAAAAAAAAAAAAAAGAGTATAGCTAAAGTTACTTGATGATAGATTGAAAAACAGTTTCAGAAGCATAGAAGATTATAGAGTAATTCCTAAGTGTAAAACCTGGACAACTAGGTGAGTAGTTGTTCCATTTAATGAAATGAGAAAGACATCTGCTGCTGGAAACAGCAGAGGGAGTTATGTTTGGACATATTAGCTTTCAGACACCAGTGAGATAGCTAAGCGGGGATGTCAATGAGGTAGTTGGATATAGTAGAGATAATACACAAGAATGAAGTCTACATTTTAACATTCTCACTTATTTAAGATCAAGAAAAATTAAGACAGACTTGGTAACACATGTAAAAGGCTGGTACTTCCACTTGATTTATTTTAGCAATATAAATCAACAAACACCATTAGTATCTTTTTTTAAAAAAGTGTTTACGATGAAGCTAAAATCCCTGCTCAAATCCATTAGGGAAATTCTTTGTGATGCTGCCCAACCTCATCAAGAGCACTGCTAAGTTCTCTCAAACATCTCAGAATGAATTTGAGCCAGTCCTTGGCTGCACTTCCAATAGCATATGGGCCAAAGATGTAATGACCAACATGATGAAACAAGAGATGTTAATCACGATATTTAACAAAGGTGAAAGAAGACTTTGTAGAGTGGAAGCAAGGCTTATTTATCAGTGATGACATTATTTGGGGTTAGAATCATGTCCATACTCTAGCAGGAAAACAAATACAATACCACAATGATAAATTCAACAAAGAGCCATAAACTTAAGTTTGGAGCATATAAATGATAATGGAATAGATTGGGAAGAATTTAGGTTTTTGTTGACTAAACTATCTAGAGTTTTTTCTTGTTATGATTACATTACTCTGACCAAAGTGAGATGATAGTGTGTAGGTGATTGTCCCTTAAAATGACCACATCTTCGAAGTTTTGGAATATGTAGAACAACAAATGGTTTTGGACATAATGTTCAGGGCACTCTTAATAATCTAAGATTGTGGACAAGCATGTGGTACTGTGAAAAGATTGTTGCTTGAAACTCCCTCATCCCAAATGGGAATGTCTGGTTGAAATCCCAGATAGTCTGCTTCTGAGACAGCTTCCTACTGCTGTGCATCCTGGAAAGCAGCAGATGATGGTTCAAGTACTTAGGTCCCTGCAATGAAAGTGGGAGGCTCAGACTGGATCTCTGCCTTCTGGCTTTGGCTCCATCCATTCCTGGCTGTTGCAGGCATTTGGGAAGTGAACCAGCAATGTGAGATCTCCCTATCTGTCTCTCTGTCTCTGTGCCTTTTACCTAAAATGAAAATAAATAAATGATTTTTTTTTTAAAGTCTCTGATTGGCTAGTGGAGATTTTCACTGGAAATGTTCTCTTATTTAATTTCTGTCTGTATACTATTTACCACATGCTTTCAGAACTGCTAACAGGAGCAAAAATCATATTTTATTTCCCCCATATCTCAAAAACGGCATCAAGGTCTTTCATTGTCTGTTGTCAAACTGTTTTCCCATCTAACATTGTGCTAATTATATCTGATAATATATATTTCTGCTATATTTTCATTATTTTCTGGTTCAACATTTAAGCAAATATTTTCCTAGAAAATTATTCTCATCCTTCAAGACACACGTTAAATATTTTCTCTGAGAAAATTTTCTTTGGCACCCAGTGTCAGTTTGTGCTTATTTCATTTCTTTTCAATAATTGGCCCTGATTTCATGAGCAAATCTGTAATATGGTGACGTTACATAGTTGATATCATCTATTTTTCTAGTTAGATCGTGAGCTTCTTGGGCCTAGGCAAATGTTTCAGTCCATGAGTTAGGATTTCTTCAGTCATTTTCAAAGTGCCATAGTCACTGTGTTCAAGAATCTTGAATTAATCTAGCTGAAATGTTTTCTCACTATCTGGTATAGAATTAAGATTCAGTTAGTCTTAATTCTTGGTATTAGTATCCATAATTTTAACACAAAGTCATAGGTGCTGAGTTTTGAGGTTTGTTGTTGTTGCTTTCTTAATTCCATTTTACCCATTATCTAACTGTGGAATGCAATGTAGTTTAGAAGTCTGGGGCAAGGCCTGGTTCTAACTCCTTATCTTTGAAGCACATTCAAAGGATGAGCAGAATAGAGGCACAAGCCTGGACCTGGGAATTGTCGAAGAAGCTTTGATTTCCTTCTCTTTGTTCCGTAGTAAAGTTGCAAGATCCGAAGATTTTTAGATTTGATTACAGGGCTGATTTTTCAGGTGCAGGGCACCAGATAACTTAACTAGTGAACATTTATAAAGTTCTTCATGTTTCCATGGAAAGATGCCATGAAAGAACAAATAATTTTTCTTTACAACTTCATTTCATTTCATTTCATTCATAATTATTTGTTCCAAAGCTAAGTGGCTTTATCTTTATTCTTCCTCTCTAACAGTGTTAAACTTTATTAAAACAAACTGTTCTCTGTGAGGAATTTATTTTAATGGTGTTTCAGAATTCTATGTCACACAGAAATATGACAAAACAAATCTTTGGCAAAACAGAATAGACTCTGTTTAAAAAATAAGTGATTTTTCTATTTTTTTTTTTACATTTATTGGCATTTCTAGAATGATTAGCCAGGTTAGAAAATTTTGAACCTGCCAAATGTCTATCAAGAAAGTACATGGTTAAATGGCCCTGTAAGATAGACTTGACAATTCCTCATTTTTGCTTGCTTATAACTTTGAGTCTATAGGTTAGTACTGGTTGTTCCCTCATTATGAAGCATACTTAACTCCTGAAAAACCACAAAAAGGCGGGGTTTTTTCCCCCAAAAAAGCAAAAGACTAAGGAAGTTACTGAAACATGATTCAGATACTTGCACCCCATATAAGATTGCCTAGGTTTGACTCTAGGCTCTACTTCAGATTCTAGCTCCCCACCAATGTACAAGCTAGGAGGGAACAGGTGATGACTCCAGTAGGTGGATCACTGCCATCTATGTGGGAGATCTGCATTGAGTTCCTGGCTCCTGGTTCCAGCCTGATTCAGGTATGGCTCTTACAGGCACGAGAGAAATAAACTTCCACATGGGAGGAGAGATTTCTCTCTGTCTCTGTCTCTATATTTTTTTCCTCTGTGTTTCTCTGCCTCTTAAAGAACATTAGCAAGAAATTAAAAAGAAAAATATATATGAAATAAAGAATACTTAGCTTGACCTTGCTCTTCTACCTTCTTTCTTTTTGTATCTGCCCACTTCCAGAGAATGCACGTTCCTGTCTGCTGCTGGGTCACAGCAGATACTGGACACAGAAATCTCCAGTGTGTTGCCTTTCTTTGGACACTGCCTGCCTGCTGTGAGCATATATTCTGTTCTTCTCACCTGTGCTAGTTTCATGTGAGTAATCTCTGCTCCTGAAGAGGGAGGGCTGATCTTTCCTAGTGTTGTCCTTGATTGGGTTCTAAGCTTTTCTATTTATGGGGTACAGTTTAAAAAAATCACACAATTACCATAAACCATATTCTTGGGATCAAATAGAAGGCATCAATTAAACTGACTGTCTCCATCTGATTTTTCCATTTTGTTTATTTTCTTTTGGTACCATTTCCATGGATTGGAACAAGATGCAATCCGTTAACATCTTAAACTTCAATGTAAAAGACATTAAAAACTAAAATTAATCAAGGACTCTGGATCTGCTTATGATAAATAATTTTTCATTGACTAATTGATCAAGGTCCCAAAGCCAGACAAGTTAGTGAGTAATCTGGTTAAGCATACATTTTGATTCTTGTTGGCTACAAGTGATTTGGATGGCTTCGTTCAATACAACACTTAACAAATCAAATTTTCATTTGTGTTTAATCTGAATATTTTCTTATCTTCCCTTCTCTCTGTTTCTTGAACATTTTATTACTTATAACCCATTTTTCCCAAAGGTGAATAGCAAGCTCAAAGAGAAGGAGAGTTAACTCAGCCTAATTTATTACTGATTAACAATTCTACTAGGAGATTTGATTTTAGTCAAAAGGGAAATAATGCTTAGCAATGCTGTCAAATTATCCAATCTATACAATTAATTTAATAATATTTGTAATTAAAATCCTGTGAGGATATTTTATTGTATGATGGCAAACAATAGTAACAACATCTTGAGTCTCACTCTTCTGTTTTGACATCTCTTTCTCTGTCTCTCAGAAGGACACTGTCCACCTGGCGGTTTTGCTATCCCACTCTCCATCATAAAACATATGTGCTATCACAAGTCTTCCTGATAAGGTTGGGATTACCAGCAGAATGCTTGAGGGGCTAGCTCCTAAAAGCATATATATAAAAGAATGTTATGAGATTTCTGCTGCATCTCCCCCATGAGACTTGAAATGTATAAAATCTTCCACTCCCCATATCCCCCACCTCCCGCCAACCTGTGTGGAATAATCTTGCTACAGCTTCTGACCTTATTGCTGTTCACCCTGATTTGGAATTCCATATTCTAATGAACCTTTTTATTTTATATGAAGCTTCCTCTTTCACTCTTTGGTCGCAAGATTCCCTCTCAATTTGGCAAACAGTGTATGCTCTACTGGACTATCAGACAACCATATGCCACTATGTATGTGTTATAGCTATCTATATACTACACATGGATTATCTAACTTAATCTTCAAAACAAATTTATGATGAAAAGGAGGAACAGAGTGTATGAGTACCTTGTTCAATGTGACTCAACTAACAAGTGAGCGAGCTCATAACTGAACTTGGACTATTTCTGATTCCAAAGCTGATGTGTTCACTAAATCTGCTGTGAGAGGTATGCCAGGAATAGGCAGTGAAAGCCTCTAACAGTCTTTCAAAATGAGAAAAAACAAACCAATTTGGGAGGCCATTTGTTAACTAGAGAAGATTAACTGATGAACTAGTGACATTTCAATACACTTGAAAGAAAGAATCATATTATTTTGAAACATAACTTCTGTCATTTTCCCCTACAAGTTCACTGAAATTCATTTCTTTTGTGAAATAAAATGAAAGAGCAATTTAGCTATTACTTTAATTGCTTTAAGTAAATTGGTGGCTTTTATTATTTTTAACATTATTTATTTATTTGAAAGGCAGAATTAGAGAGAAAGTGAGAGAGAATCTTCTATATTCCAATTCACTCCCCAAATGGTCACAATGGCTGGGCTAGGCTAAAGTCAGATGCCAAGAGCTTCATCTGGGCCTCCCATGTGGATGGTAGGGGCCCCAGAACTTAGGTCATCTTCTGCTTCTTTTCTAGGTACATTGACAGACAGCTGGATTGGAAGTGGAGCAGCTAAGATACAAACTGGTGCTTATATAGGATGTTGATGTCGCAGGTGGTGGGTTAACCCACTGTGCCAAAGTGCCAGCCCCTTGGTGGCTTTTTAATTATATTTTTAAAGCTCTTAAGAAAACAAAAGAAAAATCCAACTGTTTTTGCCAGACACATAATCCTTTAGTGTTTCAAGATTCGTAAGTAGACTATCTTCAAAAAAAAAAAAACACTAAAAATACACTATTTGGCAAAACTAAACTTATATGTGAAATTTAACCTAAAAGTTACCCAGGATAAGTAAGTGATGGAGGGGTCTGTTTCTTTTAAACTTTGATCAAAACCACAAAATCCTAATTAGTTCTTCTTAATTACAAATAACTTTCTTAAATATTAGCAGATTTCCCTAATCACCATTGCAATCATGTTCTTCTCTATTAAAATCTAAATCTAGATCATGTGGAAACAACAGTGTCACTAGAATGAGCCTATTTCACCTGATAGGTTATTAGGTATGATTCTACAAAATGCATGTTTTCTCATGAATTGGTCACTCACAAAGACTTCCAATATTATGAAGACCACCAAAACCACATGTGGAGAAATTTAATGAGTATTACTGATATTCTAAAAGAGATGCTAGACTTGTTAGTTTTGAAGAAGGATTCTTAGATCATGCTAATGTTAAAGCCTAACAGATTCCCTAAATGCCTTTTATGTTGAGGCGAGATTCTTGTTTCCATGGCAACCTGCAGTGAGTTAAGAAGGGTACCGTTAAACTGTACTGTAATTTTGCTTAGTCTTACTGAAAGGAAAATGTCAGAAGAAACCATTTTTCTACCCGTGATTGTAATCTGAGATCCTCGAACCCCATCCACAGCTTCTGTTACTTCAGCTGCTGAAGAAGCTATCAAAGGCAGTACATCAGAAATCTGTTAAATGATCTTCTACATGAGCTGCCTTCTCTTTGCTGGAGACTCACGCATGTAGCACATTAGCAACGGCAAACATGTGGGAAAAGATCAAAACAGTTAATGGTGCCAAATAATGAGCAAGAAAAATAATGAGGAAAGCATCTATGGTGCTCTGATTCTCAGAAGCTGACTTTAAATTTGCTAAAACAACTTCCTCTAGCAAAGTGCATTACTGTCCTCTTTTTGAAGCTCTGCTATTCTTTGCACTTTGAAAGGAATGAAAATATGATGAATATTTTTTGTTGTTCTGAAATGAATCCCAGTCAAAGCTCTGACAAAGAATATCGACTTTTGTGTTTGCTTCAGCCTTTCCTACTCTCCCATTCAAAACTCAAGACCAAACCATCTCACCGAGAATGTCAGAGACAACATGTCCACTGGCAATTATCTGACCATTCAAGGGGGCGGTGTAACTGAAAATCAAAGATCCAGATCCAGAGCTTTTATGGATAGAATCTCACAGTCAATTTTTAAGATCCCATCTATTGTAGTATATCCTGGAACATAGTAGCTAACATTTTGTACATCTGTTGTGTCCCAGGCATTATGCAGTATGCTTTATATACATCATCATAATGATTGTCATGAATCTACAAAAGATAGAAATGATGAATATTGTCTTATTTTACAAATGACAAAATTGTATTCCAGAGAAATTTTCAAGTAATCTGATGAAGATTTCAATGCCCTACTTCTCCTTTAAGTGTTCTGCTGGTAAGGACACACACAACACACACACACACACACCCCTCTTCAGGAGTCATGTCAATGATTAAACTGAGCAAAACAGTCTTATGGGAGTAGAGAAACAACAGACAGGTGAGGACTGTAGCCAAATATAGTTCAAGTTTTCTCGTTGCTGCTCAGTTTCTGCTGATGTTTCTCATGTGGAAATGTGTATTCAATTTGGTCAGGATTTTTTTCTTTTCAAGATAACTTGCTAATCTCCATTTTCATGTGAAATCTATGCATTTGTAAAGATGAGTGCGGAAAAAAGAAGTGTGAGAACCAAGAAAACATTCATCAGGCTAATCTTTTTCTCTGGGTTAAGAATTAATCATTCTTATCTCTGAGAATTTCCCCATGACTACAAAAACTAATATGAAGGAGAAAATTCAACAAGAGAGTAGGAGCAGTAGACTTTCAGATATTTGTTAGCCTTTCTGCTAAGTAAAGTGGAAAGAATTCTTCAAATAACGCATAGGGTAGAGTCCAGTTTCAAATTTAATTTCATTTACTGAATTTATAATAGAAGCATAGCACTTATTCTTTTATTCCATGTTTTTATATCAAATAATTGAAGTAGAACAGAATTTTATTTGTTCTCTAATTAAAAGAAATAGTTTCAAAACCTGTATAATTTTGTTCTGAATGATGGTACAAATAGCAAGTTTAATTACATTCTGCTGAATGAAGACAAGAAACACACACAACAGAGATGAGTAATTTGCATTTTTCAAAATTCCTACTATTGCAGTTAGCCAAGGTGTCGAGGGTATGGCTGTTCTATGGCAGGAGCCCAGCTGTGGTTTGAATGTACCTCTTCCAACATTTGGGGATTGAAACTCAATGCTCAGGATGCTTGTCTTAAAATGTTGTGAGGTTATGAGTATTCCTCTGTTATAAATAGGACTAAAATCTCTTTTATTACTATATACTTATTTGAAATTCAGAGAGAGAGAGAGAGGGAGAGAAAGAATTTTCCATCTATTGATTCACTCCCCAAATGGCTGCAATGTCCAGGTATGAACCAAGCTGAAGCCAGCAACCAGAAGCTTCTTCCAGGTCTCCCATGTGGGTGCAAGGGCCCAAGCACTAAAGCCATCTTCTGCTACTCGTCCATGCACATTAGCAGGTAGCTGCATCAGAAGTGGAGCAGCAGGGAGACGAACCACTGCCCACACGGGATGCCTGCATCTCAGGTAAAGCTTAACCTCCTGTGTCATGGTGCTGGTTCTAAGACCTTTTTAAGAAAGGTTTTCACACAGCATTCAGCTAGCTTTACGCTGCTGCCTTCTGCCATGTGAGTACAGGGTATTTGTGTGCTTAGAGGGATATAGTAGCATCTTGAAGATAGATACTGGGCCCTCACTATACAACCAAATCTGCCTATACTTGATCTTGGACTACCCAGCCTCAAGAACTGTGAGACAATAAGCTTCTGTTCTTTATGAATTACCAGTCCATGGTATTCTGTTAGAGGAGCATGAAGGACTAAGCAAGCTTCTTTCAGACAGCAAGCAAGAATGGAAGTGAAGATTACACTGAAACATGTGCACGACAGATTCTCCTAATACATTTACTTTTGATGACAGAAGGCCAATTACATAACTATTTCTATATAAAGGAAAGAAAAAATTCTAATCCCCTGTTTAAGCTTAACTATCTCATTAACATGTCAATGAATAATAAAATTCTCTCATGGGGACAGGATATGAGTACATATGTTCATAACATTTTTAGAGATTTGCTAAGGCAATGTTAATATTGTAATAAATATAAATAAATCATTTTGTTGAAATACTGATGCCAAGTGATTTTCTCATTAATTTATTACAGTTATTAGTTGACAAAATAAAAGATATAAACTTTACATGAAAGTGAGCATGATCATAAAGTTAAATTTGAGTGCTCATAGTGGTCTAGAAGCACATGTAATAATTCCAGAGTATGTGCCCAGAATAATTATTCATGGGTTTTTTTCTAACTTCACAATGATAGACTAACACAACCAAGTTCAAGCTGTATTCTAGCATTAATAGCAGTTGATTAGACATAATGAATCTTTGTAATGCAAACACATATGAGTGGAAGTAAAAATTTGTTTTCTCTGAATCAGAATTTGATGATCACAGCAGGGAATCAGAACAAATACTTGAATTTCCATTTCCCCTCATTTGCACACTATATTTTTCACTGCGCATTGTCACTTATTAATACTGAGAGTAATTGTAATAGACAATAATATATTCAAGTCTTATTCTATACATATATATTCTGTATATATCTATATACATATATAGTTTATATATGTTTTCTCATATAATCCATAAAACCCTTAGAGTTAGGTATTATTATCTTTATGTTACAAAGTAGGGAGTTTGTGCCTAGCGAGGTTAAATAATTCACCTAGGATATAACTAGTAGGGATCAGAGCAAAGACATGTTTTTCATGTGAATAGCCTCACTGTTGCAATACTATAATACCACTGTTAAGTCAGTTATCAAGGGATTATACATCTAGGTCTTTGCTGGATTTTGAGTTTCAGAGAACTGAGTGGTCTGAGCAAGTTACTAATAATTTGTGGCATATTCTTATATATACAGTGGGAATAATGACTTTGCCTTGTCAACTCCATGGCATTATTATATGGATCAAGGGAATAAATGTATGTGAGTGCGGTTTGAGCAGTAAAGATTGCCACTGATTATAAAATAGTGTTAAATGACATCATTGGGTCATTCAATGAATTAATGTGAAAAAATATTTTTTAGGGAGCAATATGCAATACTTCCTTTTTCTTTCTTATGTCTTGAATCAGTCCAGGGACTTACAAAAGATTTAGACAGAGAAGGATCAAAATGTGAGCATGAAAAGGCAATGGCACGAAAAACATGCTTGAGTGTGTGGTAATAGTGGAATACTTAATCTTTTCCACATCCTTGTCTAGACCTTTGAATAGACAAACACAGAGAAATTGAGTTTGCAGTGGACTTCTTTACTCTTCATCAGCAGCATGCTATTTCAGGGGAAAACAGCAGAAAGAGAGGGAGTACTCCCATATTTAGGGCTTCTCATTAGATGAGCTGGTATTAAATCATGGATAAAAATCTCTCCCTTAGTCCTTAATGGGAAAGTAAGGGGTGGGGTTCACTTGGAGGGCTGAAGGACAAGTAAATCTTCCATTAGAAGCCTACATGTCAACTGGTACATTTGTTATGGTTTCATAGACCACTATTTCAGGCTAAACAAAAATAAGTTAAAAGCACCATGTATAAGCAAAGTAAATGACAAAATCATGATGTTTAAATTTGTAAAAAGATTCTACTTAAGAAAAAAAAAACCTAGCCTGTACTTTACTGTTAAATTTGCCCCAACATATATTTTCTTCAATTAAATATGTGTACTGAATTTGTTGTTCAACAACAATATACATTCCTTTCAACTTTTCCTCCTTTTCTCTAAACAGAGTTGAATACTATGCTACAGACAAAGGTAAATGAAAATTTATCTTTCAGGAAAGTCACTTTTTTTTAGCTGAAAATATGCCAAAATAGTGGCCACTTTGATTGTAATCTTATTCTTTCTTTCCACTCTCACTTCCCTAAGCTACCTCCACACACACAGACAAACAGATACACACACATACAAATGTAATTTATGTCCCAAGCACAATTTATTTTTTTTTAACTTTTATTTAATAAATATAAATTTCCAATGTACAGCTTTTGGATTACAGTGGCTTTTTCCCCTCTATAACTTCCCGCAACCCTCTCATCTCCCGCTCTCTCTCCCATTGCATTCACATCAAGATTCATTTTCAATTATCTTTATATACAGAAAATCAATTTAGTATATATTAAGTAAAGATTTCAACAGTTTGCACCCACATAGAAACACAAAGTGTAAAGTACTGTTTGAGTACTAGTTATAGCATTAATTCACATTGTACAACACACTGGACAGAGATCCTACATGGGGAGTAAGTGCACAGTGACTCCTGTTGATTTAACAATAGACACTCTTATTTATGGTGCCAGTAATCACCCAAGGCTCTTGTCATGAGTTGCATAAGGCCATGAAAGCCTCTTGAATTGGCCAATTCTGATCTTATTTAGACAAGGTCATAGTCAAAGTGGAAGTTCTCTCCTCCCTTCTGAGAAAGTTACCTCCTCCTTCTTTGTTGGCCTGTTCTTTTCACTGGGATCTCAGTCGCAGAGATCTTTCATTAAGTCCTTTTTTCTTTCTTTTGCCACAGTGTCTTGGCTTTCCATGCCTGAAATACTCTCATGGGCTTTTTATCAGAATCCGCATGCCTTAAGGGCTGATTCTGAGGCCAGAGCCAAGCACAATTTCTACCATTACCCCAAAACTCAAAATTCTTCCAAATATCCAACCTCTTGTATTTCCTGTTATGCCATAACAACTATTCATTGAGGACTTTTGTTTGATTTTCAAGATTGGGCCAAAATTTTCTACTTCAAGGAAGCTTTCTAGAATGCCCAGGCAGGATGATCCTCTGTAGTCCTCAATCACTTTGTTCATTTCTCTATTATAGTAGTTACCATGTTCTCTGTATGGCAGAATGCCCTGAGTCCATACTAAGTCAAGCTGTGTGCCCTATTAATGAGTTGATGGACAAAATCTGTATGTTTTGCATAAGACATTTTGTTTGTTGACTAAAAGGTAAGGGGAATATTTTATCTGTATGGAAGTCTTGAGAGACAAACAGGAATGGAAAACAATGAGGCTAGTTTCCCTGCATAATCCTTTGTATAAGTTGTTCATATTATAGAAAAAGGAATAAATCATGGCTGGAGACCATTTTCTGAGAATGTATAAGTCCCCAGCACTAAGTGGCTCTGTTTCACAACACCCTGTTGACTAAGTGAAACCCAGATCCAAGTGAGAATAATTTTCCTATCTCACTGTGATAAGGGAAAGAGCAGTGGTTTAGGGCCACCATCACAAATGGCCATATTGTAGTTCTAACAAGCAATTTCATAAGAATAAAACAACCCTGCCCCTGTGATTCCTCTTCTAGGTGTATCTACAATCAAGTACTTGTCAGGAAGGGAATAGTTGTAGACCGTCAGTACATGAAGTTAAATATTCTGTAGAGCATTAAAAGGCCTAGTATACAACTGAGTAGATTTCATTGTTAATGTAATTACTACTGTGATTGTTTTACTGCATGTGTCCCTCTACTTTTTAAAATATATATTTGTTTAATTTGAAAGGGGAGAGAGAGAACTCATCCACTAATCCATTCCTCAAATAACCTGCAATAGCTGGTATTGGGTCAAGTCAAAGCCAGGAGCTAGGAACTCATTTCTAGGTCTCCCATATGTGTGGCAGAGACCCAACTACTAGAGTCATCATCTATTTGCTGCTTCCCAAGTAATGCATTGGCAGAAGCTGAAATTAGGGAAGGAGCTAAGACTTGAACCCAAGAATTCTGATATAGGCATCTCAGTCAGGGTCATAACTGCTAGCCTAAACATCTACCCAGCATGTGTCCTTGTATGCTTCATACTCTTGATCAAGAACAAGGTACTTCATCCAAGTGGCACTTCATTGAGTAAAGCAATGAATGGATATAGATTAAATCAAAGGACAATACTGACTGTTGCTTTGAACATATGTTTTTTACAACCATGCAGACTTTTAAAGACCCTTATAAATAACATCATAGAATAGCAAAGGGAAATTGATAAAAAAAGAAAAAAGCTGTTAGATAACATCTTACCAAGGCAAAACAATTCAAGCTAATCTATAGTCATATTTTGCCAACCACACAAGTGTTTTTCACTCATAAAACATGTTTCACTCTCATAATAAGAGACATAGCAGTTAAAAGTATAGCTTTAGAGTCAAATTGCCAGGAATGGATTTTCAATGTACCACTCTAAAGATGTGTGACCTTGACTCTCTGTTTCAATTTTCTCCTTTGTAAAGTAGTAGCTACCTTGTAGTAGCATTGTGATTATTAAATGCTTATGATTATGGTGTTAACAAGAGATTTTGAACCAAGATAAGCACTCAACAAACAGTAACCAATTTGATATTTACTTATCACACTGTATTTCATATAATATGGTCTTGGCTTGGCCCAAAAAAGTAGTAATTTTTGCTTCTTCCTCAGACACTCTTTATACTTCATTTTCATTTTTGTAATACCAAGGCTAGGACTCAATGGACTTGTTGAGCATTGGCAATAGCATGTTTAAACTTGTTTTTTAGTAAAGTATTTTAAATATCTATCATATACTGCAGCTACATGCCTAGTGTTGTGAAAACTGTCAAATGCTTTCACAAACTTTATCCTTGCCCCTTCTTTTCTCTTTAATTTTAATACTGCTCCTACCACTCATGGTTATTGACCTCCTACAGTGAGGCTGGTTTCCTAGTAATTCATGTACTCATATGGTTACAAGCCCATAAATTGACCGATCAGTAGGTGAGAACAGCTCGTTCCAATTTGACCATTACTCTGTTCCAGAGAGCTGCAATTAGATTTCTAACAATTGCTTTATAGAAGGACTCCTTGTGGAAAGATTATAAAGAAGGGGCACAGAGAAGTTCAGGAAACATGCAGAATCATAATTAAAATTGAGAATTTTGTTTAGCAAATGAATATTAAATCAGTGGAACACTTTCTGTCCACTGGCAATGTGCCCATTACTTCTGCAGGTAACAAGAGATACTATCGTCCCTCCGGTGGACAATGTTTTAGTAATCCCAGCATCACTCTGAAACTCCTTGCTGTGATTCAGAATTAGGTGGCCACAAACTTAGCAGAAGCTGCTGCATTCTGAAAAAGTCAGTCATAATAAACACAGGCTTTGTTCAGGACTGGGGAGGTGTGGAAGTGTGGAGTTCTGCAGAGGCAAAATAAGTGTGTTCAATTTTGCAAGTAAAATTGCTGTGCTTGTCAGTCACTTTTGTGCATTGCCTTTTTCTCTAAAAAACATGAACACCAAGACAGAGAATCCAAGTTCCCATTTTTGTTGTAAGTTAGCCTTGTTTTTCACATTATTGAAACTGCAATTTATCTTCATCAGGCTGGATTTCCAATATTATTATGAATTGCAGGATATAGTAGGATCTTATTATTATTGGCTTTAGGATGAGGCCATGTTGAACGGAGACTTTCAAGAAACTGAAAATGATTTGCCAATATATATTTGCCTTTTGCTGCAAGACTTTTTTTCTTTCTCTGTAATTTCTGATCAAGGTTTCAAGCCCTCAGTGGTTTATTATTTTGCTTAGGATGGAGTTGCAAGATAAAATAAAGGACATCTAATTAATTTGATCTTCAGTTAGAAAACAATATTTTTTTCTATAAGTATGTCCCATACAATTCCAAATGTTTTATGGACATACTTGTACTAATGAATTATTCATTTTTAACTGAAATTTAACTGGGATCCTATATTTTTATTTACTCTTAGCAAAAAAGTCCTAAATCCATTGCCAAGGTTTGTAAAATATTTCTTGTGTATACATGTGCAATTTTTAAAAATATCACTCACACTCTACCTGTTATGATCCAAGCATATTATACTGATGGTAGTTTATTCAATATATTATTTTATCTCTCCATGCCTTTGCTATCCTTTTAACCTAGATAAGCCCTGTTCCCTTGACCAATTACCAATATGATTTCTTTGCTAGCCAATGCATGTATGTTTTACTTCTTTGAAAGGTTCATTGAAAAGACTGATTTTATACAATTTTGCTTTCACTGGGTTTGGTGAAGGCAACAATTGAAAATTGTGCCTGGACATCTTCAGTTTGAAGTCAACTGAGAAATGAGACCAAAAAAAAAAAAAAAAAAAAAAACCAAAAATTGACTAAAGAATATGATTATAAATTTGCAGCCAGATGGATTGCTAGTGATCTCTTTTTAATTTGAGCTAATATTCCAAGTTGCAGTCATTGAAAAAGTACAATCATCGAAAGGGAAAAACCACAGGACTGAAATGATTTTTTTTCTTCCTCTAGGTCTTGTGTCCTTCTCTCTTCCCATATCTCAGGGTTCTAGAGAAAATGGGAGGCTTCCTTCTAAATCGTTCTTCACAGGACAATAATTGGAAATTTTCTACCCTGCTGTGAGAAAGTAGGATCAAGGAATAACAGCATGTCCCCAAACCCCAGATCTTTATTCTCTGACTCACTGAGTTTGTCCATTAAGGGTACAATCATCTACTGCTGTAGCTAGTTCCCTAGTAGGAGGAATTTATACTGGCCATGTTATTACCTTTATGGGGACATACTGTCATTATTAACCACTAACCCTTAGGAACCCCTCCAGATAACTGACCGGCAGCTTAGCTTTTGCCTCCAGAAGGCTCTGAGGTGGGCCAGAATTGAACTGACATCAAAGTCATCTGAATCCTGAATAGACCATGTATTCATGATTTAGTTTTCTATCCTGATTCACAACTAGCCATCATATCTAGGGACAGTGTTAAAGAAAACCCAAATTTGGAGAGAAACCATCTCATATGTGGAGAAGATGGTTAAAAAAGAAAGTCCAATAGTTAAGTCCTATTCTTTCTGAAAGTTAAGGTCAAATAAAGTACAAACTCTTCAGTTGTATCTCAATTTCTTACTCTTCTCTTATGGGTAGAATGGGGATTGGATAAATAGCCACTGGGCTCTTTTCTACTGAACAGCATAGTTCCTAAGGCATTTTCTAAGTGGGCTGACTCCAACTAAAACCTTTCACACAGCACAACTTTTCTAATACTTGGGTATAAAAGAATATCTCAGCCTTGCTCCATTCTACAAAATATTAAATCTGGTCAGTCTCTAGCCTCTACAAACATGCTGTTCTCAGAATCCAGTACTTGTCCAAATCAGACTTGTGTAAATGTTTCCGGAAGTGAGAGCAGATACCTAGTAGCTGAGAGAAAGAAAAGAGATATAAAGGAAACAGTGGTTTTAGAGATTAATAGGGTATCAATTCATATCAATCCATGTCAGTTATCTGAAAGCTACTGCCTATTAAAGTAAATTCATTTAGGAAAAACAACCTAGGGGCCAGCATTATGGCATAATGGGTTAAGCTGCAGCCTGCAATGCCAGCATCCCATATGAGCACCAGTTCATGTCCCGGCTACTCCACTTCTGTTCCAGCTCCCAACTAATGCATCTGGAAAAGCAGCAGAAGATGGCCTAGGTTCTTGGGCCCCTGACCCATGTGGGAGAACCAGATGTAGTTCTTGGCTCCTGGCTTAGTTCTTGGCTATCCCCAGCCATTTCAGCCTTTTGGGGTATGAACAAGAGTATGTAATTCTCTCTCTCTCTCTCTCCCTCTTTTTCTCTCTCGTTTCCTCTCTCCCTATAACTCTGCCCTTCAAATAAATAAAATAAATCTTTAAAGAAGAAAGGAAAACATTCTGTAAGTCCACTAGTAGCATTATTGTATTTGTCTTTTATAGAGGGAGTCATAGGAAATGACATAATTCTTCATACCATTTTCATAGAACAATATTTGTGATGTTTCTGCTCATTTCTCAAAACATTATAACTGAGCACAAGTGGCAGCTCCAGATAATATTTTTTTCAAGATTTTATTTATTTATTTGACAGGTAGAGTTACAGACAGTGAGAGGGAGAGACAGAGAGAAAGGTCTTCCTTCCATTGGTTCACTCCCCAAATGGCTGCTATGGCCGGAACCATGCCAATCTGAAGCCAGGAGCCAGGTACGTCCTCCCAGTCTCCCATGTGGATGTCAGGGGCCCAAGCACTTGGGCCATTTGGATAATATTTGGCATGCCTTTTTTGTACCTAATTGACATATAAAAATTATTTATTCCCATTTTTCCCCTCTAAATTCATAGCATTCAGAGTAGGATCAGGGTGATTTTTGTCTAGTTATAGGTTCCACTCTTCAAGATCAGGTATTTTAGTCTTGTGCCACAGTAGCCACTGCCATTGTCTCTTGCTATAGAAATCTTTGACATTCAAAACCTATCCTCTTTACATGAATTTACACTGAGAAATCACCATACAGCTTGCTGCATTGGAAATACTGTTGATACAGCTGAAGTCCGAGCTACAGGCCCAGTCAGTCCCAAGACAATTCAGCACCTTATCTTTCCTGGTTCCCTTTTGAGAAATAGCACCAACCTTTCTCTAAGACCTCAACACTCTCTCTCTTCCCTTTAAAAATTTTTTATTTACTTTTAATTATATGAAAGGCAGAGGGACAGAGATCCTCCCTATCTGTGCTGGCTTACCTCCCAAATGCTCATAGCAGACAGAGCTGGGCCAGGCCATAGCCAGAAGCCTAGATCTTAATCCGGATCTCCTAGGTGGGTTACAGGGACCCAATCACTGGAGCCATCACTTGCTGCCTCGTAGGGTCCACATTAGTAGGAAGCTGGAATCACAAGCAGAGCCAGGACTCAAACCCAAGCACCTTGATGTGGGAGATGGATGTTTTGTCATCCTTACTGATACAGAAATAATGTAACTACCATGCCCTTTAATATGTCTTGAACAGTTTCAGTTTTTGTTTTCCACTGTTACTATTCTGATAGTAAGAAATAAGCATATTTTATAATGCGCTGTCCCTACTTGATTTATTCAGCAAACTTGACTGCAAAATGCTGAGTATGCTAGGTTTATTCCTTCTTTGAGTTTGTAAAAATTTAATGGAGTTCTCTGCACATCAATCCAAGAAAAGGCTGATTCTCAATTCTTTCAAAATATAAATTAATTGTTAATTAACAGAATCTAACACATTTTATGATCAATGCCCTTGTATAAGTCTCTACAATATAAATTCATGGCCAACGCTTATGTAAAAAATAAATAAGGGCACTAACCTGAGATGATTTGGTAAAGGAGAACATGATAGAGTTGCCTATGAACCATCTACATGTATCCTAGAGTAGATGTGATAAGCTTCCCACTCAGCTCTGAGCCATGATCCAAACTGCATTAAAAACAACAACAAAAACCAGAATTTGGAAGCCTACGTTGCTTCCCCTATGCCTGGCACAAAACACATGTGTGTTCAGTAGTGCTTACTGAACTTAGCTCTCTACATTTTTAAAAAGATTTGGCTCTCTTTAGAATATAAAACTCAGCCTTATAGTCTTTACTGAGAAATTCAGCAAATTCAAAGGCAAAAAAAATTGTTCTGCTCACTAAGACAAGAAAAAGCCTGTAAATTGAAGCTCTACCTCTGCTAAAGTGATGATTTGATAGGATGAATATACTCTCTTCTATAATCAGATCTCTAAGTTGTGCCTTCTTAAATCAGATCCAAGTCAGTCAAAGTCTAGCACAGTCTCTTGTTACAATGCCCCAAATGTTGCGGTATTGAGTTACTTAGGGCAAATCCTCCACATGACCAGACTTACTAAAGCACTGCCAAATTGCAACATATTGGCAGTTTAAGGCCAAACTTTCAATATGTATTTAGCAATGGGTTAATTTGTTTTTAAATGCCAATTCCTGAATCTACTTCTTCAGTGTCTATCAGAGGCATCAAGATGAAGAATTATAAGGGACACTAATAAATACTATTTATTTTCTCTCCTGTGTTTAGAATCTATTGAAAAATAAGATCAGGGGCATATGGATGGATATCAAAATATCAGCACAGTAGTTCCATTAAGTACATTGGAGAATTGTGTTTAGCTGCATTGCTAAAGCCTGATTTGAGCAAACCCTTTACTATTCCTGGCTTTGTCCCCTGTGGGATGCTGGAGTGCCTCTGCTGAACTAACCTCTTGTGGAAGTGAAGATAACCACATATCATCCTTTGAAGCTCTTCATTCAAAGAGATCCAAATGGGTTGAGCGTGCTCTTTCTGTCTCAATTCCTTGCTCTTCCAAGTCACCATTCAATCACCCATTTCCCTGTTGGGGGAGAAAGGAAAGGAGGGTAGAACATGAAAATGAAAGGAGTGGGAATTAGTGTCCCTTCCCCCTCCTCTCCTAACTTAGTGCATGCTCCTGCTTATGAGCTTGCAGTCAATGCTTTCTGTTGTGAGCTTTCCAGCTACTCTACTTCGCATTTTATTTGTCTTCTGAGATATAACATCCTTGAAGGCAGGGATTCTGTTTGCCTTGCTTGTCAATGTATCCTTGGCAACTGGCAAACTCAGAAAATATTTTTAGAATTAATAAATGCAAGGGCTTGCTGGTATGGAAATCTGCAATGGCCAATTATCTTGATAAACCCAGGTTTCAGCAACTGGTAATGGTATTACCTGGAGACCCAGATATAAGACATTCTTTCTGTTCTTTTCCCATAGCACAGAAGAAAATAGTGTGACTGTGATATAAAGGTATTCACCATGTCCCTGTCCCCTCTGCATACTATTTCCAGCAGTGCAGAGTATCACTGTATAGCAGTAGGGAGTCATCAGTTATTCTTCTCTTCTCTTCCTATGCAGTGGCAACAGGATAATAGTCTTGTTATCTGTCCCCTGGGACCACTGAACAGTTTCTAAAAACATCATCTCCTTGTAGAATGACAGGTTAACTGGATATCTTCAATTAAAAATATTGTACACAGTTTTGACTTTTTCAGATGCCCTATTTTTAATGTAAAGTTGCAACTCAAAATTCATGTTAGTGATCAGATAGTACAAAAAACTTGTTTTTCCTTTAAACATAAGAAACTTGTAGGGAAATAGGATTGATTTGAAAGCTTCCCTCTTTGCTCTACTTTTTTGTGGAAATAATGACACAAAGGACATATGGGAAGAAAAGTTGAATAATGAGTCTGTTGTGGAAGAGAACTCTCCATACCATTTGAAAGGACAGGAAGTAATATCTTCAGGAAAAAATATGGATCATAAATAAAATTGAATGCATGGTATTCGCCCTATCCTGTCCAGTCATTTGGTATACGATTGGGATTTATTGGGGACTGAACTTCTCTAGATAAAAATTACTGTTGCTTATAAAGCTCTCACTATACTTGTATATGCCAAAGTGCTTAATGCTCCTAAGAGTGATTTTAATCACCCTATACAAACTATGAAACAGATTCTGTTACACTCATTGGACAAGGAAACTCAGATCTATAAGAGGTTGCCTAGGGGCCAGAGTCATGGTGCAGTGGGTTTAGCTGTTGCCTGTGATCCCAGCATCCCATATAGGTGTTGGTTTGCATCCTGGTTGCTCTGTTTCCAAATCAGATACCTGCTAAATGCACCTGGGAAAGTATTATAAGGTAGCCCAGGTACATAGACCTCTACTACTCCTGTGGGAGACCTGGATGGGGCTCTAGGCTCCCGGCTTGGTCTTGGACAGTCCCGGTCATTGTGCCCATTTGGGGAGCAGATCAGTGTATGGATGATTGCTCTCGCTCAATCTCTCTCTCTTTAAATAAATAAATAAATAAATAAATCCTTTTTTAAAAATAAAGAAGTTACCTTGTGTACCTGAGTTAACTGCTGCATGATTGTAATGAAGTTGTGTGCCCATTTCTGGAGCCCATGTTTATTACTAATAAGCTAAGCTACTTTAAAGGTACTCCAGAGAGAAAAGAAAGTATAAAATGTTTGTACTGGCTGCAATTTTGGATTTAAGGGAGAAAGATCAAAGTTAGATCATCCAAAGTTTGTACATGACTCTGTTCAGCTCACCTGGTAGAGGAGACTTCTAGCATAAATAATGGTGTGCAATTGCTTCAAATTCCTTCTTCCACAAGACCCACAAGGAATAAATATGGAGACAGTGGAATTTTGTACAAAAAATTGCAGTAGTTCTTGTACAAAAAGACTTGTCAAGACTGGATGAAATGAGTGGACAAGGCTGTAAGCAGAAACAGTTCAAGGGAAGTCATCTATCCTACTCTTGGAGCAAATGGCCTGTGCAGGCCCCTACTACCTAGGAGTGAGGCCTGGCCCTGTGGGCCATTGTTGGTGATCAAGAACTCTGACAGTGGGGAAGGCTGAGCCTGTGAATCTTCTACAAACTTCCTATTGTCCTTGGTACTAGAGATGCAGCAATGAATACAACAGACAAAAGTCTCTCATCGATGGAGCGTACTCCTTAATTGATTTACTCAAAGTCACATAGTATTGCAGGGAAATGAAGGTAACTTTGTGCCTGTTCTATATACGCTGTCCCTTTTATTCAGATTGCTCCCTTCCCTACCCCATTTATTTCTCTGGTATGTCCTGCTAGCTATCAAAATATTTTTTAAGGAATCTATCTATCTATCTACCTATCTATCTATCTATCCATCCCCTCTTGGCCATATCAACAACTTATTGGATTTTTTCATTCATTTAATAAGTAAGTGCCAAATATTTCTCATTCACTATACCAGCTCTAGGGGATTCATAATATGAAAGATGGACATTTATATTCTCTATTGTAAATGAGACAGTGAACAAAAATTAGATTACTTGATTACATGTTATATGGAAAAGTAATAAATTTATGGCAAGGTAACTATAGTTAATGAAATATTGCATTCTTGAAAAATGTAAGGAGAATAGATATGTGCTCTTATCACAAAAGTGACAATTATTGAGGGTAACAAATTTGGTAATTACCTAGATTTAACCATTCCTTTTTATATACACAGGTACTTCAAAAAAGATGGAAAATGAAATTAAAATATAAATTTATTTTGTTGCAAAAATTTTTGAAATTCATTCACACAAGCAAGACTTCAAAAAGTTCATAAAATGCATATTGTGAGAAAAGTTGCATGAATTTTAGAAATTTCTGTTTATCAAAATAAATGTACCATTCAATTCCATTTCCCATAGCCTTTTGGAAGTCACCTCCTATAAACAACATAATGTCATGTTGTTCAACATAGAAACATGTAGTTCTATCTATAAATTTTTAAAAATAAAAATAATTAAAATGAAATATATCAGTAAGGATTTCAGGAACACCAGGGCAGGGGAAGTGATTGTAATGTAATAAAGTAAACAAGGAAGGTCTCATTGGGAAGATGTTATTTAATATTTGAAGGGGCTGAGGGTATGGGGCTTGTGGATGTTGAGGGAATAAAAGGAAAGGAAGGCTGCAAAGGAAGCAGCCAGCAGAAGATCCACAGGTAGGAGATGGCCTAGCGAGTTGCAGGAACAATGAAGCTCTCACTTTGGTTGGAGTAGAGTGAGACAGGAACATGTGGTAGGATGTGAGTATAGAGAGATAATGGAGGAACATGAAAGGTACCAAAGATTTACAGATCATCATAAGGATTTCAGCTCATATTCTAGGAGATTGGGGAGCTATAAGAGCATTTTGAGGGAGACATGCTATAACTTGACATAGATATTAACAAGATCTTTCTGGATAATCTACTGTGAAAAGTTTGCATGACAGTCAAGGTGAGAGAAGAGGGACCAGTTTGGAGGCTGTTGTGGTAATTAAGGAGATGGTGTTGTGAAATCATAGCAAAAGTTCTAAGAATAGTTCAATTGCTCAGGTAGAACTTGCTCATTGGAAGTGAGATGTGATTTAAAACAAAAACAAACACACACACGCAAAGAATCCAGGGCAGCTTTTAGATTTTATTTCTGGATAGCAAAGAATGGAGTTGCCATCAACTAAGACTTGGAATGCAATCAATGGAGTAGGCTATGGAAAAGGCAGAGGAGATAACGGTTTTGATCAAAACCTTAAGGTACTTATTTGGCATCCCAATGATAATATCATGTTGGCAATTGGCTATCAGGAGCAAGCTGGAGGGAAAACAATGAGAGGAGATGAGATGATCCTAATTGATCAGTTTGTGTGTGTGTGTGTGTGTGTGTGTGTGTGTGTGTGTAATACCAGCATACAGGTAACATTAAAAGCCATGGGTCTGGGTAAATTTATGAAGAAAGGGGCAAAATCTAAACTGAAAATAATAGAGATAATGAAAGATAATTGCTGGTGGTTTGGTATTAGAGAAAGAGAGAAAAATGTGAAATGATCATATAAGAGAGTGTGAACAGGGAATACAGAAAGGAAAAATAATTTCCAGACAGTATTGAGGTGTGCCCAAAATTAATGGTCATGAATCCAAAGTGAGACCAGTCAGCATGGTTTATACTTCCCTCCAGTCATATTCTCTTGCATGGTTGTAGGTAAAGTATAGCTGGAAAGTTAAGTTTGACATTTTAGGCATCATTAAATATATCCTGCATGAAATGGAGCTATTTGGGAAAATATATGGATAGCTAGCAATACACTTAAGGAGAAATTGTTTATAAAGGCATGTTTGTTATCTCTTTGGATGTAGAAGGCGGAATCCAAGTTTATGAGTTCAAATGATACAAATATATATGTTGTGAGTAACAGAAGCTGAAAATGAATAAGATTCTGGTAAAAGAATATAGCAGCAACATGGTGGGATTCCAGATAAGGAGAAGGAACAAAACTAAGTAAAAGCATATGATCACAAGCCAGCCAAGGAGAATTTATAGACATAAATGAGTAGTTTCCCACTATTAGTTATTTTCAATGTTTTAGGGTAATACAACTGAGTCACTCTTAACATTTATTAATGTCTGCCATACACACAAAAACCAGAATGAATTAGAGAAAAACCTCAAAGACAAAGAGAACAGCAATATAAATGAGACATATGAAGTACAAATTTGGAACAAGAAGTACTGGGGTGGGGGTAACATAAACTTCTAGCAATACACAGAAACATTAGAAGGATATTTAGCAATGTCATAGAATTTGTGAGTCAGTTTTTCAAAAAGATTAAATAATAAGTATCAGCTGGTATTTCAATAAACAATAATTTTACCATATTTTGAATGTTTATTTTGTGTCACACAAACCTACAAACATGCCTGCAATGAACAGACTTTTTCATTATAAAATCAGATCTTGCAAAATAGACATTATTAAGTTTTAATAATGGTAAAATTCATATATTTATTCCTTTTTACAAATAGTGGATGCATTGTATTTTATACAACTCATTATTTTTTGTGAAATACTGTTATGAAATTACTAACATATCTTACATTTTCTATTTCCTTAAAATTAAGGAAATGAAGAAATATTCTCAGTTTATAAGTGATAAAACTAAAGTTCAGAAAGGTTAATTAAGTTGTCCAACTTTCCACAAATGCCTGAATCAAGAATTTAACTTAAATTGGTAGGATTTCAAATTTCTTATTGTTTCCTCATGAAAATTCTAATTATTTTCTCCACTATTTTCAAACCAGCCGTTTCAGCCTGACAAACCTAATTCCATTTGCATACCCAGGAATGCATGTTCATGTCATAAAAGCAAAACATTTTCACACTGCTACAATTCATCAGACTAAAAAATCTTGGTGTCAACAGTGACACAAAATGATTCACAGTGGTAGAGACAAAAACAAGCAACGTAGCTGTCTGGTTTATTTAAGAAGTCAGAGGGGTCACAAAGAATGAGAAAAATTCTGAAGGATGGAAAGAAAACTTGTTTTCTTGGTGAGGCAGAGAAATAAAAAAAAAATCAGCCAGATGCAACTCCTTGTTTTGAAACACATGGGTGCAAAAATCTGTAAAGAAACAAAAACAAAAACAAAAAAAACAAACATGTGATTCAACCACACTGGTTGCTCTATGTGGTGGAACAAGTATTTATAAAACTCTTAGTTGGCTATCTAGTCAATCATCCCCAATATACCTTTCTTTTTTTTTAAAGATTTATTTATTTATTTGAAAGTCAGAGTTACACGGAGAAGAGAGGCAGAATGAAAGAGAAAGAGAGAGGTCTTCCACCTGATGGGTCACTCCCCAATTGGCTGCAATGGCCGGAGCTGCGCTGATCCAAAGCCAGGAGCCAGGAGCTTCTTCCAGGTCTCCCAAGTGGATGCAGGGGCCCAAGGACTTGGGCCAACTTCTACTGCATTCCCAGGCCATAGCAGGGAGCTGGATTGGAAGAAGAGCAGCCGGGACTAGAGCAGGCATCCCTATGGGATGCCAATGCTTCAGGGCAGGGTGTTAACCTGCTGCACAGCTGTGCCACAGTGCTGGCACCCCCAATATACCTTTCAAGATGTCATTTATGCTTCTAATCTACTTCAGCCAGCCCAAAATTCTTATGTTTTCCCAACATGTACCACACATATTGTGTCCTAAAATCAAGAACTGCTGGCCCAGGCCCAAGGTTGTGACAGAAACTACCAGGAATGGACAAAAACTGGTATCAGATAGGATTCAAAGAAAACGAGAGAAATGACTAAGTTATCAGAGACGGGAAATTGGGAACACAGCCGTGCTTGCAGTTAACCAAGGAAAGGAAGTGCTGTGTTATGAAACCAGAACCCCAGGGGAAGAGCTATTACTAGAAATATTACATCAAAGGAATACTCAAAATTGTTAGTAGTAGAGGGTCCGAGGAGGCAAATTCAGGAAAAGGTTGAAATACGAAATTGGTAGCTGGAAAATAACTGATTTTTTTTAACCATTTGCTTGCTTGCTTATTTATATTGTATTATTGCATTTATATAAAGGAAACAAATTTTTATAAATGGTTTTAAGACCACAATGATACTTTTGACCCTGCCCTTCCTCCCTCTCTCAATCCCACCTTCCCACCTTCTTTGCCATTATAAAATTTTATTTATATAAATGGAACAAATTTTATGTGTTCACATATTTTTTTAAAGATTTATTTATTTATTTGAAAGTCAGAGTTACACAGAAAGAAGGAGAGGCAGAGAGAGATAGAGAGATTGGCCACACTGGCTGGAGTTGCTCTGATCTGAAGCCAGGACCCAGGAGCTTATTCCAGGTCTCCCATGTGGGTGCAGGGGCCCAAGGTCTTAGGCCATCTTGTACTGCTTTCCTGGGCCACAGCAGAGAGCTAGATCTGAAGTAAAGCAGCTGGGACTTGAACTGGCACCCATATGGGATTCTGGCACTACAGGCTGTGGCTTTTACCTGCTATTCCACAGCGTCAGCCTATATATGATTTTAAGAGCATAATCATACGTCCCACTGTCCTCCCTCCCTCAACTTCCCACTCCCCCTTTTCCTTCCCTTCTTAATTTTCATTTAATTTTCACAATAACATATTTTCATTTTGCTTTATGATCACAAGCTTAACTCTTCACCAAAGAAAGAATTATAAGTAGTAAGTAGATCTATTTTCACATTTCTGAGGAATCTCCATACAGTCTTCCATATGGTTATACTAGTTTACATTCCCATCAACAGTGTATTGGGGTACCTTTATCCCCACATCCTCACTAGCATTTGTTGTTTTTGATTTTTTGATGATAACCTGTCTAACTGGGGTGAGATGAAACGTCATGGTGGTTTTTATTTACATTTCCCAGATATCTGGTGATTCTTTTTTTTTTTTTTTTTTTTTTTTGACAGGCAGAGTGGACAGTGAGAGAGAGAGAGACAGAGAGAAAGGTCTTCCTTTTGCCGTTGGTTCACCCTCCAATGGCCGCCGCAGACGGCGCGCTGCGGCTGGCGCACCGCGCTCGTCCGATGGCAGGAGCCAGGAGCCAGGTGCTTTTCCTGGTCTCCCCATGGGGTGCAGGGCCCAAGCACCTAGGCCATCCTCCACTGCACTCTCGGGCCACAGCAGAGGGCTGGCCTGGAAGAGGGGCAACCGGGACAGAATCCGGCGCCCCGACCGGGACTAGAACCCGGTGTGCCGGCGCCACAAGGCGGAGGATTAGCCTGTTGAGCCACGGCGCCGGCTTTATCTGGTGATTCTGAGCATCATTTTAAGTGTCTATCAGACATTTGAATTTCATCCTTTGAAAAATACCTGTTCATGTCCTTTGCCCATTTATTGATTGGATTGTTTTTTGTTGTTGTTGTTTTTGTTGTTTTTGAGTTTCCTGAGTTCTTTATAGATTCTTGATATTGTTCCTTTACCAGTGGCATGTTTTGTAAATATTTTCTCCCATTCTGTCAGTTGCCTCTTTACTTTTTTAATGCTTTTCCTTTGTTTTGTAGAAGCTTCTTAGCTTGAAGAAATCTCATTTGTCTATTTTTGCACTTTTATTGCTGGTGCTTTTGGGTTCTTATACAAAAAGTCTTTGTCTATGCCAATATCTTGCCATGTTTTGCTCATGTTTTCCTGATGGTTTCAGGTAATATATTGGACTCTTGTTCCATTGTGAGTTGACTGTGTATTGGATATAAGGTTGATAGCTTGCCCATATGCAGAGATCCAATCTTCCCAACACAATTCATTGAAAACTGTCCTTTCACCAGAGACTGATTTTAGCTTATTTGTCAAGGATTACTTGGTTGTAGATGAGTGGATTAATTTCTGGGGTTTCTAATCTGTTCCTTTGGTCCACATGTCTATTCTTGTGACAGTACCATATAGTTTTCATCACAACTACCCTGTAATATATCTCAAAATTTGGGATTGTGATGCCTCCAGCTTTATTTTTATTGTTTAGGTTTACTTTAACTATTCGGGGTCTCTTGTGTATTCATATGAAATTTTAGGGTCATTTTTTTTCCAGATCTGAGTGTCTTTGGTATTGTTATTGAGATTGCAATGAATCTATAAAGTATTTTTTGTAGTATGGACATTTGGATGATATTAATTCCTCCAATCCATGAGCATGGAAGATTCTTCTTTTTTGTGTGTCTTCTATTTCTTTCGTTAATTTTGTATAATGTTCATTGTAGAAATCTTTCACATTCTTGGTTAAGCTGATTCCAAAGTATTTAAAATTTTTGTAGCTATTGTGAAGAGATTGATCTTACAAGTTTTTTTTCAGACAAGTTATTGGTTGTTTATACAAAGACTATTGATTGTTTTGTGTTAACTTTATATATCGCAACTTGAATTCCAATAATCTCTTAGAGGAGTATTTGGTTCCCCTATGTGTATAATCATATCATATGCAAATGAGGATTATTTGATTTCTCCTTTCCCATTTGTATCCCTTTGATTTCTTTTTCTTGTTAAAAGGTTCTGGCTAGAACTCCCAGGAATAATTGAATAGTAATAGTGAGAGTTGGCATTCATGTCTTGGTCTAGCTCTCAGTTTAAGTGCTTCCAGCTTATTCCCATTCAATATAATTTTGGCTATGGCTTTATCATATATTGTTTTATTATACTGAGATGTGTTACTTCTACACCCGATTTGCTTATGATGTTTCCTTTAAGCATGAAAGAATGTTTATTGAATGATTTCTCTGCATATATTGAGATAATCTTATGATTTTTCATCCTAATTTGCTAATGTGATGTATCATACTTACTTATTTGCTTTGTTGAAACTTTCCTGTATACCAAAGACAAATCTCACTTTGCCAGGGATATTTCTGATGTGTTGTTAGATTCTATTAGGTACCATTTTTGCATCTATTTTCATCAGGGATATTGGTCTTTAGATCTATTTCTTTGTTGTATCTTTTTCTGGTTTTAGAATTAAAGTGATGCTATCTTCATAGAGGTGTTTGGAAGGATACCCTCAATGTCTATTGCTTTGAATAGATTAAGAAGCTTTGGAGTTAATTCTTTAAAACTTTTGTGAATTCTTTACTGAAGCCATCCGGTCCTGATTGCTTCTTTGTTGAGAGTATCTTTATAAGTGATTCAATATCTGTGTTGGCTACTGATCCATTAGGTTTTATATTTCTTCATGACTCAATTTTTGTAGATTGTGTTTGTCTAGAATCTATCCATTTCTTCCAATGTGTTGGCATACAGCTGTTTGTAGTAACTACTGATGATTCTTTCACTTATTATAACATCTCCTTTTTCATTTCTGATTTATTTTTAAAAAGATTTATTTGTAATTTATTTGAGAGACAGAGTTACAGAGTGAGAGAGGGAGAGACAGAGAGGTCTTCCATCCACTGGTTCTCTTCCCAAATGGCCACAATGACCAGATCTGTGCCATTCTGAAAACAGGAGCCAGGAACTTCTTCCAGGTGTCCTACAAGGGTGCAGTGGTCCAAAAATTTGGGCCATCTTTTACTGCCTTTCAAGTCCTGTAGGAGAGAGCTGGATTGGAAGTGGACCAGCTGGGGCATCAACTGGCACTCATAGGGGATACTGGTGCACAGGCAGGCAGAGGATTAACTTACTATGCCACAGCATTGGCCCCCATTTCTGATTTATTAACTTGGGTCTTCTCCCTTTTTTTGATTAGTTGTGCCAATAGTGTATCAATTTTTTTTTAATCTCTTCATTTCACTGATCTTTCATATCATTTTTTGTTTGTTGTAATTTTGTTTATTTATTCTCCAATTTTAATCATTTCTTTCCTACCACTAATTTTTGGTTTTGTTTGTTCTTATTTTTCTAGATCCTTGAGATGCATTGTTACATCATTTATTTGATGCATTTTCAATTTCTTGATGTAGTGACTAGTTGCTATAAACTTTCTTCCTTTTTTAAAATGTTTTTTCCAAAGAAATCTTTTATTTAATGAGTACAAATTTCATAAGAATGACTTTATGAATATAGTGGTTCTTCCCCTCAATACCTGCCCTCCCACTCTCGCACCCATCTCAACTCCTCCTCCCTCTCCCATCCCATTCTCCATTAAGATTCATTTTAATTAACTTTATACAGACAAGACTTATTCAATACTAAGTAAAGATTTCAACAATTTCCACAACACACACACGAAATATAAAAAAATTGTTTGACCAAAAAAAACTGTTTGAGAACAAGTTTTACAGTTAATTCTCATACTACAGGTCATTAACGACAGAGATCCTGCATGGGGAGTAAGTGCACAGTGACTTTTGTTAAACAATTGACAATCTTATGATTGATGTCAGAAATGATCTGGGGCTCTTGACATGAGCTTCCAAGGCTATGGAATCCTTTTGAATCCACAATCTCCGTCAGTATTTATATTGGCTGTCCCAGGCCATCAGCATGAGCTAGAAGTGGAATAGCCAGGACTCATAATAGCGCCGTTAAAGGCAAAGGGTTAATTTACTATGCTACACTGCAGGCAAAGGCTTAATTTACTATGCTACAGTTCCATCCTGAAGTGCTTCTTGTAGACAGCAATCCAATCATCCAAACTTTATCTTTTAATTGGAGAATTTAGACTATTTTCATTCAAGATTGTTATTGATTAGTAATGACTTGTTCTTGCCATTTTCCCAACAATATTTCTATTGCTTGTAATTTTACTATATTTCCTGCCTTTACATTCTTTCATGATGATGACTCTCTGTTTCTGTGTTTAGAACATACTTAAGTATCATTTGGAATGCTGAATGAGTGCTGACAAATTCTTTCGATTTTTGTTTGTTTTGGAAGGTCTTCATTTCACCTTTGTTTATAAATGAAACTGTTACTGGACACAGAATTTTAGGTTAACCATTTTTTCTTTCTTTCATGACTTGGACTACGTCTCTCCTTTCTCTCCGAGACTGTGGGGTTTCTGATGAGAAATCAGATGTCAGTCTAATGGGAGATTCTTTGACAGTGATCTGACATTACTCTCTCGAACATTTTAGGATCCCTTCTTTGTGTTTTATTTCTCAAAAATTTTCTGTAATGTGTCATGGTGTATATCTTTTCTGATTGTTCTATGTGCTCCGTTTACTTGAATGTCCCTATCAGTCTCCAAATTAGGGATGTTTTCTGCTATTATTTCACTTAGAAGGTCTTCTAATCCATTCTCCCTTTCCACACCTTCAAAAGGTTTAAGACACATGTATTTGGTCATTTGATAGTATCCCATAAACCTTGAATGCTATTTTTGGTTATTCTAATTTTATACTCTTTATTTTTGTCTGAGAAAGTTCCCATTTGCTCTTCTAGCTCAAATATACTTTCTTCTGCTTCACCAAATCTGTTGTTAAGGTTTTAACTGTGTTTTTTATTTGACATGTTGAATTCTTCATTTCTAATATTTCAGTTTGATTTCTTTTCAATATCTATATCTCCAGGTAGAATTTCTCATCCATGTCATAAATGGATTTCCTTAACTAGTATATTTGATTCTCTGTGTTTTTGATCAATGTTATGCTCATCCTTTGAATTCCTTTTCAGGCATTTTATCAGTCACTTTGTCTTCACATTCTAATATTGAACCATTGTTGTATTCCTTTAGGGGAGTCATTTCATCTACCTTGTTCACATTTTTGTATTTCTCCATTTATTTTTAGCCATTTTTGAAAACTTGTTGGCTTCCCCTTCTGAGAGCTTTTATCATGCAAATATGTCTTTCATGGCTTAGTGGAGTGTCTTCTCCTTCAGCAGATATCCAGAACCATGTACTGGTTGAGGCCAGGGAGCTTTGCTCAATATTTGAGTGTGGGGCAAGGGTTCAGAATGATATAGAAGTTGGATGGTAGATTTCCTCTATCATCAGAATGGAGGAAGGTATGATTACATCAGGTGGCATGATCACAGCCTGAGCTTTCTCTGCAAAGGGGAATCAACTGCCCTGGGTGAGGCTATAGTGTCTCAGTATGTCACACATTCAGGCACATAGACAGCACAAAGGGTCTATGTGCTCCTCAGTTTGAATGCAACAGTCACAGAATTCCCATAGTCAGTGGGAGCAAGGGATCTATTCTCAGCCTTGTGAAACTTTCCAGTCTTCAGAGAGTGCTATGCCATTCCCAGAGCCAACAGAGCCCAATAGAGATTGGTCAGTGTTCCACCTTGGCAAGTTGAATCCAGGCACCTTGATAGAGTGAGCCAAGAGGAGCACTTCACAGGCCCAAGTGGGTACTCCAACTCCCTGCCAACCTCCAGATATGATTTGAAATCAGTGGGGATCATGGATTTATCCCTCTGATAAAATCCCCCAGTCACTCACAGGCCACAGCAACCTCTACTTGCATTATTGAGATGGAACTTCCTCCCTGTGTCATTGGTGTCTTTTTGAGGAAAAGGGAGATGCTGTGTGCTCTCGTTCCCTGAGGTTAGGTACCTGCACCTTGCTTGCATTTCAGGCTGTACTCAAAGTCAGTGGGGACTGCAAAGTTCTTTCTCAGAAAATATCACCCATGGCATGGGCTACTGCTGCTTCCTCTCACTTTGTTCCAAGATGATACCCTCTCCAGTCACTGGTATGGGAGTTGCTGGTAGTGTCTAAATTTCTGCAGTGTGATTGTATCATCTCCAGTGCTTTACAGCATCTCTTTTCTTTCTGTAAAATTTCCATTGTGAATTTCTCTCCATTGTCCCCTGGGAATGCAGTTCTTCCCCTTCTGCAATCTTCCCATGGTCAAAGTCAACACATCTTTTCCCTATTCAGCCATCTTTGTTCTCCTTTCTTTTTTTCAGAACTGTTTTATGTTTTTGAAAGTCAGAGTTAGAGAGAACACTCTTTTATCCACTGTTTCACTCCCAATTGGCCACAAGAGCTGAGATTGGACCAGGCCAAAACTAGGAGCCAAGAACTCCATCTATAGATCCCACATGGTTGCCAGAGAACCAACCAGTTGGGCCATCTTTTGGGGCTTTCCCAGGCATATTAGCAGGGATATGGATTGCAAGTGGAGCTTCTGGTATATGAACCAGTGCTCACTTGGGATTTCAGCATCCCAAGCAATGGTTTTAGCCACTGCACCACAAAGCTGGCCCCAACCATTTACTTTTTTTTAAGTCATGAAACAAGCCATTCTTTCAAGGTTTTATGTTATTTATTTGAGATGCAGAGTTAGAGAGAGAGAGAGAGAGATAGACAGAGAGAAAGAGAGAGAGAGAGAGAGAGAGAGATTGAGAGAGAGAGAGGTCTTCCTTCTGCTGGCTCACTCCCTAAATGGCCACAATGGGTGGAGCTGGGCCTATCCAAAGCAAGGAGCCAGGAGTTTCTTCTGGGTCTCCCATGTGTGTGCAGGGGGCCAAATACTTGGGTTATCATCCACTGCTTTTCCAGGCCATTTGCACGGAGCTAGATAGGAAGTGGATCAACTGGGACTTGAACTGATATACATATGGGATGCCTGCACCACAGGCAGAGACTTAACCTACTATGCCACAGTGCTGGCTCCATCAACAATTTGCTTTCTACATTTGTTGCTTCCACATGATTTCTGTTTTGAAATGCTCATCTTAAGAAATGTCTCTACCTTATGGTTTGGTGCCTTGGATTTTCTACTGTTACAATTTTAGATCTGTGAAGTTCCTATGCATTTTTTCATGTACTACAGATTCATCCCAATTAACTGGTCCTCCTCTGTGTGTATAACAAGATTCTTAATTTGGACTCCTACTAGCAGCAAATGAAAGTTACTGGTTTTCTGCTTTTGCAAAAACACTTGGTATCAGAAGATTTTTTAAGGAGAATTATTTTATTTATTTGAAAGTCAGAGTTATAGAGAGAGGTAGAGCAAGAGAGAGAGAGGTATTCCATTCCACTAATTCACTCCCCAAATGACCACAATAGCCAGAATGTCATTACATAAATGAAAGTAGCAAAGTTATGGAGAAACAGCCAAAAAAGTAATAACTGGGGAAAGTTTTGAGCCCACTTGTTAAGATTTATATTAAGATGTAATACTGGAGTGCCTACATTAAATTCCCTACTCTGTTTCATCACTTCAGATTCTTACTAAGTCAGATCCTAGGGGGTAGTGGTGATGGCTCAAGTGATTGGAATCCTGCTATACTTGTGGAGGACCTGGTTTGAGTTCCAAGCTCCCACCAATAGCCAAGTCAAGTCCCAGTCATTGGAGGAGTAAACTAGGGAATAGAAGCACTGTTTCCATCTCTGTCTTGCTCTCATTCCCTCTAAAAATCCCACCTAAATAATTTTTTAAAGCACCAGCAGAGCAAGTGTTTATCATAGTAATTAAGACACTGTGTGGGATCCCACATTCTATATTGCAGTGTCTAGGTTCAAGTCCTGTCTCTGCCGTTGGTTCTAGCTTCCTGTGAATGAGACAGCAGATGATGGTCAAATACTTGAGTATGTGCCATCTTCATGGGACTCCCAGCCTGGGTTCTTATCTCCTAGATTCATCCTGACCAGCCTTTTCTACTGTGGGCATTGGATGGGAACTGTTTGCCTCTGTGTTTATGTATGTACATGTATTTGTATGGGTTTATGTGTGTGTGTGTGTGTGTGTGTGTGTGTGTCTTTCTCCCTTTTTTAATTTCAATTAAATAAATTAAATACAATATATATGTTTTTTAAAAATGATCAGAGCTGCCTAATGGACTCCAGGAAATGCTCAAGAATGAGAGGGTGTGAACTGAATTAAAACTACAGAAGAAACAAAAAATTGTACATAGATATGATACTAATATAAAACATTTTGACATAGAAACTAGAGAAAAATTGAAATTTTGTGCTAGTTAGTAATGTGTCAGATTTTTCTTCCTAAAATCTGACATTGAGATCAATATTCCCCAGTATTTCTTAGACAATCAATTATTGTATAAGCACTGCGAAGAATCAAGTAATACAGGGCAAGATAATGAGTATCTGGCCTCTGCTGTCAAAGGTAGGGTATGCATATACTTGATCATCCAAACAAGTAGGATGCTATTAATAATTACAGCATGGCAACAGGTGAAAATTAGGATTTTTCTAGGCTAATTAGAATTTATGACACCATATACAAAGAAAAATAGTATACAATATGATAAGACTTAGGGTTCTTAATCCTTTTTGAGACCTTATACAAGGCTGTGTAAATTATATTTCTCCATAGGCTCAGGGACAGCATCATCAACCTGCACACTGTGGAGTTGTACAATGTCCTGCACTTAGCTTAATATCTTGCTATTTACAATTAAAATTATGAATATTTCAAAGAAGGATGTCCACACTTTCATCTTGTTGTGAGCTGCACAAATTATGTAGACAATGTTGAAAAGAAAATATAGCTTACTGGTTTGATGGGAAGAGGATAAGAATAACAGAAGATTCAGGAACTAAATGGTATAAAAGTGACTGAAACACCTGAAAATAGTTACATAGATAAAACATCTAACTATAACATAAATAACTATGTTAATAAGGTAATACCAATTGAGGTGATTCAGATAAGTAGGGAAGGGGAAATAAGAACAATTTCTCCCAGAAACATTTTATTTAAGATGTGCAAACTTCATGTATTTCAAAAATACAACTTTAGGAATATAGTGATTCTTCCAACAGTATCCATGCTCTCACCCGAACTCCTTCCCCTCTTCTTCCTCCCTCTCCTATTCTGATTCTTATTTTTTACTAAGATCTATTTTCGATTAACTTTATACACATACAATTAACTCTGTGCTAAGTGAACAGTTTAGCAAATTGCATGACAAAATAAAGACTATTCTTCAACAGTTGAGAGATAGGCACTGTTCAATGTCATTGCATTAAAGTGTTAATTTAACTTCTATAGATTATATTTTAGGTGATCTATTAGTTATCACAGATCAGGGAGAATATATGATATTTGTCCTTTTGAAACTGTCTTATTTCACTAAGTACAATGGTCAGATTCATCTATTTTGTTGCAAATGACCATATTTCTTTTTTTTTTTTTTACTGCTGTGTAGTATTCCATGGTGTACATATCCCATAATTTCTTTATCCAGTCTTCTGTTGACAAGCATTTAGGTTGATTCCATATCTTAACTACTGTGAATTGAGCTGCAATAGACATGCAGGTACAGATAATTCTTTCATATGCTGATTTCATTTCACTTGGATAAATTCCCAGGAGTGGATGGCTGGGTCATATAGTAGGTCTATATTCAGATTTCTGGGTTATTCCCATATTGTCTTGCACAGTATCTGTATCAGTTTACATTCCCATTAACAGTGGCTTAGGGTACCTTTTTCCTCCCAACATCCTCTCCTGCATTTGTTATTTCTTGATTTCTATATGAAAGCCATTATAATTTGGGTGAGGTGAAACCCAATTGCCATTTTTTTTTTGACAGGCAGAGTGGACAGTGAGAGAGAGAGAGAGACAGAGAGAAAGGTCTTCCTTTGCCGTTGGTTCACCCTCCAATGGCTGCCACGGATGGCGCGCTGAGGCCGGCGCACCGCGCTCATCCAATGGCAGGAGCCAGGTGCTAGGTGCTTTTTCCTGGTCTCCCATGGGGTGCCGGGCCCAAGCACTTGAGCCATCCTCCACTGCACTCCTGGGCCACAGCAGAGGGCTGGCCTGGAAGAGGGGCAACCGGGACAGAATCCGGCGCCCCGACCGGGACTAGAACCCGGTGTGCCGGCGCCGCAAGGCGGAGGATTAGCCTGTTGAGCCACGGCGCCGGCTCCAATTGCCATTTTGACTTGCATGTCCCAGACAGCTAGTGATCCTGAGAATTTTTTCATGTGTCTGTTGGCCATTTGAAAAATGCATGTTCAAGTCCTTTATGCATTTCTTAATTGGGTTGTTTGTTTTGTTGTTGTTGAGTTTCTTGAACTCTTTATATATTGTGGTTATTAACCATTTATGAGTTGCATAGTTTGAAAATAATTCCTCCTATTCAGTTGGTTGCTTCTTTACTTGCTGTTTGTTTTGCAGTATTAATTTTTCAAAAAAATCATCTTTTTGTTTTGTTGATCTTTTGTATTGCTTTTTGGTTTCAATTTTATTTATTCCTTCTCTAATTAATTATTTCTTTTCTCCTACTAGTCTTGCATTTGGTTTGCTCTTGTTTTTCCAGGTCTTTGAGATGTATTGATAGCCTTTCCATTTTCTTGATGTAGGCACCAATTGCTATGAACTTTCTTCTTAACATTGCTTCTGCTCTATCCCATAAGTTTTCATTAGTTATACTGTCATTTTCATTCATTATCAGAAATTTCTTGATATCTCTTTTGATTTCTTCAATGACCCACTCTTCATTCAAGAGCATGTTGTTCAGTCTCCATGTGTTTACATAAATTCTAGAGATTCTTTTTTTTTTTTTTTTTTGAGATTCTTGATCTTGAGTGTTGATTTCCAGCTTCATTCCATGTGGTCAGAGAAGATGCATAGTATGATTTCAATTTTTTTTTTTAAATTTGCTGAGACTTACTTTATGGTGTTGCCTATGCTCTATCCTAATGAAAGTTTCATGCAGTGGTGAGAAGAATGTGTCTCCTGCATTGGTAGGATGAAAAGTTTTGTAAATAACCATTAGGTCTATTTGGTCTATAGTGTTGATTAACTCTGATTTCCTCGCTTATTTTCTGTCTGATTGATCTGTCCTTTGTGGAAAGTGGGGTATTGAAGTCCCTCATTACTATTGTATTGGAGTTTATGTCTCCCTTTAGATCCATTAGCATTTTTTTGAAATTGACAGGTGACCTGTAATTAGCTGCATATATGTTTACAGTAGTCACATCTTCCTGTTGAGTTGATCCCTTAATCATTACATAGTGTCCTTCTTGGTCCTTTTAACAGTTTTTGGTTTAAAGTCTATTTTGCCTGATATTAGGTTGGCTACACTAGCTCTTATTTGGTTTCTGTCAGCATGGAATTTCTTTTTCCATCCCTTAACTTTTTGTCTGCTTGTTCCTTTGTTGGTGAGATGTGTTTCTTGTGGGTGGCAAATAGATGGGATTTGTTTTTTAATCCATTCTGTGTCTTTTAACTGGAGAGTTGATGCCATTTAAATTCAAGGTGACTATTGATAAGTAACAAATTTTCCCTAGCATTTTTCTGTAAATATTCCTATTGTTTACTTTGAATTTCCTTTGTACTTTCTGCCTTCACCTTCTTTCATAGTGATGACCACATTTCTGTGCCTCTGTGTGTAACACATCCTTAAGCATCTTTTGTAAGATTGGACAAGGGGTGACAAATTCTTTCAATTTCTGTTTGTTATGGAAGGTCTTTATTTCACCTCATTCATAAATGAGAGCTTTGCAGGGTACAATGTTCTGGGTTGACAGTTTTTTCTATTAATGCTTGGACTTTGTCTCACCATTCTCTTCTAGCCTATAGGGTTTCTAATGAGAAGTCAGCTATGAGTCTAATTGGAGATCCTCTGAAAGTAATTTGGTGTTTTTTGTGTATATTTTAGAATCTTTATGTTTTACTGTGGAGAGTTTGACTACGATGTGTCATGGTGAAGTTCTTTTCTGGTCATGTCTATTAGGAGCTCTACGTGCCTCCTACACTTGGACATCCTTTTCTTTCTCCAAATTAGGGAAATTTTCTGTAGTTATTTCACTAAAATTACCTTCTAAGCCATTCTATCTTTCCATGCCTTCAGGAACTCTTAAGACCTGTTTGTTGGGTCATTAGATGGTATCCTATAAATCTCCAACAGTGATTTTTAGTTTTTTTTCTTTTTTAATTTCATCTTTTAATCTTTCGGACTGACTGTAAAATTTCTAGAGATTTGTATTCTATCTTGGATATTCTTTCTTCTGTCTCATTGAGTCTTTCTTAAGGATTGCCACCGTATTGTTTTATTTGTATATTGAATTCTTCATTTCTAATATTCCATTTTGATTTCCCTCTAAAGTCTCAATTTCATGGGAAGAATTTTCATTCATATCATGTATGGATTTCTTCAGTTCATGAATTTTCATCTAATTACTTCTAAGTAATCCTACAATCAATTTTCTGAATTTTGTTTCTGGCATTTCATCAATCTCTTCATCATCACATTCTATTACTGAAGTTTTGTGTTCTTATTGTCTTCCTTATTCTTATTTCTTGAATTGCTGCATTTATTATTAGGCATTTGTGGTGACACTTTTTTTTTTCCTTGTGATGGTTGTTATCTTTTGACTATGCCTCTGTGGCTTGCTGGTGTGTCTAATCTTTCAGACAATATCCAGAGCTATGTGCTGGGTGTGGTCAGGGAGCTCTGTTCAGTGCTCCAGGATGAAGAGAGTGTCTCAGATGACACCCAAGTTGGGCATGGTATTTTTTTTTTTTAATTTATTGGAAGGGATGTTTGTTCTGTTCTGTTGATATATTCTCATGCTCACTCCCTCTCCTCAAAGGAGACCAATTCCTGGACACGTTCCCATAGAACCACAGAAACATACCAAGGATCCATGCAATCCTCAGTGTGAACACGGATCCTGCAGCAATGACCCTCACCAGGGTATTAGAGCACCTAGTCATGTGGAACCACCCTCAATGACTGCCTAAAGTCCCAGCCACACCCTGTGCTCTCCCATGCAGCCACAGTGTTTTCACAGTCCCAGCACACAAGCTCCCACAATCAGGAGCTCATAGTCCCCTGTCAATTCTCCCAGCCAGACTCAGGAGTCTCCTCTCAGCTGGTTGCTGGGCACATGAACAGGAGCTGGCACAGCTGTCATGTATGTCTAAAATGTCTCAAGCCCTCTTTTGGCTAGTGACAGGATGCTGGTGCCAGGTGGTTGGGGAGAGAGAAATGTGCCCTTCCTCCCCTTTTTTCCTTGGTTGGCAAAAACATTGTCGTTTCAAGACAGCCAGCTTATCCTGCAGCTTCATTACCAGTGGCTTGGGCTGCTTCAGTCTGGTCTCACCTCGCTCCAAAGCTGGTATTAAGGCTTTCAGCTGCCGGAGTCTTGAGTTGTGCATGGCCACACCCTCCAAGTACAATCACAGTGTCCCTCTAATTTGTGTGCCTTTTCCTCTGCTGTTTTCTTTTTAACTTTTCCCTGAGACTACACTCTCTCAACTGGTTTTAAAACTTTCTTCCCTTAGACTAGAGCAGTAAGCTCCCTCCCTATTCCACTATCTTTGCCTTTCCATAAGAACAATTTTTAAAAGTTATCAGAAAAGTGGGGAAAGGCAGAATTTCTGAACAATGAGAGGCAGGCTATCAATAACATTAGAATCTTTGGTATCAACAGTATTGAAGTTAAGCTTTGTGAACGTCAAGTTGTAATTGTTGAGCATATATTTTTAACGTTCATTATAAGGAAACAGATTGATGTGTGTATAATGGTAGAAGCAAATTGTAAGATTTCATGTTTATAAAATACATTGAAACATCCTTGTCCAAATAATGGACATTTCACAGTTTCAGGAAGTGAAACATAGGAATAGGAAAATAAAATTTACTTTCAACTATCGTCATATATTTTTGAACCTAAGAAGTGAAGAGAAATTGTCAGACTGATAGATTCTCTCTTAAATCTTTTCATCAAGTAGTACACAAATCATTGTGTCCTTAATTATGGATATTATGCCCAAAGTCTTTTAAAATTATGAACCAAGAAGAAGGCATTTGGGACCCCAGTGTGTATAATCCCATGTCAGAGTGCCAGGTTCAATTACTGCTTCAATTACTGAATCAACGTTTCTGATTCAACTTCCTGCTAATGTGCATTCTGGGAGGCAGCGATTGGTGGCTCAAGAGCTTGGGTTCCTTCTTCCTACATTGGAGATCTAGATTGAATTCCGGATCTTGACTTCTTCTTGTCCCAGCCCCAGCTATTGATAGGATTTGGGGAGTAAACCGTTGGATGGAAGACCAAAATAGAATTATTGACTCAGCTTTATGGTTTTATACTGGACCAGACCTGGCTAGTGCAGCCATTTAGGGAGTGAAGCATTGGATGGAGAATTTCTCTCTCTCTTCCTTCTCTCAATCTTGCTCTAACTTTCAAATGAATAAATGTTTTAACTCACTCATTCAGCGAGTGATGTCTGTTTTAGTTACTTAAGCTTCACAAAGGACTTCTGAGTTAAAATGCATTATTCCATTTTATATGTGAGAAAACTAAAACTCAGAGTTGAATTTTTCTTAGTCACATAGTAAATTAACTGAAAATCAATTAACTGGTTTATTCATTGAGCTAATTATTGAGTACCCAGCATGCTTAGATGGTGTGCTATGTGCTAAGAATGCAATGTGAGCAACCCAGAATGGTGTTTATACTGTGTCTTAGTCCATTCAGGCGTCTTAGCAAAATGCCATAGATTGTAGGGCTTGTAAACAGGAGAAATTTATTTCTAACAGTTCTGAGAGATGGAAGTCTAATAATCAGTATGCTAGCATAGTTGTGTTCTGTTGAGAACTCTCTTCCAGTTTGCAGACTGTTGACTTTTTGCTGTATTCAAAAATGGAAAAATAAAATCCCTTGCAGTCTGAGTGTCCTTTTTTCAAATTTGAGAAATAAAAAGTATACATATTTGTGGTATACAACATGATGTTTTGATACATGTATACATTTGTAATGTTCAACTCTGGGCAAACATCTACTTGCATATTTAAAAGTTCATGAAGATGAAATTGAAAGATGAATTTATTTTGTAGCAAAAATTTTTGAAATCCATGAATAACTTTTCATAATACACATTGTTCATGACATTATTAAAGATATCTTCTAGGGGCTGGAGCTGTGACATATAGGTAAAGCCACCATCTGCATTGCCAGCATCCCATAAGTGTACTGGTTCGAGTCCTAGCTACTCCACTTCTGATCCAGCTCTATTCTATGGCCTGGGAAAGAAATAGAAGATGGCCCAAGTCCTTGGACCCTTGGGCCACATAGAAGAACTGGAAGAAACTCCTGGCTCTTGGCTTCGGACCGGACCAGCTCCAGCCATTGGGGCCATTTGGGGAGTGAACCACTGGAGGGAAGACCTCTCTCTCTCTGCTTCTCCCTCTCAGTAAATCTGCCTTTCACATAAATAAATAAATCTTAGGGCCGGTGCCCTGGCTCACTTGGTTAATCCTCTGCCTGCCCTGGCATCCCATATGGGCGTCAGGTTCTAGTCTTGGTTGCTCCTCTTCCAGTCCAGCTCTCTGTTGTGGCCCAGGAGGGCAGTAGAGGACATGTGTTTGGGCTCCTGCACCCTCATGGGAGCTCGGGAAGAAGCACCTGGCTCCTGGCTTGGGATCAGCACAGCACTGGCCATAGCGATCATTTGGGGAGTGAACCAATGGAAGGAAGTCCTTTCTCTCTGTCTCTCTCTCACTTTCTATAACTCTACCTGTCAAATAAAAATAAATAAATAAATAAATAAATCTTTTAAAATGATATAACTTTTTCCTCAAATATAATTCCTTTATGTTGAAAACATTCAAAATAGTTTTCTCCATGTTTAAATGTATATATTAGGTGATCTTTATCTATAGTCACCCTCTGTGCAATACAGCCAAAGAATTTTTCCCCTAACTACAAATTACTATTCATTAATCAAATTATCATTGCTATTTTAGTACTAACTACCTATTTTTTCCAGCCTCTGATAACCACCAGTGTACTTCCAATTACTATGAGAAAAGCTATTTTAGATTTAACATGAGGGAGATCATGCAGTGCTTATCTTTCTATACCTTATGTATACCCTTAACTCCCGAAATGGACAGAATATTCAGCCAAAAATCAACAAAGAAACAGTGGAGTTAACTACTTTGTAGACAGATTGGACCAAGTCAACAACTGCAGAATACGCTCTCCAACAGCAGTACAATATTCATTCTATTCAACAGCATGTTGAGCCCTTCCAGGATGGATTATGGTCATAAAACAAATCTCAAGAAATTTTTAAAAAAATCAAACTTGTATCAAGTATCTTTTCTGACAGCAGTGCAATAAAACTAATAATAACCAGAAAAACTTTAGGAAATGTAAAAATACATGAAAATTAAACTATTCTTTTTTTTAAAAAAAGATTTATTTATTTATTTAAAAGGCAGAGTTACAGAGAGAGAGAGAGAGAGAGAGGTCCTCCATCAGCTAGTTCACTTCCCAAATGGCCACAACACCTGTAACTAGGCCCATCCAAAGCCAGGAGCCAGGAGCTTCCGCCAGCTCTCCCACTTGGGTACAGGGGTCCAAGCACTCGAGCCATCTTCTACTGCCTTCCCAGGCCATTAATAAAGAGTTGGATGAGAAGTGGAGCAGCCAGCACAGTAGCTGGCGCCCATGTGGGATGCAGGTACTTCAAGCAGAGGCTCAACCTATTATGCTACAGCACTGGCTCCTAAACATTTTACTCTTGAACAACCAGTGATTCATGGATTAAACTTAGAAGGAAAGTAAAAAATATCTTGACAAAGTATACTAAAACCTATGGAATAAAGCAACAGGCATACTAAAAAGGATGTTTCTTGCAAGCAATAATTACACTGAAAAAGAAAAACAATCAGAGGATTTCAAATAAACTATCAATGCACCACAAGGAACCAGAATAAGAGAAAACCAAATCAAACTCGTAGAAAGACCGGATGTTAATTGTTATGAGAACTAAGCTCATAACCTAATCACCCCTCCAAGCCCTCACATCCCTTACCGTCACACATCAATTTGGAGTATTGGAGGAGGCATAAATAGTCCATTGCATTCCACCCTTAGACATTAAAATCATGTGCAAAATGCATTCATTCCATTCCAAAAGCGTTAGCTCATTCTAGTATGAAATATGAATCAAAGTCTAAGGCCTAGAGTCTCATATAAATATCAGCTAAATCAGATATAGGTGACAGGCAATTTAGCATATGTCCTGAGGTAAAATGTCACCCGGTTGTGACACTGGGAGATAAATCATGTTATGTGCTTCCAAAATGAAATACTATTGTGGGGCAGGTATAGGATATACACTCTCATTCAAAAAGGGTAGAATAGAAATGTTGAGGTGTTGAATAGATCCTAGTCTGAAGCTCAAAATGGCAAAATGGCAAAAAAAAAATGTTAAATCTTAAGAATGGAGAAATTCTTTTTTAACTCCATTTCTTATCTTCCAGATACACTGGGTGAGAGCTGATTTCCCAGGGTTCCAGTTTACCTAGCGCCTTGGGCTTTGTTGAATGTAGCCCATGCTGTAGCTTTTCCAGGTTGGAATTGCATACTGAGGATTCCTCCCCATAGAGCAATTTTGCATTTCTCTAGTGGAAATGATCTCCCATGACCTGTCTTCTGGTTCTGTGCTTGAGTTTTGTGCCCAAGGCCACTTCATTCTTCGAATCTACATCTTTAATTCCATTTCCATGGCTAAAACATTCTACCCCAGCAGATATGGCACCAACTTGCTGATATGAAGGATTTCCACCCCATGGAGAGGGATAACCACTGTGGAGCTTTGAAATAGTTCTTCCCCATCGAGGGGTAGCCCCAGTGACTTCTAAAAATAATTTTTTTGAATCATTCTTGCCTTGTATTAATGGGTAGCACCTGGGTTTCCTGAAATGAATGAGACAAACTGATTTCCTTATCTAATGATGGCTTAGTGACACTCCATTATCTCCTAAATAGGCTTTCTCACTTTTTCCCAAGAAAGCTGAGAATTTTCTAAATATTTAAGTCCCACTAACCCTTTGTTTTAAAAATCTATCTTTAAATTACTCCTCTTTATATCATTGATATTCAAGAGAAGGTGAGTCACACCTTCAACAATTTTGTAACCAAATACCCACTTTCATTTCTCACAAATTCATATGAGCCCGATTTGCTCAAGGCCTTTGCTACTACTTCCTAACAAGGAGGGCCTTTCTTCCATGGTCCAGTAAAGTGTTCTTCGTTTCCATTCAAGACCTCATCAGAATGGCTGTTACTCCTTATTTCTACTAACATTTTGCTCATGACCACTTACGTGTTCTCTAAAATCAAACTTTCCACACAATTCTCTTTTCTTCCCAGGCCCACACCAGAATTAACCTTAGCAATCAGTTCATGGCATGGTAGGCCTTTTCCTAGAAGGACATCAAAACTCTTATAGTTTCTATCCATTCCCTAGTTCCCACATTTCTTCCACATTTCTAGATATTTGCTACAGTAGCATCTCCATCTTTCAACAATAGTGTTCTAGTTTAGTGCTTGTGAGCTGCTATTAATAAGACTCTGCAACTTAGATAATTGATAAGCAACAGAAATATATCTTCCATAGTTCTGGAGACTGGGAGCTCAGACCACAATACTGGCAATTCTGGTGCCTTGTGAGAGCTTGCTTCCTTATAGATGACCGTCTTACTCTAACCTCACATGGTGGTAGGGACCAGTCAGCTCTGAGTCTCTTTATAAAGACACTAATTCTGTGCACATTCATGATCTAATTACTTCCAGAAGCCGCATTCCCCATTGCCAATTATGATCACCTTGGAAATTAGGATTTTAAGATGAATTTTGGAGGAATGTGAACATTCAGTCCATTACACACTATAATAGATTAGGCAGGACATAGTCAATTTTTTTTCTTTAATGTAATCTGAAGAAAACTTTCAGGTAATATTTATCTTCTATGCAACTATTATTATGGTTAATTCTGATTGGCATGGGCCATATTTGACATTGGGAAGTGAAGAAGATATGTTCCTTGTCTTTCGAGAGTTTTAGTAGACTCGTGCCTAAGCAACTGACTAAAAACAAACAAAACGGAATAAAATAAGTAGTAAGAAGATTTGGAAATACTAGAATGTGGGAAAGAAAGAGGAGAATTAAATATGATTGAAAGGCTTCATGGAGAAACTTAGCTGAGACTCATAATGTGTGGATTGAAATTCAAGATTATTCAAACAATTTCCAGAAAGGTCACATTATGATAATTAAATTGGCAGATCTGAGGAACTTAACTCTACAATTAACAGATGTCTAGCAAACAACAGTATCATTTTGAAATTAATGATACTAAAAATTAATTTATTGGTGTGTATTTAATACTGAACAAGAAGAAAGACAAAAAAATCACAATGGTATGAATATTCATACCATTTACTGTCTGTTGAGTACTAGTGACCAGTTGTAACACAAGCTTTTGGAAAATGTCTTATAGAAGAAAGAGGAAATAAAACCAGAAAGGCAAGAAGAATCAAATTGCGGAAAGAGTTGCTTTTCAAGTGAAGTTTAAGTTAGCTTTCTAGGTAATGGCAAGCCTCTTATTTTCAGTATCTAGCACCTACATCTTACATGAAAGCAAGCAACATGTGTTTATTGAATGAAAAATAAAAATGTGAAATAATAAATAATGAAAAGTGTAACATTCATCAATTTATGCCACAGATATTACTGATCAGTGCTCTAAGCATTGCACCATAAAAACAAGCAAGGATTTCTGTCCTCATATATTCCCCAGCTTTTGTGTTACACATATGCCACATATGCCAGTCAGTAATGACAATGCTCTAAGAGATGAGACTTTGGAGAGGAAACATAAAATCCTTTGGAACACAATAGGCAGACTTCTTAACCTAGCTCTTGTGAGTTTTCAGATTTGCTTTTTCAGGGAAGGATGGTTAATGAGGGACACAGAATTGGAAAAAATGGCATCTATGGTAAGGCATGAAATACGAACAGGAATTGGGGAGAAAGAAGAACAAAGTGTGTAAAGAACTAAATGGCATGGGTGCAAATTTGGCTACTGGTTAAGATGTTGGTTAACATGACTGCATCCCATATCAGAGTATACGAGCTGGATGCCTTCCATAAGATCCTGATACCATCTTCCTACTAACGCAGACCCTGGGATACAGCTATAATAGCTCAAGTAATTAGCTTCCTGGATTGACTTCCTGGCTTCTGGCTGCAGCACTGGCCATTGTGGACATTCAGGGGGTGAACCAGCAGATGAAAGTTTGCTCTTTTTCTGTGTGTCATTATACCTCAATTAAGTGGATTTTTATAATAAATGATGGAAAGCTGTAGTAAAACATTCAAATAAAACAACAGAAGAAACTGTGGTTGGAGATGTAGAAAAGAAGGAGATAGAAGATAAAATTGTAAGCTGAGACACTAAATACCAGAGTGTCAGTGAGGTGACTACAGTAGTAGCTCATGAGGAAGGGGTGACTAAAGCAGTGACAATGAGAATGGAAAAGAAGAATGTCTTTGAAATGCCATAGACTCAATGTTCAATAGACACTGCACGGCAGCAGGATTGGGGGGCTGAAAGGATATCTAGGATTAAGTAGAAAGAGGACAAAAAGTTGACTGAGTTTTTTTTTTTTTTTATTCGAGGTGTTAAATTTATATTGACAATATGGGCCGGAGCCATGGCTCACTTGGTTAATCCTCTGCCTGCGGTGCCGGCATCCCATATGGGCACTGGGTTCTAGTCCCGGCTGCTCCTCTTCCAGTCCGGCTCTCTGCTGTGGCCCAGGAGTGCAATGGAGGATGGCCCAAGTGCTTGGGCCCTGCACCCCATGGGAGACCAGGAAGAAGCACCTGGCTCCTGGCTTTGGATCAGCGCAGTGCTGGCTGTGGTGGCCATTTCGGGGGTGAACCAACAGAAGGAAGACCTTTCTCTCTGTCTCTCTCTCTCTCACTGTCTGACTCTACCTGTCAAAAAAATTGATATTGACAATATAATTTGACATTGGGAATACAGTCATTTCATTAGGGTTTTCCAGAGAAACAGAAGAAAGAAATAGGTAGGAAGGTAGGTAGACAGATAGATAGGATGAGGGATTGGATCACATGCTTACGAAAGCTAAGAAATCCACAGGTCTGCCATTCATAGACTGGATACCCAGGAAAGCTGATGGTGTAATTCCAGTCAATCCTATTGTCCTGAGAGCCAATTGTGCCTCAGGAGCAAAGGGGTGTCCTGGAATTCTTTGTTCTGTTCAAGCCTTCAGTGGAGTGAATGATGCCTCCTCCCTCATTACTTAAGGTGGCTCTTCTAGCCTCAGTCTCTGTACAGTCAAAGGCTTCTCAAAGGCACGTCCAGAAGTATGGCTTTCCTATCTGGACATTCCTTATCCCAGTCTCATTTACACATGCAGTTAGTTAATCACCACATACTTTGAGGAGATTTTTGAGGTTAAAATAGGAAAAGTAAATATAATTTAGATATAGCATGTTTAAGAACTTGATGGAGCTCAGGAAATGCTGTTCCAAAATATGACATCTTAGTGATTGAGAAAACAGCAGAAACAGGATGTCACTCTCACATTCTCCTTGTACTTCACCCCTGAAGCAAGTCATAAAATGTTCATTCCAGAATTGTCCTCCCTGTAACTGGAAAAAAGAAGCATTCTATCCTTGGAGACACAAACATATCACCAAGAAGCTGAATAAATAAGACTTGCTAATCCCCCAACCGCCAGTTTAGTCTTGTTAAATCATAGTTCCGGCCGGCACCACAGTTCACTCGGCTAATCCTTCACCTGTGGCGCTGGCACCCGGGATTCTAGTCCCAGTTGGGGCGCTGGTTCTGTCCTGGTTGCCCCTCTTCCAGTCCAGCTCTCTGCTGTGGCCCAGGAGGGCAGTGGAGGATGGCCCAAGTGCTTGGGCCCTGCACCTGCGTGGGAGACCAGGAGGAAGCACCTGGCTCCTTGCTTAGGATCGGTGCAGCATGCTGGCCGTAGCAGCCATTTCGGGGGTGAACCAACAGAAAAGGAAGACCTCTCTCTCTCTCTTTCTCTCTTTCTCTCTTTCTCTCTCTCTCTCTCACTGTCTAAATCTGTCAAAAAAATCATATTTCCATTGTACATTTATATTTTTGCACAACTGACCACTCTTCATAAAACCTAAGTGTAAAAATATACAAAATTCTCTGTTCTTCAGGGTCTTCATTACTGAAACATTTTTTTCCCTCTTCAAAATCCACTTGCTAGAGTAGACATGTGGCACGATAGTTACTGCTACTTGAAACACACCACATATTAGAGTGCCTAGTTCAAGTTCCAGCTGCTTTGTTTGTGATCTAACTTCCTGCTAATGCATCCTTGGGTCCCTGACACCCACATAGGAGATCTGGATAGAGTTCCAGGTTGCTGGCTGTGCCTTGTCCCATCTTCGGCTATTGCAGTTATTTGGGGGAATGAACTAGTGATAGAAGATTTCTCTGTATCTGACTCTGTTCTCTGCCTTTTGAAGAAAATTAAAATGAATACACTCAACTTTTTTTTAAAAAAATTCTGCTTGCCATCTCTTCGGTTTTGCCTAGCAGAGTGGATATATTGTATCCTATGCTTAAATGTCATCCATTGCTTAAGGACAATCCTCAGGAATTCTCTTCAGCATATCACCATGAAGCTGTTTCACTTTTTCATGGAAAGCAAATTAACAAATAGTGACTATTTTCTATTATTCTTAAGCAAGAGATTCTTGATATGGGATTCCCATCTCCAAGGAGGTTCATTGCTCTAGTGCATTAGAGAACATAAAACTATTGCTAATCTCCTACCAAAATGCCTTTTTAGGTAGAAATCAAGCTTGTTTAATCTTTACATGTGTATGCTTAAATAAAACAAAACTTATAGAAAATATGTTCCACTGATTATTGAATACAGCAAAATAAAATTATGTTTGGGTATTTCTTAATTTCTGCACACAGAAGATAATGAAATAATCAGAACAACTCCTTCTCCCTGGAGAAAAGGTTGCCAGCAAAGGACTTGTCCAGACTGCTAGCACAGATCTTAAAGCATCCACTGTTTTCACTAAGCTAGATCTTCTAAGACTTCTTAGAATATTGACAAATCCCATGTTCAAAAAATACCTGAGGGTAGTACTCTGACATGTATTTTATTAAGGAATTATGGGGTAGGTGAAAATCTTTTACAAATGGACTTGCTCTATTGAGTTTTGTAATATCTACCTAATTGCGACCAGAGAAATCATAGTTTGACATAGGAAAGATAGGCATTCATCAATTTGGGATTCTTGGGATATATAAGATTTGAGACCAAGTATTATCTAGAGAGATACAGCATTTGAGTTCATAGGAAAGAATAAAAACAGTAGAGCAAAGGATACAGGAAAAGGGAGAAGGAAAAGGAAAGGGGTAGAGGAAAGAGAAGAAAAGGGGTAGGAGAAAGAAGAGGGGAGAGGAGGGAAACAGAAAAGCAGAGAATTCCACATAGTTGAGGACACTTCTTAGAGAAAAAGTATCTTAGAGTTTTCTGAAGATGAAGCCTCTAGAGGAAGAGGCCCAAAGGAATAATCTAAACTGAATATTCTGAAGAATATTCTGAAGGAAGAGTTGAGAGGATGAAGACAGGTAGGACTATTGCATCCACATGTGTTCTTTGGTGATTCAGATCCAATCTATCACACAAACATTCCCACTAGTTTTCAAGGGGAAAGAGATGGCAAGTTTTAGAGACACTACTTATAAGAGTCATGATAAATGTGATGTGAGTGAGTGAAATGTTTTAGGGTTTAAAGAAAATCAGATTTTTATAATATCATGTTATATTACCTTTAGCTCAATTTCTGTACTTAATAGCTATGATAAAGCCTGGTAAGATGACAAAATTAGCTGCTTGTGGAGAGTCTATTTCTCATTAAGTCTATCCCTCAATATTTTGAGTAAGGAGCAGAAATTGAATACACAAGTTCAGTGCATTTCAGTCATTCAGGTTAATCCTTATAATTCAGATTTATTAGGCAGATAGATGACACTTATGTCTCATCATTTTTCATGTCTAGTTGGTCCTTAATCCTAATTGTGCCTGACCTGATTTAAAGTTAACAAAAAATTCATTTTCAATGAAATAAACTGGAACCATAGAGCATTTGTTATTTGTTGGAAAAAAGCCTATTAAACAGTAAGCCTCTGCTCTATATTCCAATTATTGTTCATAGGTTTTAAGGGTCCAGGTTAAGTAGAGTTGTCAGATTTCACTTTATTGGATAATGAACTCAGAAACATGAATTGATAACAACAGCTCAGATTTGTGTCATGTTTTGCAATTTGCTGGTGCATCCATTGGTTCATTATATTCTGATAAAGCTGGAAGTTAAATATGTCTGGCTTCTCATCTGTACAATGGGAATAAGAATTGTATCCTCCTCATAGGGTTGTTGTGAGGATTAAATAAATCGTGGGAACTTAAAACTGGGTCAGGCACATAGCAAATGGTCAGTGAATGTCAGGGATTTTTTGTTTGTTTCCTTGATGCTATTATTATGATTATTAAGGTCAATGTACTTGGCACAGTTTGTATCCCACAGGAAGAAGAGAAAGAGGAAAAACAGGATGAAATGGGAGTGAGGGTAGTCAGATAAATAAAAAGTGGAAGAAATGATTAATACCAGGCATTTACTTGTAAGGGGCTGAACTTTGCCTATTTGAAAAGGCTTTTCAAGATAGTACCATGTCATTAAGTAAAGTGAATTGAAGCAGATATATTAAACTGGTATTGATTGGCTTTGTAAATATCCATTTTCTTGCAGTCAGTAATGGGAGACCATTTAGATTAAAGTGTGAGGAGACAGACATACTAGGGATTAAATTAAAGAACTAAGAACTACCATCTGTACATATGAGCCTGTGTGTTTAATATTAATCTGCCCAGATTTGAGCTACAGTTTTATAGTTGAATTAAATAACACTTTCATGTGTTTATCTTGCAATGAAGCTGCTAAAGTCAGAAAGGCATTTTGAGTGCTTTACTGGGCTGGATACAATAATAAAGAATCCCAGCAAATCGTTCTCATTGGTTGTTTTTACTCAACTGCTCATTATGTTCTCTCACCTGACATCAAGCCCTCATTATGCCTTACCTGAGGATTGCATGTTTTGTCATCCTTCCATCTTCCTCCCCTCAATCCACCTGCCATGAAGTCTACCAAACACATTTTGGATCAAGGTAGTCCCACCACACCCTGTAGCATGAATTTCACAATCTAAGCTAAAAACTTTATCAACAGTTACTCAATTTATTCATTAATCCTTATATTTATTGTTATTTAGAGTATGATCCTCCACCTCACCCCTCCCCCCCAACACACACTTTGTTGCACCATAATTAACTATGTGATCCAAGAAAAAATGTTTAACTTCTCTTGGCCTCATGTTCCTGTGTTAGCAGTGATTTTCAAACAAGGGTGGTAATGCATCACAGAGGACATTTGTCAATATCTAGAGCATTTTCTTTTCACAGTTTGTGGGGAGTGATGCTATTGGCATCTGGGAAGTGGAGACCAGGAATACTGCTAACCATCTGACAATGCAAAGGGTACAGACTACCATAAAGAATTATTCACTCTTAAATGTCATCAGTGCCAATGTTGAGAAGCTCCACATGACAGAGGTTATCAACCTACTGACTCACACAACCATGAAAGTTGAAAGTTGAGTACTGTACTAGTGGCTGACATTCACAGTCAATAAATGTTAGTGCTTATGACCTTTCCAATCTTATGTCCTGCCTTTTTTGATTTCAATTTTTTCTTTAACAAAATCTTTCATACTTAATATGTGCCAAATATTTAACAAATATTGTCCAATTTAATTTTTAAACTCAGCTTTTATTTAATAATATAAATTTCCAAAGTACAACTTTTGGATTGTAGAGGCATTTCCCCATATAGCATCCCTTCCACCTGCAACCATTGCATCTACCACTCCCTCTACCATTCCATTCTTCATCAAGATTCATATTCAATTATCGCTATATACAGAATATCAACTTACTATATACTAAGTAAAGATTTCAATATACTGCTCCCACACAGAAACACAAAGCATAAAGTACTGTTTGAGTACTAGTTTTACTGTTAATTCACATAGTACAGCACATTAAGGACAGAGATCCTACATGGGGAGTAAGTGCACAGTGACTCCTGTTGTTGATTTACAAATTGACACTCTTATTTATGGCATCAGTAATCACTTGGGGCTCTTGTCATGAGCTGCCAAGGCTATGGAAGCCTCTTGAGTTCACCAATTTTGATCTTATTTAGACAAGGCCCTAGTTAAAATCGAAGTTCTCTCCTCCCTTCAGAGAAAGGTACCTCCTTCTTTGATGGCCTATTCTTTCTGCTGGAATCTCGTTCACAAGGATCTTTCATTCATGTCTTTTTTTTTTTTTTTGCCAGAGTATCTTGGCTTTCCATACCTGTGAAATTCTCATGGGCTTTTTAGCCAGATCCAAATGCCTTAAGGGCTGATTCTGAGGTCAGAGTGCTATCTAGGACATCTGCCATTCTATGAGTTTACTGTGTATCACACTTCCCATGTTGGATCATTCTCTCCTTTTTAATTCTATCAGTTATTATTACCAGACACTAATTTTGTTTATGTGATCCCTTTGATGCTTAATCCTATCTTTGTGATCAATTATGAACTTAAACTGATCAGGGCAGCATCCTATTGATTGGGGTAGTTGGAAGCATTTCCACTGAGTTCTGGTACAAGACAGGGATGCCCACTCTGAATATTGCTATTCAATGTAGAACTGGAAGTTTTAGCCAGGGCTATTAGGCAAGAAAAAGAAATTAAAGAGATACAAATTGGGAAGGAAGAAGTGAAGCTATCCCTCTTTGCAGATGATAGGATTCTTTATTTAGGGGATCCAAAGAACTCTACTAAGAGACTATTGGAACTCATAGAAGAATTTGGCAAAGTAGCAGGATATAAAATCAATGCACGAAAATCAACAGCCTTTGTATACACAGGCAATGTCACGGCTGAGAAAGAACTTCCAAGATCAGTCCCATTCACAATAGCTACAAAAACAATCAAATACATTGGAATAAACTTAACCAAGGATATCAAAGAAGTCTACAATGAGAATTACAAAAATGTTAAAGAAAGAAATAGAAGAGGATACCAAAAAAATGGAAAAATCTTCCATGCTCATGGATTGGAAGAATCAGTATCATCAAAATGTCCATTCTCTCAAAAGCAATTTATAGATTCAATGTGATACCCTTCAAAATACCAAAGACATTTTTATCAGATCTGGAAAAAATAATGCTGAAATTCATATGGAGGCACAGGAGACCTCAAATAGCTAAAACAATCTTGTACAACAAGAACAAAGCTGGAGGCATCACAATACCAGATTTCAGGACATACTACAGGGCAGTTATAATTAAAACAGCATGGTACTGGTACAGAGACAGATGGATAGACCAATGGAACAGAATAGAAACACCATAAATCAATCCAAACATCTACAGTTAACTTCTATTTGATCAAGGATCTAAAACCAATTCCTGGGCAAGGACAGTCTGTTCAACAAATGGTGCTGGGAAATCTGGATTTCTACATGCAGAAGCATGAAGCAAGACTCCTACCTTATACCTTACACAAAAATCCACTCAACATGGATTAAAGATCTAAATCTATTACCTGAAACCATCAAATTATTAGAGAACATTGGAGAAACCCTGCAAAATATAAGCACAGGCAAAGACTTTTTGGAAAAGAGCCCAAAGGCACAGGTAGTCAAAGTCAAAAATAACATTTGGGATTACATCAAATTGAGAAGTTTTTGTACTGCAAAGGAAACAGTCAGGAAAGTGAAGAGGCAACCAACAGAATGTGAAAAAATATTTTCAAATTGTGCAACTGATAAAGGTTTAATAACCAGAATCTACAAAGAGATCAAGAAACTCCACAATAACAAAACAAACAACCCACTTAAGAGATGGGCCAAGGATCTCAATAAACATTTTTCAAAAGAGGAAATCCAAATGGGCAACAGACAGATGAAAAGTTGTTCAGGATCACTAGCAATCAGGAAAATGCAAATCAAAACCACAATGAGGTTTCATCTAACCCTGGTTAGAATAGCTTACATACAGAAATCAACTAATAACAGATGCTTGCGAGGTGTGGGGTAAAGGAACACTAACCCACTGTTGGTGAGAATGCAGCCTGGTAAAGCCACTGTGAAGTCAGTTTGGAGATTCCTCAGAAACCTGAATACAACCCTACCATACAACCCAGCCATCCCACTCCTTGAAATTTACCCAAAGGAAATTAAATTGGTAAATAAAAGAGTTGTCGGCACCTCAATGTTTATTGCAGCTCAATTCACAATAGCTAAGACATGGAATCAATCTAAATGCACATCAACAGAAGACTGGACAAAAAAATTATGGTATACGTACTCTAAAGAATACTATGCAGCAGTAAAAAAAAAACAATGAAATCCAGTCATTAGCAACAAAATGGAGGAATCTGTAAAACATCATTCTGAGTGAAATAAGCAGTCCCAAAGGGACAAATATCATATGTTCTCTGTAATCTGTGACAGCTAACTGATCAAACTCCCATTAACTTCCAGCTAAGTTTAGACGCATTTTCACAGGTGAGGAAACTGAGTCACAGGTTTTGAACCACTTTGGTAAAGTCACAGAGCTTGTAAGCTATAGATGTGGGATTTGAACAACCGCAGATCAACTCCAGGGCCTGTTTTTTTTTTTTTTTTTTTTTTTTGTGAGGCTGAGTTATACAGTGAGAGAGAGAGAGACAGAGAGAAAGGTCTTCCTTCCTTTGGTTCACCCCCCGCAATGGCCGCTATAGCCAGCACGCTGCAATACGAAGCCAGGAGCCAGGTGCTTCCTCCTGTTCTCCCATGAGGGTGCAGGGCCCAAGGACCTGGGTCATCCTTCACTGCACTCCCGGGCCACAGCAGAGAGCTGGACTGGAAGAGGAGCAGCCGGGACAGAATCCGGCACCCCGACCAGGATTAGAACCCGGGGTGCTGGTGCTGCAGGCAGAGGATTAGCCAAGTGAGCCACGGCACCAGCAAGGGCCTGTGTTCTATCTACTGTGTTGTGCAACTTTTCCAAGCCCTTCTGCTGATCTCTTCAAATGTTTGTTCATTTTCATAATATTGAAAACATTTCCATACCACTGATCAGAAAATAATGAACTTTTTAAAGAATAAGAACATCCTATTACCCCTCATAGACACCCTTCAGGTACTACAGTACTTAGTCTGAAGTAGGTCATATGTGAATAAATGCACCAATCTATCAGCCTGTTGACCAGATATCTCAGGCAGTTTTCCTTCTGTTTGCAGTACAGGATCAGGGGTAGAGATCTCGACCTTAGAGAAGAATGAAGTCCACTGATCCTCCTAGGAAACATACAACATTCCAATACATTGATTTTAAGGCCTACTTTAGAAGTTTCAGGTATAAGTCCCAGCTCTGCTACTTCCAAAATCTGCAACTATAGTCATTTCAGTTACTCTCTCTGTTTTTGTTTTTACAGCCTGGAAAAAAAGGCATTAATGCATACATCATATGCTATTGCCATTCAACACTATTGAAAACATCAAATGAGAGAAAGCACCTAGGAAATGAAAGTACGAATTCCTCTTTGCATTTCTTGAAAAGGGAATAGGTGAAAAGAATGTGTTAGGAGTGTTATAAAACATGTCTGTTTTACCTTTAACAAATTAATCAAAAATTAGATAGTGCTGATGATAGTTGGATGTCAGAAGTCTCAAATTTGAAAACAATCACAATTTCCAGTAAAGGCTTTCTTGTTTATGAATATGTTTAGCTTTCAAGAACTCTCATTTTCAGAGCATTTCATAAACAATCTCAGCCTTATCCTCCTCCTCCAAGCTGCCCTCATCTCCTCTCTCCTGACTGAAAGTGAACCTCACTACCATTTACTGGATTCTTATGCTCAGTTATTTTTCACTTCTGATTCTATGAGGTTTCTGGAGACAGACATGCTGGGTACAACATTTTCTTTTCTTTTTTAAAAAATATATTTTTAGCCTTGTCTTTGACTTTCATTGTTTAAATTCACTGTTTTTTAAGGGATTTTTAAATAAAGCTTTTATTTAAAGAATATAAATTTCCAAAGTACAGCTTATGGATTACAATGGCTTCCCCCCACCCCATAACTTCCCTCCCACCGCAACCCTCCCCTTTCCCGCTCCCTCTCCCCTTCCATTCACATCAATTCTCTTTATACACAGAAGATCAGTTTAGTACATATTACGTAAAGATTTCAACAGTTTGCCCTCACATAGCAACAGAAAGTGAAAAATACTGTTGAAGTACTAGTTATAGCATTAATTCACAATGTACAGCACATTAAGGACAGAGATCCTACATGATTTTTTTAAAATTCATTATCTATGCAATTTCCAATTTAACACCAAGTTTTTTTTAATCATTTTCAATTATCTTTATATACAGAAGATCGATTCACTATATACTAAGTAAAGATTTCATCAGTTTGCACCCACACAGAAACACAAAGTGTAAAAATACTGTTTCAGTACTAGTTATAGCACTACTTCACATTGGACAACACATTAAGGACAGATCCCTCATGAGATGTAAGTACACAGTGACTCCTGATGTTGATTTAACAATTTGACACTCTTGTTTATGGCGTCAGTAATCTCCCTAGGCTCTATGAGTTGCCAAGGCTATGGAAGCCTTTAGGGTTTGTCAACTTCAATCTTATTCTGACAGGGTCATAGTCAAAGTGGAGGTTGTCTCCTCCCTTCAGAGAAAGGTACCTCCTTCTTTGATGGCCCTGTTCTTTCCACTGGGATCTCACTTGCAGAGATTTTCCATTTAGGTCTTCTTTTTCTTCCAGAGTGTCTTGGCTTTCCATGCCTGTGAAACTCATGGGCTCTTGAGCCAGATCCGAATGCCTTAAGGGCTGATTCTGAGGCCTGAGTGCTATTTAGGACATCTGCCATTCTATGAGTCTGCTGTGTATCTTGCTTCCCATGTTGGATCATTCTCTCCCTTTTTGATTCTATGAGTTAGTATTAGCAGACACTAGTCTTGTTTGTGTGATCCCTTTGACTCTTAGACCTATCAGTGTGATCAATTGTGAACTGAAATTGATCACTTGGACTAGTGAGATGGCTTTGGTACATGCCACCTTGATGGGATTCTATTGGAATTCCCTGGCACATTTCTAACTCCATCATTTGGGGCAAGTGCGATTGAGCATGTCCCAAATTGTACATCTCCTCCCTCTCTTATTCCCACTCTTATATTTCACAGGGATCACTTTTCAGTTAAAATTTAAATACCTAAGAATAATTGTGTGTTAATTACAGAGTTCAACCACTAGTACTAGAATAGGCTAATCCTCTGCCTTGTGGTGCCGGTACACCAGGTTCTAGTCCTGGTCAGGGTGCCAGATTCTGTTCTGGTTGCCCCTCTTCCAGGCCTGCTCTCTGCTGTGGCCAGGGAGTGCAGTGGAGGATGGCCCAAATCCTTGGGCCCTGCACCCGCATGGGAGACCAGGAGAAGCACCTGGCTCCTGGCTTCGGATCAACGTGATGTGCCAGTCGTGGTGGCCATTGGAAGGTGAACCAAAAGGAAGACCTTTCTCTCTTTCATTATCCACTGTGCCTGTAAAAAAAAAATCACTGTTTTTTAAAAGAAAAATCTTTCATGGCGCATCATGTCACAATTAGAAAGATAGCTCCCTTCCCCCAAATCCCACTCAGCTCTGAGGTTGTGCAGGTTATCAGTACTTTGCAGTGTTTATCATGTGATCCTAGTGTATGTGCTTCATTATTATTTGTGAGAGAAAGTTAACTGCTATGCTTGCATGTACATGTGGTAATTTCTTCTCATTTAGGAAAAGTCATGTCCTCACATGTGAACATTAATATCACATGATAAAAATCATTTATCTAGAAATCCTACCATAGTTCTCATTTCTTCTTATTTCCTTCAGAGTAGAGGAGTAACAAGAAATAGGGAAGATTTAAATGAAGCCCCTGTAAATGCCTTGGATTATGCTAAATATCTTCTGGTTCAGATCTCCCATAGTCTCCTAACCTCCCTCCTTTAGCTTAAACTTTTATTGCTCTTCTTCAAAAATTGCAAAAAATGTATCTCTATGTTCCTGAATCTGTATATATGAAATATGAAATTTGCATGCCTTAAATAAAATTAAATTAAAAAAAACCCCTCTTACTATAATTAGCTCACTGACTTGAGGGAGTGGTACAGCTAGTACTGTAGGTCCCAGAACACAGGCTCATGAGGTCATTTATATACCCTACAGATATCTTCTTGGTATTTCATCTTTTCTTGAGAGGTTTCTTTTCCACTAACCCCACACTCAAGCAAAATGTAACTCCCACCCGCATGCACCTCCTAGACTGACACTGCTGTCAGGGTTCTGTAGGGGTTCCCAGCTGGATTTATTCCAAGTTCTTGCCTCAGCATAAGCAATGAATTTAAGACAAAGCCACAGATAAAGTGAAAGAGTGGGAAAATAATTTATTTAAAGAGATCAAAGATATAGTACACACACAAGTGAATGCAGGCAGTCTCATGAAGAGAATCTCACCCACTCCAGTTTGGCTTCATCACGTTAAGTGTTGGTACCCTAATTGAATATACAAAAGGAGTGGAGTTCTGGCAGGGTTCAGTGTGTGTGATGAGCCTTGAAAAGCTTTCAATGCATCTCAACGTGGAGTTTAGCTTATACGTGTTCATCATGGATCTTCAAGATGGAGGAAGCTCAGGTTCATTATGGAAAGTTGGTATGCCAAATTAGCATAGAAGTGGGTGAAGATTTTGTGGCATATGGTTATGACACAGGGACTGCTGGAAGCCACTTAGATCCTTTTCCTTCACTAACTTCCTGCCTAGGCTACAACTGGAGCCCATCAAATTTTCCTAAAGAACATCATGTCATTGACCAGTTGAAGGAGGGCCTTGAGCAGTGCAGGCCAACCAGGAACATGGGCATGAGCTGAATATGTGTATTTCGATGATGCCAAGCAGTTTTGAAGAAATAAATGAATTGACAGTGGAGAGATATAAATTTCTTTTACAAAAGGAGAGCCTTTCATTGCCACTCATTTGTCTGCAAAAGTCTGCGGTTTCTCTGAATAGCCAAGTAGAAACTTGCCAAAGAAATATACTTGAGATGTCCTATTTCACTCTGCTATAGTCTGGCATTCTGCACACTTCAGTCTCCTGTGTGAAAGGATATGGTAATGAATATCCCAACATGTCATTTAATGCAGTAAAGTTTTGCATTAGAGATACCAAATGAAGAATGATGTTCTTAAAGTAGTTAATTAATGCTACCCACTAATGCTGTTATGTTATGTATTTCAATGATAATGTTTGGATATCTTTAAATAATAATCTAAATATTGTGTTCTCTAGACTGAATGAAATCTGGTGGCCTACCTGTTGAAAATGCATAATTAGGTAAGAAACTATTTGTGCAGAATGACAAGAATACAGAGGAAAAGAATTGAAAGAATGACAAGACTACAGAGGTTTTTCTATGAAGAAAAACCAGCCATGCCATGATCTATTATAATTATTTTAGCACTTATCATCATATTGCATTGAAATAATGCTGCTTATTCATGTAATATCTCTTATCTGAGCACCTTACCATGCTTATATCATATCTTAGGGATGGAGAACTAATCATTTTGTTGATGTTTTATAAACCATATTTTAAGTTGAATCAGAATTACAGATGGACTAGAGTCTTGTGTCATACACAAAAACAATTTCCTCCTCTTATAGAATTCCAACAGCATCAAGATACAGTAGCATGAACATTCATTTGAGAGTCACAGATCTCTGCATAGCAATCACTTGCTTGCCACTCACTAGTGGGTAACTTTCCAGAGTGCAAAACATATTGAGCCTTAGTTTTCCTATCTGTAAAGGGAAAGCAGTAGTTCCTAATCACAGACTGCTTTTGAGGTTTAATTGATATAGTGTATTCAAAATCAACAGATACAATATAGGTTACAGAACAGAACAAAATGTGGTCCCACTGCCAAGAGTTTAATCTAATGATGGAAACAGACACAAACAAATATGATCACAATTGGACAAATATCATGAGAAATACAATAGCAAAAATGATCAAACAGGGGCTTGGAGTACTGCACAGAAGATTAAACTGTGACCTGCAACTCCAGCATCATATAACAGAGTGCCATTAGAACTGTTGACTCCTCTGCTCGGATCCAGCTCCCTGCTAACATGCCTGTAAAGCAGCAAAAGAAAGTACTTGGGTTTCCTGGCTCCTGGCCTTGGCCTGGCCCAGCCTCGTTCATTTGCATCCATTAGGGAAGTGAACCAGGGATTGGAAGATTGATTTCTCTCTCTCTCTCTCCCTCCCTGTTACTTTGCCTTTCAAATTAATAAAATAAACCTTTTAAAATAATTATGAAACAATGATGAAAATATCATGAAGAATGCCCAGGGTTATTTTATTGTGGTGCCTGTTTTGGAAACAGACCTGAAGAAGGCAAAAGTCATGTTTCTTTAAGTTGCTTGGCAGAAGGCCTAACAACAGAGATGTCATACTTAAGAAATGGATTTGATAAATGTGATTGATTATTGCAGTCTCATCACATAAGTACGTGAGGCACTTTGGTTAATACCATTGTAAATAATAAGATAAGTAAGACAGAGTGTTTGTTCTACACTTCAGGGAATCTAAACATTAGAAGATATTAAAAAGAAGAAATACATTTGGACAAAGAATAGGCAGGCTTCTTCTGGCAGCAAAGGTCCCCCTTCAAGGCAGCCTTTGCAGGGAAGAACCAAACAGAAAAATACAATAGAGAAAGAGAAAATCTGACTTGCTAGCAGATAAGCCCAATCAGCTCTGTCAACCAGAGTGGTAGTTTTCCTCAGAAACATATTCTTCCCAGTAGCCACAAGAATAAGGCAGAACAGTTCAGCTGACATGAAAGTGATACAAATAAGTTAAACTAGCTTCAAAGGAGATGAATGAAAAAAAGATTCTTGGCCGGCGCTGTGGATCACTTGGCTAATCCTCCGCCTGCAGCACTGGCACCACGGGGTTCTAGTCCCTGTCGGGGCACTGGATTCTGTCCCGGTTGCTCCTCTTCCAGTCCAGCTCTCTGCTGTGGCCTGGGAAGGCAGTAGAGGATGACCCAAGTGCTTGGGCCCTGCACTCTCATGGTAGACCAGGAGGAAGCACCTGGCTCCTGGCTTTGGATTGGAATTGAAAACAATTTGCACAGTATTCCAGCTTAATTGATAATTAGATAGAACTAGATAACTAGGAGGTCATTAGGCTGAGTACCTTGAGTTCCCACCTAAGCAAACTTAAACCAAATTGAGGATGAATGATCATAATCTAAGAAAAGAAAACTCAAGCTTGCTCAAATAGAACCCACTAACTAACCTCTATTATGGACTTTTTATTTTGAAAAAAAAAATTCTTTATCTTGCTTCCAGGAACACCTTACTCTAAAGGTTATCCCCATGTGCCCTTTTGATGGAGCCTAGAGCTGCTTATGATCTGGTGCCCCCATTCATTAATGAATGTTCAAAAAGCTCTGCAACACTCAAATATGCTTAAATTTACCTTTTAACAAAGTGAACTTGTATAATTGCTAAGTAAACAACAGAAGTTTTCTACTGTCTACTGTTAGTTCCCTCTTTTTGTCAATTTTTCTTGGGTATCCACTCATTGAAAGAATAAAAGTCATGAGATACACAAAGGAAAGGTAAGGTACCTGGTGCCTTTTGTAGCAGATGAGTACAAAGATTTCACCCATATTGCTTCAGAAAATGTATGTCAAAGAGAGAAGAGACCATAAGAGTACAGGAAATTTTTGATTTTTATACACATAATAGAAGCTTAACTATTACTATTAAATAATTGCCACCATTCATAATACTTGTCAAAGGGTATGTTTACATGTGCTCTGGCAGATCATTTTTATCTTGTCACTGTAACTGTGGAAATCACAACGAAATAACAGCTAGCAATGGGGACCCCCCCTTTTTTTAAAGGACAGTTTTCAAACATACAAGTAAATTGTACTTCTTTCAATCAGAGTTACTAGCTTCTGTCATTCAAATGGCTTTCCTTATTTCTTCAGAAAATGCAAGTTTATGTTTAATCAGAAGTTGTAAGTATCTTCCAATACATAATTTAAAAATTTTTGGCATAGAGTAATCCCATGGAAAAAATTAATAATATGACAAATGGTTCATTAACACTCTATTCTTAAACTCACGATAGAAAGCTATATAAAAAGACTAATCCATTTACTTTATTATTTTAATAAAATATGGAATTGGGCAGATATGGGAAAAGGAGTCTTTTGGAGTAATGATTGATTTCAAATATTTTGTCTTTTTTTTTAGTTGATAAGTTGGAGAAGTGGAGTGACAATGTCATGTTCACTCATTAAGACAAAGATGGAGAAGTCAAATATTCTGATTATCATGTCCCCCACTCTTTTCTACATGCTAAGTACAGAGCTTTCAAATCTTGACTAGACATAGCAATATAAGGGAAAAGTCAGTGTATCTCGTAATAATAACAACAACAAAAACATTTTTGAAAGGCTGGGGAGAAATAACTTTGTGAATCTTAACGTACCAAAGAACATAAGGCATATAAATATCTTACAGAAATTAAGTGTGTAGAATAGCATCAGCAATACCTGTCTCTCTACTTCTAACACGTAGGGCACAGCAGAGAGGACTCCTGTTGTCATTTTTCTGTTCCCTATACTTCCATTGGCAGAAGAATGTTGTTGGCTCAGCATGATGCTGGATAACAGGAGTACCAAGTCAGATACATTTTGACAACTGTGGGTGATACCTAGAAACTCATGAAAAAGTTCCTGAAATAAGTACTGAGTCTCTTAAATTATAGATGGCAAAAGCTAGAAAATCATAACAATTATTTCAAAAGAATCAGCCTCCCTCCAGGTCACAGCATTTTGGGATTTGAACACAAAATATTTCAAAGGAGTAGTGTCCTTTGATTTGACATGCCTTACAAGAAGTGTTATCAACTCTTATTTTTATACACATCAAAAATGTATAGCTTATCAGTTACTGTCATTGTCTAATAACTTGGAAGAAAGGAAAGATCATGTCTATTATTTTCCTACTTCTAGTCCTTTCTTGTTAAGATTTGTTTTCTGCTCAAAAAAGCAGATTTTTTTTTTTAAAGCTGTATTTGGAAATATGAATCACCTGTGGTGTGGACGCAAGGCAGCACAAGTACTGAGTGCCAAAGCTTTGCAGACACATCAACCTGAGTTGTACTCTCAACTGATAACTAGAGCCGTTATGTCACACTTGTTGTCTGTGTCAGATACAACTTATAAGGTTGGCCATCACTAGCTAATCCACCCTCTTTAGGATGCTTTCCTTTACTGTAGAGGCTAAAAGGCTGAACACTACACTTTCTGGATTCTGGAGGCAAATTAAATTTGTCAATTAGATATATTTCCCAAAGTTTTGAAAGGTAGAGGGGACATTATGTAGACCATATTCCCTAACAGTTAGTCTTCTCCCTCTCCCCAGTAAAAATACCATGGAAACAAGGATTTTTGTGGAGCACTGGCCTAGAGTCTAGCTCTATAAAAATTATGATGGTTTTGAGAGCTTCCTGGTCTTGTCTTCCAGTTCCATAACATGCAGCTACAGCTGCGTGTTCTAACAGTCAGTAGGTCGGCAGGGATCTCCTGAATCCCTATCTTTTCCTTGGGAAATCAGTGCTCCCCTCTAAGATTTTTGGGTATGGTTCCTGTTGGCTCAGCCTAGAGCCCACTCTTCCTGTTCAGTGAGTTCTATAGGTACTTAAGTCCATGTGTAAAGTCTATCTATGCAGAAACTGCCTGAAGTACTTTCTTTTTTCTGGATGAAAACCACATTAATAAACCCACCTTAAGCATTATTTTCCACATAGGGACAAATTGGGTGTCTCTTTAATAGGAGTATTGTGAGAATTATGCCAGCTGACTTAATGTAAAATGTTTGACCCAATACCAGGCATAAGTACTCAGTATATTAGCTATTAATATTTTCAAATATAAATTTAATGCTGCTCTGTTCACATGTGTACTTGAATCTTTGCTAAGTAGTAGTGTTAAGTTAAACTACATTTGGCCTGAGGATGCCTCCATACCTGAGACCTTATGTAACAAATTGCAATCTATCAGTACATGAACCTTAAAAAGGCTAACCTAAGAGTTACTTTTCTAACAGCTAGCTGAGTCTTAGCCAATCACAAAGGCCAAATTGCCAATTAATGCAAACATTGAGCTAGACCCAATCAATTTGTTCCTATATTTTGATATTTTGTCTATAAATATTGCCTCCCATGTTGTGAAGCAAAACTTGCACTTCTTCGAATGCAGTAGGCCACTGGATTCAGGAATCATTCTTTGCTCAAAGTCTGTTAAATTAATTGGCCTAAAGTTTTTATTTTAGCAGGAGGAGCAATTGATAAAAAGAAGCAGAATAGGAAGATTGAGATAAGATCTCCTGATTGTATCAGTAATGAGGCTGTAAAACACACATGCTGAATAAAAAGAGATCTGGGTCACAGAATTATGTGGAAAGAGAGTCACCAAGAAAAAAAGAGGTAATGTGTCTCTAGCCAGCAAAAAATGTTAGAAGAATGATCTAAAAACAAAGAAATAGCTGAAAGTGAATGGGGTGGTGGGATCTTTGAGACTAACTATCACATTGAAACAATTAACCAGAAATTTAGTAAGAATGAGCTGGTGCAGGTGTTATAAACCACAAAATAAAATTTTGATAATGCTACCAGTACCTGAAATTCCTGCTGCCTGGATCAGTGCCCTTTGATCCAAATTATTTGATTGGTATTTAATCCCTGATTGAAGTGAAATGCATGTACTCAGGGGATTAATTTTAAGTACTATCAGAAAAAAGGATTATGAAAGTATGTATATTATAGTTAATTATTATTATTATTTTGACAGGCAGAGTTAGTGAGAGAGAGAGAGACAGAGAGACAGGTCTTCCTTCCGTTGGTTCACCCCCCAAATGGCTGCTATGGCCTGGAGCGCTGGGCCGATCTGAAGCCAGGAGCCAGGTGCTTCTCCTGGTCTCCCATGTGGGTGCAGGGCCCAAGCACTTGGGCAATCCTCCACTGCCTTCCCCGGGCCACAGCAGGGAGCTGGACTGGAAAAGGAGCAACTGGGACAGAATCCGGTGCCCCAACCGGGACAAGAACCCAGAGTGCAGGCACTGCAGGTGGAGGATTAGCCCAGTGAGCTGTGGCACCGGCCTATATTATAGTTCTTAATTATTTCCACTATCTTTTGTATCTGTTGGAAGTTAGGTATTTTCCTCCTGCACCTTTGTCAGGTTCAGTCCTGGTAGTTTAAGTAGTAACTCTCATATGCAAATTGAAGGTCACATGATAGGGCAGAAAATTAGAAGAGTCTCTACAAAGAGACTATAATGGAAGTTATTGATCTGCTCATTTCTTGGTCTTCAATTTTTAGCTGGAAATAACTTAACTGAAAACCATCATTAATACAGGGCAGGTGAGCTAGCATGGGAAATGTATAGAGATATAATCATTTATCAGGACTTTTTATTTTATTTATTTATTTTTTTTGACAGGCAGAGTGGACAGTGAGAGAGAGAGATACAGAGAGAAAGGTCTTCCATTGCCGTTGGTTCACCCTCCAATGGCTGACGCGGATGGCGCGCTGCGGCCGGCGCACCGCGCTCGTCCGATGGCAGGAGCCAGGAGCCAGGTGCTTTTCCTGGTCTCCCCATGGGGTGCAGGGCCCAAGCACCTGGGCCATCCTCCACTGCACTCCCGGGCCACAGCAGAGGGCTGGCCTGGAAGAGGGGCAACCGGGACAAAATCCGGCGCCCCGACTGGGACTAGAACCCGGTGTGCCGGCGCCGCAAGGCGGAGGATTAGCCTGTTGAGCCACGGTGCCGGCCAGGACTTTTTAGACATGTATGAAGGATCCCCTGTATTTCCCCAAAGAGCAGAGGAAATGTCTTTCTTTTACTTTATTTTTGTGTGTTTTAAAATATTTATTTTATTTATTTGAAAGGCAGATTTACAGAGAGAAGAAGAGAGAGAGAGAGGAAAGGGAGATCTTCCATGTGCTGGTTCATTCCCAAAATGGCCACAATGGCTGGGACTGGAACAGGCCAAAGCAGGTGACTGGAAGTCCATTTGGGTCTCCCACATGGGTGCAGGGGCTCAAGCATTTGGGCCATTCTCTGCTACTTCCCCAGTTGCATTAGCAGGATATTGCTGATTGGCATTAGCAGGTATGGATGCAGCCTCCACTCTAACCAGCAAGCAGAGGACTAACCTGATGAAACACAATGCTGGACCTGGAAATGCCTTTCTAAAAGCAGTCTTTTGATCTTCTGGTTCCCTCAACAAAAATGGTATTATAAATTCTCATCTAGACAGCATTTTGCAACTGGGACTCATCTCTTTTTGAAAACACATTATGCACTTCTGAAATCTTAGAACTACAACACTAATAAGTAGAGTTGATTACTCACTCAGGAAAAGGGATCAGATTTCCTGGTGGTCCACCCATGTGAGTTTTCTACTGTATCTAATTTCTTCCCTTATCTGTTGTTATTTTAATTCGTATAAAGTATGTCTTAATGGGATTTATTTTTTCTATGTTGTCTTCTAAGGCTGAATGCACACTGTAAATTAATTGCTTCATTTTCAACATTACACTTCATTATATAATGGATAAATCTGGTGTCAGATTCACACACTTTTAAACAAATGTCATCATTTCACTTTGTTATATGTGAGATTGATGTAGTTTTAGAGAAAGTCATAAATTTTTGCATAAATATGACAGTGATCATGAAAACTAGCTTTTGAGAAATAGAACTTATAAGGTTCAAACAATCAGCTTCATCTTCACTGTCTTCTTAGGACATGCTGGTGTCCTATGGAAGAAAAAACATTCTCAGCAAACAAAGAGAAAAACACTGAGGAGGGCGGGGAGATGGAGAGAATAGCTTTTCTTTTCTTATACAGTCAAAAATACCTTCTGATTTAGGGAGAATAAATTAGAATTTTAATGTGATGGAGTGCATAATTTGCAAATAAGGAAGCCATACCAAACTCATTAGGAAAGATCCTCAAGAAACTTCGGCTGTCTCCTGCTCTTGTCAAATATACTGTAATAGATGTCTGGTCATCACTGCACCTCTTATGCCTTTTGTGCTCATTGTCAGCAGAATCAAAAGAGGATTCTGTGTTCTTCAATCTGGTTTCTACAGTGCTGTGGGCTTTGCCTTGAATGTCTGGGTGAACAAGGGGGTATCAACATGGTGGGACTTCAAGAAAAATAGAGCAGCTTTGTTTTCAAATCTTTGATGAATTTCACTTATGATTTTGTTTAAAATTAGCATTCACTACTAAAAAAATAGTAAGCCCTGATTATCTGAATGCACTTCTATTTATTTGAAAGTCAGAGGTACAAAGAGATAGACAAAAGGAGAGAGTTTCCATTTACTGGTTCACTCTCCGAGTGCCTAAAATAGCCAGGGCTGAGCCAATTCAAATCAAGAGTCTCTAACATAGTCTGGGTCTCTCATGTAGGTGTCAGAGACCCAAGTATCTGAGCCATCATCTGCTGCCTCCCAACATGCACATTAGAGGAAGTTGAAATTTGAAGAAGAGCAGCTGGGAATTGAACCCAGTCACTCTGATATGAGTTGCAGGTGCCCCACGTGCAACTTCTGTGCCAAGTGTGCCTCTGCTATTCCATGATTCTAAATGGCTGTCTTACTTGCCATATCTTCCTGTTAGTACTGAATTCAGATGTGTCAGATGGAATTCATCTAAGAGGTAGAAAAGAATGAATGTGGTCAGTGGAAACCATAGGAAAAGGTATATACATATATTTCTAATATGTTAATGATTTAGTGTCATCTCACATGGAACCCATGGTATCTTGAGTTAACCCTGTGTGGATCTAAATTCTGTTACAATCAACAGACTGCAGGTATTGGCCAAGTCTTCAAGATGCAGCTACAGTTAACCACCAACAAATTATTTCCTGAATCTTACCAGTTCTTTCAATTCTAGGCCCTAGGAATAAAGAGGTTTGTAGCTATGTGTATCAACCTCTTGGGAGCTTCTACAGTCATGGAGAAAACTGACATTAAACAAGTCTACACCCAATAAGCATGTTCATTTTTTAAAAACTTTTTATTCTGAAGGAAATTTGGTCTACAGCATAGATGCAGAGATAGCACAGAGAGTTCCTGCACATTCTTCACCTTGTTTTCCCTAATGCTTTCCTCATACATAGCAATGAAATATTAGTCAAAACCAAGACATGGACAATGGTAAATGCTATTAACTAAAATTAGAAACTCTATTTGAATTTATCCTGTTTTTTTTCTTATTATCCTTTCTTTGTTTCAAAATCTGCTCTAGGTACCAGATTAAATTTAATCATTATGCCTACCTAGTCCATCTGTGACAATTTCTTCAATCTGTCAGCATTCCTCTACTTTGCCTTCCTTTTCATGACTTTGATACTTTGTGGAAATATTAACAAGGCATTTTGTCAAAGTTCATCAATTTGGGTCTCTCTGATATTTTTCTTGTGATTAGGCTGCAGTCTGGGGTTTGAGGAACGACTACCACAAATGGGAAGTGCTTCTTCCTCACATCACATTAGAGAACACATGCCATCAACATGTTCCTGGACGTGTAAACCTTAAGTTGCTATTTTTACTTTTCATACTCTATTAATTAGAAAGGAGTTGCTGTGTCCGGCTACACTGATGGGGAGAAAACTTTGTCTTCATCTCCTCAGGGGAGGAACATCTACAGTTATGATTCAGTCTTCTCTTAGGTAGAATTGTCTCTTTATCTCATTTCCAATAGGTTTAGAAATTGTGAAAAGCATTAGGAATGAAAGTAAAAAGTGAATGTAAGAGGCAGTAACAGGAGAAATCTGATCACAAAGTGCTATGAACAGAACATCAGCCTTTGTTTCTAAGGCCAGTCCCTGCTAAGGACACAGGAGAGGCAAATCGGAAAATTATCTTTGTAGGTGAACATATGTTTTCTCATTTACTTTCCTTCTTTGACTACTTACAGTAAGGATTTCTTATAGGTATTCAGGACTGGTAGTAATGGCAGCCAAAACAAACACAATATTCTATATGGAAGTGAATAGAATTCATATATTGCATTGTGGGCTATCATTGAAATACAGGGTATTTTGAAGGAATTATTAAAGAAATAGCTAAAATGAGTAAAAGAAAAAAGAAAGTTCACAATTAAATTTTGCTTCCTAGAATCATCAAGAAAGATTATTCTCCTTTTCTTCTACTTTTTTCATTTTGTTAAATCCAATTAATATGCAAAATGAAAAATATCATATGCAGTATTGCAGGATTGTAGACTGACATATTTAAGCTGTACCAATGAAGAAAGTAATTGAGGCACGGATATGGGGGCATGGGTGGAGTCGACATTGAAGCTTCAGGTGGAATGAAGTGATTAGAATGTGTTCACATCCTAGCTTAAATACCCGTAACCTCAGTTCCTTGGATCAAGGAGAAATTGCCAGATGTAGATGTCTGGCTTCAGAATCTCTCCTCAACAGGATGTGAAAGTACAAGCTACTTGTGAGCTTACAAGCACTATCCAGAGATGAAATACAAAGTGCAGGGAAACCAATATTTTAAATGAAATTTAAAAAGATATGACAACTGCATTATGAGATCAAAGAGAAACAAGATTGATTAGGTAATTGGTTCTCTACATCTAGCAGAAAAGTAGATGAAGTAAGTACATAAGGTGCTTTCTAAGCTCCCTGTCCTTGTTTTGTGTGCTTTAACTTCCTTTCCACAGCTCTCAATCCTGTGCCCTATTTCAGAGCCTTTTTTTCCACTCATCTTGTGAACCTCAGGACACTGAGGAAATTTGATGTTCAGACATTTTATTTTTAGGATATCACATTATGTAATAGCTTAGGCTGGTGTCATTCATTCTAAAAACTGCTGTTTTGAACAAGAACTAAGAAAAATGTACCCAGTAGATATCAACCTTTTATAGCCAAACTCTCTTAAAAACACCTTCTAAAAACTCAGCATTCCCTCCTGAATGCACTTTTCTTCTTTTATCTGTTAACAAACACATATGTGACTCTAGGTTCATTTACAGAGTCTAATGCCTGTGATTCTCTTTCTGGCAGTGGTTCTCCATTAATTAACATTCCTGAGAGCACAGTTAGGCACAATATTGAAAAAGAAAACTTGCATTTATTTGGTTTCCCTGCTGTGTAAAGAATGTTACAACTCCAGTATACCTAGTTCTTTGAAAAAAATATCCTCTTGTTTTGCATCAAAGATATCAGGAAAGCAAACCGAATAGAAAAGGAGAAAAGTTACAAGGATGTTGCTAAGGCTTAAATATCAATGTGACTCCACCACCTGAAGAGCCTGCAATGGCGTCTATTCACCACCCTACGTGCTCTTTTTATCTCAGAGGGAGACGTTCTGTGGGATGTCACTGACAACAAGATCAATGTCAGTTTAAAAATTCTGCACAGTAAACAATAATGAGGTTTTGATCAACAAGTACCATAAAGCTAAAACATCTTATAGTTTATGTTGAATTAGTAAAATACTTTTGAAATGATATTTAATTGAAAGGCATTCCATTAGCCCCATCCATCACTTGCTCAGTGTACCCAGCTAATGTAGCTGGTCTGATGCTTAAACAGAATTCTGTAGGAGTAAAGAGCTACAGCAGTCCTAGAAGGCTGCTGGAATGTCCACAGATAAGCCAACCTAGTCATTAACTTTATTGCTAACAAAAAGGAAAATCATGCATATAATTACAGGGATTGCAAATCCAGCAACAAGAGTTGGCATCAGAGAATTATTTCCCACCACCATTAATTCATGGGGATCAGAAGCTGCTTGTATGTCTTCAAAGGAGCACAGGGATGAGAACAAAATAAAGAGCATTGTCATTACATTGTAGATTATTTTTCACCCCTAAGCAAACCTCTATCCATTGACAGCTCAACTATTTTTAGAAGGGAGTGAATCCAATGTGTCAGTGGCTTTAAGCTTCTTATGACTACTCAGTCTAAAGTCAATCCAATATTACCAGTTGAGTTATCCAAAGTTACAGGGTTAGCAGTTTGTGTGTGTGTGTGTGTGTGCGCGCGTTTGTGTGTGTCTGTGTGTAGAGCTAGAGCAAGAACCTAGGTCTTTAAGCCAGTCTTATGTCTTCTGCATCTTCTATATGTATATTTTGCTCACTGTTACCACTAAAGTAGGATATAAACAAAAACTTTGAGGTTCAGTCACAGGTAGGATGCCTCTAAATACCATGGCGGAATATAAACACAGGACCAGATAGACCTACCACTTGTACCTTCTTTAAGCATTTTTATGTTCGTATTCTGTAAGTTTCAGCTAGCAGCTTCAGAGTCATTTACATCTCTCTTAACTGATGCACTCAAATGCCACATCATTCTCTACCACAGTTCCTGGCACAAAGTAGGCACTCTCCCTTCTCCAGACACATTTTCATCTCCTTCTCCTGATGTAATAGAGGCAACCTCACCTTGGAATCCAATGGAGCCTTACTGCCAATGATTTTTGTTGTTCAGATTCCTTCATATGATTCACAGACCATAACACCTGTATTTTTCCCCATGGAGCTGATGTTAAAACAGAAGGAGAAAATACACATAAAATTATTTAATTTACTGTGGGTTGTGTGATTGTATAGTCTTTTCATAAAGCAATATTACTTGAAGCTATTAGAATTTCTTTCCTCTAAGAAACCAGACTTTGTCATCATCTCTGATTGTCTTTGGTAAATTGTGACATCTATTGATCATAAGAATCCCCTTCAATATATCTAGTGCCAGGAGATTTGGCAGTAAATAATAATAAAAAAGCAGTCCTTGTAAGCTTTGTCAATCTTGAGATATTGGCAAGATGAAATATTACCATGCACAGTGAAGATAAATCACAGCTCCCAATGATTTTACAGCTGGAGGTCTCCCAGTGACCCAGCTTAGCTTGCAGAAGCAGCTGAAGTAAATAATAGCAAAGTCATGCTGCTCATTGTGAGTGTAGTCCATTATTACCTGATATGCATAAAATGTAGGTCAAAGCTTCTTGCTAATGCCATATTTATCTTCAGAACATGAAGTATGAGAATGCTATTCTGGCGCTAAAGAAACAGAGGTGATAAATGAGTAGTGGCCCAAGTGCTATTTAAATGACTACATTCAGTTTCTATCTCCTCATTGAAATATAAATTCTGTAAGGGAAAGGATCATGTTTATTTTGGATTCTATCATCTTTTATTTAACTGTCAATCAGAGACATGGAAGAGTTGATACTGTTTTGCTTAGTTATTTATAACTTTTTCATATACTAAACACAAATATACAAAAATACATAAACACACACACACATACACATGTGTACACACACACAGACACACATACACTAGTAACCTCATAATTTACCCTCTAGCTGGATGGGTGTTCAGCAAACAAATGGTTGTCAGAGGGAGGCTGAAGAAGGGGAAGTTGCTGCCACAGATCGCTTTCTTCTCTGGGTCTTAAGCATATGTCAGAAGAGGAAATCCTTGTTTTCAGGTATTAAATCAGCCAGAAGAGGATCCAATCAATGAAACAAGACAGAAGCTATTATGGATAGAAAAAGACAAGAAAATTAATGGGATGTTCTCAGCACAAACTAATTGGCGCAGAAGACAAAGTAACTCTGGAACACGGAAAGAAGAAAAAACGCATGGAGAGAATTCACAAAGTCAAGGAAGCTAGTGCAGAATGGTAAATACAGCATGTTGCTTTTTAAATGTCAGAGCACAAAAAAAATTTAGAGTTAAGTTATGGGTTTCAACAGTAAGAATTTAAAAGAAACAGCATGGAAACAATTGGAGGGTTAGTGATGTGCTTAGATGTAATTATGTGAGGAATATGGCAGTTTTCATTGTGAAAAGCTGTGGGTAGGAATATAGGGAATTTTTTTAAGCTAAGTAAGTAAATTTGGATTGTTGGAAAAGATCCAGCAGCTGCTGTGCATAGAATTTAGTGCCTGCATCCTAGAGACTAGTAGATTACATTTTGCCTTTAGTTAAAAATGACTTATCCAATGATTTTTTTTTCACAGATAGATGATGTAAAGTTTTTCAGAAATTCCATTAAATCACTTGAAAAATCTTAGGCAAAATATTTAGTGGCTTTTTTGTTTTTTTACATACACATTTCTTTATATTCTTTACTTTCACACAAAGATGAATTTTAACCATTAATCTGTTAAAATATGCCTATTATAATTTATAAAAATAAGTTTTTTTTTGACAGGCAGAGTGGACAGTGAGAGAGAGAGACAGAGAGAAAGGTCTTCCTTTGCCGTTGGCTCACCCTCCAATGGCCCCCACGGCAGGCGTGCTGCTGCCAGCCCACTGTGCTGATCCAATGGCGGGAGCCAGGTGCTTCTCCTGGTCTCCCATGGGGTGCAGGGCCCAAGCATTTGGGCCATTCTCCACTGCACTCCCGGGCCACAGCAGAGAGCTGGCCTAGAAGAGGAGCAGCCGGGACAGCATCCGGCACCCAGACCGGGACTAGAACCTGGTGTGCCCGCGCTGCAAGGCAGAGGATTAGTCTGTTGAGCCACAGCGCTGGCCTAAAAATGAGTTTTAAAAGTGAAAAAATAATAAACATTTTGTATCCCTCAAAACAATTACTATGTTGAGTTAAAATGATGTTCATCTTGAATTTATGAATTTTTAAACTTTTTTTTAACAAAAGCAGAGTGACATAGAGAGAAGGAGAGATAGAAAGAGAATCTTCCATCACCTGCTTCATTTCCCAATAGCTGTGCACAGGGCCAGGAAAAAGCCAGGAAAAAGGAACTCTATTCACATCCCCCATGTGGATGGCTAGAACCCAAGCACTTGGCCAATATCCACTGCCTCTCAGGTAATTAGCAGGAAACTGTATCAGAAATGCAAAGTAGCTGAGATTTGAATCAGTAACTCCTATATGGGATGGAGACTCAACATCAGGTTAACCCACTGTGCCATAAGGTCCATCCCTTTTTGCATGTAATAACAATTCTAGAACATTGACATTGAGTAGTGATGTTTAAAACAATAATACTGGTGAAAATAAATTATATATATGCATACATATATGCACATATTCAACACTTTGTAGTGATTGTTGTGATACTACAGTTAATATGGATATAGCAAAGGCCTCATTTTAGTTAAATGAAAGATATTCTAGGAGTTTATACAAAAATTAAATGGGGGGCTGGCATTGTGGTACAGTTGGCTAAGCCAGCATCCCATATGATTGCCAATTTGAATCCGGCTGCTCCACTTCCAGTCCAACTCCTTGCTAATGTGCCGGGGAAAGCAGTGGATAATGGTACAAATACTTGGGCCTCTGTCACCCATGTGAGAGACCCAGATGTAGTTCCATACTCCTGGCTTCAGGCTTGCCCAGCTTGGTCCATGGCAGCCATTGGGGCATGATTCAGCTGATGAAATAATTCTCTCTCTCTTGCTCTCCCTCTCTCTATCTCTTTCTCTGTGTGTTTGTGCATCTTTCCCTTTCTCTCTCCATAACTCTGTTTTCAAGTAAATAAAATAATCTTTTTTAAAGGAAAATAAATTAAATCAATGGAACCTAAAATCTATAAACCAAATATTTTAATATGGATGATGTATGCCATTCTTAACTGTTGTATTCACTATCTGGCTATTTTTGATGGAACTTTGAAATATTTAAATTATTATTGTGATCTGAATTGCTAATGTCAATTTTATTAACAATCCAAATGTGGGTTAATGTTTCTGATTTACTAATAAACAAGAAAATCACATACTTAGGGACATTTATCATCTGATTAATATTAATGTTAGGAGGCTAATATTGATCTGAATCAAGTCTAACAGGTATACAAAATATGATAAAATCCAGACTAGAGCATTCGACTGCTCTGGTATACATTGTGACCAAAAATCAGAGCTAAAATAAATTATTTTACAGCTAAATTAACGTTTTATGTAGGTGGTTTCAGTTTCCACTGCCTATCAAGACCAATACTATAAATCAAGCTACATTAGAGAAAGAAAACAAAGAAGTAAAAAGGAAAGGAAGGAAGAAAGAAAACTTTAGAGTACCTTTTTAACTATGGTAGGGGCATCTGTGAATTTGTATCCGTTAACTTTTATTTTAAGCATTGAATTAGTGTAGCAGTACCAAAAGGAACAGAAATTGGATTACTGTTTACTTATATGAAACAATGAATCAAAATATCTTTCCAGGAAAAGAGTTGATCCTGCTGATCCATTTTCAGACAACAACTTTCAAAAGGAACATTTATCACTATCTCTCCTAATCTCTTTTACCACATGAGTCTTTAAATAATTGACAACATGAAGTGTTCAATGAGAAGTAATTTAGAGATCACTGTAACCCATTATTTTTCAGATGCTCATTTGAAACGTAAAACATACAGGAAGAACTACATGTAGATTGAGCTGTCCATTCACCACCCCAGATATCCTAAAATATCAAGACAAATCAATAGAAAGGTAAACAGTTTCGCTCTATCTTACAGGCTATATCTCCTTCAACAAACTAATTTTTCTGAATTGTCTTCTGACATAATAATATCTTCAGTCTTCATGAACATTGATGATATGTGAAATTCAGTTCACTACAATAAATTGTGGGGCCATTATTATGTGGTAACTAATGTGGTAAGGTTGATACAACAGTGAACAAAACCCCTATATTCTCAGCTTAGATGAAGCCTGGAGAAATGTGTAAGTCCTTACAGCATGGCAGTGAATACCATATTGGAAATCTTGCATGGCATCCTGGGAGCCAAGATGGAACCCAGCGTGGTACTTCAGAAAGGATTACCAGAGAATGTAATAGCCTCACTGACAAAATAATAAGATAATAATAAGTGAAATAATAAAGTAATAGCCTGATGAGGAAGAAGGAGCCAAGAAAAAGGACAATGTTGTGCACCATTAAATGTTCTTTGGTCTTAAGAATATTGTCAATTTTTTTTAATTCCAAAAATAGCACTCTGACATAAAGACACTATATGAAGAATTCCCTTTTAGCCTTACTAGAAGCAGCCGTAGGGTAATTTATATTTGGGGTTGGTATCATGACTCTTTGCTTTCCTCTTGAACACTTCTTTTTTTCTTCTTGTGGATGTAGTTAAACTACTCACTGGCTTCTAAGGGTTCTGTTGAAGTGGTGAGGTCATCATGGGTTCCATGGGACCCACTATGTCACTACTGTTTCTTTTCTTTCACTTTAAAACTAGATTATTTCATGTAAATAATCTTTCTGGTTGCAGAAAAATTGAAAACAGCAATATAAACAAAAAAGCCAAGATAAAAAAAAATCACCCAAAAATAGTCTCAAAATAATTTTAAATAAGAATATAGATGAATAGGACCAGTCAGTGATGTGGCGTAGTGGATCAAGCCACCTGTGATAACAGTATCCCTTATGAGCAACGGTTCATGTGTTGGCTGCAATACTTCTGATCCAGCTCCCTGCTAATGGCCTAGGAAAAGCAGTAGAATTTGGTCCAAGTATTTGGGGCACTGCAACCCGTGGGGCAGACCCCCATTCAGCTCCCTGCTAATATGCCTGGGAAAGCAGTAGAGAACAGCCCAAGAGCTTGACCCCATGCACACTCATGGGAGACCCAGAGGAAGCTCCTGGCTCCTGGCTTCAGATCAGCCCAGCTCAGCCTGTTGTGGCTGTCCGGGGAGTGAACCAGCAGATAGCAGATCTCTATGTCTCTCCCTCTCTGTCTTTAACTCTGTCTCTCAAATAAGTAAATAAACCTTAACAACAACAAAAAGAAAATGGAGTTAAAGATTATTTGGGTTAAAAAATCAAAATTTATGCATAGTTTTTCATGATATACATTTTCCACAAACATTTGGAGAATCTTTTGTCTATTTAACTTTTTAAAAATTGACATATTTATGGAGTACCCTGGGCTGTTTGATTAATGAGGACATTGTGTGATATCTTCTTTTTTTAGGACGTTGATACTTTTATTCTATTTTCATCTTATTTATTTTACATACTGTTTTAAATTATTTATGGCAAAAGGTATATAAATATGCAATTCTTAATAAACACTGAAATAGGAATAATAATGTATAGTAAATATCAATGAGAATCTTTTAAATTAGAATTCACCTTGTAATTTTCAGTAAATATTGACTTAGTGCCTTATAACTTGATTGTAAAAGTCATGTTTCATGAGTTGAAGGCACATATTGTAATAATTAAGGCAAATACATTTTATTATAATTTTAGAAATGAAAGCATATTTGACTTAGATATCTTAGTCATACTAATTAATGGTCTTCAAAAGGGAGTGACAAAATCTTACTTAAGCCCAGAAAAGCATTATCTTTTTAGCAAAGGTGGAACTCATAAATGTGTTTTTGCAATTCTTTATTGTAGACAGTAGTCAGTATTCAGTGGTTTACTGTGATGTGCATAAGAAACACAGGGAATAAGGAAAACATTAATTAAAGAACAGCAAATTGAGACAATATTTTATTTAGTAGTGACCAGATAATGAAGTTATTCCTCTAATTTTAAAGGCAAGCTTAAACTTTTTGAAAATAAACTTTTTAAAAAAAGTTTAAGATGCAATACATGTACATTTTTATGGAGTACAATGCAGTATTTCAACAGATTTACATAGTGTGAACCAATGAAACCAGGCAACTTGCCTTTATATTTCTTTCTGTGTGTGTGTGCTCAGAGACTACCAGCTCTTCTCTGCCAAGTCTTCATGTTGTAGGTAACACATTACCTTGAACTATACTCATTTCTCTGTACTATGGACAACTAGAACTTGTTCTTTCTTCCTACTGTGTTTTCATACTGATTAAAGAACTCACACATTCCCTTCAACCTACTCTTCTCAACTTCTAGTAATAACTATATTTTAAATTGAAATAAATTATTTTAACTTTCATGAGAAAATATGCAGAATTTTCTTTATGTGACTGATTTATTTCACTTAACATAGCAATCTTCATTCCTAACCATTTTGCAGTAAATCTCAGAATCCCATTCTTTTTTATTATTATATTATATTATTATAATATTCTATTTTGTTTATATTTATTTGAAAGGCAGAGACACAGAGAGAGAAGGAGAGAGGGAGGGAAGAAGGGAAGGAGAGAAACAGAGAGAGAGCAAGAAAGAGAAATCGTCCATTTGCTGATTCACTCCCCCAAATGGCTCCAATGGCTGGGGCTGGGCCAGGCTGAAGCCAGGAGCCAGGTGACTCTTCTGGGTCTCCCTAGCAGATGCAAGAGCCCAAGAACCTGGGCCATCTTACACAGCTTTCCCAGGCCAATAGCAGAGAGCTGTATTGGAAATGGAGCAGCCAGAACTCAAACCTGCACCCATAGGGGATGCTGACAATTACAGGCAGAGGCTTAACCTGTTACATCACAGAGCTAGCCCCCTTCCCATTTTCTTTATCCATTCATCTTTGGAAGTACATTTAGGTTGATTCCCTATCTTGGCTATCGTGAATAATACTGCAACAAATGTGGGAGTAGAGTTATTTCTGTGGTCTACTGATTTCATTTGCTTTGGCTATACACCCAGAAATGGGATATTTGGGTAATAGATCTGTTTTTAGTTTTTTGAGGAACTCTTATACTCATCTCCATAATGGCTGTACTAATTTGCATTTTTACTAGCAGCCTGTAGGATTTCCTTTTCTCCACAAACTGGGAAACATTTGTTATTTTGTTGCTTTTTGATAATAGCCATTCTAATTGTAATGAGACAATACCTCCTTGTGATTTTGGTTTGCATTTCCCTGATGACTAATGATACTGAATATTTTTTCATGTGTTAGTTGGACATTTGCACTTCTTCTCTTGAGAACTGTCTATTCAGATCTTTGCACATTTCTCAATTGTGTTTTTATTGTTGTTATCCTGTTGAGTTTCTTGAGTCCTTTGCATATTCTGAATATTCATCCTTTATCAGAAGCAAAGTTGTACATTTTTTCCCTCCATTCTTCCAGTTGCCTCTTCACTCTGTTGTTTTGCTATACAGAAACTTCTTTGTTTAGTATAATTACCATTGTCCATTTTTCTTTTTTGCTGGTGCTTTTGGAGACTTATGTACAAAAATTATGCCTATGCCAATGCCCTGAAGTGTTTCCCTGTTTTTTTTAAAGATTTTATTTACTTATTTGAAAGGCAGAATTACAGAGAAGCAGAGGCAGAGAGAGAAATTTTCCATCCATTGGTTCACTCTCCAGATAGTGGCAATGGCCGGAGCTGGGCCAATCTGAAGCCAGGAGCCAGGAGCTTCTTCCATGTCTCCCAGATGGGTGCAGTGGCCCAAGGACTTGGGGTATCTTCCACAGCTTTTCCAGGTGCATTAGCAGAGAGCTGGATTGGAAATGGAGTAGCTGGGACTCAAACCAGCACTCAGATGGGATGCCGGAACTATGGGCAGTGGCTTTACTTGCTACACCACAGTGCCAGTCTGCAATGTGGTTTTATCTGGTGCTGGGTATCACTGCAGGCCTGACTGTGAACATAAAGTAGAAGCCATAACGTCAGTCCCTTTCTTACTCTCCAGATACTGAAGTTTCCCTTTTCTGTCTGCAGAGTTAGGAGAAGAGGTAGCACAAGCAGTTCTTTGATTACTCAAGCTGACGATATGTGGAGTCATGTCTGGGTCTCACAGACCCTGGACCTTTCACAGTCACACGGGTCCATGTTTACCTGCACCAGGCAGAGAGTGGCCCAAGTTAAAATGAGTTCATCCTGCTAGTGTTCAGGTTTCTAGCTAAAGCTGTGGCAGATCCTGATGCTGTGTCTTTGAGCACTGTTCCACTAATAAAGACCTTAGAGTTATCTGATATTGCATATCACAGTGACAGGCCTAATTCTGAACTTGAAGGCAATGCCCTATCACTTTCCTATGCTACACCCTAAGGTTAAACTCCTCTTATGCTGTCTGCGGGAATTTGGGGTCAACGCTTGGCCAAAATTTTAGTCTGAGGATACTGGCCTAGGGGCAGATACATTGGAGCTGTGTCTGACTCCAGATTTCACTCTAGCAGGTCTAGTTTCTGGCATTGAGTTTTACCATTTGGTTTGACATTTATTCATTTTTCCTTCCCCAAGCCAGAAGCGACTCTTCATGCTACAATACCAGGAGCAGGTGTAAGAGTAACATGACAACTCTCCTTATTGTCTTCTTCAAATTGTCTTTCTTCTTTTAATACTAAAACTAGGCACAGTGGTCTGTCTCCTGGCTTTTTTGGCTCTTGTGAGGGTGATTTGATACTTGAATAGCTGTTCAAATTGGTGTCTCTGTGGGAAGATTTCTAGAGTGCTGCTCAGCGCCATCATGCTTACTTCAAGTAGAAGTTTAATCTCTTCAGAGGACACACGAAAGTATGCAATGGACAAGTCAGTTTGTTTCCACCTAATCAGTAGTTTTTAGATATTCCCTGAATTGAACCAAATTGCCTAATATTTACTTATAAAATTGCTTAATATATACATTCATAATGTTTGGTGGTATGAGTTGAAGTATTTGATTTTAGTGAAAAATACCTTAATGATTATATAGGGAAGAAATTTGCTATAAGGATTTCCAAGATGGTAGAATAAAGGGTTGTACTGTTTTAGACTAGGGGAAAACAGTTTTTAAAAAGTTGAGGAAGTGCATCCTCAGGGGAGAGTTGGAGAGAAGGCTGCAATGGAAACTCTACGGAAAGAAGAGGATTGCTGAGGTTCAGTGTGGAAGGTGTGGATGCACAGAAATGTGCACAGACATAACACATGACCCCAGCAGCTGAGAGCCAGGGGAAGTGCCAGCCTTGGGGAATGAGATGACATCACACTGAAGCAACCTGTGACACTGGTGTCATAGCTATAGGGAGAGCCTGATGGACTACACTGTCTTTGAGTCTGGGCTGGAGCCCTAAGAGGACAGGGTACCTGTTAACGCAGAGGAAAAAGGGGGGGCATGTCTCTTTCTCCCCATCACGACCCACAATGGTGCCCAGAAATCAGCTGAGAGAAGGCAGGCAGCATTTTGGACATAAGCAGCAGCTGCGACAGCTCTTTTGCAGGCACCCAGCAAACAAGACCCATCAATTTGTTGCCTACAAGAAACACAACTCATCAACAAAGTTAAACACAAAATGACTTTAAGAGGATGCTAAAAGTATATTCCATGATAATGGAAAGCAAAAACGAGTATGTGTAGCCATTTTAATATCAGACAAAATAGACTTTAACACAAAAACTGTTAAAAGAGACAAATAAGGCCACTTGATAATGATTAAGGTGTCAATTCAACAATAATATAAGACTATAAAAAGTGTACATGTATCCAATGCCAGAGCATGTGGCTATTTAAAACAAATGTTAATAGATCTAAAAAGAGATTTAGACCCCAAAAAGATAGTTATGGGGGACTTCTACACCTGATTATCACAATGGATAGATCAACTAGACAATTAACAAAGAAACAACTGAGCTAATTGATACTATGGACCAGATGAACCTGACTGATATCACAGAACTTTTCATCCTACATTTACAGATTATACATTGTTTTCATCAGTGCATGAAACCTTTTCTAGAATAGACCACAGGCTAGGCCATAAAACAGGTCTCATCAAATTAAAACAAAATGAAAACATGCAATGAATCTTCTCTGACTGCAATGGAATGAAGCTGGAAATCAGTAACTCAAAAAAGCAGGTGCTTCCTCCTGGTCTCCCATGCAGGTGGAGGGCCCTAGCACTTGGGCCATCCTCGATTGCCTTCCCGACCACAGCAGAGAGCTGGACTGGAAGAGGAACAACCGGGACAGAATCCGACATCCCGACGGGGACTAGAACCAGGTGTGCCAGTGCCGCAGGCGGAGGATTAGCCTAGTGAGCTGCAGCGCTGGCCTTGAGTCTGTTGATTCTACAGACATCAAATATAAATACTCCTCTTTAAAAATGCTAAAGATATAAAGTAGAGAGGTTAAAACAATGGAAATATTTAGTATTTTTCACTAGTTTCAATGTGTAAATAGAGATGTAGTGGGGGCATGGATGGTGAAGAGAGGGCCTAAAATGCCTTCGTGAAAAGAACCTGTCACCCAGGAATTTTGTGTTCATTGGATCATTAAACTGTGAAAGTACAGGTAGATCTTTCCAACATGCTAGGAATTAGAGGATATTGGCCCCATTACTCTTTCTTAACAAAAATAAAGGAGGATGAATATTAAATATCAATTATCAAGTTTGCTTGGAACATTATAGCAGAAGAACTAGTTGTTAATTGTGAATTTATTTGTTAATGACTCTAAGGTTAAAATAAAAAAGAAGTATTCTTATAGAAAATATTGTAAATGGTTTAAACTGAGATAATACAGAAATTACATCATTTAAAAGAAGAGACGAAGATGGGAAGGAAGAGAGATGATGGGAGGAATGTCAGTCTGCTGATTTCCTCATATTTATTAACAAAAGGTCAAAAGATACTTGTGGGAGTTGGTATATCAATAAATAGTGTTAATATCAGAGTTTCAGCAGGGTGCAAATGACATCCTTGAATAAGATAATCAAGATGAGTTTAATGAAGGGACTTTTCTTAATGTTGCCAAGTTTAAAGAAACCAGCAAGCAATAATGAAGTTCCTAGGAACTAGCATCAGTGCGGAGCCATAACTTCACTTAAAAGGTCATTCAATAAGAACTTCTATTGACTAATCAAAATGGAAGCCCGAATGTAACAGAAAGTTTTAAAATATATATTTATTATTGACTTGGAAGGAAAAGGAAGATAGAAAGAAATCATAAATCTGTGGCTGTCTCACTTCCCAAATGTCCACAAGATCTAAGGCTGGTTTAGGCTCAAGCCATAAGCTGGGAAGTCAAGTGTGGGTCTCCCACGTGAGTGGGAGAGACTCGAATACTTGACCCGTCACCTGCTGTGTACCAGCATGCTCCTTATTATCAGGGAGTGCAGCCAGGCCTCGAGCTGGGCACTCTGACGGCATGTCTCAAGCACCCTCTTAACTCTTGCATCAAATGTCCACCTCTGTTAGAACATTCTGCTAGAGTCCAGGTAGTCAAATTTTCAGGGCACAGACTAGAAGAGAAAATTAGAGTAGTTTTTGAAAAACACTAAAAAACATAATATAGTCTGTAAAGAGGAAAAGGAAAAGAAGGAAAGGGAAGGGAGAGGGAAGGAAAGGAAGTCAAAATCTTTTCATCAGTTGTTAACATGTGAAATCAATAGATACGATATGAAAACAGAGAGAATAGAGGTACGATATGGAAGTATATGTTTAGAGTTAGTCATTATTACAATAAGGAAACCTTCCAAAATAGCAGAAGATGCAAGAGTCAAAAACAGTGCAAATATAACACATAGTGACTCCATCCTGATATGAAACTTAATCTAAATGACGTTCAATAAACAATGTGATTCTGTAAAATAGAATATATAGAGAGAGATTACATATATATATATATATTTATAGAGATAGAGGAAGAGGGGGAGTAATGGTGATTAATTGTAATTAAGTATAAGAATGAATGGGGAACAATTTCTGAGAGAATTTGAAAGTGCAGGTAATGTGAGCATGGGAGGAGTTGTGCAGAGTTGATACACAATCTGAATAACTGCCTAACAAGATCACCCTGTTACAAGAAGATTATGTGGTATAAGAGGAAGAACAGGAACAATGAGGTCGTGGCTAAAGGGCCTCCAATTGACCATGTCAGGAATGTCAGTGGATCTGTAGTACGGTAGTGGCACGGTTGCTAAGAAATGGCTATACTCTTCTGTGCTTTGAAAGGACAGTCAATATATTTCAGAAAAAAAGGCAATTATTCATACATTAAAGTTCTTCCTTCTTCATATTGAATTTTTAATGAAAATTATATTAAGATGACTCTACCAGAAAAAAAATGGAAAAGAGAGATAACCCTAAGTGTTAATGAGGACTTGGATATACTGTTGGTAAGAGTGTAAATTTCTATGACTTCTTTGGAAAACAGTTTAGCTCAACCTACTAAAGCTGAACATATGTACACTCTGGGACCCAATAATTTTATTTCTATGCATAAATCCAAAGAGCTGTGTGTATAGTCCCACTGGAGGACATGCATAAGAATCTTCCTAGGATAACTATTCTAACAAGCTCAAAACTGAAAACTTCGCAGGATATATCAGCAATTGAATATAAATTTCAGAATAGTCACTCAGTGGAAAACGATATAGGAATGGGAATGAACAAATGATATCTATGTTAAAAAAATATGGACGAGTCCCACATAAAATGTTAAGTGAAAGGATTTAGATACAAAAAACTCACAAGAATTCAGTTCAAATAATGGTCAAAAGCAGGTAAACTAATCTACCATGTTAGAAGTCATATGGAGAACATCATTGGATAGGGGTTGGTGACTATTCCTGAGGATAAAATAAGAGCTATTGGGATCACACTAATACACCATTTCTTGATCTTAGTGAAAGTCTCATGGGATTGTTCAGCTCATGAAAATTTATTGATTCACTCGTGATTGTTTAGTTTTCCCTCTGCTATATTTCACTTTAAAAAATGAATGCAGTGCTTTTCAGTTATGAGAATGGCAGAAACATAAAAAAAGTATTTTGGCTAGGGAATGGAAAGAAAAATGTTTTCTTGCAGTAGTGGCATGAGTATAAATTAGTGCAATTTCTATGGGAAGCAATTTTTTTGCATATTTATTTATTTGAAATGTGTGCGCCGTGCACACACACACACACTCCACACAATGAAAGAGTGCTCACAGTTGCTTTATCCCATAAGTGTCCCCAATGACTAGAGCTGGGCTAGGGCTCAAGCTCTGAACTGAAAACACAATACCAGTCTCCCGCATAGGTGGCAGGAACCAAATTACTTGAACCTCACTGCTATCTCCCAGGAAGCTGGAGTCAAGAGCTGGATCCTGGAACAAGGTACTCAGATATGGAGTGTCTTCAACTACAAGACCAAATAGCTTCCCCCAAAGACAGGTATAACCAAATATACAAATGCACTTGTTCATTTTCCCCCATCTAATTTACTCCTGAGAATATATTTATCAGATACTTTCCCAAATGAATTTTATGATAGATGCTCAAAGTTATTTATCAAAATATTGTTTATGGTCAGAGGAGAGGCCCTTCGGGGCTCCCTGCTGTGTCCACACCACTAAAAGGACCCTGGGACATGGCGGCCCCCGCCAGCGGACTGGGACGTGCTGCCATAAGCAGACTTTCTCATGGTGGCCGTAGTCTAGCGCCCTCTACAGGCCGCGGCTGGTTCCCCATGTCTCCTATGGGGAGTGCACAGGGTGACTGGCCGCAGAGGTGGGGGCCCTGAGAGCTCCTTCCGTGCTGGACTGGCCGTGGGTGTGGACGCTGGGGGCCGCCGCTCACTCCCCTCCCCCGTTCCCAGGTTCATCAACAAACTCCAGCCCGGCTCCGTGAAGAAGGTGAACGAGTCGACCCAAAACTGGCACCAGGTGGGCCCCTCCTCAGCCCCTTCCGCGCCCCGGCCCCCGCCCCCCGCCCCCGGCCCGCTGACCACGGCCCCCACTCCCCCCCAGCTGGAAAACATTGGCAACTTCATCAAGGCCATTACCAAGTACGGGGTGAAGCCCCACGACATCTTTGAGGCCAACGACCTGTTTGAGAACACCAACCACACCCAGGTGCAGTCCACTCTGCTGGCCCTGGCCAGCATGGTGAGTGTCGGTGCCGGGTGGACGCCCCGCTGAGCCCAGTGTGGGTGTGGGGGAGACAGCGGGTGCTGCCCAGGGGACCGTGCAGCCTGGAGACCTCCCGGCCCTGTGCCGGCCCCTCTCACCCCAGGCCAAGACGAAAGGAAACAAAGTGAACGCAGGGGTCAAGTACGCAGAGAAGCAGGAGCGCAAGTTTGAGCCAGAGAAGCTTCGGGAAGGGCGGAACCTCATCGGGCTGCAGGTACAGCCCCGCCTCCCGGGTCCTGCTGCCAACGGAGCTCTGGGGGGGGGGGGGGGCGGCGTTTGGCATGGTGGTGAAGATGCCCACTGGGGTGCCAGCATCCCCCCCCCCCGGAGGGCCTGGGTTCGAGTCCCCTGCTCTGCCCCTGACCCCAGCTTCCGGCCAGGGTGCATCCTGGGAGGCACCGGGGGATGGCTCAAGTGCTCAAGTCCATCCCTGCCGCCCACCTGGGAGGCCCGGAGTGGGTACCTGGGTCCCGGCTTCTGCCTGCTGCAAGCATGTTTTCATTTTTTTCAAATCAATTTATTTGAAAGGCAGAGTGACATGGGAGAGGGCAAGGGCGGGGTCCTCCAGCCGCTGGTTCACTCCTCCAAAATGCCCTCAAGGGCCGGGTCTGGGCCAGGCTGCATCCAGGTCTCCTGCATGGGTGGCAGGGGCCCCAGTACTTGGGCCACCTGCTGCTGCTGCTTTGCTCCCAGGCGCGTCGGTGGGGAGCTGGATCAGAGAGGGGCACCCCGCTGCGCCACAATGCTGGCCCCCATGGAGGCATCGCGCGTGGTGGTGGTTGGGGGGGACAGGGGTGGGATGAACCTCTCCTCTGACCACACTCATCCTTGATCTTGTCCAACCTGTCAAAGGCCACTGAGGCGCCGGAGTGCCCGGGATGCCCCTGCAACCCGAGCCTCTCCCTGGCACTGCCTCCCAGGCTTGCTTACTATCCCCTCCACCCAGCCCTCCTGCCCCTTCCCCACAGCAGGTACCACTTCAGGCAGGGGTGGGAGTTTGATCAGTCAATTGACACCCCACCCCCCTCCGCCACACGCAAAAGCTCCCTGCAGGGACCCATAGAACCTCCACCTGCAGTGCCCGCATCCCCTGTGGCTGCTCCACTTCCCATCCAGCTCTCTGCTGTGGCCTGGGAAAGCAGCAGAAGATGGCCCAGGCACTTGGGCCCCTGTACCCACGTGGGAGACCCGGATGGAGCTCCTGGCTCCTGGCTTCAGATCTGCTCAGCTCCAGCCATTGTGGCATCTGGGGAGCGAACTGGCAGATGAAAGACCTCTCTCTCTCTCTCTCTCTCTCTCTGCCTCTCTGTAACTTCGCCTTTCAAATAAATAAATCTTTAAAAAATATATTGTTTATATTAGCAAGAAACTGAAAAACCCTAAAGACCATCAATGAAAGCATGTTTAAATAAGTTATGACAAGATTTCATCAATGGAAAATTATGGAGTTATGAAACAAACATAAGGAAGAAATTATGCACAGGTAAAGAACAACTATATGGATAACAATTTTTTTTAAGAGAAAGGTGTGTTTGTTTACATTCTCACCAACAGTGGATTAGGGTACATTTTTTCCCACATCCTCGCCAACATTTATTATTTGTTGATTTCTAGAATGTAAACTTGTACAGCCATTATAGAAGATATTATAGATTCCTCAGAAATCTGAATATACACCTACCATATGATCCAACCATCCCACTCCTGGTAACTTACCCAATTGAAATGAATCAACATATGAAAGAATTATCTGTACCCCCATATTCATTGCAGATCAATTCACAATAGCTAAGATATGGAATCAACCCAGATGTCCATCAACTGTTGACTAGATAAAGTAATTAATATACCATTGACTACTACTCTGCCATAAAAAAGAAAGAAATACTGTCTTTTGCAACAAAATGGATGCAACTGAAACCACTATTCTTAGTGAAATAAGTCAGTCTCAAAAAGACAAGTGTCCTATGTTTGCTTTCATCTGTGGTAACTGAATACCAAAAATATAATGCATAATGCATGGGAGTAAAATTGACATTCTGAGCTTTGATCATAGGTTGCAACCCTTGTCTCTGTGTTGAGAAACAGTGTTTTTTTCTTCTTACTGTTTGTTTAACTCTTTACTTAGGTATGGCTAATCTTAGGTGTATAAAGTAAAATAAAAGTAGATCATTGTAAAAATTAGGAGAGGGAATAGGAGAGGAAAGAGGAGAAGTGTGGAAGCATGGGCAGGAGGGAGGATAGGGTGGAAGTATCACTATGTTCCTAAATCTGTACAATGAAATACATAAAATTTGTATACCTTCAATAACATTTTTAAAAATATAAAATAAAGAGGATTCCTAATGTGAGCAAATAATAGTAATACAAATAGCTGGAGCTTGTTAAATTTGTGCTTTCCTTGAAAAATGATCATCAAGAATATCACAAATGGTATATATCTTTGAGTATGGTTACATAACTGTCTAGGATATATCATGAAAATATTTATATAAAATTCCTCTAACATTCGGATCTTGTTCATGAGATTTGTGTTTATTCTTCTGTCAATAATGAGGGAAATACATACAAAAACAGAGTAATTGAAAAAATAATAAATAAATAAATAGAGGTAGAGGCCTGAATTGTATGCTCTTGCATACTTTAAAAGAGTATTAGTGGCCAGTGCCCTGGCTCACTTGGCTAATCCTCCACCTGCGGCGCTGGCACCCTGGGTTCTAGTCCCGGTTGGGGCGCCGGATTCTGTCCCGGTCACTCCTCTACTCTTCTTCCAGTCCAGCTCTCTGCTGTGGCCCAGGAATGCAGTGGAGGATAGCCCAGGTCCTTGGGCCCTGCACCTGCATGGGAGACCAGGAGGAAGCACCTAGCTCCTGGCTTCAGATCAGCGTGTTGCACCGGCTGCAGCACGCTGACCGCAGCAGCCATTGGGAGGTGAACCAATGGAAAAGGAAGACTTTTCTCTCTGTCTCTCTCTCTCACTGTCCACCTTGCCTGTCAAAAAAATGAGTATTAGCTTATAAGTGGCAAGCAGGGAGAATAAAATGATAATACTGAATGCTCCCAGGGAGATGGGTAATGAACAGCTGATCCTAGTATTGGCAGGAAGACTTCCTCTGTATCCCTTACAGTTTTTGAATAAGTAAATGGACCATCTATTCAAAAAACAAATAAAATATACATTGAAATGAACCAAAGTATTTCACTAGGCAGGAAAATGATTTTTTTTTTCTTTTTAAGCCTTTAATATGGTTACCAGAAATTTTCAGATGTATAAGTAGTTTATATTGTTTTATTGCAGTTAGGACAAAGGTAAAATAGAAACAACTTATTCTACCTTGGACAACCTGTGTTAGCTACCTCCTGGTGTTTCTTTTGTTTTTCTTTTCAATTTAAGGTATATAAATTTCATAAATACAGATTTAAGAATATAGTGATACTTCTACCCTACACTCATGCTGATTCTCCCACCCTTCCTCCTCCTTTCTCTCTTACTCCCCTCTTAATTTTTATGATGGTTTACTTTCAGTTTACTTTACACTCATAAGATTAATCCTACACTCAGTAAAGAATTAAATAAACAATAAGAAAAACAAAACACTGGTCCTCGACAGTCGGGACAAGAGCTGTAAAACATCGCTGAATCTCAAAATGTTAGTTTCAGACCTATACATCACATATTGGTACTCTATTAGTTACCACGGATTATGGAAAATATATGGTATTTGTCTTTTTGGGACTGGCTTATTTCACTTAGTATAATGGTTGCTAGTTGTATCCATTTTGTTGCAAAAGACAGGATTTTCTTTTTACAGCAGAATACTATTCCATAGCATATATAAACATTAATTTCTTTATCTAGTTATCAGTTTATGGACATCTGGGTTCATTCCAGATCAATTGATCTGCAATCAACATTGTGGTATGGATAACTCTTTCATGAACTGATTTCTTTTGGTTTGAGTAAATTCCCAGGAGTGGAATTGCTGGGTTATATGATAGCTCTGTTTTCAGTTTTCTGAGCTATCTGCATACTGTTTTATATAATGGCTATACTAGTTTACATTTCTATCAACAGTGGGTTAGGGTAGCTTTCTCTCTACATGCTCACTAGCATTTGTTATTATTCGATTTTTAGAATGATATCCATTCTAACTGGGATGAGGTGAAACCTCATTGTGGTTTTGATTGCATTTCCCTGATGGCTGTGATCCTGAGCATTTTTTCATGTGTCTGTTGGCCATTTGATTTGTGTGATTCAAAAAATGCCTGTTCAAGTTCTTTGGTCATTTCTAATTGCATTGTTTGTCTTGTTTTTGAGCTTCTTGAGCTCTTTATAGGTTCTGGATATTAATCCTTTTCCAATTGTAGAGTTTACAAATATTTTATGCCATTCTGTTGGTTGTGTCTTCGTTTTGTTGTGTGTTTGTTGTGTGTTTACTTTGCAGTATTTAAACTTCTAAGCTTGAGTAATCATTTATCTATTTTGGCACTGATTCCCTGTGCTTCTGGGGATCTTTCCAAGAAGTCTTTGCCTATGCCAATATCCTGTAGCATTTCCCAATATTCTCCTCTATTGCTTTGATTGTATCAGGTCATATATTTAGATCATTGATCCATTTTTAGTTGATTTTTATATAAGGGGTAAGGCAGGGTTCTTGCTTCCTACTTCTGCATGTGGAGATCCAATTTTCTCAGTACCATTTATAGAAGAGAATGTTCTTTCTCCAGGGATTTATTTTAGGTCTTTTGTTAAAGCTTAGTTGGTTGTAGATGTGTGGATTGATTTCTGGAGTTATTACTATGTTCCATTGGTCTATAAGTCTATTTTTGTGCCAATACAAGTCTGTTTTTATTATAACTGCCCTGTAGTATGTCTTGAAAACTGGTATTATGACGTGTCCAGTTTTGATTTTGTTGCATATGATTGCTTTAGCTATTCGGGGTCTCTTGCGTTTCCATATGAATTTTAGCATTATTTTTCAAAATCTGAGAAGAATGTCTTGATATTATGGTTGGGATCTCATTAAATATGTAAACTGCTTTCTATTAACATTTGTTTTAAATAACCAGGTGCCCTGGAATTGGGTGCATATACATTTATTATGGTGTGATATCTTTGTGGTGCATTAATCCCTTAATCATTACATAATGCCCTTCTTTATCTCTTTTAACAGATTTTGTGTTCAAGTCTATTTTGTCTGATATTATGATGTTTTTGCTTTCCATTAGCATGGATATCTTTTATTATCCTTTCACTTCAGCCTGCACGTATATCTTTATTGTTGAGGTGTTTTTCTTGTAGGGAGCAAACTGATAGGTATTGTGTTTTATTCCATTCAGCCAGTTTGTATCTATAAATTGGAGAGTTAGGCCATTTACATGCATTACTTGGGCTTCCCGTTCTTCCTCCAAATTATAAAAGTTCCCTTTATTTATTTCACTGAATAGGCCTTCTAATTCATTTTCTCTTTCCACATCTGCAAGAACTCCTAAAACCTGTATGTTTCCTCAACTGATAGTATCCCATAAATTTCCAGCGCTTCTTAAAATTTTTCTCATTCCTTCTTCCTTTTTTTTCTTTTGCTATAAGACAGTTTCAAAAATTTTTCTTTTACATCAGATATTCTATCTTCTGACTCATCAAGTCTGTTGTTAAGTCTTTCCACTGTATTTTTTATTTGATATATTGAGTTCTTCATTTCTAGTATTTCAGTTTGATTTCTCTTGAAAATATCAATCTCCAGCCGGTGCCGTGGCTCAATAGGCTAATCCTCCCCCTTGCGGCACCGGCACATGAGATTCTAGTCCTGGTCAGGGCGCCGGATGCTGTCCTGGTTGCCCCTCTTCCAGGCCAGCCCTCTGCTGTGGCCAGGGAATGCAGCGGAGAATGGCCCAAGTGCTTGGGCCCTGCACCCCATGGGAGACCAGGAGAAGCACCTGGCTCCTACCATCGGATCAGCGCTGTGCGTCGGCCGCAGCGCGCTGGCCACGGCAGCCATTGAAGGGTGAACCAATGGCAAAAGGAAGACCTTTCTCTCTGTCTCTCTCTCTCTGTCTCTCACTGTCCACTCTGCCTGTCAAAAAAAAGAAGAAGAAGAAAATATCAATCTCATGTGATAATTTTTCTTCAATTTCATCTATGGGATTTCTTTAACTTGGAACTTTTTTTCTCATTGCTCCTGAGTAATTCTATGATTAATCTGTTGAGTTCTTTTTCAAGAATTTCATGAATCTTTGTCTTCACATTCTAATATTGAAGTGTGGTTGTGTTACTTTGGGGGAGTCATGTTGTCTTCCTTATTAATATTTCATGAATTTCTGCATTTAGTGTTAGGCATTTGTGGAAATATTTATTGATTTCCACCTCTGCTGCCTTTTATGTTTGAACTACATCTCTGTGGCTTAGTGGAGTATCTGCTCTTTCAGTGAATACCCAATGGTGTGTGCTGGGTATAGCCAGGAGTTCTGGTCAGTGCTCAAGGATAGGTCAGTATCCAGGTTGACATGCAAGTTGGATGTTTCCTCTATTGTCAGCAGGGGAGAGGGTCTGGTCACCTCTGTTGGCATAATCACACTCCTACATCCTCTCTTCCAAGGTGATCAATGCCTAGCATTTGCCCACAGTGGGTACACCAATCATCTGCAGTGCCACATAAACCACACAAAGGATCTGTGCAATCTACATGTGAGCACAGATTGTGCTACAATGACCAACTCCATGCAATCAGGACCTCTGAACCTATAGTGCCTAGTATAGTGACTGCCCAGAGACCCAGCTACACCTTGCACCTATCTTGTAGTCATAGAGTTCTAAGTCTCAGCACTCAAGGCTCCAAAAGTCATGGTGCATAGATGACCAACTCTCTCCGCTAGCCTGTCCCATCCTTGGAGAGGTGGAGATGTTCCCAGAGCCAGTTGCCTGTGCATTCTCTTCCTTGGTAATTTTAGCCCCAGAGCCTGTGATATGTTGAGAATTTTGGGGCACCTCACAGTCTTACATACGTGCCCATCCACCTGTCAATTTGCCCAGCCAGACTCATAGTCAGTGGGGAATGAGAATTTTTTTCCCTCAGGTAAAATCTCCAGATTACGTGTCACAAGAGCCGGCTCAAGATGCTTCCTTCTCCCCACTGGTAGCTGGATGCACATACATGAACTGTTGCAGCTGTAGCTGGTGTCAGAATGCAGCCTTTTTCCTGCCAGTTGCCAGGCATGTACAAGAGAGCTGCTACAGCTACTACTGGTGTCAAAATGGCACCCTCTCCCAGTTAGTTGCTGGGTGCCATTGTTTTGGCATGGGGAGGGAGAAGCTTACCCTTTCTTTACTGAGTTAGGTTGATATCCTATCTCTCTTAAGGCTCCAGCCTAGACTCAAAGACAGTGTGCTCCACCAGGCTCTCCCTCCAGCAATATCACCAGTAGCACAGGCTGCCACGGTCTGTTCTCAACTCACCCTCCAAAGCTGGTATTTCTTCTATCTCTTTGCTGCAGGGATCATGTGTTGTGTGTGCACTCATTGCTACATGTCTACACCTTCCACACTGATTCACATCATCCTTTTCCTTCTGTAGAATTTCCACTGCAGATTTCATTCCAAGTCTCCCCTGGGTATGCACTTCCTCCACTTTTTTTGCTACTATTTTCTTCGAGACTAACGCAGTATTCTTTTCCCTGTTCCAACATCTTGGAATTGACTGAAAATAAGTACATTTTACCCCAGAATTGTTGTAACTATAAAGGAAAGTGAATTTCTTACCTGGATACTATACCAATGCAGTAGCAAGTATTCTAAAGTTACACATTATATTATTAAGTGCACAATTCAATAAATTGTTGAAGACATTCAGAGAAGGCAGTTTTATAGTTCCTGTTTAATGGGATATTGTATACCCTTGTGGATGTATTTATTGGACTGTGTCATTGTCAATTTAAGATCATGTCAACTTCTTTATTCATTGAATTGGAAAGAAAATAGATTAGCTAACAGTCAATTTATACTTGCTTTTCTGTTTTCCAGAATTTCTGTTTTCATAATTTAAATGAAATACTGCGGAGACATGCTCTTTGTGAGTGTCTATGTTTACAGAATATTTTATGTATAAAAGAAAAGTCAGAAATGCTTTAGTTCTAACATTTCCTTTTGCTTGTATTCCTTTAATAACCTTTCCTATTTCAGAATTATAGAAATGGAGATAATATGTCTGTAGTTTTAAGCATTTTACGAAAAATCCATTGTTTCTTTCTTTTTTTTTTTTTTTTTTGGCCAGGATGTGTTAGACAGTGAGAGAGAAACAGAGAGAGAGAGTTATAAACTGTGAGAGAGAGACAGAGAGAAAGGTCTTCCTTCCAGTGGTTCACTCCCTTAATGGCCACTATGGCCAACTCTGTGCAGATCTGAAGCCAGGAGCCAAGCACTTCCTCCCCGTCTCCCATGCGGGTGCAGGGACCCAAGCACTTGGGCCATCCTCCACTATCCTCCCGGGCCACAGCAGAGAGCTGGACTGGAAGAGGAGCAAGTGGGACAGAATCCGGCGCTCCAACTGGGACTAGAACCGGGTTGCTGGCCCCGCAGGCGGAGGATTAGCCAAGTGAGCCACAGCACCGGCCTCATTTTTCTAATTTAAAACATATATGGACATGTTCAATGCGTATATTTGCAAAATTTACTTCTCTTTAAAAGCTGAATATGTTTAATTACACATATATACCACATTTAAATAACTATTCCTCCATTAAAGAACATCTAGGTTTTTTGTTTTCCCATGTCTTGGTATTGTGGCTAGTCTGCAATGAATACAAAAATAGTAATATCTCTTCTACATCCTGATGTCAATTCTTTTGGATAAATACCTAGCAGTAAGATTGCTGGATTATGTAGTAATTGTACTTTTAATTTTATGAAGACACTCCACATTGTTCATCATAGTAGCTGCACATTTTTTCACCACTTTGTATGTAATATTTCATTTTTTCTGCATCTCTACTAGCACTTGTTAAATTTGTATGTCTTTACTTTCTTTTATAATAGGCATCCAGTCAAATATAGGGTGATATCTCACTGTGGTTTTGATTTTCATTTCTTAAGATTAGTGATGTTGAACCTCTTTTCCTTTTTTTTAAACTTTTATTAAGTAAATATAAATTTCCAAAGTACAGCTTATGGATTACAATGGCTTTGCCCCCAATAATTTCCCTTCCACTAACACCCCTCCCATCTCCCGCTTCCTCTCCCATTCCATTCACATCAAGATTCATTTTCAATTATCTTTATATACAGAAGATCGATTCAGTATCTATTAAGTAAAGATTTCATCAGTTTGCACCCACACAGAAACACAAAGTGTAAAATACTGTTTCAGTACTAGTTATAGTATTACTTCACGTTGGACAACACATTAAAGACAGATCCCACACGAGAAGTAAGTACACAGTGACTCCTGTTGTTGACTTAACAATTTGACACTCTTGTTTATGGCGTCAGTAGTCTCCCTAAGCTCTAGTCATGAGTTGCCAAGGCTATGGAAGCCTTTTGAGTTCACTGACTTCAATCTTATTTAGACAGGGTCTTAGTCAAAGTGGAAGTTCTCTCCTCCCTTCAGAAAAAGGTACCTCCTTCTTTGATGGCCCTGTTCTTTCGACTGGGATCTCACTCGCAGAGATCTTTCATTTAGGTCTTCTTTTTTTTTTTCCCCAGAGTGTCTTGGCTTTCCATGCCTAAAATACTCTCATGGGCTCTTGAGCCAGATCCAAATGCCTTAAGGGCTGATTCTGAGGCCAGAGTGCTACTTAGGACATCTGCCATTCTATGAGTTTCCATTTTTATTATTTATTTTTTAAAATTTTTTTAAAGATTTTTTTTTTTGGTTTTTAAAAATAACCTGTAATTTCTCAAAGCTAATAAGTGCATTACAGGAAACTTAAAAACACAAGAAGCAAAGAACAAAGTCATCCACAATCACAAGCAATTGAGCTCAACATGTTCTTCTCGGTCCCTGCCTGCACACACAACATCCGCTTGTATGTGTCTGAGCTAGGGAATGTATGGATCATGCTTTTTCACACTTCATGAATATTTACCAATTCCAAATCCCAAAGCTGCGTGAGTATTTTGATAACCAAAAATATAAGAGATATAATATAAGAGATAAGACAGAACTAGAATCCACAGGAGGTATGAAAATTACTGAGAAATCAAAAAATCTTTCAACTATATTAAAAAATATAGAACAATAAGATCTGGTTTCTACTGGAAAGTTTATTTCATTTTGAACATAGACTATTTATATGTAAATATTTGTATAAATATTAAATTTCATGTGAGTTTGCAGATAACAAATATGGCACAAGAACACACATAAGACACAGGGGTCTACTGGGAAGAAAATTAGGAAGTTGACATGACTACAGGGAATCCAAAGAGAAGCTTATTAAATCAAAGTTTTCTCAGTTTGAATATATAGAATGTCTACTCTGTGGGGACAGAGAATTCACATAGTTGAAAAAGAAATATTTGTTCAATGAATAATTGATTTTTTATCTTTTTAAGGAACTCATAATATCTCATAAATACAAGTATTTTCATAATTAAAAAAGACTAGGAAGGCCGGCGCCGTGGCTCAACAGGCTAATCCTCCGCCTTGCGGCGCCGGCACACCGGGTTCTAGTCCCGGTCGGGGCGCCGGATTCTGTCCCGGTTGCCCCTCTTCCAGGCCAGCCCTCTGCTGTGGCCTGGGAGTGCAGTGGAGGATGGCCCAGGTGCTTGGGCCCTGCACCCCATGGGAGACCAGGAAAAAGCACCTAGCACCTGGCTCCTGCCATCGGATAAGCGCGGTGCGTGGGCCGCAGCGCACAGTCCTCGGCAGCCATTGGAGGGTGAACCAACGGCAAAGGAAGACCTTTCTCTCTGTCTCTCTCTCTCACTGTCCACTCTGCCTGTCAAAAAAAAAAAAAAGACTAGGAAGAATAAATATGAGTATTAACACAAATGCAATAGATAAAGAACTTGTATATTAATACTTTGCAAATAGTAAGGAAGTACTCTTTGTTTCACTGTACCTTCATTATTATTATAATTATATTTTAATAAATTATAAGCATTCATGATCAAAGTAAAAGTATTTAGAAGTAGTCATATGCTGAGACCCTTCTATAACTCCACATTAAGTTATATGGTTCTAGAATATGCTACAGAAGAAAATAAAAGCAACAAATCAGAATTCACCCCATGTCTCCAGACACAACTGTTAACATGTTTAACAGAATGTTATGAATTCAGCTTAATATAGCACATCGGTGCCTAGAGAATAGATGAGTATGCATTTCCCTCAGTAAAATTTGCAATCTGGTTAGCATTCCTTGAATGTAGCTAGACTATCCTAACCTTGCACATTCTCTCAGTCACCATGCCTGATCTTCTGTAACTGAACAGGTGATATGTAAGGAAAACAGCATTATCTAACACTAATATGGCTCTTCAGGTAAAAATGAGATAACCTGCATGACCAGAATTAAGGTTGAAGTTTTAGGGAGGTACAGTTTTTAGGAAACAAGAGTCTTAGTTCTTTAAAGGCAGCATTATTGTAGAACTAGCTACTTACGAGGGCAAAAGTAGAGATAGGAGAAGACAAATATCAATAAGAATTTAGTAACGATTTATCAACAGTTAATAAAGTGTGGCTTAACAGACTTTTGATCTTCAGTGAGTTACATGAGCTTTCTTTCTACACCTTAGTTATTTATCTATAATAGACATCATATGGGGTTGTTAATTTGTATAAAGCTAAGGAAACATGAAAACACATAGTAAAGGCTCTGTAATTGTTGTCTGTTATCTCATACAGTATTACAGGCAGTTTTGTGTGAGGGGAAGGCTCATAGCCCATGACACATGATTGTAAAATCAGAATCAAAATGGAGTGAGTGTGGCTAAAATCTAATTGCAGATCTCTTGCCTCTATACATATTAGCCTTGCTTGCTAACATCTAAGTGTGTATCTTATGAAACTATGTGGGCCCAACTTCCCAGGAACTAGGTTGACTGAAATGTATCCTTCACTGTTATCTTACACCATATCTTGGATCTGTTATAGAGTTTGGTGTTGTTAACTGTTATGTTACAACCATATTCTGGTTTTCCTCTTTATTGTTCACTGCATACCAGGGGTCTGGTTAGAAATTGTGAGCCCTAGTGGACAGAATACTATAAAAAGCTGTGTAACCTGCTGTTGTGGGCCGCACTCTGGTAAGGAGTGTTGGTCCTGATTGGTGGCCAGTCCCAATCGGTTACCTTGCCTCTCATTTGTCTCTCATTTGCTTCTCATTTTCAATAAATTTCATGCGTGACTGTCACTGGTTTTTGTAACATTTGGTTTTAGCTGAGAAGTGGATGCAACATGATAGATTCTCAAAAAATATTTGCTCAGTAAAAATAAAGAATTCTGAAAAGGAAAAAAGGGGGTTTAGGATATTACTGCTGAATCATTCATTCACTTATTAAACAAACCCTTTATTAATATCTGTTTCCTGCAACGGCAAGTGAAGTAGATTTGTTCTTTGTTTTCCCAGAATTTACTTTTAGAGGAGATGACTGCAAGCAAATAATACATCAAAATAAAAATTTTAATTTTAATAAACTCCTCAATTTTGTCATCTGCAAATATATCTCCTTTCTAATGTTATTTCAGTGATTATAGAGTATTTAACTAAATAATGTATCAGATGTTTACAGCATTTCAGTAGTCAATGATCTGGTTAATCTTCAGCCCTTAGGCTGGCCAACTGTTTTTGTTTTAGTTTTTAAATAAAGTATTATTATAAATAAAATTTTATTAGAAAACAGTCATGATTTTTTTTACATATCTACAGCTACAAAGAGAGTTATGGGCAACTGAATTGTCCCCAAGTAAAATATTTATTATATGGCCTTTAAAGAAGTTTTCTCACCCCTGAGCTAGTGAGCTAGGGAAGTCATGTTTACCAAATATTAGATCTATTATGTTTTATCCAATGATGGATAAGTGATGGATAACAATCAATTGTATTGTGAAAAAGGACAGATTCCTCCAGACTGAGGTTATCAGAGAAATATTTTCTAGGAAGAAAACATTTGAATTACACCTGACAAATAATTCAGGAGACCAAAGTGATTGGGAAAGGGAATTACAGCAGAGCTTTCTATGAAGAAAGGGTTCAATAGAAGCATGGCAGGTGGAAATCTCCACACTTGTTTGGATACAGCCTGGCAGCATGATAGGAAACAAATTGACACGTGTTTTGAATGCCAATGTGGTTGAACTTACCTTGATTTGCAATAGAAATTTACCAGAAATTTCTGAGCATAATGAAATAATTAATATTTCAAAGGTATTCATTTGGCAAAGTGTGAAAAATGAATTGAAGTAAAGCGATAATGAAAAGAAGACAGTCATTAGTAAGTGATTTAAAAAGCAGCACTGACTAGGCCAGTGCCGTGGCTCACTTGCCTAATCCTCCACCTGTGGCGCCGGCACCCCCGGGTTCTAGTCCCGGTTGGGATGCCAGGTACTAGTCTGGGTTGCTCTTCTTCAGTCCAGCTCTCTGCTGTGGCCCAGGAGGGAAGCAGAGGATGGCCCAAGTGCTTGGGTTCCTACACCCACATGGGAGACCAGGAGGAAGCACCTGGCTCCTGGCTTCAGATTGGCACAGTACCGGCCGTGGTGGCCATTAGTGGCGTGAACCAATGGAAGAAAGACCTTTCTCTCTGTCTCTCTGTCACTGTTCATAACTCTCTCTCTGTCTCTCTCTCTCACTGTCTAATTTTTTTTTTTAAAAAAGCAGCACAGAATTAAGATAAGGAGGGTTAACACTAGGATGATAAATGGAAAAGAAAAAGGTAACCACAAATACTGCCATAATTACTCTGAGCATGTAGGGTAGAACTGAGGGAACGAGAAAAGCTAGTATGTTCCATCAGCATTAATGATGGCAAGAATTGATGAAAGTGATGACCTAGTCAATGTCAGGAGAGAAATCCAGGTCACTATGGGCTGAGGAAAGATCACTGGATTGTTGTACCCAGGAGTCAGTCGTTTCCTGTACAGTGTTGGTGGCAGATATTAGGTTCTAACTTAAAGATATGTTACACTTGAAGTAAAGGAGAGACAATAAGTAGTAAGTGCTGATAGTAAAATCTGTCTCCCTGTCATAGAAGGCTTCTAATGTGCTTTAAGCACTTTCAGGGCACTTTTGCAACCAGTTATACTAATGATCTATTATTAGCATGTCCATCTCACTGGTGACGAAATTAAAACTTAGCATGATTAATTTCACCCAGGCTTTCACATTTAGTGACTATTAGTGTTTTAACCCAGGAAATCTGACAACAAAGCCTTGTGTGGAAGAAAGCAAAGTAGATCACTCAAATGAGTGGTGCTTTTTAATTTTCTTGCTGATTATTAGAACTTTCATTGATACTTGGTAAGGGTTATTTAGAAAGAAATTTTATGGTCATAGGGATGGAGATGCTTAATTTGGAGTACAACAACTACTTACCAAAACATTGGATGGTGGTATTTTAATTAGTGAGCCTCTTCCTTCATGTTGAGAGGAGAGTAGCTACTTAAAGCTGGCCTGGGTTTGCAGAAAGGGCAGCCGACCTGTTAGACCTGTGATGGTGGCTGCAGCATCCTATCTGAAGAAGTAGCAGTTCTTGGTTGACCAGTTCTGCAGTCCTGTTCTCTAAGTCATCCTAGTACTTCAGGCTAAAACCTACCAGAGGGAACTCTAGCTCTCCAACTGATTGTGTAAATACCAAGTTATCTCTGTTAAATCTCTTTTTATCTAACCTAGTTAGAATATTTCTATCAGATCTATATTAACATGCCCTATAGAGCAGTTAAGCAATAAAATTATCCAGCATGAGATTGATAACACTGAATTTCTGTGGATTTCTACAAAACTTCTTTTTAAGCATTCTCTGTTTAACAAAGGAGTGCCTCAACAGGCAAGGGCTGGAACAAGGTTGGTATTTATTGCATGGAGCTGTTTTTCAAATTGACAGACCCTTAGAAAAAAAGGCCAGCAGTCAACAGATTAAATTTTTCAAGTTTCAAATCCTTTCCTCTGATACATTTTTTTTTTTAATTTGAAAGGCAGAGATCCAGAGATTGGATTTGGATGAGACAGAGAAAGAGAGAGAGAGAGAGAGAGAGAGATTTTTCATGCACTGGTTCACTTTCCAAATGGCTTCAACGGCTTCCAGGGCTGGGTCAAGCCGAAAACAGGAGCTTCTTCTGGTTCTCCCACATGCGTGCAGGGGCCCAAGCACTTGGACCATCCTCCGCTGCTTTCCAGGCACATTAGCAGAGAGCTGGACCGAAGTGGAGCAGATAGGTCTCCAACGGGCCTCCACTTGGGATGCTGGCATGACAGGCAGAGTCTTAACCTGCTATGCTACCACAATGGCCCAGATAGAGTTTATTTTTTTATGGGAATGACAGAATCCAATAATCTTCATGTCTTCTAGAATTTTAGGAAAATAAGTTACAAAAAATATCTACCCAGTACTAAAGAAATCCCTGGGCCACCAAATCCACATTTACAGAAGTAAGGTTAATTAATGCTGAGCATTCCCTAGAAAGGTGGCCTCTTCAAAGCCTAACTCATTTGGAAATTTTCTTTGGTTTCTATTTGACCTTTCCTGTTGAATGGTATTATTATAATGCAGATTCTACTATTTCAAATTTAGAATTAAATGAATTTTACTTTGAAGTACAATCTGTAGTCCATTTACATAACTTCCATGAATGAGTTCCTTTTTTTAACTACATGTATCTATAAATCAGAAAGCTTTTTTATTAAATCCATTTTGCTCTTACTTAGATTTTTTTTTCTATGCACTATAACACAGGTTAAAAAAGATACATTCCTGCACTGATTATTATTTATCTCTCATGTGAAGATTTGACTTTCAGTATATTGATAATGTAATATGTAAAAACCCACAGCAACTATGTTCCTTTTGTGAATTTGTTTATATTATAATATTATAATATGCTATTGTCTATATCACATAGTTTTCTATGAGTTTAATTTCATCTGATACCATTTTTATAAAGGTTTAAATAGACTGTCATTTGTTCTGATTGAACAACCATGAAATTTAAAAGATAATTAATGGACAAAAAGAATCCCTTATTTCCCCAAAAGTGTCATTATTTCTTCAGTCTATTTGATCTGAAGTTCCTAGGCATAAAATGGTTGTACAAGTATATGAGTCATAAACTATTTGTATTTATTTACATCCTTTTGTCATTTACATGTGTGTAATTTAAGGGATTAGAATTTATTGAGTGAACCTTAATTTTCAATATTCAAAATCTTAACTAGTATTTCATTAATTTGTTCTCCCACCAATTTAGTCAACATAATAGATTTGAACTTTTTATTAATGTTTTCACTGAAGTAAAATGAAATCCCACCCCCAAAATCCAAACAATAGATTTGCCAGAGCTTTGCTGAACAACTGCCTCAATCTTAAAAGAAATTTTAAAAAATCCATTCACCATCATTGTTGCTATCAGAGTTCTTCCAGGCCTGAAATAATCTTGAAAATGAAAATACCTCTAATAGCAACGAAGATGCCCCAATCTAGACTGCCAGCTGTGATCAGACTCATTTGGGAAATCAATGCTTAGAATCATCATTTACATCAAATCTGAGTCTCTTTTTATTTTTCTCATGTTTTATTAGACTTTACCTTCCTTTTTCGTTATTCATGACACATACGGCAATCCGATTAGAGAACTGTTTTTGGCATTTGAAAAGTGTCCTCATTTGGAAGGACAACCAAGTACAATAGACTTAGCTTCTGGGCTGTTACAAGTTGTTACTTAATAAGAGCAAAGAAATGTAGAAGAGAATTTTTAAAAAAGCTCTTATTTTCTACTTTATTATTTCTCTTCTATGTTTTATTTTTAATTTGTCAAGTTCATTGCTTTCACACTTGGAAATTTGCTTTAAAAAGATTTTAACATTAGTTACTTTGTCATAATTCCTCCACTTAACCTTGTGAAGTACTAATACCTTTCAAAACTTGAACATTCAGCTCCACTTTTGATCACTGTCTCCCCAGCATTATTCTAATGCCTCAGTTTATGATCAACCTGACATTTAAGATTTCACTCTTTGGCCTTCTGCATAGTTCACTTGTTAAGTCTACTCAGATCCATCTCAATGTTTTCTACACCATGATACTCCAGCTTTCTTTTTCTGCTATTGACCCATCCTTGTCATCTGCTTGGCTTGTTTTCCTTTCAGGTATGTGTCATCTTTGATGAAGATCTATTTAGAATAACCCCCAAACCACCCTAATTCTGAGTATCACCACAAGGTTGGCTGTAAAGATTGTACAGTGATTCTTGCTTTAGCCATTCCTCAGAATGTTTTGGCGTTTTAAAAATTTTTTAAATTGTTTTTAAGATTTATTTTTATTTATTTGAAAGGCAGAGTTGCAGAGAGGCAGAAGCAGAGAGAGAGAGAGAGAGAGAGAGAGAGAGAGAGAGAGAGGTCTTCCATCCACTGGTTCATTCCCCAGATGGCCTCAATGGCCTTAACTGTGCTCATCTGAAGCCAGGAGCCAGGAGCTTCTTCTGGGTCTCCTACGCAGGTGCAGGGGCCCAAGGACTTGGGCCATTTTCTACTGCTTTCCCAGGCCACAGCAGAGAGCTGGATCAGAAGAGGAGCAGCTGGGACTTGAACAAGCACCCATATGGCATGCTGGCACTGTAGGCGGTGGCCTCACCTGCTACAGCGCCAGCCCCTACTTTGGCATTTTTAAAAGTCTCCCACTTAATGTGCAAAAACAGTCCCACCAAAAGTATTCTACTATCCTGATCATTGTTTTGTTTCTGAACATTTATACTTGGTACCCTGCATACTCTGCTGAACCCAGTTTCCCTGCAAAATCGAGCTACCTTAAACCCCAGTTTCTTCTTAATATTCTTCATCTCTGTGTCTCAATAATCCACATTTCCATGTAAAATTTACTTTTATCTTATTTTTATTTATAAAATTGAACAGATTACATGTATTCCATACATACAGTTTTAACGTCATAATGATACAACCTACCCTCCCTCTCTCAGTCACTCCCACCCTGTCTCAATCACACAGTACCCTGTCTGACACCAGCCTCTAGGTCATACATAGATGAGGGACCGTAGGGTTCACATATACTTTCAAATCTTTATTTCCTGACTATTACCTGACCTTACCAAAGTGGATTTTTCTTTTCCAAATCAAAAATCAATTTTTCCATCTCTCTCGTATTGACATTAACACACAATTGCATAGATTATCATAAGAGACTAGATATTGGTAAACTGCTTCTAGGACATGAAATGTTATTCCATGTGTGTGAATGATTAAAGTGTTTTTAATGTTTAAAAGTCAGTCACTTTTATACAATAATTGTGTATAATTCTAATGAGTCTATTATTTGTATAGATGCAGTTCAGTATTTTCTAAACTTATATATTTGTTGAATACCACGAAATTCTTTGCTCGTGCCCTTGGCTACCAAAGTTGAATTTTATAAGGGCACAAACAATGTCTACTTATGTTGCTTTCAATAACAAGGGAATAGGCTAATAGATGATTTTTTAAATGATGATGAAATCAAATCAGACCTTCAGGCCTATTGTCATGTTTAATCCCAGTGAGATTCAAGTTGGGAATTGATAATTTCTTGACACAAATCTCAAAACTGATCAACTACACAAGACTGCATTACCAAACAGCATCTGGATATAATTGGTCCCTGTTTTCCCTCTGTACTAGCCAGGGCCTCATAGGACATAAACAAAAATTAGAGAAAGCAGAGACTGATTGGCTCCTAGGCACTTGGGAAATATTTGAACTATTAGAAATCAGAACATCCTATTCCAAATCTAATTCACACAAAGGGAATTCAAGTTCTTTGAGTTTCAAAAATGGAGTTTCCAGTAGGCTTTCAATTCTTTTTCTTTCTATCACAGTTATCAGAGCAGGAAGGTAAACAATGCCTATCCAGTCCTTGTATTTTGCTGAAGTTTCCTGGCGACCACTTTGAATCCTAACATTAAGCTTAGTCATGTGTTTTTGAAGATTTTAAAAATATAAATTGAGATGTCTGATTTATTCCAAAGTTTATTATTATAAAATAATATAAGAAATTACAGTAATATTTAAAACAAATGGCACAGCTGGAACAATGATGTTAATCACTTGTGGCTTTGAGAAATTAATTTGAGAAATTAATGGTTCATCTTGATAAAAACACTGAATAACATTTCTTGTCTGTCCACTTAGCATTACCAGGGAAAGCTCTCAAAACTTGTCAACAGATGCTTGTTTATCTTTTCAGTGTCCACACTGAAGCACTGTTAAGCAGAATCACTGAGGTATCGGTTAATTAAGTAGGATAATGCACCATTATTTGTGTTGTTTATTGTTATTTTTTTTGACAGGCAGAGTTAGACAGTGAGAGAGAGAGAGAGAGGCAGAGAGAAAGGTCTTCCTTTTTCTGTTGGTTCACCCCCCAAGTGGCCACTAAGGCCAGCGCCTTGCAGCCAGCACGCTGCACTGATCTGAAGCCAGGAGCCAGGTGCTTCCTCCTGGTCTCCCAGGCTGGTGTGGGAGCCCAAGGACCTGGGCCATCCTCCACTGCACTCTCGGGCCACAGCAGAGAGCTGGACTGGAAGAAGAATAGAGGAGTGTCCAGGACAGAATCTGGCGTCCTAACCTGAACTAGAACCTGGGGTGCCGGTGCCGCAGGTGGAGGATTAGCCTAGTGAGCCTCAGCGCTGGCCGTTGCTTATTATTTGTTATGAATTCAGACTGTGTTGTGAAAATGCAACTGAACTTGGAGATCTTTATCTGGTACACATAAAAATAATTTCTGTTGTAAAAAAGTTACCCTGAAGGTTAACTGTAGGGCATTTCCCAGTTTTTAAAGTCACTCTAGTGCTCTTTGCCCTACATTATTTTATCAACTGGCTTTAAAATTACCTAGTCCCTAAAATATCCTTTCAACAACCTTGACTATCATACTCATTTCCTCATTAATTTGTGAGCAGTGTAAATCTTGTTCATTTTACACTTGTATAAGGGTTGTGATTGCACCTTTTGGAATTGTACTTAAGTTCTCTGTCTCTTTTGCAATGAATGTTAAGCCTCTGTGACAAGTGCTTCTGCAAATTTAACTCATTAATTCTCCACAGTAGATGAAATTGAAAGAATTCTGAAAATTAGAAAAGGAAGATCTCTTCTGTGAAGGCTTAAGCTTAGGCATTAATCTAATCTGATTTCCGGTGCTTCCTGGCAGAGGAGCCTTCTATTTAGAATAGGATGAGAGTAATTATCTGACACGTCCTTGAAGGCTTGAACTAGATGAGCATTAATGAGGTATCAGGCTGCCTCTTTCCACCACTTTCCATGTGGACACCATTTGAATACTATTTTCTTAACATTTCTTGCCTAAGCAGGCCCTTTGATTTTACTCCACCGACCTCTAGCCCCCACTGCATAAACACCTTGCTGTTGCCTGCAGCCAATTAACTGTGGTATGAAAGGAAATGCAGCATATCATAACACACTTGTTCTATTCTATTCTATTTTGTGAATACAAAGGATGCAATAGAAAACAAAACCATTCAAGAAAAGAAATCATGGATGAATACAGATTTTATCTGTGAAAATGGCTTTAGAATTGAGCAGATGTTTATTTTCTACTTTTAAGATGAGAAAATTTGAGAGTACACATCAAAGGGACAACATCATTGTTACAAAAGTTCCTAGGGGTCAGGGAAAACAGACTTCAGGCATAATGCTGTGGGCATTTGATATGGCCACTGTGCAGACTTCAAAGAGCAAAGAGCGTCTGAAGGATGCAAAGTGGCTCTATTGGCAAGTTCTAAAAGTGGTATCTCAACCAGTGTTTTAAAGCTGTGATAGGCTTTGTGAAATTCAAGGGTAATCATTTATATGGAATGGAAATAAATACTTTCTGATCTATATTACCGTCATAATCCAAACTATTTTCTATCTTTGCATCATGAAATAGAGGCAGTTAGTAGAAGGCATTTTTTGGTATTCTCTCTTCCAGGAAAATTCCTATTGCCCTTAGTTTTGATATTATACGATTGTCATTCACATTAACAATTAGCTAGTTTAACACAAAGTGACTGAATAAAACTTAGCTGATTCTATAAAGTCAATAACATATTCGGTGAAGTACGCATATTGAGATTTGGTAGGGAGACTGTAAGATATTTTTACTTTTTGCTTGTTTAGTGAATTACTTTATCTCAGGAACTTACTATATGAGCCATAGCATGACACACAGACAAAAGCAAATGGAAATAGTTCTATTTTGTTTTTCATCAGTCAAACTGTCTGTATTTTATAGACCACAGACTTAACTGCCCACATTTGTTTTTTTAGAATGTACTTAAACTATTATATGTGCTAGCATGCCTCTAGAAAAACTCGTATGATGGAATTCCTGAACTTATTGAATATATCTGACTGCAGAAAATACAGACATCTCTCTGAGGGAACACGGCAGGAAATCCAGCAGCTGCCACCGTGACTGGAGAAATCCCTTGGATGCAAAACCGCCTCTGTCTTAATTTCCTGTCCTCCTTTTTGTTAGCTTATTTAACCTGTAACTTTATAATTAAAGTACAATGTTTTCAGCTCACTGAAAATAGCCTTATTCAACCTGTCTCCTGTCTTGTGGGTCCCTAAGCCCTGCTTGCAACAGGTTTGAGGGATGATTACTCCTTTTTTTTCTGAGTTTTTGCATTCTGCATGGAATTTTATACTTCTGATGTCTTACTTTACAGTATGAAAGCAGATTAGAGCTACCATTATTACTTGAACAAAGGGAAAAGATATATTCAAATAAAATTCCATTTTCAGTTAATAAAAGGAAGCCCAGAAGGTAGATTGGAAAAGCAACAACTGTAAAACATAGCCTTTTGGGGCTAGCACTGTGGCATAGTGGGTAAAGTCAGCTACTCCACTTCCAATCCAGCTCCCTGTTAGTATGCTTGGGAAATTGGTGGAATATGGACTAAGTGCTTGTATCCCTATGCCATGTGGGAGACCTGGAAGAAGCTCCTGGCCCCTGGCTTCAGATTGGCCCAGCTCTGACAACTTGAAAGTTGAACCAGCAGATGGAAGATGTCAATCTCTCTCTCTCTCTCTCTCTCTCTCTCTCTCTCTCACACACACACACACACACACACACACACAACTCTGCCTTTCAAATAAATAAGTAAATAATTCAGAAAAAACCTAGCTTCTTGGCTGTTAATGATGCACTAATATGTGGATTTTTTGGTCTCATATCTATAATTTAAACAATACAAATAAACAATACAGTGCAACTATGTTTCCTATAATCATAAATGCATTCCTGTCCGTAAGTATTTAACCAAAAAACTCAAGCAGTACTTCTTATTATTCTAAATTTCTGTCACTGAAAAATTTGCATTACACGGGTAAGATCCTGATGCAGAACATTGTGTTCCAAATCTCATGATGAAGAGATAAATCAATAAATCTAGTCAACACTTAACAGAAGCTAAAACATTGGAGGAGAACTGCCATTTAATGCTTCTTTGAAAAAGAAGAAAAGGAATTAATATGGAGGGGTTTGCAAGGTTACATCACGTCGGGTCCCCGAGATGGGTTGGTAAATTTTTGCCATGATGGTCAAAGAATTACAGATAACTATTTCATGTCTTGGAAAAAAGTATCCCTTAAAACTACAAATAGAGGTCAGTGCTGTGGCTCACTAGGCTAATCCTCCACCTGTGGCGCTGGCACCCCAGGGTTCTAGTTCCAGTTGGGGCACCAGATTCTGTCCTGGTTGCTCCTCTTCCAGTCCAGCTCTCTGCTGTGGCCCGGGAAGGCAGTGGAGGATGGCCCGAGTGCTTGGGCCCTGGACTTGTATGGGAGACCAGGAGGAAGCACCTGGCTCCTGGCTTTGGATCTATGCAGCGCCAGCCATAGCGGCCATTGGAGGGTGAACCAATGGCAAAAGGAAGACCTTTCTCTCTGTCTGTCTCTCTCTAACTATCTATCTCTGCTGTAAAAATAAATAAATAAATAAATAAATAAATAAATAAATAAATAAATAAAATAGCTACTGAGACACAAATCCTGGGAGTCAAGGATCTCAGCTCAAAGGGAAATCCAGACGGGTGATCCCTGGGTACTTCCTACTTCTCCACATTGGGCATTGGCTGATTCATAGGCAGCTGCAGAGAGGTTGAAAATGCAGGTCTGTGCAGAGGAGAAGCTAAGCAAAGCTTTCAGCAGTGTCACATAGTGAGGAACCAACACTGATGAAGGTTTTGTTTCTTGGAAAATTAAGAATTGGGAGGGATGGATATTTAAAAACCTCCAGCTATTATAGTTGTCACATATCTGTGGATATCATGTTGCAGTGTTCACATTTACTTTTTTGCTGTTGCTTTAAAATTAGATTTTGTGGAACCACTGGGTCACAAAGTGTTTATCAGTGTCTAGACTTATGAAGCACAAGGACAAGAATTGCAGCGTTTTCATTGTACATGCAAATATAATTTTTATGTTTTGGTCTTGATAAAATTTTGTTGCTACATATCCATTCACTCAGTCAATAGTCACTAGTGCTTAAACAATGACTTTCAAAGCCGAGACATAGAATAGACTGTCAAGGTGGCTTCTTTGCTCCATTACTTATTAGCTATATGTGCCTGGGCAAGATAATTTGCCTGGAGTAACTTCAGTTTTCACATCTGTGAAAGGATAAAAATAGTACTAATATAACAGGAGTTCCTTTGGAGGAATAAATGTTATAACATATTCAACCAATGAGATATATGTAGTTGTTTTTTTCTCTGCCTCATCCTCCTCATAGTCTTCCTCTTCATCTACCTCCACCTTTTCTTTCTCTCATCTCCAGCCTTCTATGAAGCCAGGAAAACAGAAATTTCTTACTTGAGGCTAAAAACTTAATTCATGAAGTCATTCTTTTTTTTTCCCAATAAGTTTGTTTAGTGGATTTTTATATATCTGAGTACTACAAAAATTTCATGGAATAATGAAATCAAAAGAAATTTATCTTAATACAAATATTTTTGAAATCCATGATTTTTAACATTTAGTTAATAAATAAAATTTCCAAAGTACAGCTTTTAGATTACAATGTCTCCCCCCCCATAACTTCCCTCCCACTCGCAACCCTCCCATCTCCCTCTCCCTCACCCATCCCATTCACATCAAGATTCATTTTTAATTATCTTTATATAAAAAGATCAATTTAGTATATATTAAGTAAAGATTTCAACAGTTGGCATCCACACAGAAACACAAAGTATAAAGTACTGTTTGAGTACTAGTTATAGCATTAATTCACATTGTACAACACATTAAGGACAGAGATCCTACATGGGGAATAAGGGCACAGTGATTGCTGTTGTTGAGTTAACAAATTGGCACTCTTGTTTATGGCTTCAGTAATCACCCAAGGCTCTTGTCATGAGTTGCCAAGGCTATGGAAGCCTTTTGAGTTTGCCAAGTTCAACCTTATTTAGACAAGGTCATAGTCAAATTGGAAGTTCTCGCCTCCCTTCAGAGAAGAGTACCTCCTCTTTGATGGCCCTGTTCTTTCCACTGGGATCTCACTCATACAGGTCTTACATTTAGGCTCTTTTTTTTTTTTTTGGCCAGAGTGTCTTGGCTTTCCAATCCTAAAATATTCTCATGGGCTTTTCAGCTGGATCTGAATGCCTTAAGGGCTGATTCTGAGGCCAGAGTGCTGTTTAGGACATCTGCCATTCTATGAGTCTGCTGTGTGTCCAGATTCCCATGTTGGATCGTTTTCTCCCTTTTTTATTATATCAGTTAGTATTAGCAGACACTAGTCTTTTTAATGTGATCTCTTTGACTCTTAATCTTATCATTATGATCAATTGTGAACTGGGTAGATGATGTTTCTGATGTATTGTTGCATTCTATTGGCCACAATTTTATTGAGGATTTTTGTGTCTATGTTCATCTGGAATATTGGTCTGTAATTTTCTTTCAATGCTGCATCTTTTTCCAGCTTAGGGATTAAGGTGATGCTGGCTTCATAGAAAGAATTTTGGAGGATTCAGTCTTTTTCAATTGTTCTGAATAGTTTGAGAAAAATTGGAGTTAGTTCTTCTTTAAATGTCTGGTAGAATTCAGCAGTGAATCCATCTGTTCCGGGGATTTTCTTTGTTGGGAGGGCCTTTATTACTGTGTCAATTTCTGTCTCAGTTATAGATCTGTTTAGGTTTTTATTTCTGTGGTGTCTGGTGTTACATTTCCTTTTTTATCTCTGATTTTACTGATTTGGGTCTTTTCTTTTTTTAGTTAGTTGGACCAATGGTGTGTGAATTTTGTTTCTTTTTTCTTTCTTTTTTTTTTGACAAACAGAGTGGACAGTGAGAGAGCGAGACAGAGAAAAAAGTCTTCCTTTGCCATTGGTTCACCCTCCAATGGCCGGCATGCTGCGCTAATTCGATGGCAGGATTCAGGTGCTTCTCCTGGTCTCCCATGGTGTGCAGGAACCAAGCACTTGGGCCAACTTCCACTGCACTCCCTGGCCACAGGAGAGAGCTGGCCTGGAAGAGGGCAACCACGACAGAATCTGGCGCCCCAACCAGGACTAGAACCAGGTGTGCCGGTGCTGCAAGTTAGGGTATTACTTTAGTGAGCAGCAGTGCTGGCCTGTTTATTTTTTCAAAAAAACAGCTCTTCATTTGTCTGACTCTTGTAATGATTTTTTGGATTCAATCCGGATCATTTCTTCTCTGATTTTAATTATTTCTCTTTTCCTACTAGATTTGGGTCTGGTTTTGCAGTTTTTCTAGATTCTTAAGATGCATTGAAAGCTCATTTATTTGGTGCCTTTCCAATTTCTTGATGTAGGCACCTATTGCTATAAACTTTCCTCTTAATACTGCTTTTGCTGTATCCCATAAGTTTTGGTATGTTGTGCTGCTATCCTCATTTACTTCCAGAAAGTTTTTGATTTCTCTTTTGGTTTCTTCTATGACCCATTGTTCATTCAGGAGCATGTTGTTCAGTCTCCATATGTTTGCATATGCTCTAGGGATTCCTGATTTGCTAATGTCCAACTTTTGTTGCTCTGTGGTCTGAGAAGCTGCATCATATGATTCTAATTTTTTTAAATTTGCTTTATGGCCTAGTATGTGGTCACTGTACTGCTGAGAAGAATGTAAATTCTTTAAGTATAGGATGAAAAGTTCTGTAGATATCTGTTAGATCTATTTGGGCTATAGTGTCATTTAAATCTACTGTTTCCTTGTTGATCTTCAGTCTGGTTGATCTGTCTATTTCTGAGAGTGGAGTATTGAAGTCCCCCAGCACTATTGTAAGTCTAAATCTCCCTTTAAGTCCCTTAACATATCTTTTAAATAAACTGATGCCCTGTAAATAGGTGCATATACATTGATAATCGTTATATCTTCCTGTTGAATGGATCCCCTAATCATTATATAGTGCCCCTCTTTGTCTCTCTTAACAGTTTTTGTGTTAAAGTTTATTTTGTATGATATTAAGATGCTATGCCTGTTCTTTTTTCATTTCTGTTGGCATGGTATATCTTTTTCCAGCTTTTCACTTTCAGTCTGCATGCATTTTGTTGGAAAGATGTGTTTCTTGTAAGCAGCAAATAGATGGGTTTTGTTCCTTAACCCAGTCAGACAATCAGTGTCATTTAACTGGAGAGTTGAGGCCATTAACGTTCAATGTGACTATTGATAAGTAGTAACTTTACCCTACCATTTTCCCAAAGATATTTTCTAACATATGCTTTGAACTTTCTGTGATCTTTTACTGTGAGGATTTCTTCCTTTACCTTCTTTCATATTGATGGCCAAGTTTCTGCGTGTAGCACATCTTTAAGCATCTTTTGCAGGGCTGATGAGTGGCAACAAATTATTTCAATCTCTGTTTGCTATGAAAGGTCTTTATTTCACCTTCATTCACAAATGAGAGCTTCGCAGGATATAATATTCTGGGCTGGCAGTTTTTCTCTCTTAGTACCTGGGCTATGTCTCGCCATTCCCTTCTAGCTTGTAGGGTTTCTGGTGAGAAGTCTGCTGTGAGTCTAATTGGAGATCCTCTGAGAGTAATCTGACATTTCTCTCTTGCACATTTTAGGATCTTGTCTTTCTGTTTCACTGTGATGAGTTTGATTACAATGTGTTGTGGTGAGGATCTCTTTTGGTCATGTTTACTAGGGGTTCTATGAGCTTTCTGTACTAGGATGTCTCTCTCCTTCTCCAAACCCGGGAAGTTTTCTGCTAGTATCTCACTAAAAAGGCCTTCTAATCCTTTCTCCCTCTCCATGCCTTCAGGAACTCCTAGAACTCGAATGTTGGGTTTTTTAATAGTATCCTGTAGATTTCCAACAATATTTTTTAGATTTCTAATTTTCTCCTCTTTTCTTTCGTTTGACTGTATATTTTCCTGTGCTCTGTCTTCTAAGACTGATATTCTCTCTTCTGCCTCAGCCATTCTGTTTGTAAGGCTCTCTAATGTGTTTTTCATTTGATCTATTGAATTCTTCATTTCATTATGATTTCTTGTCACTATCACAGTTTCATGTTCTACTAGTTGTTTCATTTCAGCTTGATTCCTCCTTAATATTTCATTTTCACGAGAGAGATTTTCTACCTTGCCAATTAAGGATTTCTGTAGTTCAAGAATTTGTTTTTGAGTACTTCTTAGTGTTCTTATCAATTTTTTGAGATCTGCGTCTTGCATTTCTTCTATCTCATCATCTTCGTAATCTTGAATTGGAGTGTCTTTTTCATTTGGGGGTGTCATAGTGTCTTCCTTGTTCTTGTTACCTTGGTTTTTGTGTTTGTTGTTTGGCATATTGGTTTCTTCACTGTGGTGTTTTTACTAGAGAGAAAATGTGTTTAAGTTAACCTGTTTCATTTTGTAATTATTTTCTCAACATTAATATTGCTACAAGTTTTATGAATTTGATTTTACATATTTCTACACTCTTAGTCATAATGTATTTGATCTTCTCTGGGCACAAAATTATTATGTGTTCAGTGAGACAAACCTGAAAGTGACAGAAAAGCATGAAGGAAAAATAACCTATAATTCTACTAACCAGATGCTCCTATTATAAGTTTGTTGTTGTACTTACAACTGGTGTGTAAAGTAGCAATATATACATTCACCTTCACATCATTATGCGAATGTACATAATATTTTGTAGCTATTTTGTTTTTTACTTAACATTTTCCCAATTTTTAATACCATTGGTTATCATGCCATGATTTATTAATTTAATTCTTCATTGTTGGTCAAATAGATTGTTGACAGTTTTTTGGTATTAGATATACTGGGCTGAACCTTCTCATATGTATTTTTGAAGAAATACCTTTAACTTTTTGCAGGAATAGCCATAAGTAAATCTTTGTATCAAAGGTGTATATATATATATATATATATATATATATATATATTAAATCCACATGCCACCTAGAAAACATTGTTCTTCACTTATTTTTTTTTAAGATTTTTGTTTAATTACTTGAGAGTTAGAGTTGCAGACAGAAAGAGAAAGAGACAGAGAGAAAAGTTTTCCATCTGCTGGTTCAGTCTCCAGATGGCTGCAATGGCCAGGACTGATCTGATCCGAAGCCAGGAGCCAGGGTCTTCTTCCTGGTCTCCCACATGTTTGCAGGGGCCCTAGTGCTTTTACTGCTTTCCAAGGCCATAGAAGAGAGCTGGATTGGAAGAGAAGCAGCCAGGACATGAACCAGCACCCATATGAAATTTCAGTGCTGCAGGTGGAGGTTTAATCCTACTATACCATGGCGCCATTTCTTCATTTTTAACTTTTTTCCTTTTTTTTTTCATTTTATTCATTACTCTCTCCTACCCACTCTCCAACCCTTCTTCTTCCTCACTCTGACATTATCACCCTTAATTTTTACAAAGATCTATTTCCAGTTTACCTAATGATCATATAGTTAAAATGCTTGTTCCCAATGTGTTTGTAGTAGTATGTGTTTCTCTGTATTTTCAAAAACTCACTATAAGTTAAAATAAGCAATTATTGCCACACAACATTGTTTTATAGCCACTTTTGAACTATATTGTTTCCTCTGATACGAAGCAATATCAGTATCTAAAGAAATAATTGTAATTATAATAATATTTAATATTAAAAAAATTCATACTTAATGTCTGGTATGGTCCTCAGAACAGTATTCTGTATATTAACTTACTTAAATTTTAAAATTCTTATGGGCAGTACTATTAACTTATCTGTTATGAAATTGAGGAAACTGAAGCACAAAGGGGTTAGTCATGTGTCTAGGGCCACACAAATAGAAGATGACAAAACTAAGCACACTGGCACTTGAGATAATATTGTTAAGTACTGTTATGCTACCTCTACTATAGCCATCAAGATATAAATAATATGAATGAACTGCATATTTCCTGAATGCTAATGACCACTTGGCATACTGTAGTGTATACTCCAGTTGAATCTGTGTTTAATTTTTAAAAATTAATTGTAGATTTTTTTAGATTAAAATATGCTCATATGAAAGTAATAGCCATCATGGCCCCAACTTGGTACACAGACTGTATGTATGTATGATGGAATGTCAAGTATGATATATGTAGAAAGAAAAATGTGGTCTTACTCATATTTAACAAAAATATTGTTCTTATCTGCATTAAAATGGATTTAAAAAGTTTATTTTCAGTAGAGTCATTTAGATATATCACATATGAATTCCCCTGTTTCATAAAATTTCAAACCTACTTCTGAAAAAGGAATTAGCTGCTTTAAACTATAATGGATAGTAGCCTAAACTATAAAAGATACTAATTTTGCCGGCGCTGTGGCTCACTAGGCTAATCCTAGGAATATAGTGGTTCTACCCCCATACCCACCCTTCTTCCCCACTCCCATCTCACCTCCTACTCCCTCTTCCTACTCCCTCTCACATCCCATTCTTCTTTAAGATTCACTTTTAATTAACTTTATATACAGAAGACCAACTCTATACCAAGATTTCAACAGTTTGCACCCACACCCACACAATAACTATAAAGTACTGTTTGAGAAAAGAGTTTTGCAGTTAATTCTCATAGTACAACTCATTAAGAACAGAGGTCCTACATGTGGAGTAAATACACAGTGACTTCTGTTGTTAATTTAACAATTAACACTTATTGATGACATCAGTGATTACCCCAGGCTCTTGCCATGAGCTGCCAAGGCTATCAAAGGTTTTTTTTTTTTTTTTTTTTTTTTTTTAGAAAGGTCTTATTTAATAAACATATATTTCATAGATAGAGCTTTTGGATTATAATGATTTTTGCCCCTATACCTGCCATCCCACCCCCAAACCATCCCATCTCCTACTCCCTCTCCCATCCCATTCTTCATTAAGATTCATTTTTAATTATATTTATATACAGAAGATCAACTCTACACTAAGTAAAGATTTCAACAGTTTGCACCCACACCCACACACAAACTATAAAGTATTATTTGAAGACTAGGTTTACTATTAATTCTCATAGTACAATTCATTTAGGATAGAGGTCCTACATGGGAAGCAAGTACACAGTGCCTTCTGTTGTTGATTTAACAACTGATGCTAGGCCAGCGCCATGGCTCAATAGGCTAATCCTCCACCTGCAGCGCCACCACCCCAGGTTCTAGGCCCTGTCAGGTGCTGGATTCTGTCCCCATCACTCCTCTTCCACTCCAGCTCTCTGCTGTGGCCCGGGAAGGCAGTGGAGGATGGCCCAAGTGCTTGGGCCCTGCATCAGCATGGGATACCAGGAGGAAGCATCTGGCTCCTGGCTTCGGATTGGCATGGTGCACTGGCTGCAGTGGCCATTGTGGGATGAACCAATGGAAAAATGAAGACCTTTCTCTCTGTCTCTCTCTCTCACTGTCCACTCTGCCTGTCAAAAAAAATTGATGCTCTTATTTATGACATCAGGGACCACCCAAGGCTCTTGTCATGAGCTGCCAAGGCTATGGAAGCTTCTTGAGTCCACAAATTATGACATTATTTAGACAGAGACATAATCAAAGTTGAAGATTTCTCCTCTCTTCAGAGGAAGGTACCTCTTTCTTTGATGGTCCCTTCTTTCCACTGGGATCTCACTCACAGATATCTTTCATGTAGATCATTGTATGCCACAGTGTCTTGGCTTTCCATGCCTGAAATGCTCTCATGGGCTTTTTAATCAGATCCGAATGCCTTAAGGGCTAATTCTGAGGCCAGAGTGCTCTTTAGGGTGTTTGTTATTCTATGAGTCTGCAGTTTGGCCTGTATGGAAGCCTTTTGAATCCACAAACTCTCTTAGTATTTAGACAAGGCTGTAGCAAAGTGGAAGTATTGTCCTCCCTTCAGAGAAAAGTACATCCTTCTCTGATGGTCCCTTCTTTCCACTGGGGTATCACTCACAGAGGTCCATCATGTAGGATTTTTTTTTCACAGTGTCTTGGTTTTCCATGCCTGAGAAACTCTCATGGGCTTTACAGCCACATTAGAATGCCTTAAGGGCTGATTCTGAGGTCAGAGTGTTACTTAAAGTGGTTGTCATTCTATGAGTTTGCTATGTGGACTGCTTCCCATTTTGGACATTCTCTCCTTTTTCATTCTGTCTATTATTATTACCTGGCACTTGTTGCTATTTATATAAGCTCTTTAACACTTAATCCTATATATATGAAGAATCATTAATTTACAGAGTCTTTGTGAATATTATGCTGGAACACAACGTCCAGTTAACAAATGATTGCATTGATGTTGGCGATGTTTTTGCTATCATTCCTTTAGAAATATATCTTTTTATGCATGTGAAATTCTTAATATGTAAAATAATATATGTATTCTAAATTTCAATAAAACAAATGTGTACTTACTGCCCTTTTTATGAAGTAAAATGGGACTACTGATCCTCTCTTTCTAGCCTATTTTTAATCTAAATTTCTTGGATGGCTATTCCTATTATTTCTTTTTTCTCTGATTGACTTTATTAATCCACATTTTACCCATTGGTTTGCTGGAACATGAAGGATGATAGAAAGAGGAAGAAGCTAAGGTGGTAGCTGTTAATGCCAAAAATCACTTGTACAGTGTCTCAATGAGCATAAATTGGAACTGAAGAGTTTTTGATATGATCTGGCCAAAGACAGAAAGCTACCTCTCGGTCATGGAATGTTGACAGGTACATGATACTATAGCCAGGAGCCAAAAATTCCATCAGAGTCTCACATGTGGTTGACAGTGGCCAAGGTACTTGGGCCATATTCTGTTGATTTCCCAGGTATATTAGTAGTGAACTTGATCAGAAGCAGAGCATCCAGAACTCAAACCAGTACAGAAGTGGTGACCTAATCAACTGTGCCACTCACCAACCGTGCTGGTTACTGTTCTGTTTCCTTTTACCTAAAAGTAATTTCTAATGATGTCTTCACATTTCTTTGCTTGTGATTCCCACACCCTTGTCTTGACCATGTCTCCTATTCCTACTGTTTAAAACCATTATGTAAACTCTCTTTTGAATCCTTGTTCCCCATTTCCAACTTTTCATTGATAGCTCTGTATGAATATACCACATGATTTCCATTTCAATGTATCTACGATTCATCTCATTATCTTATGCCAAAACATGAGCTTTCTTTTATGATCCCTATCATCACTAATGGTATCTATATTACCTCCAACATTCAGACCCAGAACCCTAGACAGAAATTCTCAACAGGAGAAATTATGAATTGCTAATAACACTTAGTATGTAGGAGGTACATATACTGCACATCCTATAGATCAGGCTACTCAAGCCTGTGGGCATCCACAAGCAGTTGCCCCTTTTGTTTAAACTTAAACATATGGATGGAGACATTCTGGCACAGACAAAAGGCTAGGAAGTTTCCAGGAAGAGGCAGGAAGAACCATATCTCACTGCTAAACTTCTCACAAGAGATGATGTACATAATCAGTCACACCTGAAATCTGCATTTATCACCTAGGTGTTTTATTATACCCTTGTAATCAATGATCAATAACATTTTGTGATCTGTTAAGCAGAAGAACTCTTTGTAACCCCAAAAGTCTTTTAGATATGTAAATTTTTAGTGTGTCTTCTTGTATACAACTGGTCATGTTTAAATACTACTGGATTTGTTGAATAAAGGAGTTTTGATCAGGATTTGTCTTGGCTCCATTCTTTGCATCCTTGTCCCTGAATTTCCACTTTCTGTTTGAGGAAACCCAGTTCTTTGTGCTGCAGGCCAGCACACAAGCCCAAAAAGAATTGTTCCACATTTTTCAAAACTTAAATGCCTCCCAGACATTCAGATAGGTATAGCACACACACAGAGGCACACACTCACATACACAGGCATTTTGTTAATTCCTTCAGCTTAGAATATGACTTTGTTTTACATTACACATAAAGAAATTTTGGCAATGTTTTAATGTATATTGAATTTTCATAAATTCATGCACTCTGGAAATTGTCCTTTTTTCCCCAAACAGTGCCAAGAATTTTTCACCATTACAGAAAATCATCTCACTGTTGGCCACACAACTCATGGTGTTTGAGTCACCAATACACAAGCACAGCATATATTTAAATTTGCAGCTCTTGCAATCATGGTGATTATTCATTTGGGTGCAGACATGTGAAGAATCAGTTCATCCTTCATTCCTTCACTCAAGACATATCAACTTCACTATGCCCTTCCAGAGTATTTTTGCTAGGAATTTATATTTGGCAGAACACATTACCCTAAATTATTGTTCTTTAATTTCTCTTTTATATGTCATATTTAAAGAATTGTATCTAGAAATTATTTTTCAGGACAAACAAGAAAGGGTTTGATTATTGTTTATATGTAAAGGGAGTTTTGAGTTGGGTACAACTCAGAAAGATTGACAAGAGTCCTCTCTAAAATCTCTCTGTCTCCATCTACTAACAAATTCTATAAATTTTACTTTCATGAATATTCTTACATATTTTTTCAGACATTATCACTACCTATGTTTCAACAGACATGTCTTTAATCTGAATGCTCAGTGGCTTCCTAATTGATCTTCTATCTTTGAAAGTTAAGGTTAGGTAGCTTTTAAAAATATGGGCTTTGGAATCAGACCAACTTAGATTCACAATAAATCTTTAAATTTACTAATTATATCTTAATATTTTATATTAAAAAGTGACTAGTAATTTCTACATGCTTATGATTGTTGTTAGAAATCAAGAAAGCAATAGATATTTCTAATGCAAAATACTAAACATATAATTAACACCAGATTTTTCTGTAAGTGTGATATGTACATTATGATGATCATAACACTATCTCTCCAAGAATCTTGATTGCAATATTGAATACTGTTTTCTAACAATGTGATATGTTAGTTTTAGAAAATATGGTCAACATAATTAAAAAATATTTTGGTTTGTTTGCTAAAGGCCCAATTGTCTATATATGCACAGCAGAAGTAATTGAGAACTCATTTAGTAACAGGAATTATATTACCTCAGCAGATAAATTTTCATTAATTCTCCAATTATCTTTCAGATAAATTTGATACTGGGTATAAACCACATTTTCTTCTTCCAGCCAAGCTGCCATTTCTACTGAATGTCAGGAGCTTACTTATTTTCAGCTTACACTTTTTATTAACTGTTTTCAATTCAATTTCTGTTCACCTGAAATGGAAATATGAAGTACTTATCAGGGAGCATGACTTATCCTGTCTTGTTATAAATGAAACATTTCTGAAAATTAATGGGTACCTTAGGTTAACAGCAGTAATTTTAATGCTTGCATGGATGCTACATAAAGAAATAGGAAACCTAAGTTATTTTTGTTGTTTTTATTGTTACTTGAGAAGCTCATTTTAGAAGATTGCTTTTTTCTTCCAGTTTGAACTTCCTACTTTAAATACACATTCATAAAATAAATAGAATGTTAGCTTTAAATTACACATCTGGCCAACTTGCTGAGTTGACTGTCTTGATTTTTCATGAATTATCTCATTCATGTCAGGAATATTCCCAGAAGGACCAGAGATAACAATAGGAAAAAAGAAGTGAGTCAATTTGGGGGCATTAAGAACAGTGAGAAAACTTGCCTTTAACTAATTTTAAAAGGCTGAAAATATTTATCAAAAACACAGAAATAAAGTTTAGAGCATTTTGATCCAGATGGAGGTTCTTGGTGAGGTGTGATTTGTAGGCAGAAGAGAACATCATTACAAAAAGTTGATTGTATACACAATTGTGGAAAATAGAAAGAATCAGAATGTTTGAGGGTAAAAAAGTTCCAGAGAGGATTAGGATATAGGGGGATATAAAACTGGTTATCTTTGAAAGAGTGATTTTCAAAAAAGGAAGAAGGAAAGATAGATTTAATGAGAAGTGTAGGTATAAACTTATAGATGTTTTGATGGAAACATTGTCAGTCAAGTCATACAATAAAACTCTAGGGTGAGAATATTTAGTTTAAGAAAACTAGTTGAGGTTAGCTTGTGGGAGAGGGCAAGATGGCGGAATAGAAAGGCAGCACACTGATAGTCCGAGGAGAGACAGTTTAATAAAAGTGGAGATACTGCAGGTTCAAGGAAGAGTAGGGGAAGAAACAGCAGAGGAAACTCTTTCGAAACTAGTGATTCACAGTGGACCTTCGAGGAGAGCGTGGGAGCCCGCAGTTTGGGACACCAGCGGCAGACTCAACGCACCAGCGCTAGAATGTGAGGTGAGCCGAACATCAATAGCCCGAGACACCAGAAGGGAAGCGGAAAGAGGAGACTAGAGCGAACAAGGCTTGAAACCCTGTGGGGAAAAGTTCACCAGGCTAACTAGAAGAGAGAGAGAAAGAAAACAGTGACCCATACGGACACGAGTTTCACTCTCTCCGCCCACCTCTCAAAGGTGAGCAAGACAAACAGCAGGCGCCATTTTGGAATACGTCATAAGCAGGGTGACCTCAGGTCTGCACTGGCCCTGAGCCTAGCAGAAAAACCTGACTCTGGGTGTGGGGGTGAAATAACATGGGGTTAGAACATAATGAATGTGTGGTGCTAATGAACTGAGACTGTGAAAAAAGAGACTGTGGGGAGAGAACTCACGGAATTCACCACGTGAGTACTCTCCAGAGACGCTACAGTTCGGTAGCCTTGGTAGCCCAGCGGTGAGACTGCAGAAGAATTTGAACCCACACTGAAGGCTGCAGAGATTCCCTCTGTGGTCCTTGGGAAAGAGCTTCCACTCTCTGGCTCATGTGGGTATATCATTTGCCTGCTAACCACCCCCAATTCCATTCAGCTGTGTGGAATTACTTCCCTTTTGAATCAAAAATAAAGAAACAGAGAGAGATTTACCATGCCTAACCTGGGAGTGTCACCTTTGGCACACCCTCAACCCTGAGGAACCAAACAGAGCTCTCAGGCCACACCCATCTCAAGCCTCTAAGGCTCCATTGAAAGCAGACAGTCCACTTATCTAGAGTCATATTATAACAAGAAAAAACACCACAGTGAAGAAACCAATATGCCAAACAACAAACGCAAAAACCAAGGTAACAAGAACAAGGCAGACACTATGACACCCCCAAATGAAAAAGACACTCCAATTCAAGATTATGAAGATGATGAGATAGAAGAAATGCAAGACGCAGATCTCAAAAAATTGATAAGAACACTAAGAAGTACTCAAAAACAAATTCTTGAACTACAGAAATCCTTAATGGACAAGGTAGAAAATCTCTCTCGTGAAAATGAAATATTAAGGAGGAATCAAGCTGAAATGAAACAACTAGTAGAACATGAAACTGTGATAGTGACAAGAAATCATAATGAAGTGAAGAATTCAACAGATCAAATGAAAAACACATTAGAGAGCCTTACAAACAGAATGGCTGAGGCAGAAGAGAGAATATCAGTCTTAGAAGACAGAGCACAGGAAAATATACAGTCAAACGAAAGAAAAGAAGAGAAAATTAGAAATCTAAAAAATATTGTTGGGAATCTACAGGATACTATTAAAAAACCCAACATTCGAGTTCTAGGAGTTCCTGAAGGCATGGAGAGGGAGAAAGGATTAGAAGGCCTTTTTAGTGAGATAATAGCAGAAAATTTTCCAGTTTTGGAGAAGGACAGAGACATCCTAGTACAGGAAGCTCATAGAACCCCTAGTAAACATGACCAAAAGAGATCCTCACCACAACACATTGTAATTAAACTCATCACAGTGAAACAGAAAGACAAGATCCTAAAATGTGCAAGAGAGAAACGTCAGATTACTCTCAGAGGATCTCCAATTAGACTCACAGCAGACTTCTCACCAGAAACCCTACAAGCTAGAAGGGAATGGCGAGACAGCCCAGGTACTGAGAGAGAAAAACTGCTAGCCCAGAATATTGTATCCTGCAAAGCTCTCATTTGTGAATGAAGGTGAAATAAAGACCTTCCACTGCAAAAAGAAACTGAAAGAATTTGTTGCCACTCGTCCAGCCCTGCAAAAGATGCTTAAAGATGTGTCACACACAGAAACACAGCCATCAACATGAAAGAAGGTAAATGAAGGGAACCTCACAGCAAAAGATCACAGGGAATTCAAAGCATACATTTGGATAAAGAAATTATGGGACATGTACTCTATGGAATGAAATCCGGTCATTTGCAACAAGATGGAAGATCTGGAAAACTTCATTCTGAGTGAATTAAGCCAGTCCTAAAGGGACAAATATCATATGTCCTCCCTGATCAGTGACAACTAATTGAGCACCAAAGGGGAAACCTGTTGAAGTGAAATGGACACTATGAGAAACAGTAACTTGATCAGCTCTTGAGCTGACTGTTGTTGTACAATGTAATACTTTATCCATTTTAGTAATTTTTTTATTCTAGTACTATTGGTTGAACTCTGTAATTAACAAACAATTATTCTTAGGTGTTTAAATTTTAACTGAAAAGTGATCCCTATGAAATATAAGAGTGGGAATAAAAGAGGGAGGAGATGTACAAGTTGGGACATGCTCAATCAGTCGTGCCCCAAATGATAGAGTTAGAAACCTGCCAGGGAATTCCAATACAATCCCATCAAGGTGGCATGTACCAAGGCCATCTCACTAGTCCAAGTGATCAATTTCAGTTCACAATTGATCACACTGATAGGTCTAAGAGTCAAAGGGATCACACAAACAAGACTAGTGTCTGCTAATACTAACTGATAGAATCAAAAAGGGAGAGAATGATCCAACATGGGAAGTGAGATACACAGCAGACTCATAGAATGGCAGATGTCCTAAATAGCACTCTGTCTTCAGAATCAGCCCTTGGGGCATTCAGATCTGGCTCAAGGCCAATGAGAGTATTCTAGGCATGGAAAGCCAAGACACTCTGGAAAACCAAGAAGACCTAAATGAAAGATCTCTGTGAGTGAGATCCCAGTGGAACGAATGGGGCCATCAAAGAAGGAGGTACCTTTCTCTGAAGGGAGAAGAGAACCTCCACTTTGACTATGACCCTGTCAGGATAAGATTGAAGTTGGCGAACCCTGAAGGCTTCCATAGCCTTGGCAACTCATGACTAGACCCTAGGGAGATTACTGACGCCATAAACAAGAGTGTCAAATTGTTAAATCAACATCAGGAGTACTGTGGACTTAGTCTCATGTGGGATCTGCCCTTAATGTGTTGTCCAATGTGAAGTAATGCTATAACTAGTACTGAAACAGTATTTTACACTTTGTGTTTCAGTGTGGTTGCAAACTGATGAAATCTTTACTTAGTATATACTGAATCAATCTTCTGTATATAAAGATAATTGAAAATGAAAAAAAAAATCTTGGTGTTAAATTGGAAATTGCATAGAAAATTAATCAATTTAAAAATATATCATGTAGGATCTCTGTCCTTAATGTGCTGTACATTGTGAATTAATACTATAACTAGTACTCCAACAGTATTTTTCACTTTGTGTCCCTATGTGGGGGCAAACTGTTGAAATCTTTACGTAATA